>JAPYYS010000001.1:0-733521 GCA_030522525.1 Campopleginae sp. 14b
CGCTATCGTACGTGATTATTTTTCATTGAGCTGTTTTTTCTTTAATTATCATTTCAGTTTACAATGTTTTATTTTTTATGTATCTTCGTGTGTGTGTGTGTGTGTGTGTGTGTGTTAATTAGAAAAGCGTAGGACGATGGAAATTGTAATAATAATTTCTGGATATTCGCCGCACGAAATCCCCATTTCAATGATTTTAGCATCGTGACCGCACCGTGAACTACAATCAACGGCTTATCTAGTCTACAGTTATCCGTACAATTATTGCACAAAATAATATATACTCGACAAAGAAATTATATAAAAATTATTATTAAAATATATCGACGTAAAGAAAAATATAAATGACATTAACTCGTTCATGAGGCTTGTACCGAAAGTTATTGGATTGTAGATCGTAAAATAGAGGAAATTGATAATACGACCTCATACTCCATCGACACAGTTTCAAAGACAGTGCCAAATTACTTTACCGGAATTGGGTCAGATTTCTGTTTGCCATATACCTGTCGAGAAGATTAAATAATTTTTTTTTAAAAAGACAATATACGTAAAATAAAAAAGTAAATATAACCGATATGTACGCAAAGTACATAGCATAAGTGACAAACAATGAGCTTGAATTTGCGTTGGACGCGAGAGCAAAAATGCCGCACATTGATGTCTCTGTTCATTTTACCAGCAGATACTTCTTTCCATGAAAATAATGATACAAGAATTTGGTGCTCGGTTTGGGTATGAAATAATTTAAAAAATAAAAGCACTAACAGCACAAAATTAGACTAAAATTGAATTTGTTTGTGAATGATAGACAGATGGAAGAAAATGTATTTTCGATCGCCTATGATCGGTTCAGAACTGTCCACTTCCGAGCATAATACGTAAAATCCATTTTGTTGCTATTCAGCATTACAAAACTTGCCCTAAATTCATTTGACGCAAAAAAATCACATGGTAGGCAAATATTAAGTTAGTTTTCTCGTCGTAGCTATATGCTACGTGTACCGTGAACATGATGTACCTAAATTAAACAGAGATAGAGCGCGAGACGTTCCAAGAAGAATGAGAAACACAGGTTACTGAAAAATGAATATAATATTGAGAGAGATCGAAAAAAAACTGGTTATCAGAGAGAAAATTGCAAGTATATAGAGAATGTGATGACACGTGTCACAATCTATTAACAGTTGGAACATCCTCGTTGGTTAATCGTCCCGAAGCACCAATAAAATGGAGACGTTGATGCGTCAATCCGGCAATTTACGATTCGTCGTGGTGAGCCAAACAGCAACTTTGCTAAATTGAATAAAATATTAATAATTCGTGATAACGCCTGATTTGGATTCCCTGAATGGCTGCAGGGAAACCGTGCGAAAAAATGCGATCGGGTGCAATGAAGAGTACACGAAATAATTTGTTAATCATGTTTCCATCGCAAAGGATAAAAAACTCTGATTGGCATCGACGAAATGAAATGTCAAAAGTGCTATGGCTCTCCGGCAATCATAATGAGGATTGATATTGCACGCACTTCGGAACGGTCTCATTTAATGAAACAGCGTACTCGAGACACTCGATGTTTCCTTCAAACTCTCATTACTTTCCGTCTCATTATTTAAATCGATCCTTTCGCGTACGCTGTCTCAATGTATATGAAACAATCAAAATGCAAACGCAGAGCATTCTACTCTGAATATGATGTGAAAAAAAAAAATCTGTTCCGAGGCATTCGACGAAAGGGCGACAATGAAGTAGAGATGAATATAAAGATGAAATCGAGGTGGAAAACTCTCTAAAGAGCAAAAATAAGATAAGACTCAAAAATATTGGACTCGTTAGTTAATGAGGAATCTCGATGAATCAAGGATAAAAAAATAAATTCGTAGAAGCAATACAAAGTAGGAAAAACGTATATATACCATTATTTACTAAAATATGTAAAATTTATGAGTGTACTTCGTAGATTGATGAAATTAGTCAGAAATTAACGCGTCAAAGATTATCGTGTCTCAATGTCGAAATAAATGTTTCAGAAGTAAATAACAAAACTATTGTGATCGATAGCAAAAAGCGTATCGATAGAATTGATGTTGCTACTAAATTTACTGTCGCGTATTTGTTGGGGATATTTTTCAAAAAATTATCAATTATCGCAAGACAGTATATACGTGTTTAAAGTTTACGAAAAAAAAATATGGGAATGCTACAAAAGTTGAGATCCTAAGCTACTCGATTTCCAAATCTTCATCTCGATTATTTCGAAATAATTAAAAATGTCTTAATCGCTACTGCTGTGGGAGTATTATCGCATATTCGCACACTCGCTGTGCACGCTAGTCATTAAGAATAACAATTGAGCAAAAGAAAATCCAAAAAAAATCGTTTACTCGTAATAATCCCGTATTTTAAGAGAATTCCTCATTCCCCACGATGAAAAAGAACTCGAGACTAATCCTTTGAAAAAGCAAAAAAAAAATCGGAGAAATTAATCGGAAAAATTTTTAAAAAATTTTCAATGTTGAAAATTCATTCGGATTTGGAAGGAATCACCAATGATTCGGGAAAGGAGATCCGATCGTGTGAATACGTCGACTTTTTTCACGACCATTTACAATCAACGTTTGCGACGTGGCTGGGAAGACCCAAATATCGCAAACTGGTGGCGAATGGTCACGAAAAAAATCTGCATAATTGTAACAAAAAAAAACAGTTTTCCGCCTCGAATTCAATGTTTCAAAAAGGTCGCGTTCCTGTGCGCCTACTCCTGATACGAAACGCGAGTCAATTTTAAAACGCCGTTTCGCCGAAAGCCTCTCGACGAGAAATACAACGAGGAAAGTTATTAACAAACAATGGGAGGAAAAGCTGACATATTCGGAACTTGAGTCAAGGGTGTTGCTCGAAAAAATGTGTTACTTTCGTAAAAGTAAATAAAATACATATAACACATACAAGTATACATAAAACTCATCGATATTATTCTGTAAATAAGATAACGAGTGCTTGATATTCTGAACGATAAAAGACGCTGCTGACAATACCAAATGATAAAAAAAAAAATACGTATTCCAGCTTATCGACCTAAAATCGGTAAGAAATATTCGAAACATCTTCTATGTATTTTATCGAAATTTTTCGTTCGACTTTCCCAATCAAATTCAACGTTCTATACACGCTAATGAGAATTTTCATTCGTGTACACAGCGTCTCGAATGTATGCGAATCAAAAACTTAATGGGCTAACGTAGTGATATGAATATAACCGACGAAAGAATTACAAAAGAATTCAAAAAAAAAAAATGATAAGTTTCACGAATCGGCGTGTTAGGCCGAGGCTTGTTCGAATTGCTGATGCAATCAAGAGTATGTTTATTAAGAACTTGCGAGATAACGAGTCACCAGCGGACTCGGGACGTATCTATATAATTATTACGATATACAACGAACACTCGATTTTATTTTTCTTCTTTTACACACAATTCTTCGGGCGAGCAAAAGTATTTATTTTCATGCGTTTTTTCCATTATAATTATCACCTGTTGAAACGATGCTTCAATGAATAGAAACAAAAATAAACGTCATGACGTCCTTATTGTGTAAAGAAGAAATAAAAATTAAACTTTTGCTGGTAAAACATTCGATCAAGCAAGAAAAAAAATTACGACTGGTCAGCAACGCAGAAAACGAAGTTTGGAGGGGAAAACATCATTCCCACGATTGAACATAAAAACTTGATTTTATCTCGACACAAGGGCATATCTCAAAAAAGAAATTTATTATTCACGCGTGTATCCCGGGCTCCGCGAGAGTATGTACTTAGGAATGAAAAAAAGTGCAAAAAATATATTTAAGATCGAAAGAAAACCTGATTCGCGTTGCGTTTATGAAAGTTAATAAATTCTTGATACTAATTACCGGTGCAAATGAACGGGATTGTATAATGACACGTCGTGGGGCTGCTATTGTGAACAGACAATAAGCAATGAAAGGCTCAACTCTCCGAAAATGAAAAAAAAAATCGTAAGGAGTCTCGAGTGAATCTTTTCGTTTTCAATCACCTTTCAATTTTCTCCGTGAAATTATTTATGAAAAATAAATCCGAAAAAGAGATCGTACATTTTTCTGCGCACATGAAAAAAATATTTTTAATGCCGTATCTTCGACGATATGGATTTCAACACTATATTAGAGTATCAACAAACCGAACCAAACATATGTGATCTTACAAGTGAGTTTGGGGGATAAATGCTTTTTTTTTACTCCAAATATTGTGACCTGTATCATTGAATGATGATTCTCCTTCATTGATAAGGAAAGAAACACGTTTTCAAACTGAAAAGAAAAACAGGATAAGGCGAATATAAATATATATAAAAAAAAAAAGAGTATGTATCGTGATAAACTAATCAGCTGGTGTATGGGTCCGACTTATGTCTGCGTAGTGAGAAAGAGGCGAGATTCATGGAACCATCGTACTCATCTTTACTTTCTAGTCTATAAATACAACAACAACAAAATATCTTTAAATGTATTCATAAAAACAAAAAAATACCAAACTATATGTGCATAAAAGAAATATGGGAAAACAAGAGGTGCTGAAACTGTAGTCTCTGATGCATGGACCGATAAAAAAAAAACCGATTCTTCATTAATAAAAGTAGAAGAAGAAAATACTCGTACCCGAGAACCTATATATGCTTAATATTGTACATTTTATTAGAACTTTTTGTTCCTCCTTTTATTCAAGTTCACTTCCAAAATGTGGTAGCGAACACAGAAGGATCAAGTGTAACCAACTTTTGCTTGAAATATCCTGCAATGTTTCAGTGCAATAAATTCAAAAGAGCAAGCAAGAAGAAACAAGAAGTTAAAATAACGTTTCGATGTATGTTAAATCTGATCTCTCTATGTACTCTATGGGAAAAATGTGCTGTAAACGACCGAATAAATTGTAATCAACGTTGATCCATTGAAACTTGAGGCATTTTTATTTTTCCCTCAATTATTATTTCATTGTTACAACACAAACTAAAGTGTTTTAGTTTTCTTGAATAATTTATTCACTATCCTCAGCATTTCCCGTTCATCGAAATGAAATGATGGTTTCTGCAACTTGATAAATAAGTTTCATTTTTTCTCATTTTTATTGTGGGCTCATATGCTGCGACAATTCCTCGGGCAAATCTTTAATGGCAATCTCGTTGTTGCAAACTTTCTTAATGTATGTTAACATCTCCTTCGTCACGTTTATCGTTCGTTTCAACTCATCTGAAAAACACAAATTTAACTCAAATGGTTCACGGGAAGAGTCAAATGTTGCCGAAGGGGTTAATTCGACCAGCACGAATTTATGACTCCAGTTATATTTCACGTTTTTCGTAGTGTTGAAAAAATTCTTCAGTTACGGTGTCTGAATTAAGGGAAAAAGGCAGAGTCATTCAGGGACTCGCCGATGGCAATATTAGTGTGGGTATTCAGCTATGATCTTAGTTCAGTTCTTTCAAATCTTTTTTAAATTCGGATCTTGATTATGTAAATATTTTAATGATATTTGAAAAAATCTCACTTATTCCAGGACAAGCGATATTAAGTGCCGAATCACTGTTTGTCACACCTCTATCTTCCACTTTCGCACTTTCCAGTTCTCGCTCATCTGTAAAATGATTTATTTCTTTTTAATTAAAGTCTAAATTTTGGAGAAAAAAAAATGTAACTTTTTTTTCTCACCGTAATTCAGTTCTCTCGATGCAGTCATTGCATTACGCTCGACCAAAAAATTAATTTCTTTGACCCTCTCGTTAGTACGTTCGAGCAGAGATTTATTGAGTTGAACTCGTCGGGTCAACGTCGCTAACTGCAACTGTAGGAAATTTTTATGACACAATCGATCTTACTTTTTAGATTTTTTGGATGAATTCCTCACGTCAATTTCCGTCGGTTTTGATTTCTCCACAGGGATATGATCGTTGGAATTTTTGTCGTCTAAAATATTGTTCAAGAAAGTGAACGGTTGAGCTGCATTTTTTCTCAGACGGATCAGCGACTCGTACATTTGTCTGGACGACAAATTATCCACGTTGAAACTCGAAATAGTATTTCCAAGACTTAACTCCTTATCCAACGACAATTTGTTTCGCCTCAACGTCGAGATTTTTGGCTTCGATGTGTCGAAGTCATGGATACTTTTATCTTTTTTATTCATTAGGCTCGTCGACGAAACTCTTCGGGTTACTTGATTGCATTTCAGATCGCGATTTTGATGAACTTTCATCGAGCTCTCACTGCTAGAAGCCGCGATCAATTTTGACATATTTTCACTGTCAAACATGCAAGTTCCAGTGAAATAAAATGAAAATTCAACTATTTCTCCCACAAATAAAGGAAGTGTTTTCTGATTATACAAAAAACAGCAATCGAACGTGCCGAAAACTATGCGATGCAATAGAAATCACCAGCAACAAAACAAAACCATGGAAACTTCCCAAGGGGTTATAATAGAGATGGGAGGTTAAATGTTTAATCGATAGAGACAGCCTGGTAATTTAGGAAAAATTAAGAAAAACTCGATTGCTTGACGCTCGAAGAATTTCCAGAAAAACAGAACATGATTCATAATAATTTAGCCTCCCCAGATCACGTGACTTTCCATGGCAACCTGGATCATATGGGTCCTTTCTATCCAACCACTTATATCCCACGTCTTTGGAGAGAAGAACCGAGAAGGACTCTGAAAAAATTCTGGAAAGCTCTCCACTGATTCTCCTTTCGGGTTTCATAATTGTTGCAGTCGATGTATTCGTTTTATTTTTAAATAAAAATAAGAAACGTTCTAAAAAACAAGATTTTCGAAAAAAAATTGGGGCATGGGTCGCTAAAATTGCCGATATAATCCGCGGCAGGCTATAATAAGATCGTATGAAAAAATCGTTTTTTGAAGGTAACATTTATTTTAGCACACATTCGCCACTGCATATAAAACATTTTCCTATCATAATCAATCATTGTAATCAAACACTGTACTACTTACGACTGTTCGCGTTATTAGAAACAAAAAGAAACGAATCTCAGTGCCTATAGTATCGAGAACCCTCCAAGCTAATAAATAGAATTTTCCTTTTTTTTCCGGTACTAAACCTACCACTTTCCTGAAAACTATATGGAATTCCCACTAGCTAACTTTTCTCCTTTACGCGAAATGTTTTGTCAAAAGACAACAATCATTCTTAAGAATCTACGCGGTATGTAATAAAACAGTTTTTCATTGTTAATCTTGGTATATTCAATGAATTTTTTTTCGAGCAATCCTATTTCGACACTCAATGTGAAAACATTCTGAATCTTTAATTTTTCGGTACTTCGAAAGTCAAGGCCGTTTCTCTCAACGTGACGATCGAACGCCTCATCAAAATCGTTCTTGTTGCAAATTGGCAAGGGAAAAGTTTTTTGTTCCTGAAAAGATCTTTTGAAAACAACTTTGTCAACTTTTTCCCAACGTTATTTTCTTCCTAATCGTTTAATTCATTATGAAGCAACGAAAAATTGTGTGTCATTGGAATGGATGAATGCACTGCCACGTTGGACAACAATTTTCATTACTCGTTCATTTTGAACGTTAATTTCTTCGATAAAAATTCATTACGTTCGGTGATTTCACTATTCGGTGCGAGCCAGTTGATGAAAACTCATTGATCTCCGTTTGCAAGTTATTTGAATTGTAGTGAGACTTCAGGTGGGTATGAATCTCGGATTTATTCAACAGATGAATCGCATCACTCGCAATGGTATTTCGTACAACGAAATTAAATTATCGTCAAAATATGATTTCCCTAAAAACATTAGAATCGATTTTTTTGGCTAAAAAAAAAGTAATACAATTCCACACTTTAACGACTATCTCCCTCGAATGAAATTCAAAAATGGACTCGATCGCAGCCCGATTGTAGGAAAGAATTTATCAAACGGCATATAAAATCGCCTGGATCCGCCAACTGCTAGAATACGAAGGAGCACAGAAAAACGAGAGAGAAAATAAATGGGAAACGATCTTATGCTGCGTCGCCGAGACTTGGAGGCATAGAAAAAAGATATCACATATAATCTCTAGAAGTAAATGAGTCTCGCGTCCTCAGGATTTTGCTCGACCGGACAGTACGGACACTTGAGTCTGTGGAAAAATTGATTTCTAATGAAAAAGTGATTTCGATATCGATCTAAGATAATCATACTTTATTCGATAAACGTACTTGTTGGCAGTGGTGAGTTTGTTGAGTGCATCGCGAGAAATAACGTGGCCGCAGACCAGTTTCATCGGAGGATTGTTCTCGGTGCTTTGTTGACGAAGTATCGGACAAGCAAACACCGAGTGGTATCGACTTTGTTTGCCTAAATCGATTTCGATCTATAGGCATGGAAAAAAATTCTTATAATTTCATTTTCGAGTCGAATTTCCTTGGGAAGGAGGATAATCGCTCGTATTATGTTTTCAGTACCGTCGGAAAAACAAACGAGATTGATCCTTAAAAACCTACCGGAAGTTCTTCTTTCCCATTCCATATACCGGTCACTTGTCTCTGTTGCATAATGTGCTTTATATTGAGTAGAGCTGGGAGCGCTGTACAGCCAGCGTTAATGCTTTCGAACCGAAAGAAATTAGCGTTAAAATAGTTTTCAACACAGAGAAACAAGAGGAAAACGGATGGAGATTTTGCCTCACCAAACTGAGAGCGGACTATCGACGCTTAGTCCTAGAAGGGTGCAAGCTTCTTTGGTGAAAACATCGTGTATATCGAGCCACAACGTGGGATCCAACAAATGACTGTAAGGCGACGATTGAATGCCGTTTGGCAAATAAAGAAGCGTTCCCATCAATGAACGAACTTCTTTTTCATTGCGTCTGACGTATTGTCTCAAATACTTTCTCGCGTACATTACTGCCTCGGCTTGACGACTAGGACCTTGTTGTACTAGCCTAATGAAATGTAGCCTGTGCAGTTTGAACTCCAGGGACGAGTTCTGCAAAAATTCAACCACTCAATCCTCACATATTGCCGTCGTTCGAATTTCTATTTTTGACATTAATCGGAGAGCCGACGATTTTTAAGTTTATGAATCTATAACCAATCCCTAAAAATGGTCAGTGCAAAAGAGTTGATCGCCAACCCTGAAAAGTTCCCAAACTACTTTTTGGTATTTTAATGGATTTTCCACCAACTAAACGTTGATGAATTGAATTTCCTCTCCTCCATCTCTCTTTGGCATGGAAAAATAAAAAGATTCTTGTACTCAGGAGTCAGATTACTGCTTCCAAGAGAGTCTGTTCACTTCAAGGGAAAATTGAATTAAACGGAACATTTGTATTAATTTAGAAACTGTTTTTTTTCTTCTGTTCATTAAGGAAATCTTAGCCGACGTTTCTACTATAGTAGTTGCGAGGGATTTTGCTAACATACCCGTTCTTCCAGAGCAGGTTTATGCTTTTTTGCCCATTCTAATGCAGGTTCCAAATTTCTTTGCTTCAGACAGTCCAGTATGTAATTCAATTCAGTAAAGGGCTCTTTTCTTGTTTCGTCAGTCTTCATTCCAACTTCCTGAAATTTTTGCATATTGTTGTCAAGTTAAAAACAAATTGCTATGAAAATGAAATGCTCAAATCCAACGAAACTCATTTTTCAATCATATTTGGATTGAATTTTTTATCAGGACCATAAATCGAATAGTTTTTTATAATCTAAACATAGAATCAGCATGGGAAATGTCGCAGTTTGCGAAACCGAACGATAAAATTATAGAAATGCTCATTACCGCTGCTAGTTCGTCCGCAATGTCCAGCATTCCCTGTCGATAAAAATGTTGGAATATAACTTGATTGAGCAGCCGCGTTTTTTCCGGACCGGTGAATACATCTGCACAACTTGTACTCGCAAAATCTGAGTTGAAATTTCTGTCTATGGCTTTGCCAACTTTGGAGACTGTACTGTGCGACTCTCTATGATCGGTGGCCAATCTTTGGACCGTGTCACGCACTTTGGTCATGGCGTGTTCCAAAACCTGTATCTGAGCCGCCGTGAGCTCATGATCCGGCGGAGCTAAAGCAAAACATCAAGATTTCTCTTTCATGCTTTTTTTTGTTTACCAAACCAGAATAAAAACTAAGGTGTACCAAAATGATAGAAATTATTTAGCTTCCTATGTTAGCAGAATTCTCTCTGCTAAAATTTGAGATAAAAAAGTCAGTTTCTTGCTATATGAATAACCTTGAGAGTCTTGACCTTGTGCAATCAAAGAAAATCAGTGATTTCCATAACTCTTTACAATTATTTTCATATTTTCGTTTTTTTTTTTCACCGTGCAGGCATCACGAAAAGAAAATTGAGGTTTTAGCATGGGCAAATTCGTGAGCTAACGGGATTATTATGAAACATGAACATTTTGGTTGATAAAAAAGTCAATAATAAGTAGGGTTTGGGGTTAATGGAACTTTCGTCAAATAGTTGCTGGTTGGGTTTTCATCGAACATATTACGAATTTATATTTATACGATTTAATCACCGATGTATGCAGTGCACAAGGAGGCAATTAATCATTGCGAAACTTCTGAATTTATCAATCAAATGAACTTGACACGAACATTGAACGGATTCGTCCTAGCCAATAACGAAAAAAATAGACTTGCAATTCCTCTGGCTGGGCGTTCGATAAGAAAAGAAAAGGATGAAAAAAAGAAATCGTGGAATAGTATGCGACATAAATAGGATGATATTTTTGGGTTATGCAGCAACAAGCGCAGATTTGGCAGAAAAATATGATTCATCATAATAACGCAGCAATGTTTTGTAAATATACGTGAGACCCTTTGTTCCCCTCAGTTTTTTCACGGACGGGATCGTATCCAACTATCATTCTTACCTTCCTCTAATTCTTTTTTGAGATTCTCGATGTGAGTTATCAAATCCGTGAGAACGACACTAGCTTGATTATTTATATCCGATAGTTTTGATAGAACTTTGTCGAGTTCGCGCTCGACGATGTTGCACGCCTCCATTATTGTTTTTTTTTCACTGTTTAAAGTATGTTTTCTCCCGTATACACGTCGCAACTATCACCACCATCCAACGTCACGGACCTGTCTACAAAACACTTTTCCGTTTGACTGCGCCATCTGACGTTTTATTTTCACGTGAGAAACGATGGCGCTGGATATTCCGCCGATACATCTAATATTTGAAATAGAAATTTTCTTTCCATTTATGTGTAGATAACGGAATTTGCACATTCGCAGAAACGAATAATTATACGTTCATTTTCCACTATGACGTCTTTGGAGAAGGAACAATAAGACAGGAACAAGCATAATGTTGACCTTACGATTCCGGCTATCCAGCGATGTTTCTTGCAATAAATTAATTTTTATTTCGAGATATTCCTCAATTTTTTTTCACTAAACGTATAACCGAATCAATTCATCACCCGGGCTTATTTTTTGACAATCGTTGGGCTTATGATCACCCATCATGCACTCGAAGAATTAAACAAATAATCGTTGGTTTCAAAATTGGTTCATGCACGACCGACACGTTGGATTTCATAGAAATATTGAATAAAGGAATAATGGGATGAAGTTTTCGTAATACTCATCTTTCTAGCAGTATTTTTGATGTTTACTTTTATGGTTTTATTTCATTACGATATCCACAGTGGTTTCTTATATACAATGTACGGGTTCATCGACACGAAAATACATGTGCACCAGAACTATATAGAATTACGTATCGTTTTCGTTCATTCATCTAATAACTTATCCCTTGTCAAATTTTTCCATTTTTTCAATTATTGAAATATTGGATGCTCTACACAAACTGATTTGGAATTTATATTTTTCTCTGTTTCATTACATTATTTTTTTTGTTTAATCATGATTTTACAATGAGTAAAATATTTACACGAAAATTCGCGAGGCAGACTTGTGGCTCGTTGAATTATCACTTTCCTATCCGATGGTGACACCGTCCTGAAAAAAATGAAAATTCTTCACTACTGTGCAAACATAATTCTCAATAGACACATTGTTCTGAATAATTTGAAGGTTTCAACTGTTTCAACAAAGCTTTTTAGTAAAATTTTGTTTTTCGTTATTTTCATGCTAAAAAATTAATACGCAGTTGTGCCAAACTCATTATCGAGTGCTTGATATTTTCTTTTGTATCTAGCAACTTTGTTGACTCATTGATGATAAAAATCTACTTCATGGGCCAACGTAAATTATTAACCCATTAGCAAACCCTTAATGAGACAATCTCTGAGAGGAATTCTCTGCCGACTTCCTCGTACAAATCACAAGCTCGAATTTTAGTTACCGGAATTTTCTTGATTTAGACATTAATTTCGTTGGCCGGAAAGAAAGTTTCTTTTATTAAAAATAAAATCTTTATTTTCTCCCAGATGCTCCTGCTGCTCGTTATTATTGACTGCTTTGGCACCTTCGATGGAGAAACGATAGTCCATCAAAACCGCACAACAGAATGACACTTACGGTGATGGATCAGTCATCAGACCTCGACTCAGCATTTTGAAATTGAAGGTTATTGATGTCGTTAAAATAATCCAAAAAAGACTCCATCAGGGGACGCGGAACGATGGCAAACATTTGTTGACGAGGGCTTTTTTAAATTTTGAAAATGGCAGGGAAAATTTTCATTCGCAAAACTTGCAGCTAACGACTGATCCTTGACCTTAATGAGTAATGTTAGGGGTGTTGAGAGAAAATGATACACGAAATCTTACCCATTCTCGAGACATAATGAGTAGAGTTTGGTTGGAAAGTTGCGGCCCTATAAGCGGATTCATTTGCGCCATGTAGCAACATAACCAGCTAGAAATAAGAGTTCAGATTAGATGAGGATTTATTTTTATTCTGCTAGTTAAGTTTTTTGTAACAGATTTTGTGTTGTACTTACAAGAGCCAACAAGTGAGCGCTGTCAAAATTAATACAACCTGGAGGATCCTAAAACCAAAGACAATGCCCTTAGAATGGAAAAAGACGCACACGAAATGGAAATATGGATTTAGAGAGGAATTGTGGAGTGATCACTTTTTTGAAGGTCCGATAAAAAGTTAAAAACATGATCGATTGGGTTTGGTGCGAGAATCAACAATTAGAAATCAATAATCGTTCTTAACGTCTTCTTAATCTTTTGGGAAGGCCCTGAAGGTTCTGTTTTCGAGAAACTGCAACTGGTGGTTTATCGTAATTATGGAGAAAATACGGAGATTTGGGTTGTACGCTGAAGAAACGTCAAATAATGGGATGGGCTGGATAAAAATCCAAAACTTACCCTCGATTGGGTCCTTTCGGGAGTAAAAATGGCAAAACAACACCCACGACGCCCCACAGAAGCGTAAAAATAATGACTGGAATTGCAGAAGCGCCCATTTTTTTCAACTTTTACTGTTCTCTAATCTTTGTTCTACCTGAAATACACGACACCCCTTTACTTCGTTATTCTCTACTGTTTTCGATTATTTTTAACGAGAACTGGAATACTGATTAATTTCACGATGGAACGGAGTCGAATCCCATAAGTCACATGAGTGCGCAAGGCGACAGCACGAATCAGATGATTGAGACTCGAACGGGCTGTATTCACGTGATCGGCCGCACGATCGTGGCGCCCAAAGCGCGGGAAAGTTCAAAGCGTCCTAATTTCCATAATCTTCATCATCATTGAAGCGGCAGTGTACCGTATCGTCCGAAATAGCTCAGAAACACACAGTTAGGTAAGATATACTAAAAGCATTATTATCTAGACAAGGAAATACATTACCGTATGCATTAGAATTCCATAAAGTCAATGATAATTCAATATTCAAGACGAAAATCGCTCAAGAGACAAATCGCCAATTCAAAAAATGTTCTCGATTATAATTTCATTATTGAGCTAATCTCTCGACTGACTCAGACAACATCCACTTCATAAGCATAATGTCGAGCATCTTTGAAACCAAAAACCACACAGCCGGAACTGGCCATTGATCGAAACTTTATTTTATTAGTCACAAAGTACAAAATATAAACTTCTTACCCATGGCAATCGTAGTCATTACTGAATGGATCAGTGATGAAAAATTGTCGTTTAAATATAATATTCAACTTTGTTACGAAGGGGAACGAATTAAATAAAATTCTTGAATACTAATGAATCGATCGAACAGTTACTTTTCGAACGATTCCAAGCTCATAATTCCCATAAACGAGAACCAGTTTTTTTATTCTGAGAAATTCACAACCCTGCTAAATTAATTAGCAATTAATTGGATAGTGAACTGTGAAAAATGAAACCCGAGTGAACATTGAATAGCAATAAAGAAAAAGGGCGTTTGAACGTTTTCATGGTCCATTCTCAAGGTAAATGTAAACAACTTGTTCAAATAATCGCGTCCATTCTAATAACAATATATGGCGAAACTGTCAACTGATAAAAGCCAATTTTTTACAAGTACGTTTCATCGATATTTTTCCAAGAATAATCCAAACTTTTTACCTGATTTTTAGGCACCATGTCTTATTGTGTACCTCACGAAATGCACTATGACTTGAACCAGTAGATTCTGTCATGAACGTTGCACTCTCTGCACCATTGTTTGATAAGTCGAAGAAATGTTTTGTACAGTTGAACAGAAAATATGTGTACAAAAAATCTGAATAGTAATCTCGCAAAGAATTTCTCAGGGAACGGATTATTCTTTGAAAAATATCGAGAGAAATTTTTGAGTAGAAAATTTTCATTCAGCGATTAATAGTTTCGTAATCGATATTTATCGATATCGGCCAGCGTTTGACTGGTGCATTGCAATAATCGTAATTATTATCCACATTACAATATCGGAATTGTAGAATCATAATCCTTTCATAATTTTCTACAAAATACATTTTTTCGTATTTAATTGACGACATCGAATTTGCCGAAAGATGAATGAGACACAAGTATTCGATAACTTTAACTTTATAAACTGTTATCGATATTTTAACAGTAAAATAAAATCCTTTTTCACGAATAATTCACTTTAACATTAAATTGGACGGAATTGATGGGATTTTGACGTCAGTTTATCGTCAAAATGTTGCGATATTCTCGATAGTTGGATGATTAATCGACTTCAATTGATGGGCAGTGTTTTGAATTGTTTATGGAGGACTTCGATTTTCTTGTCAATCCTTTGAATGTCTTCGATCCGCTCAGGGGTTGCGATAGTCGATGGTGCATCGCCTCCACCAGTTACGGAGCACTCCGCGCTTTTTCTCTCGTTCAGATGACCCAAACAAATGCTCGATGCGACGGAGATGTTTCCGACCGAATCATCCATCGAATCATTCGAGTCTTTCGATTGTGGCGACTTTGCATCAGATCCATCGATGGAATTTTCAACTACTGAGCTCAGAGTGTCCGAAAGACTAGTCAAATTATCGAGCGTAGCTGGAAAATTCAACAATTCTGCGTTATTGAGAAATTCATTGATATTTAAAATCGCGATCTAACGAATGAAAAGCTTCCAAAGATTATTTCTATCCCCCGGTGAATTTTTCGTTCGGAATTAGCAGCGTTTGCGCGGGACCTGAGGTGAAATGGAAAAATTTTCTCTGCAGAATTTACCTGTCAACTCGAGACTCTCATTGGACAGATCAATTCCACTTTGCGAGACAAAACTGTCCCGGCTGAACAAATGCTGTCTAACGCACGACAGATTCCGCATTTTGAGTTGATTGCCATGGGCCACCGCGGCACTACGAATCTCGCTGTTTCTCGGAGTTTTGTACATTATTGAACGATCAGTGCGCATCGTGCGACCGCGCTTGATGTACGGTATCAACGACGACAAATCCGTAGGCGTTCGTGGAGCACTGTCGGCTGATTGTATTGACAACGGTGGCTTGTAATTTTGAACTGGAGACAATAAGAGAGGAAAGAATAATTGATCAACAGAGGCATGTTGCAATTATTTGAAGATTATTGAATTTTATCTTTTTATCAAAATCTAACCAGAAATCGAGCGATCGGAAAATCGATTTTGGATTTTTTCCTGCTCATTTTGCGAGAGTAAACATTAAAAACATTCTCAGTGTTTCAGATCGGAATCGACGAGAAGTTATCGGTCATGTAAATAATTGGCATGGATTACACGAATAATTTCCGTTTTCTACGAAATCTGATATTCACATACCAGGGGAAAGGAGAAAATTACCGGTGTAAGGAGTTCTAATGTACGTGAGAAATTTTCTGTCACGCGGGAGACCGGAAATTGATGATGAAAAATGAAGACTCGAGGCTGTGAGGAAAATGGACGATTACAATGAAAGTCAAGGGATATATGCTTTCTTTTTCACTTTCTCTCAGATCACACGGAGGGATTATGAATTTGGACAAAATTCGCGCAATACCATGAAGAGAATCACCCTGTCCCATTCCAGCTTTTCCATAACTGCTGCTAGTCGGTATAGTACTGTTCATAAGAGTCACCAAGGCAGGTTGCAATCTCTTTACGACGTTCAGGATCAATTCACAGCGTTTAATCACCCTCAATTGTTGCGAGTCCGTCGCATTCTCAACTAGTAAAGTTTTCGATGCTGCGTCAGCCTCGAAAATCGCTGAAATCATATGAAATAATATTCAGACCTGTCTACCTCGAGCTTTGCCAAGTTAACATATTCCAAGCGAATTTTGAGCACAATTTCGGCGCGCCTAATCATCATAGGACTGAATTTTCAAAATTCAGGTTTAGCCCTTGAGTTGTCATAAAATTACTTTCGTTTAAAATGTAATGCTTGTCATTCCATCCTCATTCGTGACTATTTTTTATTTTTGTTGTTAATAAAAATAAAAAATAACATAATTTTTGTTTTTTCAAATAAAAATTAAAAAAAACTTTTTCTCACCTGTTTTCAATTCACGTGTCATCATGACGGTCTGTCTATCGATTTTTTCGCGTCCAATGTCGTTGATCGCTGCGGTTATTTGCGTCGCAAGCGCTATGGCACGTTGAACGACGCCCTGAACGTGACTTCGAGTCACTCCTGCACGGTTATCGAGACAATCCGACATTTTTGAAATGCTTTCTTGGAGATCGTCCAAAATCACCTGAATTACGATTTAATTTAGTAAAAAATGCAAAAATCCTTGTAACCGATTCATTTGACTAAATGTGAACACTACACAAGCCCAGAAAAAAAAAAATAATCTAGCCGAACAATGCAAACCTGACAGTAAGCTGCGGAATCAATTATTAGATCCACGATGTTGTGCAATTTATTCATTTCCGATTGCCACTTGGTCGTCAAGATTTTGAGACAAGCGCGCATTTCCTTGTTATCAGGATGAAGATAAAATCCGACAGCCGCTGGAACGAGTTCCGATTCGAGAGACTCCAAGCTTGCCATACAATGACGAATCTTTGTGACTCCTGCGGAAAAAAATCATAATTACTGTTTATTCTTAAGACAAAGACGATTCACTCGATTCTTGTCCAACTAGAAGAAAATAAATCATCAAAATTTTTGCGGTCAAGCCGCTCCGTTGTAAGCTTGTCGGATAAATTCAAGACAGGTTTTTGAAGCTGAAAAAAATTCTTAAAACTCACTGTCAACGTCGTTACAGCAGGCAATAGCGAACATTCCAACTTGCATTGCTTTGTCAGTGAGTTGATCAAAATCCTCGATACTGTTGCTGAGATCGTTTCGTGATCGTTTTTTAGCGGTCAAAGGGTTTCCACAACTTTTCACGAGTTTCCTCAACGCACTGAACGGATCACTGAAGACTTCCATGACAAGAGTAAGAACGGAAATGTTGACTTTACGTTCGAGACGATACAAAGCATCGTTCAGTGTGTTCATGAAGAGATTGTTCAATGTTGGATCGGATTTTTCTGACTGTAGTTGACCCTTGAGATTCTCGTACTCGGACATTATCGACTGACTCGCTCCAGTAATCGCTTTGAAATTGTACGGCTGACAAACTTGCGCTATTGCCATTGCGTGTGAAAATACATCTTCGATTCCTGACCACAAATCTTTGCATATTTCCAATTGTTGCTCGGTCGTCTTGCCTGGCATGCTCGAAATTATATCGAGTACGAGATCCATTCTGAAAATTTTGTGCATTTGATTACCAATAAACTTGGGACGTTAGTGGTTACGATACTTTTTACTCCCTCATATCGCTTTGATATTGTAACCCTTCGAGCGTGTACTGGGTCGTTTTGACCCCAACAATTTTCCGTCACCGATTGCTCGGCACTTGATGCCCAAAAAAACAAAAAAAAAAAAGGATAGTCAGCGGATTACAACGATTTGAAAACCGCATTGGGTCAGATTGACTCGATATGCACTCGTAGAAGGTGTGCACTCGAAGGGTTAAATATATTTTTTCTGACTCGAAGGCTCGACGTGAATAAAATCGTCCGCCATATTTTCAACAAAAAATCATTTTTTACACGTTTACAAAATTTTGAATTACCTGTAAACAAAATGATTTTCCTTCTCCAAGTTTTCTTCTTCCTCTGCGGGATTCGAAGCGTCTAGAAGCTCTATGATCATTTTGAAACACCAGCAGAGTCTGTCGCAGACATATTTCTTGGCATTCTAATGAAAAAGGAATTCAAACCAATTTACACGAGGAGAAAAAAAGAACCAAAAATTATGAATCGATCTTTTCCGGTATTACACGAGACTTTACAATAATTGTTTTTTTTTTCTAATCACGCTGCTTTGGCAACAAACTCAGAGAACTTTTGAAAAAGATTCTAACCGTAACATTTGTCAAAAAATTGGATAAAAAAGTGAATTCTGTATTTAGCAAGTAGAAAAAAAATTTCTTACAATAATTGGTGCTCGCAGTTGATGCTGTTCTTGAATAACTTCCACTAACATTCCAAAGCTCGTGCATAGCTGGCACGTGTAAAGAGCCATTTTTTCAGCTAATAATGCGGAAATTAAATTTTTCCTGTAGCGTTGCAGCGGTTCGAAAATCTCTACGACGAAAACGCCCAATTCCTGTAAGAAAAGCCAATAATTTCAAAAACTGCTGCGATGAAAGGAAATTCCCATTATTCATGGGACTATATTTTCGCCCATGCTTTACTTTGATGTTCTGAAAATCTTCAATCTCTTCAACGGCGCCCATTTCCTTAACATAATCCCAGGAATCTTGCAGCTGTTGTTTGAGGGGAACGCACTCCAGTTTTTCCAAAGTCTCCAGAGACCTTGTCAGCTTTTCCATTACTACACTAATCACATCTTTGCTACTTTGGTCTTTAGGACTCTTCACCTTGAAACAAAAAATGTTGGGCTCTCACAAATGAATGGAAAATTGGATTATTCGTTTGTTCATTGTAACACCTTGATATTTGGAGAACAATGGGTTTTTGTCGTACCAGTTCTTTGATGTTCTTCATTAAACAAAATTCCTCGATAAGGGCAGAAATTTTGGATTTCATCTCTCGATAATCACCAGCATCTTCTTTTGAGAGTTTTGAAAATTTTTCAGCCAAGCCATTGAGTTGCTGAAATACTATGGATTGGACTTTAGCGATGTCCGCAGTTTGAATGTGATCAGTTTCCGACCACAATCTTAGCTGATGCATCTAAAACATAGACGGTTAGCATAGTGGGTCAATTTAACCCGAGGCGTTTTTCAAATGGTTGTATTCCGGAAAATATGAGTTTTTGCTTTTTTGTAAAGACGTTTGTTGTAGTTAATTATCCATATTTTATAAATTAATTTTTTGAAATTGAAAATAAAATGCCGAAACATTCGTTGCTACGAATTGAATGCCTAACAATGGGTGACACAAAATTGTTGGGGTCAAAACGACCCAGTATGCACTCGAAAGGGTTAAGGAGTCATGAGTGCGAAAAACATCGCTGGACTCACTTGAACTTCGATGGGTTCCAATATTTTCCTCATACTCTTTGTTTTCAGCTCCATCTTCCTTAATTGGTTTTTATTGTTTTACGTTGAAACTCGCTGTCGTCTTTTCCGCCAGACGGGGGCAACTTTTTCGAAATGACCGTTTGTAAACAAAACGCGGAGTTACGAGATAAAAGTTGTGAAGATGAACGTTGAGCGAGTTTTTAGATCGTTTCCGACGAATAACAAACGAGATAAATTCCAGATTACCAACTTCGCGGTTTGCTGGGCTTCGTGAACACAGCTGTTTACCTCGTAATCGAAATTAAATTCAACTGAACGACCCGGCCTCGTCTGAGGGCCCAAATTCACATCGCAAACATGAAATTAATTATCCAACAAAAATTGTTTGATCTCAAAGAATTTTTTTTCTCTCAAACGTCATGGAACGACTTGCATAAACAAAACTTTTGAAAAATTAGTTGGGGCCAACTTCAGGGAGATCGCGTTGATACTACTGAGGAGCTACCCACCCTCGGTTTGTCTTTGGTCTTCTATGGAAACATGGAAACGGCAACGCCGCCCCACGGGACTCCAGTGAGACTTGAGCCAGTGTGGGATAGTGCGAAGCAAAGTGGGATACTCGGTGCAGCAGCCTGAGCAAAACAGCAAGCAGTCAGCAGTAGCGGCACCGCACGTCGGCACACACCCAATGTTTGTGTTTTTGCGAATTTAAAGCCTGGACGCGTATCGGTCAATAAGTATCGCGACGAATAGTCCAGGCATGTAGGCTGATATCTTGTCATCAGTCACGCGAGGTTCGGTACGAACGTCATGTGGACGACGACGAAAACGACCAAGTACTGCGTCGGTGAGTTCCGCTGTTGGTTCCTTCGTTAAATTTATGTTTATTATCTGGGACATTGGTGCGTGTGGGGTTCTTTTTGTCCGCTTGCAATTATTCGTCGAAGCGTTTCGCAGCACGTACGTTCCAGTAATTTTGAGGATGTCGCCAAGATCGCGTGCGCGCGCGTACGCTCTTGGAACTGTCAAAGTCGTGTGTGGTTCGGTCCGCGATGACAAACGTTTCTTTCTTTCGATGAAACGACTAAACATCATTTTCTGACTCGCTCGCGAGACTCGTTGACTCGGTTGCCCTGTTTGTTTTTGTTGTTAAAGGAAAGTGTGTTTGATACGCGGGCCAAATGACGTGACGATGTTGCGCGTGTATCGCCGTCTCCGGTATGTTCAATTCGAAGAGTGAACGCAGCAGAACGGCTATACGGAGTACCTCGTGCGCGCGCTCCCTCTCTCTCATTGTGTATCTCTCCCGGTCCGTGCGTGTACGTTTCATTCATGGATCGATCGTCGTCCACACGAGAGACCGAGTCGCAAAAGGCCCCGCTGCTTCCCCCCTTTTATAAACTCCGTTTTCCCCCACCCACCCGGCTCGATAAGCCGAGTTCTCGGTCGGCCCAACTCGCAATTAAGTTTAAATAAATTCTCGCGGACGCGCAGTCACGAACAGTAGCTTATCCCGGGGTATCTAATGATGGAACAATCCAATCACCACAAAGCTTTTTTCGTTGGTACACTCCCCTCGACTTTCTCCATGCAGTCTCAGGGACAATCGGGTTGAAAATTTGCTTCGCTGGCTCATCCATTCGTCGAAACGACCTTCGCGTATACGTTTTTTGTAGCTTTTGCAAAAACATTTCCGTCGACGTATTTTTCGGTCGAATGACACGTTGAAAAATCGTTGCTTCATCTTGGCTCAATATATAAAAATGACTGATTGTCCGTTTATCTCCAAATGAAAATGGCGCAGACAAGGCACACGTTTCTATCGTTTCTCCAATTAATGTAAACAGGTCCGTGGCACATAATTAGCCCAGAGTCGTTAATTATTCTCGCAATAAGAAATGGATATTAAG
Organism: Campopleginae sp. 14b; assembly: GCA_030522525.1. Taxonomy (NCBI): domain Eukaryota; kingdom Metazoa; phylum Arthropoda; class Insecta; order Hymenoptera; family Ichneumonidae; species Campopleginae sp. 14b. The sequence continues at coordinate 21,831 of JAPYYS010000001.1, forward strand.
GACCTCTATGAAAGCTCTTCGCCTCGCGCATTCGAAATCCTTCGATAACTCAATTATCCCCGCGATCCACGTGTCGCAACCTCGCGAACGAAGCGACACGCTGCGACACTTCCGGGACTTGTTTTGCTCCCATACAAATATCGAATGTTGTGTTTTCGTTGACGTCGGTGTATCGCCGATAGATATTTTTTACGTGTCATATATAGATTATTTTGACTTTGGCATTCGTCCGGTCGGAATAAAATTTTACACTCACAACAAAAACTTTTATATTCCAATTTGACGAACGCCGTAACCAGAAAACCGCATATGATCGCTCAGTAGGAAAAGGTACAGTCAGCGCGTTTATCCGATCACGAAACAATGGAGAATAAAAGAAAATGTTTCGAAGTTCGAAGCTGTCTTGCTCGCACGCTTGGGTTGTTTACAAAGACGGATTCGCGGAGCGTTCGAGATTCTGTTTCGATTCTCAGCATTTTCGTTGGACGAGGTTCTCTTTTTTTTTTATATTTGAGGATATAAAAGATAAAATGTGTGTCGCGGATTACCGTTAAAGTTTCAAGGGCTGACGGTTGGGATGGAGGAGTGGGGGGTACAGTCTGCTCGTCGAGGAGCTAGCACTCGAGACCGCGAGCGTCGATTATCGTTATCGCGGATTTCCGTTGGATCAGAGTAGCGATCTCGTCAAAGCAGCGGCCTTCCACCTTCCAGTCTCGAGGTCGGAGAAAGGGAGGGAGTAAAAGATGTGATCGTTTTGGTTATTGGCAACGTGCATCGAAAGCCGGGCAGCAATTCGTCCGTTCGCGGTCGATTCGTTATTGTTAGTGAGAGTCGTAGTAACACGTCACGAATCCCCGCCTGTTTCTCATTCCAACTCCCCTCGTAGGCAGTGTAATTTTCCCCAAATCCCAGATGGAAATGTCGCGGCGTCCTGCGTATACTCGAAAGCTTTGTACCGCGCGGAGGACGGAGTGAGGGGCGCGGGAAATGTTTCTTCCTTGAGGGTAACAAGCAGCAGGCAGCGGAGAGCGTTGAATCGATTTCAGGGAAAAGCCGTTGTGGGAAAGCCGCTGAAGTAGCGCCACGCATCGCTCTGCCCCTATATATCCGAGTCTTTCATGTTTTCGCCATTCCTCAGCACAACTTTTGACTCGTTAACGCGACAAACATTCGAGCTAGCGTTATTTTTATGATTTCCAACATAGAAACAAGCTGTTGAGTGGAATTTTATTCTTCTCTTTGAAATCGGAACTCGTTGTCCGAATGTCGCCGAAGAACGAAATAAATCGCCTCGCGGTCATTGAGACTATTCGACGTGGGACAAAAGATTTGACGAACGTACGCGGTGCTGTTCGTTCGTACGCAAGAGGAGCGCGACGAAGCACACAGGCGACGACCACGGCGCTGCGGGCGTTAATCCTCATTTGAATGCATCTCGCGTTCTTCTCGCTCGTTCTTCGTCCTCCCGCCTCCTCTCTTTCTTTCCCGCCCCCGTTCATCTCGCCAGTAGTCATCGAGGCGACCGGAAGTCCGTGTCATACGCACATCGTCGCCACACGCATCCGGTTCACTCGGCGAGTTCTTATCCGTCCGAGATTCCCTCCCTCGTCTCCTCCCTTCTTTTCATCGTGCGTGTCATCACAGAAGCTTTCATGATTGACTAAAAAAATTCATTATCAGGAAAAAAAAAATAAACGAATGAACCCTCGAACGTTTTATCTGCACCGATCGATAGAAATTTAAAAAAAAATAGAAACCATGTCGTCCGTCACAGCTCGCCAGGAGCAAAACTGCACAAAGCGAATTCGAATTTAAAAAAAAAAATAACTTGGCGAATTTTTTATGTGAAACTAAATTTACAGAAAAAGAAAGTTTCATACATTGGCAAGGAATAATGAGTCGAAAATCACGATTGTGTTCCTTTCCAACTATTGAAATCGAATTTAACAATAATAGCGGAGTTTTATCGAAATATTTATTAACCCTAGAACTGCAAACTTATTTTTTTTACCTTTGAACTACAAACCGCAAAACCGGATTGTAATTCTAGGGTTAAATAATCTATACACTGAAATTACAATTTTGTTGGAAAATATGGTCATTCTGTCGAATACGTTCGACTGAACGTTTTTTTTTTTTTTTTTTTTTTTTTTTTTTTTTTTTTTTTTTTTTTTTTTTTTTTTTTTTTTTTTTTTTTTTTTTTTTTTTGGAAAGTTTGTCCCTGTCGGAACTGAGTCGCAAGTCAGAAATTTAGTTGACAGTTGCGTTAGAAATCGAAAATATTGTCGAAATAACGAGATTTTTGAAATTATAAAAAAATATTGTACGTATTCATCGAAGTATCGAAATTTTTTGGACAAAATTGAATTTTCAGTGTGAAAGAAATATTGATTTCCCCTGAATTGAAAAGATTTTTGTTCTGACTGTTTACAGCGGTATACAATTGGCGAGGAGATACGCGATACGGATTGCCCCTCGAGATCGGCGAGACCGTACAGATTCTGGAAGAATGTTCAGGTATTTGTGAATTGAGTAATGAAAACTGCGAGCAATTCTTAGTAAGGAATCGCGGAATGACGTGTTTATCCTTTCAGGTTGGTATCGAGGCTTCACGACGAAGAATCGTGCCGTAAAAGGAATTTTTCCAAGTTCGTACGTGCACCTGAAGCCCTGCAAGATCGATAACGAGGGTCTCTTCGAATCGGTAATACCTCTGGAAGATCCGGTAGTTCGAGAAGTAACTCTTGTTTTGCGAGAATGGGGCTGTATCTGGAAGAGGCTCTTTGTGGTAAGAATTGCAACGGGCATTCCATTATTTTGTAGTGAAAATGTAAAAACGCTCGTTCCCCATTCATTTATTTATTTTTTTTCCACCCAAGCGATTATTCGGTGTAGTAAATTTTTAATAGCGTAATTTGGACTCGTGTCTATAATTGAAAAATAGTCGTTTGAGATCGGGGGCGATGAGCTCGGTGTAAGTTGCCCGTTGGAGAAGGAACATTAATCGTAAATTGTTTGTGTCACTTCCTCGAGCGCGCTCGTGAATCAGCATTCGTGCCATTGTCTCGGTTATCTCGTTGGAAAGACTGACGCGTCAGCACGCCAAGACCAGAGGTCGAGGTACCGGAGTCCACTATTCACTTGTGAGAAAAACGGAAGCGATCACTGGTTTTGAAAAAATGAATAAATACCCTGAGATCGTTCGTTCCTTCAGCGAAAAATGAAATTTGCCACGCATTAATAATTTTCTACCCAATGGCAGGAGCGAGAAATCTACAAATTCAACACTCTCCGAAAAGTAATGAGGGAGCTGCTGGAATGGCGAAGACAACTACTCGCCGGGACTCTGACGACGGACCAAACGCGGGAGCTCAAATTACGAATCACGAACAAGGTCGACTGGGGCAATCGGTGAGTGAGGAAACTCCTTGTCTTCCTTTTACCCATTCCTCACCAACTTCCCAAACATCTTTAACTCGTTTATTCATCTTCTATTTATTCATTTATTAACTCGGTTGACTTTTCATTTCTACGTTCTACAATCACAAGCGACGATGCGTTCGTCCGCCGATTTCCGCTCGATTCTCAGAAAACACTCACAGCCCGGACGAATCCTGACCGCAAAACGTTCCATCTCCCTTCCCACCATCGGCTCCGCCATTTTAATGATTTCCATTGAAATTGAACGATGATCGAGAACCACAAACTGTCCGCATTGTCCGTCCTGATGTTACCAATTTATATTTATCTCTGAAAATCCTTTAAACAGCGCTGAAGCTTATCGCGCGTACATTCAAAAGCGCCAATTCGAGACAAGGGAGGCTTTCGAGTTCCGTACAGCTCTACTTGTTATTTCAACTATTATTATTATTATCATCATAATTATTTATAAAATTAAATGAAAATTGACAAATGGTGGTTGGAAAAGTGAGGTTCGCTCGAACGAACAACGCGAATGGAGTTTCTGTCTTATCGGCTCCAATCGTTCTCGTAACAAACGTTTCTCATGCCGTTTCTTAATCTAATTCGCGCGTTCGTTACTTGGCACATGGATTATTTCTATTTGATTTTTTGAGCAACTATCGCTACGCTAGAGCGAGCAAGGCCGTGTCCTTCGTGCAAATATATATAATTGACCTTGCTGGAACAATGAATCGATCAGTTAACGCGATTCGAACAAAGTTACGGAATATATATATATGATTTATTTATATTTTGTAATCTTATTGGAGGCCCTGGACGGAATAACTTTTGTCAAGGGACTAAAATAAAAACTGGCTCGCAAAAGCAAACGCCTTGAATCTCATAATCTCGGGAAGACCTTCCCGACTTCTCATCATTCCTCGGATCTCTTGAACGATCGGTCACTTTTGAGATAAACAAAACAAACTAAATTGGAGAATAACTTTAGTCACAATTTTCGGATCGCGATTTAATCCGTTGAGACGTCGATTGCACCAGTTTTTCATCCTTCCGGATATTTCTCACTTGGTTCGTTAACGTATAGTTTCACGCTTTTCGGTTTAAAAGTAATAACAATCTCTCAATAGGCTGGTTTCTCCGGCTCGAGCTTCGGCGAGTTGGACGAATCATTCTCGCTCTTTTCCAGTCTCAATTTTCTTCGCTTCCTCGCATCCCCTCCTCTCCCCTCTCAATCTCTTTGTCACGCACGAACGTGCAATTATCACAATATGCGACCAGGCTCCCAACTCAAATCTCCGTGTCCTTGGAGAATTTTTCAATCTCCGGATAAATGGGTGACATCTCGAGAGTCGATGGCGCTGATGGCATAGAGGCTGGCGATGCGCCGCTGCTGCTTGTTCCAACGCGAATGCGTCTGGACAATTCGTCCAGAACCTCGTTGAACATCATCATGTTCATGTTTTGGCCGAGCAAGTGAATGAGCAAAAAGTCTCCGACCTGAGAATTTAGAAAATCAAATAAAACAACAATCGAGTCTTTAGTTATTTTGGGGGGAAAAAGGTGGAAAAATAAAATATTACCTGAGTTTCCTGGATGAGAGCGCTGATGCCTGAGGGTGTGCCGAATTTGAAGCGTTTCTTGAGTATCGTCTCGCGGGTGCTGGGCAACAGGACGACAGCCATGCTGTAGAGCAACGCCAGGCCAGACATTACGGCGAGAATGATAAACCAGAACCACAAGAAAATGTAAATCTTCTCGTTAAGGATGTTGAGGGCGAGAACGCAGAGAGCATCCAACTTCTGGATCGTTCCGGAAGCTCCGAATTTGTGGAAGGTGCATTTGGTAATGCGGGGAAATACTTTGATCATCGGATCGCTGCGTTGTTCCTGATTCATGTTGCTGAATTTAACGACGTCCGTTCCGTAGGTGAGGAAAGCACCGCCGAGGAAAGTGTCGATGAAGAAAATGTTTCCCACCTATAAAGGAAAAAATTGTGAGAACGATCCAGCCGGACGAATTGGGGAAAAAAAAAAAAATGGGAATTAAATTCAGCGGAAAACTTACGACGTTGACGAAGTTCAGGGCCTCGCAGAAGAAATATCCGGCGGCGTAGCTGTTGTGCAAGTGCAGAGTATCGACGATGTACTGTACGAGTCTCGAAGCACGCGCTTGTCTCTCTTGTTTGCTCTCAACGAGGGCGCCTCTCATGCCCTCCGAGATCATTCGGACTTTACCTTCCTCCCATTGTTTCCACATCCAATGGGGCAAGTAAAAGAGTATTCCTTGGAAGAAGAGCATAAAAGGGACCCACTGATAATACGAGTGGTATCTTTTTTCGCCGACGTCGGGTCCGAGGCCCGGATGAGCGACTTGGGTGCCAATAGTTTTGTCCTGGTTTTCGGGCAACGTATACGTGTACGTTATCCAGCAAAAAGTGTTCATCACGTGGTCCGGCACGGCGGAATCCGCTATGCAATTTATCGCGTCACCTGCAACGCGAAGCCCCATTCAGATTTGCCTTTCTCTTTTAATCCCTCTTCTCGCTTTTTCAATGACTTACCAATGAGATTGTTGGCGGTCACTATGATGCAGCAAGCGAACAATATTGCTGAGGTGATTCTGTAGTGAGCTCTGAACACCATATTGTCTATTATCGCTTTGTCCAAGAGATATCGTACTTTTACGAAACCGGCGACTGCCGAAACCAACCCGAACACCGCCATCCTCTATTTTTTTTAATTTATTTTATTCCGGAAGGACCTGCAACGAGAAAAAAATCATTTTTCAAATCCGTTGCGCAATCGAGTCCAGGCCGTTGCCCCAAATAATCATCTGGCTTTCATGTGGGACGACCGCGAGCCGAGTTGCGCATCGTTAGAATTTTATTAGTCAATTAAGTAAGAACGCTAGGGAGATGGTCTCCGTGACGAGGTCAAAGAGTCGATGTCTCGCTCTCGCTCAGTCGCGTCCACTAGAATTTTCAAAAAAACAGCAGCCATCTCGAAGGGTAAATAAACAAATGTATATATCGAGAAGCATCGAGTCTGCTTCGCGAACGACGATGCCTCGGCTAATTTAGCGAGAGCCGATCGGGTGCACGAGCGCCGATCTCATTAAAATTTCTCTCGTCCTTGGTCGTCGTTGTCTCAACTCGAATCTCAATCAAGTCCAATAATAATAATACGAGAAGCGCAGTGGCTGGCTTGGTGGATAGTTTGTGGCCGGGCTCACGATATAACTCGTTGAGTTTCGATGTGACTCGAGAATACAACAGTCGCTTAGGATCGTTTGACCTTTTACGAATTCCAGAAACAGGCCACTCTGGGGCCCGATGCGACTGTTGAAATTGAAAGTCTCGGGCGAGGCTGACGTCTGCCAATTTTTTGCTTCCACGTTATTTCTTCCGATGCATCTTTCGAAACGTTCTCCAAACTTTTTGGGCTGCAGTTATATTTCCTCTTTTCTTTCCATGAGGAAATTATAGGACGACGTAAGCGACGTTGTCGTTCGATACAATCATGAAATAATCGTTTTTCGTCGGAGAAAAAAAAAACGTCTCTTCCCAGTATCACTCGATAACGAAAAATATTTATTCCTTTCCATGGACGTGTGTAAAAATGTTGAACGTTAAGACGCTCGGCGAAGGCGTCGTTCCTCGAAGCGATCACGTATGCAAGCGAGGATAATGCTCTCCAGTGCGTGTGCGCGCGTGTGTGTGTGTGTGTGTGTGTGTGTGGGTGTGCGTGTGCACGAGCATTTACGACGTCAACCTCTTTCTCTTCCTCTCTCGCTCTCTCAATCTCTTTCTTTCTCTTTACGCCCGCCTGTTTCGTCGACTTGAGCGAACCGAGGAAGCAGGCCGAGAGCTAAAGTTGTACGGCGTCGTGGTTGCGTACCTTGTCGCGTACAACGGTTCTATCCCACGAGCCTGCTTTCCCATTTCTTTCTCTTTTTTCGTTTCTTGAGTCTCGAGGAATCGACCGCAAGAGACGGAAATTATTCGATAGAGGTTTCGGTGCGTGGTTCATCATTTTCCCACGTATCTCGAGACTCTTCTCCGGTGACTGGAGCTGCGCGTGACGCATTCCCAGCAGATCTCTCCGTCGCATGGACAAACTAACCTCTCTTACAGAAGCCGAACCGAACCGCGCGAGGTTTCGCGATAAAGAAACAGCAAGCTCCGCCGCTGCAGGGTCCACGAGTTTGCACAAGGATCAGGATCCCCCGCTGCTCCGTTAGGGCCGCTCGAACATGCTTTACGTTTTTTTTTTAATCAATTTTCATTACGAATGACGATGAAAAAGAAAAAGATAAAAAGGCATAAAGTTCCAACGGTCTTGACGGCGGTTCAGCGAGCAAGAGATGCGCGCCGGTGTAGAATTTCCGCGACGACTCGACGGCGGAAAGATATCGCGTTACTGCAATGTATACGAAGCGCGCGAGCCACGAGAAACGAGATCGAATCCGTGGCGTGTTCGCCAGGAGGATGGATGCTTCGTATCGTGAGATCGTCGGCGTTCATCTCAATGAAATAAAAATAAATAAAAAAATAATAAAAAAAAAGACTGATCCCAGTGTTTGATGAAACGAAACTCGAGTCGCAACAGGAAGTTTTAATAACTGAAGTATTACAATTTATTTTTCGCGTATAAATACGCCAAGACGCTGCCGCGGTTCTAAATCATATAATACGATTCCAGCGACGATTCAAACCTAATGTTTAGCGCACGCGCACCAAGGCAATTGTTAAACAGGCCATTTTTATTCTCGCAGGAATGTTTACGTTTGCTCGATTAATAACTCGCGTGAAATTGTGTCGAGCAACAGGATGATCCTTTCGAGTGACGAGTAGTAATGCCGCCTCGGCTTATCTCGATCGTAAATTCGACGAAAGTATGTATACGAGCGAGATCTCTCCCGAGCACCGAGAATAACGAAACATGTGGCGGGCTTATGCGAGAGAGCGCTGCCAGCGGAGAGCGACAGCCAGATCGGAATAGTTTTTACTATTTGCGCTCGTTGTTTGTACTACGACTTTTCCCTTGCCTCTTATTTGCTGCTGTTTCTCTCCTCCTCGTCGCGTTTTATACGCGAGCTCGCGTTGGACGATCCGAGCACTCAGATAAGACGCGAGAACGTAGGACCATGAACGAGCATGCAAACACAGATTTTAATCGCGTTTCTATAAAGACTTCTGTGAAAGATGCTGCCGAGTCGAAATATGACAGGATTTTTGTTTAGATTCTGTTTATTACTGAGATAGACCCACGAACTTGGATTTTTTCTCGCGCGTCTACTGGCAACGAGTCTCGACGAGAGGCCATTGTGCGTCGACAATGTATATGTACGTGTTTGAGCGCGCACGCTTTCGTGTGTATCGTCACGGGCTCGGCGTGCTCGTAGCGACTCGATTCTCGCCCATTCGTCATCATTGTTGATTACGATTTTTGGAAGTTGGTTTCACTCGCCGGCAGAATCCTTCTGGGATTTCGCCTTGAAAAGTGAAACACGTTGAGTCGTGTTGAGAGATTTCTCTCCGACGATACCGATCCAACGTTCATTTCGCTACTGGGCTCGATCGGTAAACCGCAACATAACAATGTAATGATACTCATTGTTAAACGTTTTCCGGAATATTACACAAACTACATTGTTTTGTAACCTTGTAGGCTCTTGCGTTGACTCAAACGCCTACAAACGCGGGATGCAAACTGACAATAAGCAGATTATTGCAACAAAGTACGTACGTGAACGTCTCTCCACTGTTTTATCGGCTTTTGTTTGAAAATTTTGACGAACCTTGAGCCGAGAGTTTTTAACTGCCAGTTTTCGGAAGAGAAAGTCTCGGAATGAGATAAAAAATGTGGTTCGAGGGTTAAGGAGAGAGCGATTTACCTTGATGCGCGTAGTCCTTGGTTAGCTCTTCCGTTAAATCCTGGCGAGATGTTTCAGAACACGATTATTTGCCAAGAGGCTCTTAACTCAATGATTTATTTGCACACCGAAATTTCAATTTTATATCGCAAAGAATAGAAAAAAACACGATTGCGACACCGATTATTGTTTGGAAAGGAAATCGAGGGACTGTGGCCGGAGCCGTAGAAACGCGCGCCAACGGGGCCCGCGTAGAGACTCGGGAACGACTGACTGCGTTGAGCTACGTTCTCTCTCTCGACAGCTCTCGGTTACCCTCCGGGCCCCTCGCTGCTCGCTCGCTGCAACTAACCACTACGCTCTACTATACGGGAAAGCAGCGACCATTTTGCTCGTTCCGTGTCCCACCGGCTCGTCGGTGTTGCCAGCACAACAGTGTTGGAGAAAGGAACGCTCTGAGAGCGCAGCATACGATCCTCCCAGCCGCAACCTACCTAAGGGCTCACTCTTCGCTCTCTCGCTCCAACGGAGATGCGCCACTTACCCTTTTACCTTCTCACTCTTATTTATCCAGGTGTACATCGAGCCAGACCAGATTCCCTCCTAAACACCTTCCTCCGCATTATTTTCGTGCATACATTTTTTTCTTCCCTCGCGTAGCTAAACGCTGTCTTATCGAGTCTCGGTTTTCTTAACCCAAACGAGCTATTCGCCTTACTTTTTTCTCCCATTTCCTAAATACTGGATAGGTGCGCGCTGTACGCACACTCATTTTTTTTTCGGAGCCGCGAACGCGCCCGAGCAAGTTTTTCGTCTCCTGCATAACTTCCAGCTCCGTGTCGACACTCCAAATTTGTCGTGCTCATACATTTAACATCAGTTTTCACAAATTCCAACGTTTTCGAATGCTCTCCCCGTATACATATATATTCAGTTGGTGACATTCTGTTTTCTAGCACTTTTCCAATTATTTTCCTCTAACAGCTGATCGAATCGGGGATCCGTATTATTTGCTCATTCGATCTACGAAGATTGATATAATTTGCGTCAATCTTTGATCCGCTTGACGTTTGACCTCTGCAACTGAGTGAAATTTATTGAATGTTCATTCCGAAATATTTACCACGGTTGCTTGTGCCCGCAGCTTTTTAATTTCTGTTTTGTTCCCCAAATTCCAATAATTCAACATTTTCATCGAAATTCATTGCAACACGTCTTATTTCGATTCTCGTACGACCTTCTACAAACTCACCAGAAATCCTATAGCCGATCGATCGATCGAGAGATTAATTTGCGACCTGAACCGATTGGTTCCGCGACTCTATGCGAATTTTATAAACATTTTTGATCGCTTGAAAAAACTGACGAGTTTTTTTTCTATTCGGAGCTGGAAGCACATGCTCATTGTTCTACATACATTTGAGCTCTTGAAGCGTTACTCTCCAGTTTTCGATTTTTCTTCCAAATTTCCTCCCGAATCCTATATTCTGGACCTACGAGATCGCGAAAAATGGATTGAAACGGCAGTTGAGTACGTAATTCTTGGACTCTATCGATATTGTGTTTCCTCCGACAATTTTGTACGTGGAGAGAATTCAAATAGTTAAATTACCGTTAAAGAAAAAAATGGGAGGATGACGTTGAATCTGAGGCAATTATTGGAGCGCAAATTCCAAAATTTTTATGAAAATTAATCAAATTGTGTTGCATTTATTCGAAATTTATGCATTTTAGTCTTTCCCCAGAATGTTCATTATTTGTGATAGGAAAAATTGTCAGAAATTGGAGATCGTCGCTCGGTTCTTTTTTGTAACGGTAATTTTGGTATTTTCATTTTCGCTTTGCGCGCGCGTGTGTGTGTGTGTGTGTGTGTGTGTCGCGATCTACGGTGCAATGGGAAAAAGCTCGAGAACAAATAGATTCACTTAAAGGTGGTGGGTGGTTGGGCGCTGGAGAGTTGGAAAGAGAGAATGTTCGGAGGACGAGAATCCCCATGATTTGAAGCCGTGCTCTGCGGTGAGGGGCGGGCGTCTCGGATCGTGGAAGGAGGCGGGAAGGAGGGGAATTGAACTCATCTCGGTTTATAGGATACACAGGGGGCATCTGCTTATTCAAGAGTCATCCGAGAGAATGAGAGAGTGAGAGAGAGGGGAAGAGAGCGAGCGAGTGAGCAATCGTCGATCGACGGTGGTCGAAGCAGAGGCCAAAGTTTTCAGCACGGTGAATACACGTGTAACCATGCCGAGAACCTGTTCCTCCGTGCTCGTGAGCCCGCTCCTCTTCTCAACGTTAAGAAGCAGAGAAAGAGAACGAGCGTTATCCATGCATTCTCGGGACAGAGTAAAAAGAGCGAGAATAAGCCCAGGCTGATGCTCTTTCTCGAGGTTCCCTCGCCAGCTTATTCGAGGCTGGGAAGCCTCCAACGCCCTCGCTGCATGTGAACCATGCATCGCTCGTGTATATCATGAAGGGGAATACAGCCTCTTGACTCCTCACGAAAATTCCTCTCCTTTCCTATAATTCAACATTATTATTTCATCGCGGGAGCGACTCGCTCATCGCTCAGATTCTCCATACTGCTGCGCCACAAAATACGAGATCGCATGTATGAAGCGAGCTCGTAGCAAGCCAGCCGTGAGAAATCGGTCCGCGAGCAATATTCGGGAAAGGTTTGTTCGCGAGCAGCCGGTGGCGAATCGCGGGGTATTTAGGAGCAGGACCTTGCTTCGTTTCCTCCAAGTTCTTGGTGATTGAGGACCGGTCGCCGAGCGGGTACTGCGGTTACGCGATTGAACATGGCTCACCGCCACCTTCCCTAAGAATTTCTTGTCCATGTATTTTTTAATATAAAAATAATTTTTCGGCTCCTGAAAAACTAATTCATAACGTACTAATTGACTTGCTCTTCCCGAAATCACTTTTGCCAATACCGAGTCAATAATGACCCGACACCCTCGAGACTTGTCGCACACTTCTCTGTTCATTACTGAAAAACCACAAAAACGGAACAGAATGAAAGGTTATCGTCCTGTACGAGCAACTTTTCACACTCACTTGAGGCTTGCGGTCATTCTCGTGAGGGTTTACGCTCGAAAAAAAAAACAGATTGTGGGATTTTGGGGTTAGAAATGCGCTCTCCGAGATAAACGACGAACTGCGAAAACGTGGCGTACGCAATCGAGAGCTCTCGGTAAAAAAAAAAGTCCATCAAAAAACTGAATTCGTTGATTGAACTGGAAATTTCGTTGGATCGACAAAAGCGATTGCCGCGAATTCTTCTGTTTATTTCTGCAAACATTGAAACGTTTCATTAATTCATTTTACTGATTCAATTTTGTTGTTGAATTAAAAGTTTCCGGACTTTTCAAATTTCGTCTAAAATGCGAGCTGGATGAGTGGGACATGATAGGAAAAATATAATAAAGTAGAGTACCGTAGCGTGCTCGTTTACCCAGCTGCGACGACACACTCTTTCTCGTAACGATGTTACTACGTTACGACGTTATGATGCGCACGTGGTTGCTTACACGTACACATCGCGTATACGTATAACGTAAAGATTCTCTTTTCCCACCACGCACCAGAGGCTCTCATGGGAGAAGGGATATGAATGAAAATTGTAAAGCCAGGAAGCACGTGGAATATAGCCGCGACTCGACCAATCAAATTCCCATTGATCGGGGTGCTTAATCATCCATGGAATCGCGATCCGATGTGCCATTTTTTTCATCGAATTTTTCGCCGTGCTCGAGTCATCGATGTACACCGGATATGCATGGCTATCGAAATTTAGCATCGCAGCTTCTCATAAAAATACTAAGTTATGCCTACGATTACAAGTCCCGTGCATATGCTATAGATCTCGCCAACTATGCATGGGACCCGGCTGTCTAATCACGCGGCATTTACTTCAATTGAAAGTGGGGCGTGCGCGCGCGCTCGAGAGAGGCTTCCGCCGCGCGTCGTCGGGGATTCGACCCTGACATCCATTTACCTTCCGTACCTTATTTTACCGGCCCTCGTCACGAGAGCGTGCGGATTCCCTGCAGCCTCCCCCTCTCCCTCGTCTGTCTTTCTCTCCCCGTCCCCGTCGAGTATCTCCGATAGAGGACTAATTTATAAAAAAACGTATATAATGCGAGGAGAGTATCCGAGTGAGTCACATAACGAGCAAAAAATCAGACGATCCACAGCTGCGTATAGCACCATTGACTTTTTTGCTGCTTGCCAACGAAAACTGTGTCTTTCAGACGCGATATCTATATGACCTTGTCGGATCCGCAGCTCTTATCTCGACCTATATATTGCAAATTACGATTACGTCGCTACGCTCGTCCGAGGGTTTCTCAAACGCGCTAGACCAGTCGCATATCGTAATATAAATGCAAACGCGCCAGAATGTATAGCGTGCGTATAGTAAATCCGCGCAAAGGCCCGCGGAACGAAATTTACCGCAACCGAGTCAAACTGCTCTCGCTCGCTAGACCGCGTTCCGATATTGCGGTTCCCGCGACTTTGTCGCGCATCGTCCATCGACTTTCCTCGAACACGCTAATCCTGATGTCCTTTTCATTTATTCGTCCTTTCGCTTTTTCTCTCGCACAGACTCATTTTCATTTTTAATACACGCATGCGCTATGGCTGAAGTCGAATAAATACCGGATGTTTATACCGTCATGCAGAAACCATTCTACTTCGATTTCTTACAGTCTAAGAATCACGTTTCGCAAGGCCTGCGATAAATGCACCTTTTTGCCCGATCTGTTTCACGGACTCTTCGCTTCTCAAAAAACTGTGATACTCGCGACTTTAGTCTTATTATACAACGCGAAGCATTAGTATTAACTTACCGGAGAGCACTCGGCAATGCTCGCGAGCTGCCAAGTCCGATCGAATTTCGCAGCTTCGTCAAAAAAAAAAAAACGCGCCGGACAAACATGCTTTGTGTCTCTTTTTTCAAGGCAAATAAAGAAAATATTATTCGTTGACCGCTTCAGTGCTCAATCTTCAAGAAATTACTTTGAGAAAAATTGTACCCCCCAAAATGTTGGATAAATAAATACGTTCATCAAATATTCCGAGACACATGCATTATGGAAATAATCTTTTGATTCCTGTCGTTTTTTGTCGTCCAAATTACCCGATGTATGACCCTGGACCTCTATGACAAAATAACGAGTCGTCTTATGAAAGCGCCCAAGTCAATTTCCGCCTTTTTACAGTTTTTCGTCACTTGTTTTCCATGTTTGAATTTTCGTAAGCAAATATTGACCAAATGCAACTTTATCGTGTATCCGTCTCCTTGTTATTGGAAAGGCAAGAGACTTATACAGATTTGACTCTATTTTGGCTCACGGAGTACATTTAAGGCCAGTGGAAAGATTAGGGTCTTGAGAAATCTCAGCGTGCTGGGCCTGCGTCCGAAAAAACGATCGTGCAGGTCTGAGATGATCCCCACGTGGGAGATTTTTCATTTTTATTTTCCGTCAAACGATACGAATGAATTTTGCAAGAATCGATATACGCAACCGTATCGTTTAAAGAATAAACTCGAGGGTGGAAATTTGGAGGGGAAGATCGAGTTTTAGAAATCGAAAACGGAGGTTATGCATCCGCAGACGTTTTGTTCACATTCACGAGTGTGCTGCGAAAAAAGCTGGCGATGTGGACCATGACCAGCCACGGTAGAGCCCCTTGGAATGTCTCGATATGTTTGAAAAGGGGCATAGGTCTGCGAGGCCCCGTGCGCTCGGTCAGCAGCGTCGAGAAGAAGAAGAGAGAAGAAACGGGCGAACGGACATTGCCTTAACCTGTCTCCACGCGTTCGAATCTCCGGGACTCGCTTGCATTCCATCAAGCCAGCCAGCAGCTCGCAAAGACTTTTGGACTCTGAGGATGCAGTGAGGGGCCGATTGTATTAACGAGCCCCGTTCGTCTGCACAATCAAGTTTTAGAAAAGGGAAAAAAGGCCTGATGGGCCACACCGTTGACTTATTTAATTGTAAGCTTGTCTCAGTAATGCGGCTGCCCGCCGACTCTCCTTCGCTTTTAAATCCTCCGAACTACGATTTATACTTTTCAGTCCGAATACGAAAATGTGTGAAAAACTTGGTCTCCTCGAGTCCCCTCATCCCAGCAGAATCGTCGCGAGACGACTGACCAAATAAACAATCGAGTCGTCGCGTTTAAACCTCGATCCGTTGTTAAAAGTACGTCCCTGGCTTTAACACACTCGACGGTATATACATGCGAGGTACGTAAGTGTGGTTTGCCTCAAGGGTGTGGGAGTCATATTCCGCAGCAGCCCGTCAAGGAGAAACACTCCAGACTCCAACGGCGATCCTGGGTCATAATGCATTTGCCACATTATAGTTTCGCAGCTTTTTGGCGCTAGTAAGAAAAATTTCACATGTGTAAAGTGAAATGGAAATTCGAGTTATCGAGGATCGGGTCCTTTGACACGTTCCTTCCGATAACTTGACCTTGTCAACGATATTTTTAACATTCATGTATTCGGGTCATTGGTTTCCTAATATTTTGTAATGGCCGCGATCTACTGGCTTCTGTTTCGTTAATGACTCGTACACGCATCGATGTTTCAGCCTGGGCGTCATACACTATACTTAGCCGTTGTATGAACAACGAGAGGAACGACAGTCTCGTCGTCGGGCATTAACCTGCATTCCAATGAAATGAGCGGGCCCTTCTCGTCCTCACGTTTCTCTTTTGTCATTTTCTCTTTCGCTTTCTCTCTCTCTCTCTCGACTCTCTGCTTCGGAATCGAAACGGCGTTGGGCTTTTATTCAAAAGAGTCACCATCGCCGGATTCTGGGGACGTAGGGGCAAAGGAGCGTACCTTATTGCGGCGCCTACGAGAGGCAACGACTTTGTGGGAATTTGAGTAACTCCGTTCCATTAGAAAATGTCTAGAGCTACGTTGCACGTATTTTCACAATGAATCGATCGTTCGGTGAGGCAGTTACCAACTTCTCCCCCCTCCCGCTCTTTCTAGCTCTCTCTCTCTCTCTACGGATCGATGATCGATAAAAATATTCTATGACTCGTCGGTTCGACGCGAGCAACGGCGGCATTGACAATTAACTTTTCCGTTCCCAGAGTCACCAATAATTCTTTTTCTGCCGTCCCTCTCCCCTCCCATCCCTATATATCCGACACCTGCTCGCGATTGACGTAATTCCTGACACTCATACTCATGCTCACTGAACCTACACGATCAACTTACGAGAGTCACCAAAAAGCGTCGAAAAATATTCCTTTTTGTTGATGATTTTTCCAATTTTTAAAATCATCCAAATTTTTCGAGCCGATATATTTTTTGGATCGGAAAAATCGATCATTTCATTATCGTAATTACATTCTGCATCTGAATAATTCGCTTCGCCACAGCAACAAAAAAATGACGTTACTTTTCAACGATGCGAACCTCAACGTCGTTTCAGAAATCGCAGAGACAAAGTTCGTCACGGACTGATCTCCACGAAGAAAACTTCCACTAATAACCAAATATTCCGGTCATTGTGGGAACCGTAATGTAAAAATAATACATTATATCCCTTACAGAAATAACGCAAAGTCTATAATGAATTATTTTTTATCGTTCTACGAGAATTGTAAAATGGAAAAGTGTATAATCGTACATTGGTAACGGGATATCAATGGGTGAAGGGAAAATCACAACGTTATTCCTGACACACCTAATGTGCAATTTGTGGAAAACTTCCATACCCCTTTACTGAAGTAACGAGAAATGCTATACGAGGTTCTACATTCCCATCAATTCCCCATTAATTATTTCCGATTAACCGCTTTATTCAAGTAATGGGAACAGAAGAAGTAAAAATTATCTCGGAGACGAATTAAAAAATATTTTTTTTCTGGCAGTTTCGTTGGCGCGGCTTCCTGGACCTTCAAAAGTCTCATACACCCTCATACATCGCTAGGGCCATTTCACTTTTTTCGAAAATGAATTCGACCGATTGGAGGCAGAATTTTTAAGCAGCTTTTGTTTTATGTGCTTGCAGAAAACTTGGTCTGGACTTGGTACCCCGTCAAGGCGCTCACATGGTCGATCCCGATACTATGTCCGTCGTCGAACTGTATCACGTGGTAAGAAGGATTTTTCATGTTCTCATAGCGAGATTTCTCGATTGATGTAGCGAAACGAGTGAGGAGTAATGATTTGATTTGTGAATTTGCAGCATGTACAAAGCGCGGAGAATTCGCAAGGGGCCTCAGCTCGTGGGACACTCAGGCGAAAAGAGCACAAAAAGGTGTTGACTCATCACCTGTACTTTTGCATGCGTGACTTTGGTCACTCGATCGGAGAAGATGCTGAGATATACTTTTCACTGTGGGACGCGCGACGCGGACAGTACCTGAGCGAGAGATTTCTCGTGAAAATATCAAAGGAGGGCTTTTCAAATTACGTCGAAAAATTACATAGCAATTGTACCATCTTTACGGATCTCGGGAACGCCGACTTGAGTCGAGATCTCCATATCGTCGCACATGTTATGCGATGCGGTAAAATGCAATATTCCGACTCGGGTCGGAACAAAGCTGGGAGCGCGGTTTATAGGCGACCTCATGGTATCGGCGTTCTTCCATTGGCTGACGCCGCTCAGGAACACGCCGAAGAGCTCGAGATGACCTTCAAGGTTAGTCCTCGCTTTTGAGCCCGCGATCAATAACACCCACGAATCTCTAATCATTCAATTTCACTTCCATTTTTGTTGCAGGTCTTTCAGGGAGAAGAGAAAGAATTCCATCAACTTCACGAGCAAATAATTCGCAACAACAAGTGTTCGCCGTTACCGGGTCAACCGAATTACGGAATTGTCGTGTCGTTACGAGTTTTACACGGGGAATTGTGCCAAGTTCGCGAGGAAAATCCTCTCTTATTTAAAAATATATGTCTGACGAGAAAGTTGGGTTTTTCGGACGTCATCATGCCGGGCGATGTGCGGAACGATTTGTTCCTGAGACTGGAGCGCGGTGAATTCGAGCGAGGTGGAAAATCAACGGGAAAAAATATCGAGGTACGTTTCCCAAAAATCATTCAATATTGGGGTGGTAAATTAATTATAGAATGAAAAAATACGAAATATCCGCAGGTAACGATGATCGTGCTGGACGCCGAGGGGCAACCGCTCGAAGGATGTTTGTTCGGTGGTGCCGGAGCGGACGGCAGCTCCGAGTACCAAAGTTTGGTTATTTATCATCACAATAGTCCATCGTGGGCGGAAACCATCAGACTGGCTGTGCCGATAGACAAGTTTTATGGCAGTCACATTCGCTTCGAGTTCCGTCATTGCTCCAGTTGGTATCTCAGATTCATTGACTCGTTCAGAACGGCCCAGAGCCGTTTGAAATATTGGGAATTTCAAAGATAAATAAACTTGATCAAAATTCGATTTACAGCCAGAGAAAAAAACGACAAGAAGCTCTTTGACTTTGCGTTCGTTCGTCTTATGGAGCCGGACGGTGGAGCGACCATACAGGATGGAATGCATGAATTATACATATACAAATGTGAGGAACGAGCTAAATTAGATTCGCTGAGTTATCTGTCGCTGCCGAGCAACGCGCGAGAACCATTTTCTCCGGGTATGTTTCCGACTTCGTGTATCACAATGAGTAGGGTGTCCAGTTTTGTTTCTGAAATTCATTGACCAACGAAATTGATCGTTACAGGTGTGGCAGCGTTTACGAGATCCCCAAAAGAAGCGGTATTCATCACGACGCTACTGTGCAGCACAAAATTAACCCAAAACGTCGATCTTCTCAGCCTGCTGCAGTGGAAGGCACACCCGGAGAGAATAGCTGAAGCTCTTGGCAGAGTTCTTCGTCTGGACGGCGAAGAGTTGGTAAAGTTTCTTCAGGATATACTCGACGCTTTGTTTTCAATGTTCCACACCGAAGATGGAAACTCAACGGCACACTCGGGACTGGTATTCCAAGTTCTCGTGTCGATATTCAGTCTCCTCGAGGACTCAAAGTTCGAGCATTTCAAGCCAGTTATGGACGCTTACATATCGGGCCATTTCGCTGCGGCACTCGTGTACAAGGGACTTTTGAGCAGCGTCCAACATTGCGCCGATTGGGTCACTGCGGCCGAGAGACAAGAGCCAATAATGAAGTGCTTTCGATCCCTCGAGTACATATTCAAGTTCATAATCCAAAGCAGATTGTTATTCGCCCGGGCGACCGCGGGTCAGTTCGAGGACAGTTTCAAGCGAGATCTCTATTGCGTATTCGCGGCGCTCAATAAAATGCTCCAAATACCGTACGAAGTCGTGTTGCTCTCGCAGGTAGCTCTGTTGCTTTCGATTTCGGCCGTTTTCGAACAACTCGTGGCTGTACTCCCAGTGATC
Source organism: Campopleginae sp. 14b (assembly GCA_030522525.1). Taxonomy (NCBI): domain Eukaryota; kingdom Metazoa; phylum Arthropoda; class Insecta; order Hymenoptera; family Ichneumonidae; species Campopleginae sp. 14b. Next base: position 41,522 of record JAPYYS010000001.1, read on the forward strand.
GAAGTCGCTAAACTTACGTGCACGATGCTGGATTCGGTGCCGCGGAAACCTCCACCGCAACTGATGCAGGCCAAGCTCGTCGCCATTAAAAATTTGGCCAGTTCCAGCCTCTTCCGTGACGACGAGAGCCGAAATTTGCTTCTCGTTACGATTTGTCGACACCTGCGAATCCACCTTGCCCGACGCGAGGAATTGCGCTCGTGCACCGAAATACTCGGCGAGATACTGAGCTTTTTACACGCCAGAGGACGTGACACGAACAAAGTTAACAACTGCATTTACCACGATGTCGAGACTCTCTGTCTCTCGATATTCGACGTACTCGTACAGACAATTCTGATTATTGTCAATGCCAGCGGGCCCGTCCTCGGCTGCCTTGTTGCCTGTCTCATCGGGCTCCTCCAGCTCCTCGACGAGGATCATTACGAGAGACTTTGGGAAGAATTTACACAGCAGCACGGTGGCGGGGATAAAAAACCTCTAAAAGATATGATCTTGCGGGTCTTTCTCGTCCTTGGAGATCTCGTACGACAAGAAGTATTTCCACCCGACTGGCTCGTAATGCGAATGCAAGCGAACAACATTATTTTGAAATCGCTCCAGGAGCTTGTCCAGCCTCTCGCCTTCCGCTTCCTTCACGGCAGCTCCTTCGATTCGCAACTCTGGTCGACTTACTTCAATCTCGCTGTCGCCTATCTCACCCAACCGTCTCTACAGCTCGAACAATTTTCCGAGGTCAAACGTGAAAAAATCGTCGAAAAGTACGGCGACATGAGAGTCCTTATGGGTTTTCAAATTCTTTCCATGTGGTCCAACTTGGGCGAATGCAAACTCGAATTTATTCCCGGTATGGTTGGCCCCTTCCTCGAGGTCACACTCGTACCCGAGAGCGAACTTCGTAAAGCTACACTTCACATTTTCTTCGATATGATGGAGTGCGAACAGCGGGCTCGGGGAAGCTTCAAATCGGTCGAATCGGAACTAATCGACAAACTTGATATTCTCATAAGTGAGAATAAAGGAGACGACGAGTATCGTCAACTCTTCAACACTATGTGAGTTCTTCTACATCACGTTATCTATCCCTTTCTATATCCTTGTGTTCACTCGCCGATGAACGATCGACCAACTGCGAGCTTTTTTCTTCTCCATTTTCATCGAATATTTTCAAATTTGATTACCATAACCGCGTGGCGGTCGTTCACCGGTGAATCTCTGTACAAAACGCATCCTCGACTAACGCAGCAATCATTTTTAACGCTTACTCTCGCAACGCCACACAGGGAGCATCTCAGTGCCGTGTAAGTCCTAATAATTCCAATTAACAAAACATTTATCAAGCATTTTGACTTCGAGCTTTGGAATGAAACATTCCATAGTATTATGGTCTTGCTCGATACTCGAACCTTCCAACAAAACGTCCAGCTCTCATAACACTTTTTCCATCCATGTTGAAGGTTGTTGGCTAGAGTGCAGTCGGAAGATCCAGCCTGGAAGGACAGTGGTACGGCCTTCATAACTTCGGTCACTAGATTACTCGAGAGATTACTCGATTACAGAAGCGTCATTCAGGGAGACGAGAACCGGGACAAACGAATGTCATGTACCGTCAATTTATTGGTGAGCTATTTTTTTCCATCTCGTATTAAGGCGAGGGATCAGTCGCTATCTCGCCACTGTGAGTGCAAGAGAAATAGCTTCAATTTTGGAAATCGAATTATTTCGATACAGCTAGATTAGATTAAAAAATTCCTTGTCAGCGGAATTTTGCCATCGTCCCGCGTCCGCTGATGGAGCATTTTCATGATTAGTCAAACGACATCGAAAAAATTAAATTTCGAAAATTCGAGATGAGATTCAGTGACTGATACATGACCTTAAGATTAACCAAAGAAATTTCTTAACTCGTATCGTCCTATAGACTCGTGTCGATCTCGCACGTGTCACGGGAGAGCCAAGATCTCAACGTGTGAAATATTTCACTGTTGCTAATTATTGTAAAGTGCATCGAATGAACAGTCACGTTGAATGAAAATGCCAACTATATTGTCGCGTTCGATCGGCTAGAGTCTCAATAATAAATCGATGACAGCGAAGAAACGTCGTTGCGGAGTACGGACGCAGTTGTTTTCACCAAAATTAAAAAAACACGCTCATATCTCTCTCATTTCGTTTGTGCAGAATTTTTACAAAAACGAGTTCAATCGCGAGGAGATGTATTTGCGTTATATCTACAAACTTCACGATCTACATTTGGCCGCGGAGAATTACACGGAAGCAGGATTCACCATGAAACTTTATGCTGATCAATTAAGTTGGGAGACGAATTTATTGCCTGCCGATCACGCTCATCCCCAGCAACCAGAGTGGCAACGAAAAGAACTCCTTTATCATCAGATTATCCATTACTTCGACCGTGGCAAATGCTGGGAAAAGGGTATACCTTTGTGCAAAGAATTGGCTGTCTTGTACGAAACAAGGCTCTACGATTACGCCAAACTCGGCCTTATACTGAAAACACAGGCCAAGTTTTTGGACAATATTCTCACCCAGCTGAGACCTGAGCCCGAATACTTCCGCGTTGGATTCTACGGTCTGAGTTTTCCACTATTCGTCAGGGTAATTATACCGAAGCATAATAGCAAATCCTATTGAACTTGATTGTGTAGTTATCAAATTTTTCAACGATTTCACGTCTCAAAAAAAAATTCCTATGTCACTGTTCGCCATTATTTCGCTTATAATTCAATTTTGGTTCGTGGTGTTTTTTTTTCTGTTAATCGATTCCATAGAATAAACTGTTCATCTATCGAGGATTGGAATACGAAAGGGTAGGAGCATTTACGCAAAGGCTACAGACGGAATTTCCAAGCGCTCAGATACTTATGAAGAGCGCACCACCTGACGAGACTATTATTTCATCAGAGGGGCAATGTAAGTTCATTTTATACATGAAAAATTATGGAGGGCAGGAAGGCCAACGTTGCAACGACGATTAATGACGATTTTTGTTTTTTTTTTTTCCTTTTTTTGTTGTTGTGCAAACAGATATTCAAATATGCAATGTCAAGCCGATTCCGGAAGAAAATAGTCTCGGCTGCACTTCGGCCGAAGTACCTGACCGGGTCGTCGCGTTTTATCTCGTAAACGATGTACGAAAGTTTTTGTTTGATCGACCATTGCACAGAGGCCCGGTTGATCGTGAGAACGAGTTCAAATCGTTGTGGATTGAAAGAACGACACTGACGACGGAAGCAAAGTTGCCAGGGATTCTCCGTTGGTTCGAGGTCACGGAGAAACGCTCTGAACTTTTGGCACCGGTTCAGTATGCCTGCGAGACGATGGAGAGCGTTGAGAAGGAATTGAGAAGATTAGTCGCACAGTATACTGCCGAGCCCCATAGAAATATAAATCCCTTCAGCATGAGGCTTCAGGGTATAATCGATGCCAACGTTATGGGTGGCATAAGCAAGTACCAGGAGGCTTTCCTTACTCCGGAGTTTTCGAGAGTCAATCCTGACATGGTACAGCACGTAAACAAATTGAAAAATCTTATCCTCGAACAGATGAGGGTTTTGGAGTGGGGACTCGTTCTTCATGGACAGATTGCACCTGCGGGTGTACAGCCGTTGCACAAGAGGCTCATCGAGAGATTCACACAACTGAAGCAGAGCCTGGGACCGTTGGCCAGACAACGAACAATTCACCAAGACAGTATTATCAAGTAAGTACAATCGTGACGCTCCTCCACTTCTATCTTTACCACCGATCCTCGAAATATTTAAAATTTTTATTGAACTTTAATAGCTCACCGCTACCTCCGTTGCCGATAAACGACAAACAACGTCCGGCAAGCCTCGAGACACCTGGCTCGAGAAATTCGAACGCCGACAGCGACGGACTACCGGAAGATGAAGGATTTTATACGCGAGTCGATGGGGCTCCACCCCCGATTCCACAGCGCGAAGTAAGACCTCGCTCGGTCGGTTATGGAACAACTCCACCTCGACCGACCCATCACAGAACTCTCAGCAAACCTCTGAGTCCTAAACTACCTCTCAGGCATTCTTTGCCAACACCTACCGAAGCGGCGGCGACTGCAGCAGCTGCGACCGATTATCAACCAAATATGACCATTTCCTGGAACGATTCGGAACAGGCGCCACCTTTGCCTCCTAGAGGTAGCCACAGATCGCATTTGTTTATAGTCGCGTATCTCCGCTCTCGACAGGTACATTTCTCACTCATTATTCATTATTGTCCATCGTCATTTTTAGCTCCCGATAAGAGAGACAGCAATTCCGGGCCTCCGGCACCACCGAAACGACCAACGCACAAACGTAATACAGATTGGAGCGCCGGCGAAGACGAGCAAGATGTACCAGCACCGCAACCACCACAACCTCCTTCCTCCAACGAGAACAATTATTTACGAGATAGTGGGATATCGACTGCGAGTCTTCTCGATTTTCAATCTCATTTGACCAACCTGAATAATCTTAGTTACGAGGAGTTTGAGCCACGCTCGAGAAGCAACGATATCATGAACATTTCGCCTCCTTCCGTCACTACCGCTCTCAACGTTTCGACGCCGAATTTTTCAGCCAACGCTCTCCAAAACTCACATTCGATTCTCACTCACGAAGAGGTAAATCACAACAATCTTTTATTTCAGCTACAGACCCAGTCCCATTTTTTCGACCTTCCTTGACAAAGTTATTTCGTATTTGACAGACAAGCCCACCGCCCATTCCACCAAAGGCTCATCAGGAAGCTCCGTCGGCACCCTCGACTCTGGAAAGACTTGGTAATCGCATTCACGGCTCAGCTCACACCGAAAATTACTCCGTACCCAAACTACAGACTCTCTCAGTCGCAACCGACACCGAGAGCACGGTCTAGCGATTAAACACCCTTTTTCGTCCATACCTGTGTCTGTACGTATTTGTATACACATGTATGTTATATCCTAGTCCCCTAGCAGTTAGCTGTCATCAGGCGAGGGAACCCTTTCGGCCTTGTCATCCAATTTTCACCTTGTTGAGGTAGGCAAGTTCAATTAGTGCTGTATTTAATCGCCTACGAGCTTTTTATACTCCTTTCAATCAGCCTCCTTCAAAATTTCCTATTTTCACACCACCTTCCCTTTTTAGTTTCGTCTATCGAAACGACATTCAACCTTTTTCTCACCTCACATACCACAGGCTCAAAGTGCTCTTTAGCTACCTTAATAAACGTGCTGCTGCGATGGTGAGGAAAGAAAAGTTGTATGGTCCTCCTGAGATCTCTCATGAGTGTAATCTAGTAAACTCGTGCTCGTAGTTTTTAAAGAATCCTATATGGGAATGTTTATTTCCGTGGCGAAAATATTCCAATTTCCACGGATATATGAAGCTGCATATTTCATTTATACGTAAATAAAAGTGCTTCGTTCCGGGTGCCAACGGTCGGTTGAAAAAGAGCAAAAATATATTTGATCGGTCTTGTCGTGCCTGCCATCGACATGGAGATTGCTTGTCTAGCATCAGCGTGTTATTCATCATCATCATTACCATTATGTTTACTATGAGCAAAGCTTTTTCCAGCAGCGCCGTAACGAAGGCAACTCGAATTTTTGCGTTGATGACATTGCTATGTCAAGTATTATTGTAACTATATGTTTGGTAATTTATTTATATATTATGAATGGAAAAAACAAACACTATATATAAAAGAAAGAAGCATTTTCCAAAGGTTCGAAGCACAAAAAAGAGATTGGAGGCAGTAAGGAATTAATTAAGTAATGAAAAATATGTAATCCGTAGTTTCGAGATTTAGGATATATATATATATATATATATAAATTATGTATTTTGTCATGTTTCTTCGTATAAATATATACAAAAGTTTTTTTTACGCCTTGAGTATTTTGCAGCGTACAGTTTCTGTACGATCGTCGACTAAAATTAAATTGTTGGCATATCCAAAAGGATTTGTATAAGATCTTAAAAGTTGGATACAAAAGAGTAAAAATCACGGTATACGTATAAAATAAAAATAAAGTGTGGAATGTTTACATTGCACTGAGTGTGTAAGACTAAAAATACTAAAAGTTAAATTACACGAATGAGCTTGGGAATGAATAGAGTAGTACGAATAGACACGAATGATGTAATGAGCTAGAGATCCATCATTTTCGGCCGGGTTTGGCCAGTCGTTGCGATCGACGTTATAATGAATACCATAAATACGCGAATATCCGCGTGCGTGGTTCACAAACTTGCGTCAATCGCCGACGAGCCCGGCTACATTTTAAAAACTGCAATAATTCGAGCTAAACACATCAACGATAATTGAGTTTAATTTTAGGCTTATACGAACAGGCACTCACACATACGTGCTAATCATTGAGGCTAAAATACATCATCTTCAAAGTACAGTCATGGCCGCTGCTTAAAATATATTTATATATATATTTATATATAAATATTAGGATGATGCAAATAAAAATAATTTTTTTGTAAATGCTGGACCGTCGATAGTGTTTGTCGAAGCCAGGGCAACGAATATCCAGAAATTTGAGCATTGAAAAAAAATATCCACAACCCGCGCCATTGACTTTTCCAATTTTTTTTTATTTTTTTTTAATTCCGGCTAAAAATCATCGAATTTTGGAGTAATCACTTTCGACAGGCACTAATGATCGATCTATCAGAAAATATCAGTTCTATTTGCATCACCTTAATGTATATTTCTATTTTTTCTCTATAAGCTTGCCATTTTGGTTGGTTCAAATTGCATTAAAATGGCCGAGCCTAAGGTAATTACTTTGTACGGTATTTTCGTGTAGACGGAGTCCTTCAGACCGGTGTCTCGGCGTTAATATCCTTCCTGAAAAGGTACGGTACTTTTATGAAACGACGTTATGAAAATGTTCTACCAATTGGATAGAGCGGGAAAGTCAACGGCTCGATTCAGGAAGACATGATTAATTTTTTACAGTTGTCTTACCTCTTCGCTGCTCGTAGATAATCCCCGTAACCATCATTACCATGGAAGTAAGCATTTTTGTTAATCACAAAGGAAATATGGTTAGCCATCAACAGTTCATTTTTAATCCACACCACGAGGAAACATTTGGCGAAGTAACGATTGAAATTGTTAGGTAGCACGCGGAGAACACGGAGTGCTAATTGTTTTTGGTCTTTTTTTTCTTTGCTAAAAGAAAGACTCGAGCAAAGGCAGCGACTGGTAGTTGAAAAAATGAAACTTACTCGGTTTCGGTGATGGTTTGCTCGTAATGTTGTTGGACTTGCTGGTGGGGTTGGTGGTGAGGGTGGTGGTGTAGATGGTGCGGCGGGGGTGGGGGCTGTTGCTGTTGCCTGAGTGCGGCGAGCTCATTGCTGTGATGTAAATCGTGATTGAGGGAGCTCGAAAGTATTCTGCCACTCATGGGGAGAATGTATTCTGGTGCGTCCTCCAAAATACTCGAGCCAAGTTTGCCTCGCTTGAGACTGCCGTATCTCTCAGGAGTCCCGAGATTATCATGATGCGATCCGTGGAGAGTTTGGCCTCTCTTCAAACTACCGTATCTCTCGGAGCTGCTGTGGTTATCGTGATTGGAATTTTGGGAATGGTGGCTCAGGCTCGAACCGAGGATTCTCGACGACATTGAGAGCATGTAAGGCGTCGGTGATACTGTATGATCTTCTTCGGCCGTGTAAGGAAACAAATATTTTTCACCCAAGTGATGATGCTTCTCCTCGCTCTCGGAACAATTGTCGTCCTGTTGAGCCAACTTTTGTGGCGAATTCATGTCCGGATAAGGCAAGGGATTCGGACTCGAAGTTTTGTTCGAGGCCATCTCGTTGTCCGATATAGTACCGCCGGACCACTGACTCGTTCGTATATCTGTAGGAGGAATCAACATTATAATAAATACGAGGTCTCCGAGTGTGAGTGCTAGGGAAACTTGTTCGAAACGATTCTATCGGGTCCGTACCGTTGGAGGAGGGCAAATAAGCCTCCGGAAGCTGGGAGCTCCAACGAGGCGCGTAAATTGGTTTTATGTTTGGAAATAATTCGGAATTTGAACAAAGTATGTTGAGGTGCTGGCCGGGATTCCCGTGGATGTTCGGCAAGTAAGTGTGCGATACGGGCTGTTGAGTCGAAACTCCCATGTTCTTGTGCGATCTCGAGGTAACGTCCTCGTCGTCGGAACTGTGCGAACTTGCAAGATCTAAGCTTCGGCCGCCTCCGGCATCGTCTGCCTGCGAAGCATCGCTGTCCGATTCCGAATCCCTTCGGCCTCCACGACTCGCGGATTCTTTACCCGCTTCTGCGAAGAACGAAGTCAACTTTAGGCATCGAAAAATCTACGAAGTCATTTGTCGTCGCATTTTTAACATCATCCCACTGACCCTGTCTAGCATGCTGTAACCCCCCGGGATGACTCCTCGAGGATACGTAAGGGTCACGGTCGCTGTTGTAATTACTGGTCGACGTCGACGTGTGACGCAAATGTGCATCGCTTCTGTACGGACTGGAACCGGTCTTGGTGGTGCTTCGGGATGTCGTACTGCTCGTTGAGACACCTACGTGAACTCTCCTACATCCGGTACCGGAGTCACCGGCACCGCTATACGCAGATGAATAGGCCAACGCTGATCTCTGTAGATAAATTTATTCGCATTAATTCCATCGTTTCTCCAGGAGTAAATGATGAGGATCGATGAGGGGAGAATTCCCCATGACATTACACTTTGCTGGTACCATATCGTCTCTCGTCTGAGAAGTATGAGCACATACATAGTAAATTTTCACCAGAAACAGGGAAAAAATGTCAAAATTTGTCGAAAAAGAAATGCTTTGCTATTTTTTCCAGAATATGAATGACAAATTACTGTCATTGGTAAAATCTTTTAAAGAGGCGATGTTGTGCATAGATTCTTTTCTCCCCGTGGGGATGAAAATTGATGTAGTTTCCGGATTCATTCTTACCGATTGGCCGTTGACGTTCTGACTGCTGCTGGCATTTCCTGTGCTTCCATCGAGCAACGGAGACTTTTTTCCAACGCATCGTAAGAGACTGAGGTATAAATTTCTACGAACACGACCATTTACAAAACAATAACCGATGAGACTGAATGCCGCGTGAGTGACGATCGCAACACTCAACAGATACGATAGCATCGGAGAATTTTCCGAGGCGTTGAGAACAGCCAAGGTCCAGGTTGTACCGAGCAAGGGAAGCGAGGCGACCGATAGCCACAGGAGCGTTCGAAGATTACCGAAACCCATAATGTGCTCTTTGAGAGTAAACGCAGCGCGTACAGACATTACGAGTACGCAGAAATTGATAAACACTGCAGCGCATACCGGACCTATCAAAGCCCAGACAACCGTCTCGTATATCGACAACCAGCAGCTGGAAAAATGAAGAAAAAAACACGATTAAGGGACCATTTGTCATAATCCGGATGATGCTAGAGCAAAGATATTGAAACATCGTTTCTTACAAGTAAAAGTTGCCGTATTGATCCGCGCGCACGCCAATGGTCAGACCAACGATTATAGCTGGCAAGCCATACCCTATGGTGTAATAAAATCTCATCTGTCCGTGATTAACGTCTCGCATTTCCGTGAGCATTCGATAGAGATGAATCGAATCGACGAGGGTCCAAGCGAAAGTTGATAGCCAGGCGTAGTGAAGCCCTATAGCGGTCAACTTACAAGGAAAAACGTTGGATACGAGAGGCCCGCGAGCTTTTAATGCGACGAGATAAAGGCTCTCGGCGAGGAGGACACAAAATACAAGGTTCTCGTGGATACTGTTGGAATTGGTGCCGCCACCTCGAATGAGACCGAGTATGAGCAACGCCGCGAGCAGCAAAGGCAGAGCGAGCATGAAGGCGCTGTAACTGGTTACATCTTCGAGCAGCGACGGCTCAGGCACATATTCTAGGTCAAGAACGTCCGTTAGGACGGCAAACGTCGCCAATTGGAGATTTCGTACTTCCAGGATCACTCCCTGACACGAACAATTGACCATTCGACGTCCTGCGATGGTCGTCTCCTCAACTTCGGTCGTGCAACCGATGCGACTCCATTCCCCGATTCTGTCCGATCACGAGCGAAAGAAAAATAATAAATAATTAATCGATTATCATAAATACACCCGAGCAACTCGCGACAACGGCTTACCCTCGTATCGTGCTCCAATGCACACACTGCGGATTCGCTCGTCTCTTAACACCATCGTCCTCGATAATCCACAATTGTATTTGAACCGGTGACGATTGCAATGTATTACCCGTCAATAAAGATCTCGTTCCATTTTCCGTAGGTACAAGGATCGATACTGTGACGACCGGCGATCCAACAGCCACCTCAACGCCCCATCGAACATTCACGGAATCATCGAAACTGGAAACAAAGTGAATCAAAATTTCAGAGATTAAGGAAACTTTAGTTTCATATTTGGCTCAAAACTGCTTGACAAACACTATGCAATCATTTAAGGAGGGTGACTACACACAACAATGTTGCCATGTTAAAAGCACGGGGAAATTCGAAATGATTACAATTTGATGAAATTTAATGAACATTCTTCTTTAGTATTAAATATGAATCAACAATTTTTTAAAGATTTTTCTTCTGCATAGTTTTCCAGTTGATGTAAACTAGACTTTACATGCATACTCATAGGATTCTGAAATATATAAATATATCCTTTGCATCTTGTAAACTCAAATCATTCGACAACTATGTAGACAAAAAATTGAAAAAAATTTGTGGCGCCAAATTTTATTAAATTCTTATCATATCGTCGACCTCCTTAATGTTTTCCTCCAACGTATTTTTCCATTTCTATAGAGAATAACGTTTTTTTTTTATATACTTTCAATGCATATCAAGTTTATAGTTCGCGATCATTAAATAATTGAGTACATTGATAAAAAATACCTTTTGGGCAAGAGAGCCCCAAGTTCTCTGTACTGGACATAACTGAGGACAGCTTTTTCGTTGTTTCGAGTATCCTGGTCATTCAGTTCCCCCTGAGTCAAGGATTTGATACCGAGAAGGCTAAGCGGAACGCGAATTTTCGAGTAAGGATCGAATCTTTGGGGGTCTGCCATGTAGTTGTTGTACTTGGGAAAGCTAATGTAAGGACCGAGATGAGGCGGGGTGGTTAGAAATGCGGAGGTATCGGGTATGATAACTTTGCGATCAGCTTCGCCAGGTCGCGGGGTCGAGAGGTTCGGATCCTCCCGATACTCGGGGCTTTCATAGCCGAAAAGGCTGTCGGAGGTGACGGTGTCGAGACCCATAACGACGTTTGAATCGACGACCTCGAACGGCTCGGTGAAAGTATTGTGTTGAGAACCGGTAAGGATTTTCAAATATCTCGCCATCGCGTCCATGATCTTGTCAGGAGTGTCTCCATTGAGGGTCTCTATTTTGTTCCAATTATCGAGATGCTTCTTGGTCAGTATCATACCGGCAATACCGACCAGATGCGGTACGTAGTCCTTGTCCTGATTGTGGGTCAAGCCAAGATCAGCGAGACTCTCCTCGTAATGGAGGAGAGCAGTTAGGAGAGCCTCGGCCACGAGAATATCTGCTCCGTACATGTTTCTCGTCTCGTTTACAGCCCGATGGAGATCCATCGCCATTTTTACGGCGGTATCACGATCGAGCTCGAATTGGCCTTTCTCAAGAGCGGCCAATTTGTGCCTCTGCTCGATGAAAGCTTCGGAGGTACAATTGAAGAGATCGGGTGCTTGCCAACCGCCCAAATTGTCGTCGCAAGATCGTGACGCCTTTCCCTCTGCTGTACCTGGACAATCTTCTATCGCGGTCGAACCGAATTTCATTCTCGGCCACCAGAGGCCCATCGAGAACGAGCGTGGACAACCGTCGTAGACGACTCTGCAGCCCTCCTCGGTAACTTCGGCATATGGATTTGGACAATTCGTGCATGATCTTCCTATCACTCCGGTTCGACACCTACACTGCCCTGTTTCCGTATTGCAACGCCCTCCGAAGCTTCCAATCGCGTAACAATCGCACGGAATACACTCTTCTTGACCCGGTCGTTGATAATGATTCTCTTTGCAATTACATTCTCCCGTTGTTTTGTTGCACGAGGGATCGTAACCTTTCGACTCGTCGCAGTGACACGGACCGCAAACTGGCGAACCCCACCATGTTGCCGGGCAAGGCTGATCCACACTAGCCTGTGTACACAAATCATAATTATATCAATGATTATCTGGAAAATCCTATTCGCCCCCAATTGTATTTTTTTCCACACCAGACTCTGTTATTGTTGAGTATTCGCGAGTTTATCAGAAAAGGGAAAATGGTCAACAGGCCTCAGTTCTCATGCCCCAGTTAATCATTATAAAAAAATTGAAATGACAGTTTATCGTTATTTGTTATTATTTCTTGTGTGTTGAAATTATTTTTCACGGACTGGGTCAATTGAGCGAATTATTAATTTTATTAATCACTGGAACACGTCTGAGGTGACGTGGTAATGACGGAAGTTCCGGGATCACGTTTTTGACAAAGCAGTTGAGAAAAAGCCGCCCAAAGTGACGGTCAAGTCTGCCAAGAAAGACACAAATGGGATATGGATATTTGGAATTTCGATTTTAAAAAATGATGATAATTACTTCGCAATATTCGCCGGAATACTCATCCGACGTGCATTCGCAACGGTAGCCCTTTCTGGAGAGTGGATCGTCGACACACATGCCAGAATCACTGTGACAAGGATTGACGTCGCAAATGGGCTCGCAATTGTGGCCGACGCGTCCTGGGCCGCAGACGCACTCGCTGGATCGCCACTTGGCGATGCACACGGAAGATTCACCGGGACAATCAGCGGCGCACTCGTTCTCGGTGTCGCAGCCGAGGCCGACGTTCTCCTGAACGGTGGGTCGTTGAAGGACACTCTGATTCGTACCGATGCGAAGATCCTGAATGCAACCATCGAAAAATAATAAATCCGTGGAGATGGATTGATCGGGTCCACCAAGAAGAATTCTGCCGACGTAGAGACCCTGGAGTTTGGCGAGCAACGGTGAAACGGATGGTCTGTTGCGATAATCGATGTCGAGGGAGACGTGACCGCTTTGCCAGACAATCTCTATTCTGTGCCATTCGCCGTCGTTAATCGAGACCGGGCTCGATATTATATCAGCGCCGTCCAACGAAGTTGCCAGTTTGCCATTTTCGAGATAAAACATGGCTGAGCTATTTTGACCAATCTGTATGCTCATGACAAAAGCGTTTTCTCCCCGCGTTCGCAAACTCAATGCAGTGGTCCATGGCAATTGTATTGGTCTCAGAAGTGGATTGAAGCTGAGGAGGCCATCGGCGTTGAATCTCCAAGGTTTGGCTACCTCGTCGGTACATCGAGGTCCGGCGAATCCTTCCGCGCACTCACAAACATAACCCGACCAAATTTCACGACATTTACCACCGTTGTAACAGGGCGTCGAGAGCGACTCGCAGAAGGCTTTTTTTTCGGGGCATCCGACGATTGTCCCGTTGTCGGCGACGTATGAATTCAAATCGACAAAGCGATCGTCGATACGAAGCTCGCTGATGCATCCAACAAAATCTTTATTTCGTATCTGGAAGCTCGAGGGTATCGAGGGAAGTCCACCGAGTTGGAGGGGACCGGTGAGGTCCAGAAACCGATGACAAGTCTCGGTGGGAAGGGAGCAACGTGATTCGAGGATTTGCTCGTTTCTGCCGGCGCAGGACCACTTCTCGCCCAGTCTATCGCCGTACTTGAGAGCGAGAGCGACGTCGCAATCATCCAACGACACAACGACCGTTCGGTTGATATAGGCAACACGTACCTCGTGCCATTGGCCATCAGAGACACCGCCAGGTATCGAAGCTGTCGCGCGAGTTATTTCATCACCAAGACTGAAGCTGAACTGGACCTTCGAGTCGATTATCTCCAGAGCGATAAAATCGTGTTTTTCGTTGTAACGTCCGTTGTACAGGAGAAGCCCGTCCTGGGATTCAGTAGCGAATCTCATTCGTATGTTGAGACGATGGCGTTGTCTGAGTGAGGCAAAAGTTAGAAAAGTAGCGGGTCCGAAACTGCGGGATTTGAGTTCGCAAAAGGGCGTCACACTTTCTAGGGCCGGGATGGGGCAACCGTCGCAGGTGAATCCAGCGGCCATGGTTTTGGTGACGCATTGCGATCCACCCGTGCAAACCGTTTTGGAATCTTTCTCGTCCTGCTCCTCATCATCGATCGGACAGACGTCGCTCTCGAGGGAAATTTCACAATCGGCTCCGGTGACGTCAGGTGGACACGCGCAAGTGTAACCGCCTTCGCGACGCTGGCAAGTACCTTGATTTTTGCAAGGATTCGAGTAGCAAAGGTTCACCTCCATGTCACAGAGATAAGCCTCTCGACTCCCGGTAAAACCTTTTGGGCACTCACACGAAAATGTTGTAACCGGATAAATTGGCCTGAAGAGGACAGTGTCGCTGCTGGCGAATCCCGAGGCGTTTGCAAACTTGAGAACGGTCAGACACTCTTCGAAGTTTAAACAAGGCTCCCTGACGCAGAGATTGTCATCGAACGGCAAGACAGTGACGATCGCCAGTCGAGCTAAAATTCCACGATTGAGATAAACGCGCTCTTGGAGAAATTGCGGAGTGTAAAACTCGTCGGTGTTGCCAGGCTCTACTCTCTTGGCTGAAAAACTGACGTTCAATATTTTTCCATTGACATCAGTGTCTTCCTGGATGCTGAATATAAATATATTCTCACGAGGACATGGAATAATGGCGGCGAGACCATCGAGGAAATATCCCAAGAGAGGACTAAGAAAAGCCTCGACAGTCATGTCGTCGAGCCGGACGGTAATGGAGTTGAAGAGCATTTTGTCGGTGATGAGTCTTATGGAGAGGGTCATGGTGGCTTTTGCCTCGTTGACGCCGTCGGTCACGGAGACTTCCATGGTCGCGACGCGAGGCACGTTCGTATTGAGCTGAGGCGAGAGACTTATCTCACCGGTAGTTTTGTTGAGAGTCACCAAGTTGGCGGTATTGCCGGCGAGGATATTGTACAAGAGTTTGTCGGTGACGTCAGCGTCAAAGGCTGGTATTTTACCGATCGGTGTGGTCGGGAAAAAATCTTTAAAGTTGTTAAAAATGACGTGGAAATCTTTGAGAATCGGAGCATTGTCGTTGACGTCGGTGACCATTATTTGTACGAGAACGTCCGATCTCAAGGGCGGCGAGGAGGCACGTACAAAAATCTCAAACTTTTTTCTCGGCGACTCGTAGTCCAGCTCGTCGCGGGTTGTCAACTCGGCTCTGTCGGATCCGGGCCTCGCGTTGAGGGAAAAACTGTTGGCGTCTTCACCACCGATGATCGAATACTGAACCGCCGCGTTTGGACCCTCGTCCGGATCATGCGCGTAAATTTCACCGACGCTCGAGCCAATCGGTGAATTCTCTGCTATAAAGAGAACTATTTTGTCGCTCTCGAATGCCGGTGGCGAATCGTTAACGTCCTCGATTTTAATGATTATCGGTACGCTCGAGGAAAGAGACGGGATTCCCCGATCGATAGCGAGAGCTTTGAGATTGTATCGTGCGACGGATTCGCGATCCAACTGTTTGGCGGTTCTGACGGTACCGGTGGTCGAGTCGATCGCGAAAGCCCCGTCGCCGTCGTCCTCGAAGGTGTATCTGACGCGGCCGTTCAGGCCCTGATCGGCATCGCTGGCTGAGACCCTCGTGACTGAAGTCCCGACAACAACGTCCTCGGGGATGGATCCTTGATACTGGCTTGCCTCGAAAATCGGAGCGTTGTCGTTGACATCGGTGACGGATATTTCGACTTCGGTCGTATCCGAGAGAGGCGGCACGCCTCCGTCTTTCGCCGTCACCGTCAATACGTATCCCGACAATTTTTCACGGTCAAGGTTTTTCGTAGTTGTTATCGCTCCGGTTTGCGAATTTATTGTGAATTCAGCAATGTCATGCTGCTGATCGTGTTGTTGCTGAAACGGCAGATCGTTGTCCTCGCTGCCGAGGCTGTAGGTTATTCGGGCATTTTGACCGACGTCGGAGTCGGTCGCGCTGACAACGAGAACCGTCGTACCAATGGGAGCGTCTTCAAAGACAGCGACCGAGTACGGTGCGTTTTCAAAGGTCGGAGCAAAATTATTAGCGTCGGAGATGTTGACGTAAACGAGGGCGGTATCGGTGCGACCACCTGAATCCGCAGCGGTCACGGTCAGAACAAATCTTTTTTCTTGTTTATAATCCAACGGTTGAGCGACCGTAATGAGTCCACCGCCGTTTTGCGAGGTTATGGAAAACCGGCCTCTCGTATTGCCGGCCGTAATGTCATAGTGAATCTTGGCATCCTCGTCCGGATCGGTTGCAGTTACCGAAGCGACAGGAGTCCCTGGTGGATCGTCCTCGGAGACTACAGCCTCATAATTTTTCGGCTCGAATCGAGGATCGTTGTCGTTGACGTCGGTAACGGTAAGGACAACCGTCGCGGTACCTGATTTCGATGGCTCACCCGAGTCCGTAGCTAAAACTGTAAATTGATAGCGATAGCATTGCTCGCGATCGAGTTGTCTCGTCGTATGAATCCAACCGCTCTCCGAGTTGACGGCAATTGGAAAATTTTCGGTAGACGCGCCTGACAAATCTCTCGCTCCTATGGAATATTTGATGAGGGCATTGAGCCCTTTGTCGCCGTCGTAAGCTTGAACCTTTAGGACGGAAGTGCCGACCGGTACCGATTCCGAAACAGCTTCTTGGAGCAAACTGGTAAAGAAACGGGGTGCGTTGTCATTTACGTCTTTGACGTGAACGATGAGCTGAGTCGTGTTGGATCTGGTCGGAGAGCCACCGTCCTGGGCTCTTATCACGATTCTGTAGAGTTCGGTGGTCTCGTAATCGAGCGGCTTGACGAGGCTGACCTCGCCGCTCGGTGAATCGATGGAAAATGTATTTTGCGTATTTCCCCCGATGATGGTGTAACGTATGGCGGCGTTGGTTCCGCTGTCAGCGTCGGTTGCTCGTATACCGGCGATCACGGGATTGGTCGTGTAGTCAAGATCCTCGGGAACAGTCGCGGAGTACGTGCGTTCTGAGAATTGTGGGTAATTATCGTTGTCGTCGAGGACTCGGACGACGAGGGTCGTCGAAGCGGTTTGTCGGGTTGCCGGTGCATTCGCAAGGTCCGAGGCTTTTATTATGACTGTGTAAACTTCGGTTTTCTCTCGGTCGAGAGACATTCTCGTGGTGACGACACCGGATCGGGGATCGATACGAAACGTCGCGGAGTCTTCGGTTAGCGAGGTCATGCCGCCTCCGGTCGTCGAGACGATCGAATACTCGACCTCGGCGTTCCGACCGAAATCCTTGTCGTTCGCTTTGACCGCGATAACGGTAGAGCCGAGAGGGACTCCTTCCCGGATGGGTGCCTCGTAATCGAGGAGCTCGAAACTCGGTGCGTGATCGTTGGCATCGAGTACATTGACCTGGAGGGTCGTCGTCCCGGTTCTCGGCGGAAAAGCGTCGTCGACCGCGAGTATCTTGAAATAATGGACCTCGACGTTCTCCCGATCGAGACGCGCTCGCGTGGTCACTCTACCCGTTTGAGAATCGAGCAGAAACAGCGCACCCGATCGAGCATCGAGGAGCGACATCATCGTATAACGGAGAGTACCACCTTCGGGATCTTTGGCTCGTACCACCGTAACCGGCTCACCAGGCTCCTTTTCTTCTTCGACCGCGGCGATGTAAAGCCCGTGCTCAAAAAATGGCGATTTGTTACGAAGCTCTCGTCTGACTCTGCGCCCGAGATCCGTGTCGTCCAGCTGCTGGTGATGGAATATTATTTTCAAACGATGCTCCGCATCGGCGAGATGACTCGAGCCACATCTCAGACTCATCGAGACCGAGATTTTCCACATGGGATCGACGAGGCACTGTTCCGCCGAAGATACAAGATCCCCGGCTGCCCCCTCCACCAGAAAACGCGAATCGGCGACTCCGCCCCATCGCGTCACGCACTCTTTGAGGGCAGTGTGCGGCAAAAAGTCCCGGAGAGCAGCCACGAACTGTGAACTTTTGAGGCAAATTTCCGTCAACTTGTCGTTACTGGGCATCGCGTACGAGGCCAACGTCTCGGCCATCCATCCTTTGGTTGCAGCGAGGTCCTGGTTTTCCCCGCCGCAGCCGGTGATGAGTACGCGCAGTGGCAAACTGTAATAATCTATGATCGGCCTGCCCAGTCGGGTACTCGTCGAGTCGATGTAAAATGTGAAAAGCCGCGGATACTGGAGCCCGTCGCAGTTGAGACTCTTGGCGAGTGTGACACGCCCGTTGTGCGGATTTACCCGCAATAATTTTCGAGCGAAACGGGCGGTCCGATCCTCGGAAACTTGGTATTTTCGACGTCCGCCCAACTGAGGCACTCCGGCATCGAAAACGAGTGTCCCTGGTGGTAAATCGGACGATACCACCGCGAGATAACACTCTGTCAGGCTGAACAGCCCTGTCAAGAGGATCAATATCCTCCATACCGAGCGCGCCATGTCACGCTGATCCTGCTCGTAAATCCCCCGATCCTGCTGTTGCTACTCGTTCTAACGCACCTCGTCCTCTCATCCTCTCGGAATACCTTTACCCGATATCGATACCGAGAGCCGGAACATCTCCTCTACCTCGCTCAACGATCCCGGCATTCTCTGTAACCACGAGATACGAAGGAATTGTAAAATTTCATTTTGACTTGTTCGTTTTACGAGATTTTGTCTCTCTTGGGAAAAGTTGAAAGACCGAGATGGTAATTCATGCGCAATGCGCCTGGCTCGTTCGAGTAAGACCGAGGATTATTAGGAATTTTCATAATTTATGCCGTACGAGAGAATTATTTTATTTGTTTTCCCGAGGCCATGAGGATGATGCATACACGTTATTTTGCGGTGATGAAAGAAATATGCACGGCAGGCAGGTGTGGTGCGTGCAAAGGCAGAAAAGGGAGAGGAGCAGCAGGAGAGGGAGAGCCACGGATCGTCTCGGAACGAGACACCGAGAAGCGCAAGAGTCAAACTACTGGAGGATGTGCGAGTATCCTTCGACCGTTCGGTTGTGTTGAACGTTTTTTATATTCTTACTACACCCGTCTCATCTCTCAGCATAGCGGAGAGAATCGTGAGACTAGTTGACCGTATAGAAAATTGCAGATCGTCCACAGACCGAGCAGCTATACAACGGCAATCTCCGCGTCTTCTTGCTATTTCGCTCTGCTCGTTTTCCGCGGCACGAACCTCTCCAAGATTCTGCGCCGCAGGGGAGTCTCAAGACTCGACCATCCACTCGTCTTGTACTCGATCCTCTTTCCTTCAGACGCACTATACAACCTGTGTACCTTCTTATCGTCGTTGCATCTTGCGAGCAACTTCTTTTTTCGTCTACTTATCAAAAATTTCCCAATCTACGTATCCCCCATCATTTCCGTAACCTATTTATACGAGACCGTTTGAACTACTTGTGTATAAAACGAAATGAATTATTGAACCCATGCAACGGACCGCGAAATCCTATGTTGGAGCGTACATTTTTCTTTTTCACTTCATTCACGATTTTTCAATGATCCTGAAATTTGCAACGTTGGAATGCAACGAAAGATATGTATTTTTATTGACAATCCGTTTATTTTTCAAAATAATAAAAAAATTTCGAGCCGATATATTCTTATGGGAGCAAAAACCGATTATTTCATCATCCCAATGAAATTCTAAATATAAATAATAGGCTTTGGCTAAGGAAACACCGAATTTCGTTGCATTTCAACGATGCAATGGCCCAAGGCATTTTTTTCATTTGTAGTAAATTATCCATATTTTGTGGCACGAATGAATTTTTTTACGAAAAGGAAAATTAAATGTCGAAGAATCGGTGACAAAAATTTGTTGTGGTCAAAACGACCCGGTATGCACTCGAAAGTTATTGGTGAACAGGATTAATAAACGGGATCATATTCAATTCATACGATTATTCTCACCATTAAACTTCATCAACGTTCCACCGAGAGTTTCTTATTTTTATAATCTTGGAGAATAATTCGAGAAATAGAAAAGTTCGTCGCCTCAAACAATTGGACGATAAATATGAATGGAATAGTCGCGACGAATTGGCTTGTGTCGATCTCTTCTTTTTGGTGTAGACGATACGGAAAGTAGAAGGGACAAAGGCGTTTCATGATGAAACCGTAGGAAAATGTCAGAGGGAATAGCTACGAGGGTAGTTTTTTGTTTCTCGTTAAATTATTCGATTGGTATGACGCATAGTCGCGTCGCCAGTCGGGCCAGCACGAGGGAAGGTATTTTTCGGCGAGGGTTTCGTGTCGGACGGGTATTATTTTCGGACGTTTGGTTGGTCGGTTCTCGGCAGGCAAACCGAGCGAAAGGGCCTTGAGGAGATTCACCAAACTATTAATTACGAAAGAGCCTCGCCGGTATAAGCGAACATGTATGGAATCTGGTTCGGGTCCAATTATGTTGGAAGGCGTTTGGTGTGGACGATGGGCTCGAACAACAACACTTTTTCTCTGAGGCTTTTTCCTTTTAGCATATCTCACGGAATGTAGAGAGAGAGAGTGATATCTGCTCGCCACCTGACTCGGCGAGCCTCTAATAAGATGAGAATACGCGTGTAGCGTACGATGGAATCGTATTCGTCATGCGTACGTAATATTCGCGTAGCAAACGTGAAATACGTGGGTCTCCATTCGCGGGATATGAAGGTCGTTCGAGAGCGAAGAGCGGGAGAGCCGGGCGCGGTAGTATCTAATATCAGCGCGATGTGCGTTTTTCAGACAATCCCAAAATCATGTAGCTCGCAAATTTGTCCAGGGGTCGCAAAAAACGATCGTTTAATTGCCACGTGAATTCGAGGCTCCAGGGATGATAAAAAAAATGGAATTTCGTTCGGTTGCAACGGGATCGTGCAGACTCCGACATCATAATGAGAATGTCTGTCTTTTCTTTGATCCTTGTGTCATTATGATACTTATAATTGCTTGATTCGTCGCATACACACGAATCAAGCCAACGTGCGTATGCGAAGCTAAAAAACAGTGTGTTTTTTGCTAGAACAATACAAAGGGGGAGGATGATGATTGTTTTCACGTAAACGTGCTACTTAGACGAACACCTGAGAAATAAGGAAAATAGAGACTCGGTGGAAGGAAGTGGGAAATTTAGGTGGCAGCAAAAGGGGAAGAAAGAAAAGAATTGCGTTTGCAAAGGACGGAAAGCGCCCGGGTATATAGCGCCGTGTGCCTCTCACGCGGGCACCAAAGCAGATTCCATTGCTCGAGAGAAAATATACATATAGCAGAGCAGGGCACGACTGCAGCTTATATGTAAGGACGAGCATGTGAGGAAGGGAAAAGGAATAAAAAACGGCTGCATGTCGGAATGGATGCGTACACCCTGCTCCGCGGCGGAGGAGGTAGACGGATGTGCGACTCGTCGTACCTGCTGCTGCTGCTGCTGCTGTAGTCTCTTCTGCTTCTGGCACATGCATTGGGTGCGCGTACTAGCGGACTCTGGCGTACTGGCGTACCGGCGTACGCTCCAAGATGTTTCGTAGCAGATAGAGAGCTTTCACGGAAGAAGCCGCGATTTTATAGAACTCGTTCCCACACCGGGCGCGCGCCATGAGACTTTTATGTATCGGTGCAAACGGGTTTTATTAGCCGCTAGCACATACGAACTGATACTGTATATACGAGTGTTGGGAAGCCTGTACGACCAGCCACACACTATAGAGACATTCGCCGGAGCAGACGCGCCGCTCCTTCCCGACTAGTAGCTATCCGGTGGATTAACGTATATCATCGCGCATTTTTATCTTTTCTCGTACCAGGAATTCGAAAATTTCCTTAAGAATATCTCAATTAAGGAGGAGACTCGTTGAGATATATTGAGTGAGGAATCGCCATGAGCTCAACGTCACTCGGCCAAGTCCCATCTCGAGTGAACGGTGTCGAATAATTGAGGGAAAAAAAAAACGTTGTTTTCTATAGATAATTGCTTTGCTTAGCCTGTCCAAGAGTCAGGGCTCCGCCGTAGAGGGTCGAACGTGCAACTCAAACAGGGGCTAGGGTTACCAGAGAGTTTTCTTTCATCTGCCTGCTCTGGTCTGCGCCGCGCTGCTTCGACATCGTACAGCGCGTGCTCATATAACAGCATGTACAGAATGAAAAAGACGTCGAGCAGAGGGTGAAATGAGTCACGCGTATCGCGGAGCAGCGGCAGATACGACGTGGCGCGTTTGTCGGGGCGCCAACCCTCCGAATATCGATTTTCCCCGCATGAGTCCGACTCACCACTCTCCCCTAAGGGACGCTCTTCCCCCTATTCTTTCGCTCTTTCACGTACGCTTCTAGTCTCTACCTCCGATTGGTCCAAATATATTTTCCTCCAAACTACTACACGGAAGCGATAAATATCCAGACAGTCCGTTCTGTTATTACATATTTTTACTACAACCTCGACGAAAGCCATCGCTTCGCAATATTTTCTTATGTCCATCCACACTCTATGTCCACGCAGGTTCAACGAACTTCCCATCGATTCTTCGTGGCTGCGGTTACTTTTGTGGCGAGTTACAAAATTGCTTTGAACATTTTTTATTCTAACGTCAAATCTATCGAAAAATCCTACTCTTCGACGAGAGTTTTCTCAGAGCAGCAGCGGAAAGTTCCAATAACATTTAATACGAAAAATTACGGTCCAAAATTCTGAGCGCATTTATTTATTTATTAAGGTGAGGGATCAGTCGCTATCTCGCCACCACGAGTTCGAGAGAGATGGCTGCAATTTTCGAAATTGAATATTTTCAGCGTATTTTTGCCATTTTTCCGTTTTCGCTGACTGAGCCCTTTTTGATCGGTCAAACGACAGTGGAGAATTTTTATTTCGAAGACTCGAGATGAGGTTCGGTGACCGATCCATTACCTTAAGTTGAACCGATGTGTATTCTCCAGGAGTCGATGATTTACGTCCACCCCCGAACGAAATACATACAAACACTTCCGCTTCCCCAGATATATGCGTACGACATGTCAAAAGCAAAATAAAACGTCATTCCGAGCTCACTCGACTATGGGGAATGTTTTTCCGCTCGTCAAGTTCGACCACGTTTCGCTTAGTAAAGCACGAAATTCACAACGGATTTGCTTCAAGTTTACGTTATTAAATTTCTGTATATGAGGTCTTGAGGGATTAATTAAAAGATATAAAAGCGCGAATGACGTCGTGTTCCGACAGCCGAGACTTTGTTGACACGACGAAATGTTGATGGAGAGATACAAAAATCTTATTGTGGGGTCTAAAAAATGATTCTGCTGGAAATTACGATTTAAGGGGGAAAATGACGGAGAGGAAGGTCAAGTTGGGACGATGCTAACTTTTGATATTGTTCACGCGGAGAAGAAAGAATGCAGTCCTCAAAATGATGATATTAAGTAAACAGTTGCGTGTCTAGTTGGAGTAGAATGCGAAAAGATATTCCGCTCGGTCGTGTCGAGGAGTTGTCTCGGCGAACGGAAACGAGTCTCGAGAACTCAAGGAACAATCCAGCCCCTCTCTTGGTCCGTCCTCGAGGGGTCGTTACGGCACGTTGCTCTCGGTCGCTCTAATTAATTATGCATTTTTCCCGTGGGAAAATACTTGAACATCTTCGCTTTCTTTCTAGTATTTCCCTTAGCCCTCGCCGAATAGTTTTTCTTGCTTGTATGTGGCTCTTTCGAATGTGAAGGAATAAGCGCGTTGGTGTGGGACAGATTACCGATACAAGGACAAGCATGCACAGGTGTCCTACGAGGCAACGCGTATTCGGTTTGTTGTTGAGACTAAAAAGACGCCCGGACAGTACTGCGCGCCTACCGAGTGATCGGACAAGCTAAATTAATCAACAAATCACTCACCGTCGTGTATGAAGGACTATCGCAAGTTCGTTGACATTTTTTCACAATTAATCCAATTGATGAATAAACAGGCACGATTTTTCTATTCGACGCACTAATTTCTTCAGATTATTCTTTTGTTTTATCTATTTTTCAACCTTTGCTAATGACTTACCAGTCAAAATCTTATAAAACGTGGAAAGAACGAAAGCGGCGACACCACGAAAAAACGAGAACACTGGACGAACCACTTCGTTCGAGCGTTGGCGCACTACTACACGAGTACACGCGTTAACGTGCTTCGCGATTTGTGCCGACTACTCACGCGTCGTTGCTATACCAACACGGTTCAAGGTTTAACGCTTCTCCGGGAGTTAACTCCCGCAAGTTGACGATAAGTATTTGTTTTCTTATTCATCTCCCAAAGGTCGTTTATGGTAGCGCAATTTTATCGTTCATTAGTAAACCATTTTTACAGATGAATGAATTTTAGTAAAGTAAAGTTCTCAAACATTGCTCAGCGGCTAAGATGAACAGTCTGTGAATCTTCATACCGATTGTAGCGATTAGGAGACCGTTGGTCGGTCGTGGGACAACATTGTCCACTTTTCGGAGCTACGCGTTTGGTTACTTCATTGACCTTCACTCATGGGTTGTTGGTAAGGGGAGGGCGGTTTGATAGATGGTAAGAAAGATCCCTTACTCTAGCGTAGCGGCGACTTTGGGAGTTGGGTGTTAGGCGTATGAGGGTATGAGTCGCCACATCGAAGTGGTTCGAAGCGCCGCCACGTGGATAAAAACGTTGCGATGTTCATAATAATAGTAATATAAAACGCCAGCCTGTCGCCCTGTCCCCGTACCCTGATGGTACGTTCTTGGGTTTGGAGGTGACGTGTGTTGTTTCGATCGGTCAGGACCACGATTATCGCCTATAAATTTGATACAAATTCCTAATAATTTTAACTTGAAATATAGCTCTTCGATCATAATCACTTGAGAATAAAAAATTTATGAAAATGATAAAAAATTTGAGTATTTTCGTGGTTCTTGCGATTTTATCGCAATGCGCTAGTGGCCTGTACTTTCATATCGGCGATACGGAGAAAAAGTGTTTCATCGAAGAAATTCCGGATGATACGACTGTGCTGGGTGAGTCAATTTTTCGCTAATTGCCAAATTCCGAAACAAAATGTCTTTGTTTTTTATAAAATCCTAAACCTAACCTCAAAAAATTCGAACGTCGATCTTTGTATGTTTCCTCGCATTCTGCGTTTTTTCTTTCCGGAAATTGCTTCAAATCCGACTTCCGGAATCTTAGAAGAACAAAATTCACAGCCCAACAGATTGTCACGATATTTCTCAAGGTTTTCCATCAAACGCATTTATAAATACGAAAAAAAAGTGCTCTTTTGACGTTGAGAGAGAATTTCGATGGAAATCGCTTTGGTCTCATACCGGCAGTCGAAATATTAAAATTTTTCATCTCATCCACAGTTATTTATAAAGTGGAGTTGTACGATCCACGTAGCGGAGGATTCATGCCAAGCAGTCCTGGAATTGGAATGCACGTCGAAGTCCAAGATCCCGATCAAAAAACCATTTTATCTAGAGTTTATAGTTCCGAAGGTCGTATATCGTTTACTTCTCAAATGCACGGAGAACACGAGATCTGTCTCTATTCCAATAGTACAGCGTGGTTCAGCGGCACTCAATTGGTGAGCACTCAGATTATACATGTTACTAAATCATTAAACCTTCAAGTGCATCTGGGGTCAATCTGACTCGAGGTATTTTTCAAAGTGTTGTATTTCAGTAAATTAGGATTTTTTTACTTTTTCACTGTAGAGACGTTTCGTGTATTAAATTGGCCATATTTCATAGCTCTTAAATTTATTCTTCAACATTCTTTGCCATTGAATGCGAAACAATCAGGAATAGAAAATTGTTGTGGTAAAAATGACCCAGTATATACTTGAAGGATTGAATATCGAACCATCGGATTAATCTTATAACTGAATCATCGAATTTCCTATGGACTAATCATTACTGGATTTTCTTCGAGTCCACAAACTTCAATTACTTAAAAGATTATTCAAACGATTTCCTCTGTTGATGTTAATTCTCTTGCTATTTTTTTAACAAACAGAGAGTCCATCTTGACATTCAAGTGGGAGATCACGCTATTGACTACGCCAACATAGCGCAACAAGAGAAGTTGACCCAGTTACAATTGCGATGCCGTCAACTTTTGGAACAAGTTGCTCACATTACCAAGGAACAAGGCTACCAGAGGGTAAATACAAACATACCAGTTCTTTTAAGCTCTCCCATTCAAACACAGATGAGAGCAATTCATGCACATTTGGTTGAACGATAAAAATGAGGAAATCTCTAACAACATGATTTTACATAACTGGAACGATCGCTTCCATATTCAGAATTTACACGTTTTTTATACGTTTTTGATAAAGTTAAACGAATCGTGTAGTCCATCGGTATTGTACGAAAGCTGCTCTACAACAGTCGAATTATTATTGAGTTTTTGCAATAACAATTCATGCAGGTTGTTCATAGCTGGATAGCAACGAAAAATTTATCTTCGTTTATTATTTTGATATTAATGCCATCGATCCAGTTTTTCTAGTGAATTAAGTTTTCCAATGACGAAGGAGACTGTCTCAATATCTTTGGCAAATACTGTGTGAAAATGTTGTACTCTGCTGTAAAATGTAATTAGTTCTCGTTGCATTCCAATGAAGCAAACTTGAAAATCATTGGAATTCTCCATAGACAGTCGTGTTTTGTGCAGAGCTTTCGTCATTCAAATCTTTCCAAGATAATGAGAAATCCTATGACTGACTTCAACGTCGAATTAATTAATCGTTTTGACAACCTTTGCATGGTTGTGATTATTTTCCATTGATTCAAGCAGTCTTAGCTGCTGTTGTACATTTGAATAAAAAACCTTGTTCGTTCGTTCTGGAATATTCCAAATAAATTTTGTTCCGTGAGACCAAAATTGACACAATTTTTTAAATTTCAACGACGAATTTTTTTTTGCAGTATCGGGAGGAAAGATTCAGACAAACTTCCGAAAGTACGAACAGCCGAGTGCTACGATGGTCGTTGGCACAGACTGCGATTCTCTTGGCAATGGGCGCCTGGCAAATGCGCCATTTGAAGAGCTTCTTCGAGGCGAAGAAACTCGTGTGAATAACGATGCCACTTGATTATTGTCAGCCGCAAACATACGCGCATCTTCTCATAATTGTACAGTCAACACTACCAAACTCTACGTGTCTGGAATAAATTATATTTCATCAAATATCATAAAGTAATTCAGTGTCGCGTGTTTTCTTACGCCGTTGTTAACTGGTGTTCAATTCAAATAAATCACTGTGTCTAACACGAGAATAATTGTACATTTGTTACTTTTTTTTTCTTATCGTAACTCCCAATTATCGAGGTCGCGGTGTCTGCTAATTGGAATTGTTCTCGAATCGTAATTAACGATTTTAACTTCGTTAGTATGTTGTATAGCTATTTTCCGTTCTGTGAGATAAACTCTTCGAGTGCATACTGGGTCAATGTGACCCAGGGAGTTTTTCTAATCGTTACATTCGTTTGAATATGCATTTTATATTATTTTTTTGTCGAGACGTCTCATTATATTAGTTAGTTAGTTCCGGTGATAAAAAGTTCATGGGTCACGATACATTATTTCGATTGTGATTGTTGCCATTTTATTCGAGAGCCTTTAATTTTTTTTCACAGCCTTTTTCCCTATAAAATCTTATAGGAAATGGTATTCTGGGCGACGGTCGGGTGCTTTGGATCCAAAAACGGCTGTAGATGATGGAGACCACCTCACCCTATGCACTGCTGAAGAGTTCTCGCCTTTAGCGTTTTATAATTTTTTTCAGAGCCTTTTAAATCGGGATTAATGGGGCTTCAAAAACTCGAAGACACGTTTTTGGCTATCTGTTTTCTGATATAATGAAAATTTCGATTTTTGCACTATAGGAATTGGCGGTTAAACGATTTTTCTCACCATTGATAGAGTAGAAAGTAAAAACAATCAGCAGATCAATGTGATATTGGAGAATCAGCAAAAAATGTTATGAGAGCATCATCTTCAAATCCCGGAAAACACAGCAGCGCTTCTCACGGCAAGTGGATAAATATGATTCTGACGATTATTCCGTTTGAATTATTTGAACTGTACAGTTGTATTTTTTTCGTCAGTATGTGCTCGAGTTTCTCGAAGTGGATTAATTCGTGATATATTTCATGAATTTCGTCCGAAATCAACGCATTGGAAAGCGAGAAAAATTGTTAAGGCATAACAACGTTAGATATTCCATCATTTTTTATTTTTAACTCCTCGGGAAACAACGTAATTGTCACGTTTGCTTGGTTAGAAATTTCCAACCTATAAGATCGTGGCCGTTGACGTTCGGTGCCGGAGCCGGTAGTTAAGCCGGCGACGTTTTCCCTCGTTTTCTTGCACAGCAAATTTCAACGGCCAGAAATAGGCGGTTTTCGTTCTTTCGTCCGTATTAAACTTAATCGTTAATAAAATGGCATGTGCTCACGATCTGGGAGCTAAAGCTCGTACCTCCGATATTAAAATCGACGAACAAGTTACGTTTTTTCAAATGGGTTTGTCACAATGGTTACTCGACGGATTGATCACCTGTGGCTTTCAAAAACCATCGCCGATACAACTGAAGGCAATCCCTCTGGGTCGCTGCGGACTAGGTAAATTCCTTAATAAATTTATGAAATATTACCAACTAATAACTAACTCTTTGAGAGTATACCGCGTCGTTGTTACCCCAATAATTTCTTGTCACCGACCGTTTAGCATTTAACTTCCGTTTTTCCCAAAAGAAAATTCAGGCCCACAAAATATGGTCATTTCATTATAAAAAATCTAAAAAACAAAAACAAAAAATGCATATTCACCAGAATACAATGATTTAAAAAACCCCTTGGGTCAAATTTACCCAATATCCATCATTTCATTATACCAAAATCACAGACTTTGTAGATTTTTTTTTAGCCAATCCTCGGGATGAACATGAATATATTTCGATTCAATTTTCAGACTTGATAATAAGAGCTAAATCTGGGACTGGGAAAACCTTGGTCTTCACCACAATATCCTTGGAAATATTGGATTTGAAAATTCTCAACCCGCAAGTCTTGATCTTAGCGCCCACTCGTGAAATTGCCATCCAGATTGCCCAAGTCATTAGTTCCATCGGCTCTGAAATGGAAGGTCAATAATAAAGCCTGGAAAGATCAAGCATTTGCAAATGTCGTTAATCAGGATGTTTGATTTTCTGAAACGCTTTGTTCACAGGCCTCAAAGTCGAGTGTTTTATCGGTGGTATTGCAATGGAGAAAGACAAAAAAAACATCAATGGCTGTCACATAGCGGTAGGAGCACCGGGTAGAGTGAAACATTTAATTGATAAGGGATTATTCAAAGTCGACAGTATTAGACTTTTCGTGCTTGACGAAGCTGACAAACTAATGGATTTGAGTTTCCAAAAGGACATCAAGTAAGTTTGTCAGATGCTCCGCGGATGGAGAGTTTCTACCAGGTGTTCAGGATTCTGTTTTTTGTGTGAAATTTAGAAAAACTTTTGGGAAACCAAGACTTGAGCCCAAAATCGAAAGCTTCATTGTGCTAAAAATGGTTTTTTCTTTCCCAGTTATATATTTTCAAAACTACCGGAAAGCAAACAAGTCATATCGTCGAGCGCAACGTATCCCGGAGATCTTGAAACTTTTTTGAGCTCTTACATGAGATCACCTGCGCTTTGTAGTCCGGACAAGGACGGTCCGATTCTGCTTGGTTTACGACAATTCGTTGCCGTTGTTCCTTATCATCCGAATGCTATGAAACAGGTGAAATTGCGTTACAAAGTCCCTCGGAGTTGTTAACGTTACGAAGGAATTTTTAACTTGTTTTTTTTTTTTTTTTTTCGATTTATAGGTACAAATAAAAGTGGACGAACTGTCCAAAATCTTCACCAAAGTTTCGTTTAAACAGGCTCTCGTTTTTTCGAATTATCAATCAAGGTAAAATGGAAAAATCCGTATTGATTTTCCAAAAATTATTATGTTAATCCTATAGAATCAGAAAATATATAAATTTGGATTAATTTTCCTATTATTTTTGGAGGAAACGACTGGATAAAAATTTCGGCATCAAAAATGCTGACAATGGTGTAATTGTTCGTTTGACTTTTTTAGAGCTCAGTCAGTCTGTAACCGAGTCAACACCATGGGTTTCTCCGCAATTTATATTGTAGGAAGTCAAGAAATGAGCAAACGTTTAGACGCTATTGAAAAACTGAAGAATTCAAAGTGTCGAATATTGTTGACAACGGATTTAACCGCCCGGGGGATCGACGCGGAAAACGTCAACTTGGTAGTGAATTTGGATGTGCCGAACGACGCAGCGACATATTTGCACAGAATAGGACGTGCAGGGCGTTACGGATCTCACGGAATATCAATAACGATCATTTCAGAACGGGAAGTTGAAAGTTTTCAAAAATTGATGATTTCGATCGGTGGACCAAACTTTTCTCTCCTTAAACTTCCTGCCCTGTACCCCGAAGATCTTTGGGCTACGGGGGACGAAACGTTCGAGCGAATTCACGCTGGGATGAACGAGGAAAAGAGCGACGAACCGACGGTGGAGTCTCCCGTCTTTGAATCTCCAAATGGCTTGCCGATTTCTTTGCCGACGGATTCTCCCGTGGAGCATGAAGCAAACCAACAATTAACTCCACCAAAAAAACCGCATGTTTCCCCGGAAAAAATAACGGTTCGACGTTTGCTCGAAAATCTTTATGAACCTCCTGCACAACTAGAAAAGCATGTCGAAGCCACGAATCCTCCTAAAAATGAGAAACCGATGCAAGAGCTCGAGTTGATAATGAAAAGGAAACGACCTACAACTTTTCAAAGGTTCAACGAAGGTCGGATATTTAAAGTTGATCTCAGCGAAGTAACGATAGACCCGATTGCCGAAGAGAACGATGAGCAGTTGGCGGAATATCTTATCTACGATATTAGTCTGAGAAAATACGACGACTTGACAGAAAAAATCGAAGAGTTTCCACACAAGCAAGAAAAATACAAAGATCCAGAAACTCCAAAGATTGCTTATACTCCGCAGTGCTATATGGCATCACATCCCCGGCGACACCGTCCATGTGGTATTAACGAGAATTTGGCTGATCTTAAAAAGTGGAAAGCGTTGCCTCCCGAAGAGAAACAAAAATTACATCCTCCTTTCGATAGCCCAATGCTCGCAGAATCGGATTTGTGGAACCGAATACTCGAGCAAGAGATCCATTACTGGGGAGATTTATTTCGATTAGCATCGTCGACGTTCGTCGTTAGATCCTGGCACTTTCGGAGCATTTACGAGGCCATGAGAATATTTATGGTCATGCAGAAACGAGCGTTTCTCAGCGTGTATCCAGAGACTCGCAGCGAGGTCGAAATCAGGCAAACTTATAATTGGAAAAACACAGGAGGAAATGTTTTGCGAATGTACATGGGAATCGAGGATTTCAAGAGCAGGCATCGTGATCCGGAAGGAAGGTTAATATCGAGGTTTCCTTATCCGATTGATCAAGTGGGTCCGTTTGCGAATCTGATGATGAGCGTAGAGGAAATAAAAGACTACAGAAAAGCCCTGAGGACAGTGAAAACCTATTCCACGGTAAACGATAATTTCTCAAAGCTCCAAGAATATCTGGCCTTTCTCAACGACGACAAAAAATCGGAGCTGATAGGAATAATTCGAAATAAAATCCTCGAATCGAATGACAAAGTGGATCAGGAAGGCCTCATAAAATTTCTCGAAGAGGAAAAAAAGCAACAGCCAAAATTATTCGTCAACGAAACTCCCGGTGCCAAGGCCATCCAGTGGAATGCTACGACTCCTACAGTATCGAAAGCAGATTCAAGCACCACAGATTCCGATGACTCGAGTGATGAGACGGTCAACTCAAAACCAGTGGCCCAAGAAACTCATCGCGACCAAAACTTCACCCCCGTTCAAACAAACAATATGATTTATAACGCCGTAAATACAATTCGAGAAAATGAGCATCTTGCGCATGGCAGTCATGACAGTAATTTACATCAAGCTGACGGATATTACGGATGGAAAGAAATGGAAGGAGTGTGGGCGCACCACGAGGGCCAGACATCGAACACGATGTACCTGATTCAACCCGGAAGTGAAAATGGTTATGGATATTGGCATGCCACTTCCGACCCGATATACGACGACGAGGGCGATCTGTACTGTCATCCGAATGGAGTCGATAGATTTCTCGAAGATCTAACCGTGTACATTAAAGACATTCAAAAACGAAAATATATCGAGCTCCTGAGGAATCCTGAGTGAGTGAAACAAGGAAATTCGGTCGCCGCGCTAATTTAAATCAATAAAATTTTTATTTATTTACAAGAACTCTCAAGTACTATAATTTTTTATCAAACAACATATGAATAATGATTTCCGTGGTTAAGGTGGAAATGTTCTCACGATAATCGGCTTCACCGATCGCTAGATAGGAGCGAAACGACATCTCACACATGAGTTGAGATCGATAGTTAAAAAAAAAAGGTCAAGTGCCGAGGACGCGCGAGAAAGGTCGACGAAGCTT
Organism: Campopleginae sp. 14b; assembly: GCA_030522525.1. Classification (NCBI taxonomy): domain Eukaryota; kingdom Metazoa; phylum Arthropoda; class Insecta; order Hymenoptera; family Ichneumonidae; species Campopleginae sp. 14b. Next base: position 74,201 of record JAPYYS010000001.1, read on the forward strand.
TCTTCGACTATAAACAACGAATTCACGTGTGAAGTCGTCGATAGGTGGCGTACAGATGTGTGTAAAGCGATCGATTCGGGCTGTGTGCCACGTGTAACCTTTTACGCTTATAAAACATTCGATAGAGTAAGAAAAAGATATAGAGAATGGAGAAGAATTGAAAGAAAGTACACGCAGCGTACATACAAATTGTGTAATTCAATCGATCTTGATGAGGCTCGAAATTTTACTATGTTCGCGCGCAATCTTGCATTTTTTTTCCACATTGCAGTTGCGACACCTGCCTCGTTCGCTCTTTCCCGACTTTGCGAAGAGTGTTTTACAGACTTAACATTATCGCATTATGCGAATCTCATGTCGCGGAACTCAAGAGCCGCCACATCGACACAAGAACCTGCGTCTTTGAAATTGCGACTGATTGATTTATTTTCCACATTTCTACCTCACGTTATACTCCATTCGCAATTTCCAACTCACTTCTGCGATGTATACGAACTCTTGATCTTCCAGATACTTTCAAATCCCATGTAAATTTATTGTTACCGTATCGAATAGTTTATCATTTTATCAACGACTCAGTTCGATATATTTCTTTACAATAAAATGCTCTCGTCAAAAAATGTCTACGAATTTTCACAGTTATTCGACAAGTTAGTCAATTTCTTGGCTCATTTTTACGAGTAAATATATTCAATGATAGATTTGTTACCTTTTTGTACCAACTTGTCCCTCGAAACATTCTCCTCAAATTCATTGTGGTGATTTAATGCTGAACTCTGACGTTTCAACGTGACAAAAAAACCCGAAATGGTGAATCTACATCGAAATCTCTCGTGGGTGTTTGAATCTGTCTCAAGGAGCCTGAGTTTCTCGAATTTGTGATTTTCCGACATTGTTAGATCGACCAGAATGAAAAAAGACGAGCCGATGCAGGAACTTTTTGATTCTGATCAAACGAGAATAAATGCTGGAAAATTTCAGCCTTGATACTATTTTTCTGGTATTTTGTTTATTGTTGTCAATGATTTGAGGGCGAGTATTTCACAAGGTTATCTGAAGGACGTGCACGCTCGAAAGGTTTGGCTCTGCTGGTCAACAAAATTTCTCAAGGTCACACGTTTGGCAACGTCGATTATAGTTCGACGTTGGGCTTGAAACAGTCGATAGAGTATGAAATTTTTCTAAAGTTCCTCTCAATTCGAGAAAATGTGACGAAGAATAACTTTTCAGGGTGACACGGGAGCGTAAGAAATGAAAAGACTGTGCAGTGAATGCCGCAACAGGTAATCACATATTCGTGTACAGCAAGCGTAAATATCAGGTTTCTACGAGACATTCAAAATAAAGCGATGTGAGAGAAAGAGGAAGATGGAGAGAGGGAGAGCGTTCGGTAAAAAAAAAGCTGAAAAAGGCCTAGAAAGAAAAGAGAAACGAAATGATAGGCATACAAGAGCGAAAAACTTGTCTCGTGAGAATACGTTTGTCTGGCCCCTCTGGTTTAAGACCCGGTGGGGCCCCCGAAAACTTAGGTGGTTCGTATATCTATGTATATGTGTGAGTATATGTATAGAGCTTCACATGCTCTCTCGCGAAATATAATCGCATGGTTTGAAGCTGCTCCCGCGCGTAGCGTAAACGTTGATCGTCCCAGCAGTCGTTGACCAAGTATTTCCGCGTGAAGTGGTCTATTTTTTCGTGTCTCGCGATTTTTTTCCCCGCGGGAATCGGTCGATTCGATAAAATTCCCCCAGCCCAGTTTCCGATACGCCGGAAGTTGCTATTTTTTTCCGTACTTCCTGTGTGCTCGCGTGCTTGCCCCACTCCTTGTTTTCTTTCGTACGTTTTGCCAGCGCGCGCGCCGTTTCGATACGTTTGTTTTTTTTCCGCGAGTGTCCAATCGACCCACGTGTAAACATCGACAACATGTCTTTGTGCGAAAAATATTACAAGAAAACACCGATCTACGTTGTGGAAGATCACGACGAGGTAGGTGTGCCGCCGAAAACGAACACCGACGAATTCACGCTCATGACGTTTCCGTTGATACACACTGCCATATGAGCGACTTAGCGTGTGTGTTTATCCCCTCCCACGACGCGCATTTCCTCAACCACGTGACAATGCGTAACGGGCCCCGAAATTCAAGTCGCATGTGGCATTTGCAACGGAAGCGTCATCGCGAAAAGAACTCGTATACATGCTTTTCATGGTTATTGTTTTGATTTTATTCTCTCTACCAATCACGTAGGCCCTGCCGTTTATTTATCGCTCTGTTGGCTCGAAACATCTCCCTTTCGAAGGCAATACGTTTATCCACTTGGATTCCCATCCGGATATGCTTGTGCCTAAAAACATGGCAGCTGATACCGTTTGGGACAAGGATCAGTTGTTCAGGTACACGCATTTACTAATTTTCATATATCATTAATTGTTCTATTATATTGATTTATACTCTCGTTTTCTGTTGATATGATTTCGAGCGCGTTAATAAAATTAACGATATACTGTACGATTGTATGTCGTTCAAACGGGTATCGTACTTTATCGTTATCGACAGAGGGTTGGGTATTCTCGCAAAAGAGTTGGACTCGTCGCTGATAGGTGGCGTAACTTGTATGTTTTGAGACATTTTTTCTTCCCGCGTTCAAACTTCGAGCTCCGTTTTAATTAGTTTTATTAAATTAATATGTTTTCGACTGCATTTTATGAGATTTCTTTTATTATTAGAGTTTTTATGAACAAATTATAGGTCATTGTCGATTTAGACGCTATCGCGAAAATTGCTCAAGTCGATAGAGGGCGGATAGTCCTGGGACACTAATCACAGGCCGCGATGTTTTTTTGTTATACATTCACCCTATTTTGTACATCGATGACCATAATCACCTGCAGATCAGTCTTCCCGCGAACGCGATTATTGAAACATTTACTTTGGGAAAGTTTACAAATCAAGTTGAAACTATCGATCGATCTGACTATGAAAGTATCGTGTTCGTTTCACATTCTCGGCTGGCAATAAAAACAATTTGAAGACGCTGAGATTTTTTTGCGGGGGAAACGCTTCGCGAATGTTCGACATCGAGACAATTAGCGTTTGCGAAATGTTTTCTTTTGGTGGGCTCAACTGACTTTATTATGTTTGAGACACGGATTCCCGATCGTTCGACACATTTATGTTCTCTGATCGACCACTCAATCCGCGATATTCGGTGGGAAGGGACGCGTCGCGTGGAAGCTCGAAAATGGAATCGTTTCTTGATTCTTTTGTTTGACAGTAACGCAAGGAAATTGATTGTCCAAAGTGGATCCATGCAAATATGTTAACGGGGGGGGGGCATTATTATCGCGTGTTTGGTCACTTACAATGTGTAATGCGATGAAACCTATCGATTCAAAAGGGGAGAGGGGCGGGGACGAGAGGAGAAACAAGAACAGCGTTGCGTACGTTTAACAATGTGGGCCGCGTATGGACGCACGGCCATTGTTGCACGTACACACGCGTCCTCCATCTTGAATAAACGATCGTGGATACTCTCTTCGTTTTACCGCTTCGGACTCTGGACAGTTTCGCGGCCATTTTGCATTTGTTCATAAGTGTCAGTTAAATTGTTAAAAGTTTACCCATTTATTTAATATTTGGATACCGATGATGGAGAATTTTCCCCAGCAATAATTGAGCAGAAAATAATTTTCTTTATCAGTTATTCGCGACTGCGAAAGTAAAAGCTCGACTCCCAAAACGGGGTTTCGCTCGTAAAAGCGTAGCCATCCTGTCCTAACTCCGATTAGCCGGCAAGCCATTTTTTCACATTTTAGCCAATATGATCCCCGTTTTTCTGGCATGAAGGGCTCACCGAACCAACGTCAATTAACTTTTGGCGGTTCTAACCCATTTTCAGCTGATTTTCAGGCAAAGAATCGAGGTCAAAGCAAAACTAAGTCGTCTGTCGAACTCGAACTCGTGCCTATTGTTCTTTCTAGTGCAAGACCAGCTTTTTCTTCGACGCCATAGAATATTTGACTCGAACACTGTGTTCGTCGAGGTGTTTATCGATTTTCATTGTTCAATAATAAACGAAATAATGTATCTCTCGCTTTGGACCGCGCAAACGACATCTCGAATTTCTTACCGAGATTCAATCACGAATGATTTTTTTTACGTCTCACATCATCAGCAAAGTAAATACAACTTCGTGCAAAAATCCTCAAGATCGAAAAACTTTGTGTATCAATTTTGGTGATCGAATTTAATTTCATCCGAGACGGTTCGACGAAAAACTCCTTAAAAAACTGGAGAATTGTGATAAAGGTTAGAAATTTTTTTTCCTGATATTGACGTGCGATCGAATATGACCTCGGTCGAGAATCGTTACATTGCTTACGACGAGGAGAGATTTTCATTGATTTTCAAGCGTCAAATACATTTAGTGTGCATATTTCAAGTGTTCATTCAAGTGTTTGAAAAAGTATTTATCAACCTCCATAGCCACACTGGGTCATTTTGACCCGGACCCATTTTTCGTGGTAACTATGCCAGAAATGTTTTCGAAAACTGTCAGTGCCAAATTCACATCGGAATATTTGTTTCAAAAATTATTGTTCTCTTGAAAAAAAAAGAAAATTCGAAAATCGTAAAATTTGCAAAATTATGATAAAATGTCGAATTTTTGAAAAGTTAGTTTTCGAAATTCTTCAAAAATGATTGAATTCCATATTTCCGAATTCGCTCGGGTCAAATCGACCCAGTGTGTCTATGCCGTGGCCAAATGTTTTATTCAATGGACTTAAATCGCGACATGTTTTCCACAGTGAAATCAGCATCGAAAATTGGATTCTCCCTGCGGCGTACGCCGGTCACTTGAAGCATTTGATTTGGGTTAAACCACCGTGGGCCAACCAAATGGCAGATGGATTGACCAAGTTCTTCATCGGCAAGCACAAGGACACTGGATTTATAAGGTAAACAATAAATTATTTCTCAACCCTTCGGAGTACACACTGGGTCATTTTGACCCCAACGATTTTTCTTCACCGATTGTTTGGCATTTGATTTTCAATCCCGTCTAAAAATAAATTAAGGCCCATAGCCAATATTGATTACTTATTAGAAAAAATTGCACGATCGAGACTTGGCCGGAGGAACTTCGCCGAATGAAAAAATCTTAATTTCTCGAAAATAATTGGGCAGATGTTGAAATCGCGTTGAGGAAACGACAGACGCGTTTGTCTGATAATTAAAAAACCATTCGATAACGGTATTTCGTTATCATTCGCGACTGACCATTATACGGTTGAGATCGGACGTTTTGAAATTTGGAATAAAAATGAGGGAATAAGATCGTATAACGTAGTCCGTGAGAAATGCGGCCCACGGAAACGCGCTGAAAATTGGACGAAATTATGCCGGCTTTTATTCAATGGATACTTTTTTTTGTTTAGGCAACGTGTGTGCGTATGCGTGTGCACACGACGAGGCCTGAATTCTTTTAATTGGGTTCGTGATGTGTGCCGATTGGAAGTGACACACGCGCGAAATCGCATGCGCATGGATATTCAAATGTAACACACGGGCAAATGACAATGTGAACGAGCGTCGATCTCGTCTGATGGTGAATAGAGACGAATGTTTACGTTTGCCGAGTTCGAAAAAATTCTGATATTTTTCGATCTGCCGAGATCCTCATAGACTCGGAGGCTGCAATCGGTTGGTCGAAAGATTCGAGCTGCTCTCTTTACAATCTGAAAAACGATGAAGTTTGCATCCTTGGAATGCAACGAAAATCTTTTTTTTTTCTGGCGCGATATTTACTACTAAAGTGCAGAATTAAATTATAATGATAGAACGAACGATTTTCGTCACCCAAAAAAACTATCAGCTCGAAAAATTGGGAAAAAATTGGAAAAATTCAATTATTTAAATTAAAAAAATCATTAATAGAAATAAATATTTTTTCATTGGATTCCAACGTTGCGAACTTCGGTTCAATTGTCGAACGCACGAAACTTCCCCTTAACGATAAAACTCTCGAGCATCTGGCGCTTTCGATCAATTCGAGGCTGCTTCGTCCGATGATAAAACTCTGAAATACTTTCGAGTAGCGAATAAGAATGAGGAACGGGAGTCCCACTTACGGGACGCCCTATAGGTTGAAATTTCGGAGACACGGTGGCTTCACGGTCGTTTTGGGCCGTTGCCAAGATAGAGAGACCAACTTGAGCACAGGCACTTATCTGACGGTTGACAATCGGAAGGGCCTAACCCATACAACTTAACGCGATCAGATAGTGTGCAGGCCGCGTCTCATTATTTTCTAGCCACACTCGATATCGTACTTATGCTTGTATGCCGAAGTGAGAAGCTAAAAAGTACGGGTGAATGTGAGCAGAAACGTGGCAATGGTGGAGATAAGAACTGCGGATAAAAATTGTGGGCCCTACGCCCTGTACTTTTACACTTGGACTCGTTTTTTCTGTCCGGAGACTCAAGTGAGAACGAGAATGAGAGAGAAAGAGAGGGGGGGGGGGGCGGAGGAAGGGAAGAAAGGGAGAGAGAGAACGGTAAAGGCATAAGGGTTTGCTTACACCAAGAATCCATTGCGATTAGCATATGTGGACACGCTATACCTTACAGTAAGACACGATCGCACACACGCAGTTATAGTTATAAAGATAAACGTCCATAATACGCACCTCCTCTCTTTCTCTACTCTTGTTTTTCTTACTTTTTTTTACTCCCCAGTGAGACAAGCATCAGAAAATTGACGACAGGTGATACAATATATGACTTTGTGACTTTTGTTTCGTGAGAAACTTACATACCACGACAAACATGCCCTGTGTCTCTTATTTACTCCATTTTTTGTCACAAAGACGACATCTTTTTGTACCAATCGCGAAAAATCATCCATTCATTTTCTAGTTATGTATTCCGGGTTCTTGAAACATTCACTTTATACAAAAACTACAAAACGAAAACAAGTGATTCGATTTTTTTGAATGCACAGCCAAATATTAAGCGACAATGTCGGTCTATGACAATTTTCGCAAATGAAAAATTGAATGTCAACGAAATTTTGAGGTGATTCCAAAAATCAACAAAAATAATAAAAATCAACAACAAATATCAAACTCACAATGTGATATCGTTGGTGTTACAATGATGACATTTAAATCGTATTTCACAACTCTCTGTTGCCACATTGGACATAGTTTCTTGAAATATCCCCCTGGAGAGCTCCAAAAAAGCTCGAAAGTGTGTTGAAAATGATGTAATCAAAAATATTGCTTTTTCAATCGAACATACCTCATTTTTTGACAATATCCACATTTACATCGTTTCGGGGTCGAACTAGAAATATTTCAGCCAGTGACCATTTTTTTGGTTTTTCAAATTGCCTCCATTTTTGAGAGATATTCAGTTTTGAGTTTTGCCGATAAGTACATAGACGGGCACTGCCCGTTGATTTTTTAAGTCTGTTTGTTTTCTGTTACGAAAAATGAAACTTTTTCCTACGGACACGAATTCATTCGATTGAAAATATCGACGGTAGCATAAATGGTGATAATAATAGCATGAATAACGATGAATTTCCCCGTGAAACAGCAGCGAGATGAAATCTTTTCCGTTGTCAGTTAAGATCGTAAATAAGTCTCGTAGCGTTTTTTTTTTTTTTGCGTTTTTTTTTTCACGCACCGATTTCTACCGTTCAAGGCGATTGGCCGAGGCGACACGCGCATAAATTTTCAAGAGAGGAATACATTTTCCTGGCTCACGCATGTAGGTATGCGAATGTAGTATGCGAAGCAGGTGCTGCTCCACGCGACCTATCGATCTCTCGATCGATCGCGCGGGTGAAGAAAGCCAGACCTTTAGCTTTGGACCGCGCGAACGACAACAACATCTCGAATTTCTTATCGAGACTCGATCGCCAACGACTTTTTTTACGTCTCACATTTTCGAAGCCCATTTCACAAAGTTAATAGAACTTTGTGCAAAATTCTCAAGATTAAGAAACGTCGTTTAGCAAATTTCCTTTCGACTGACGAATTTTGAGATTCTCTCGTGCAAAATGGTTTTCTCTTCGTTTGTATTGGTTTAGCTTTTTCTTTGCAAAATTCTTGAAAAAACTTCGATCCTCAAGAGAAAATGAACGACGATATTTTCAAGAGACTTTACTGTGAAAACGTCTTCCCAAAAAAATACAAAAGCCACTGATCGAGCAGGTGGATCAGGTGGGTGGAAATTGAGGTCAAAATTAAAAGTTATCACGAGTGAAGTGAGTGGAGGGAAGCAGGATCCAGTCATCGAACTCGATTGGGGCCAGATCGGGCGGAGGCTCGGCTAATTGGGATGCATACCGTGCACGCTGCAGTCTTGCTCGAGACAGTTATATCAATATCGTTTTTTTTTCACATATATATATATTTTTTTTTATCGTTGACACGTGACCAAAATGATGCGCCTGTCGATTCCCCACTTCCGCATTCGCCTGACAAGCTAACACTCCTTCTGTTCCCGAAATTTAACCTGCTGCGGCGATTAACATTTTTTTTTCCAAGACTCGAAACTAATTTCTCTATCACAAGCTCCGTCGCTTCAATTTCGCCGATTTCTTCGAAACGTCCAATCATTTTTATCACAGTCCGGTGTCCCAGATCCAAGAAATTCTTGAATAATCTTGCAATTTATTTTACCGCTTTTTTACTCAACTTTGCAATAAAATTCCCGGATTATTTTTACGGAGTCGCGATAACGGAAAGTCAAATGAAATGAAAATGAGCCCCTCCCCTTTCGATTCCTCTTTTACTCTCTTCACAAATCTCTTCATCTTTGTCGTCGTGTTCATCTTCGCGATTTTTGTTTTGGTGATTTTTTTATTTTATTTCTGCTTCACGGAGGAAATTCAAAAAGACTTTGTGCGTGTAAGGGCTGGTCAAAAAGGAAGAACGAGCGAGAGAGAGAAAGGGAGAGAGTGAGAAAGAGGTTCGTGACAATGGACAATGGCGCAATAATCTACAATAGAGATCCGCCCGTGGAGATTCCTCAGCCGAATGAATAGGGCCCCTAGGACAATCATCTCGTAAACTCGCCGCTCTCTCTCACCCATATATGAGGAAAACATACATATATATTTATATATGTGAATGTATAGTGCAAATACTTCGTTCTTCTGGATCCTGAATTTCTTCCTTTCGTCTTTTTCCTCCCTCCCGCACTATATTAGCCCAGACCGTTCCTTACTCCACCATGTTTTGTACGTCTCGAACCTCGCCAAGCTGATCTTTCAACGATATTTCATTCGTACTTGGGGCTTGTGAAACCGCCGTTTTACCATCCGCAAGTACATCTTCGGCTACCAAAGTATCGTCACACACACATACTTACTCACTCCTCAATAATAATCATTTTCTTCGTTGCCAAATGACGTGAAAATTCGTTGTTTCCCTTTTGAACAGTTCGTCTCAACTCTTGTCCCAAGATTTTCATGTTGAATGCATTTTTTTTTGTGCAACTAAAATTTAGTTTTTGGTTCGAATGAATTTCGATGGAGAAAACCATTTGTCTTTGTCTCGTTGCTCGAAAACTGTTTTCATCATGAATTTTATAACGTCTCCAGACTCCCGAATGATTTTTAGAAAATTTGACGAATTTCTGATAATTCCAGGGCAACAAAAATTATGGCAAATAGCAGAGTCGAAGGCGAGGAGCTTGGACTTCATTTTCGACAGCCGAGTCCGCGTGACTGTAAGCCAAATGAAGAAAGTTGCGTTGATACGTCGAGAGTTTGTGAACGTAATCCAGAGGCCAGAATCTGGAGCCAGTAGATCGAACCATGAGAAATATTAGCGGTATTCCAGGGTCCCTTGTCCATTCTGTACGATAAGAATCCGTGCGCCAACCCCGCGCTAGAGACTCCGGCTCTGATCAGCGTGTGTAGCAAAAACGTGGAAAAAAAAAGATTCTCCTACGTTAATCCGACGTGATAGGAAAGCCAAGATCTGCCGTGGGTGAGACTTAATCCGACACATCTTCGAAGATTCAGCAGAGATTCATCGATACATCGAGAATATTCCCGCATTTGATAAGAGTCTATACATATTTTTCAATCCAACGTCAGTTGCTCTCGGGCATTTCCTAGAAACGAGATAACTTTGAGATATCGTTAACGATTGTAAAAGAATCAAGTACCAGCTTCTTTCCTTGGGAGACTCTACACGCGGTCAACTTATCAGAATAAACTAATCGACGAAAAAAACGAGATGAGAAAAGTCGATACGTTCGGGAATATCTCCTGGTTAATCTTTTAATTTTTGCTATCACAGCGGCAACGAGCACTTCCTCCAAAGGAGCTATCGAGTCTTGTGCAATAACGGCCAAACTGGAACCTTTTTTTTTTATTTCCGATAAAAATCATTTAATCCCTACGAGTCCTGGTCACTGATTCTCACACTGAAAAATTATATTTATTCGATCCATAACATTTCTGTAGAACTTCAGGACAAATTTTAGTGTCTCCGAACTTGAAACTCTTAACTTATTGACTAAAGAAAAAAAAAACTCTGCAACTGCAACACTGGAAATAAAATTTTGTCAAAAAACGCCAATATTTTGTTAAATACGGTGAACCAGATATTTTTTAATAATCTATAAATTTTCGTAATTTTCAAGGTTCTTTTCATTTCTAACGAAACGGTCAGCACAATTTACGATTGGGATGACAAAAATTGACTTTCGGAAGAAACTTCCTTCAATATTTTTTGTTGCAATGACAAAGTTTTTGTGATTTTTCAAAAAAAAAAAAAACTTTTAGTCGAACGTATTGAAAAAAATATCGATCGTTTCCAACGAAATTTTCTTTTCATCGAAGCAAATTGATTGGTGAGCCGATGTAAGAATTGAGTGAATTGAAAACTTGGGCTTCCAGAAATCTGTCAATTTTTATTCTCAACCATGCCAAACGAAAGTCATCTCGTAATTCCGAACGTATAGATGATCATGAAGTTTGCCGAGCATTATGCATTGAGCCAGAGAATATATAATCAAACTCGCTAAATAAAATTGTAACGAATGAAATTTCTTTGAAATTCGCAAAGAGTCTCCCATGGTGAGATTGTTTAATGATGAATTTGAAAAATAAAAAACTGCGTTTCGTATGAACGTTTCGTAATAATAGAATAGGAGATCACGAGAGAGTTAGGCGGGTCATGGCCGAGAGCTCGAGATCGGATATTCTATTGAAACAAGAGAGAACACTATCTAAAGTCAAGAGAATGGGCACTGTCTGACATATCACGATCGCAAATACTGGTCCCATGCACACCAACTCACCGACTCCTTTGATGCTGCTACACATATTTAGTGTTCCGAGTCTTTCATTCAAAGGACGTGCCGCAACGTTTCGAACCAATCACTCTTCGTCGCCGTCCTCGTCGTTTACGATTCCTGTCGTTCCTGCCTAATATATACAGGAGAGTAGTTAGACTATAGTAATATAATCGAGTTAAGGGGATATATTTCTTGTGCACAAACGGAGGCATTAAAGTAGAAGGAGCCTCGGAAACTCGCCAATGGAAAGCTACCGTTCGACCTCTGGAATAAACATCTACTGTGATCCAGATTTTGTAGTAGGAAACTCTCCAAATCCTTTTTTTGCCATTTGTTCCAAAAATTTCGATAAATCCCATAACAAAAGATTCTTCTAATATCTCACTCCTGTTTCCTGAGTTTCAGCTTAGTCGACGCAGAATCCCAAATACTTTTCCGCCTCACTGTCAAAAAAATTCAAATTTCTGCATTTTTTCTCGAATCTCCAAAGAAACTCGAGAACCTTTGCCATTTTCTCTTAAATCACCAAAAACTTTCATACATCCCATCGTTCTGTTATAATAAATAATTTTCTACGTTTCAGCTTTGTCGATGCAAAATCGACAATGACTCTTCCCCCAATAAGAAAAGTGTTAGCAAAATTTCTGCATTTTCTCTCGGATCTTCGAAGAAAATTCGAGAATCTTCTTTTTGTCATTTTCTCTAAAATCTCTAAAGACTTTCATACATCCCATCGTTCTACTGTAATAAATAATTTTCCATGTTTTAGCTTTGTCGTTGCAAAATCGACAAAGACTCTTTCTGCACAAAGAAAAATTGTTAGCAAAATTTCTGCACGTCCGTATTGTATTTTTTCAGGGTCGCGCGTTTCCTTGTAAAATTTCTGAATTTAAAGATGGTCGTTGGAGCGAATCTTCATCGAAGAAATTCATGGTAGTGGAAAGGAGGTCCTGGGTAGGGGGGAAACGATATTGAGAACGAAAGGTCAAGTGTCTTAATGTGTGATAATATCCCTTAAGCGTTATTATCATGAGGTGTACTTAGCACAGGTGCAAGGAGCAAGTAAAACATCGGTTTGAGTGGACAGCCTCAATACGAAAAGCGTATTATATCTGCAAGGGCCTGGACTCTTGTATTCTTTGAAAAAAGTGTATATACATCCGTACAAATAAATATAACTTGTATAATGGGTGCGAGTGTAATACGCGAATTACTTCTCTGGAATTACAACATGCATGGCGTTCGGCATACGTGTGTATCATGCAAGCAAATAGCAATTGTGCCGACGGTGTACTAATGACAAATAATAATGACCTTTATGCGTGTGTACGGAAAATACGAGGGTAATTTTAGCGACTGGCCATGTCGAACGCTCGACGTACACGAGCTGTGTAAAAAGCAAGACAGAAGGCGAAATTGCGCGCATGCAGCTGTATAGATGTGCTGTCTCAAACATTTGCTTAAATATCTTTCACGGCTTTGTGTATAACCGTCGAAGGTATGAGCGGCTTATAGAGTCGACATATAGAAATCGACGGGACAGAGGGATCTTTCGCGAACAAGGCACAAGCCGGAGAAAATTTTTTCAGCACTTTTCCTTCCGGTCGTGGCGACATCTCGTGCGATTACCATTTCAACATTTATTTTGGGCTTCCGTTTGTTTGTAGGAAAACATTCGTAGTCTCGAGCTGGGTGTTTCTTGGAAAGCCGCATTTCCGGAAACTCGTCGAGAACATCTTTAGCTGTTGTGGGAAAAAATGGAGCATTCGAATCGGAAATTCATATGAAAAGATGATAGTTTAGAAAAATATATTTTCAAGTCCAGAAAAAATGTGTTGGAGCGTGCCCGAATCGAGTTGAGAAATCTAATCTTCGATTTTCGATATCCTGTTGCTCCGTTTCGAATTTGCATCGGCCGCGGGAGCTGGGCAGCGTTTGCAAATAATTTGCGTGTTCTTTGAGCGATAAGTTAATAGCGTGTGTGGTTTGTGCACGAGTCGGCAGTGTGTTCTCGACTGGCGCAATGACCAAGTCGATTATTAAGCCATGCCGGATCAGGAACAGCAAAACAACATCAACAGCAGGAGTCTTCTGGTAATACGCATGCGGTTTACACCCCAAGGGAGCTGCGACACGATTAACCAGCGTTGTATATACACGTGCAACCTCCGGTGTATGAATTCCGCTTTATATCTTATAAGCCGCCAACCTAACGAGCGAAAGTTGCATAACTCATTCATATACACACGCATTAAAGCATCTGTATATGTGTAAATGGTGATGTTTATGGTTTGATATAGTATATGGGGAATTCTTGGTTGATTGAAAAGAAGCCTGACCTCTGGTATAAAAATAATACGAATTTGCAATGAGAATTAATAATTTCTTGAATATCATTATTTTTCCGTAATTAGTTTCTCGAATGAGGTTCGCGAGTCCTCATCAGGAAATGAATTAATGACAAATATGATGAAGGTGAAATTAATAAACAACTAATTGGCAGTAATAACAAAAAAATAAATGTTATTCTAATTGAATTTAGTTGGACAAACAGGCCTGGACGATTTGTTTACGACATTTTGGGCAGCAACTGAGTGGTTGAATTTTCAAACGAAAGTGGCTTTTATTAGATGTTCCTAAGATATTGCAGTATTTAGTTGTTGGCGGTGAACGGCCCATATGTTGTGCACGCACGCGTGTCTCCACGAGTTAGAGTTCGTCCGGACTCTGGTGTGCCCATTACGAAATTCCAGTCTAATAGGCTTCCAGCGGAGCATTCGCGGAGTCCTAAATTCTTGGGATTCATGCAACTCGGATTCTGGCGAATTACCGATGAATCAGACTCTTTTTATCTTTCTTTCTTAATCGCTTGAATTTCATGCAGCAATGGCTTTATTAATTTTTACTCGGCTATTTTGCTATGTCGCGGCCGCCTCGTTTATTCACTTTGTTGTTGTTGCTTTTTTTTTTTGCTTCTTCCTTGGCAAATGAGTTTCTGCAATTTTTGCCGTTTTTTTGTTCCTTTTTTAATCGCGTATTATTACGCGATAGGCAGGTGGTGCGCACCGAGATCGAGAGAAATCGGTTTAATACTATATCTACATATTTTTCATCCGCAACACCGATATAGTTTCGAGTCCTGCTCCATCCCATCATTCCTTTACCTTTTTCGTCCTCCTCTTCCTTTTTTCTCTACATACATGTCTATACATTTATGTTTGTATGTATAAATGAGTATTGGGTCTTGTTCTTCCTATATCATCATTCGTACATCGCCAGAGTATTATGAATAATATATTCGTGTAATTACGGGCACCAGGGTCGTATAATGAGATTTCTTGTGTAGCTCCAAGCGAGTGTGGATAACGAGAAAGTCCACACAGAGAAAGGAAAGAGGTCCGAGCAGAAATCGAGAACAACTAAATACTATGGTACAATTTTTCAACTCTCCCAAGCCATTTTTTCCATCGCCACAATATTCGTTTCGACTCTTGTAACGATTATACCTCGATACCAGAAGATTTCGACCACCTGATCCGATCCTCTTTATACATAAATGCATATAGATTGCTATAAAATACTTTTGCATACACGTTATTCTCTTCGCAGTCGAGTTTAAATTTTCTTTTCTCTCGCGTAGTAATTATATTTGACTTTACAAACTTTTGCTCCGTTTTCAATTTTTACTATCAGTCATAATTCCCAAAAGGCCGATAGTCGTCGAGCCTGAGGTTTGCGCATCGACGCAATGCCACGACATGAAAAAAAAAATGATTCGTCACTTTATTCGATTTTTTTTTTTTTTTCATTTCGTGGCATTGCGTCGATGCAGGCTCATCATGGTCGGGACGTGAAAAAGCCTTGGAAAGTAGATTACACATTCCTCGACCCTAAGACTCGGAGCGACATTTTTTTTCAATAAAAACATGACAAAGGATTTCAATCAAAAAATGATTCTCTGGAGATCGAGTGTTGAAGAATTTTCCGGGGCAAAAATTTGTCCACTCGATCCTCCGAAGGGCCCCATATATTATTGAATATGTTTATGTATGACTTATATGTGCAAGATATCGTACACACCGGGTGTATATGCAAAGAGGAGAAAAAAAAGCTTTGTAATTCGGGGTTGAACGAACGCCCGGGGAGTGTGTGGAATTGAGATGAACGTGACGAGAATCACGATGAAAAATTCTGCAAGATACGCGAGTGAAGGGAGACCTCCAATTGAGATTCACTCGTGGCGAAGTAAGATACGGCTCGCCGTTTCTTCACTCTGTTGCGGCTCTTATCGGTGGGCAGTATCGCGAACCAAAAATATTCACAGTCCGATCAGGACTTGTGAGTGGAAAAAGATTCAAACTAAACGACAAGAAATTTGTTTTTTTTTCTTCGTATTTTCATAGACGAATTTTTATCAATATCCGTATAGATCGATTTAGAGCCTTTCCATACGAGCATCACCGAACTGCTTGCGAATAGTTTGTCATCGAAAGAAATCTCATGGTTCAGAATGACGGGGGGCTCGAGTTCTGCCCAGAGTAGAAAAAATCAATGCCCTCATTTTTGTGAATAAACGATTTCAAAATTTCAGTATTTCCGTTTTTCGTCGCGTTTTATGAGTAATTCTAGAGGCAATTTCATATCGGAACTATCTCCCCAGAGCATGCAAAACTTTTTATTGAGAAGCGATACGACTTCGGATACGTGAAATGTAACGTCATGGGAATTCGATGGGAAATTTTTCAATGTTTTCTTTTGCACTGCGTGTCGAGCTCATCCAAACTGTTCACAGCCCAAACGGATCATGTGTTTCGTATGGCACTCGATGAATTCGGATGTTATTTTAAGAAGCGATTATGATCCTGGAGCATAGCGAAATGTCCGACATTTCTAGGCAACGGTGTCGTGTTTTGAGGTTCGAACGGCGCGTGTAAAAAAACACCCAACCTCAGCGTCTGTTTTGCTAGTTCGACGAGGGCTCTCGATTATGAATAACCTCATGCACGATGTTTCTATAAAATAATACTGGAGGGCATACGAAGTTTCATGGTGTATAGCATTAGGTGTATGCTTGTTAGAATATTTACGTACTTATACACCCACGTGGCTCCTGTCGTGCGAATCGCTCACGTGGTATAATAGTTGGGGCCGATTATGATCGAGTCACTCTTACTTTCCCTGAGCAATGCCAACATTCGCTTGCTCTTTGTCGCTAGATCCGGCCGGGCTCATTCGCACGCTGCTTGCAGGCTGCGATTTCTTCCCCGGGGGAGAACCAAAAATAATATTCATGATAGAATTACATCATCGCGAGTGCGAGAATTTCATCTCGTCGAAATAATTTTTTCATCAATTATTTCGTGATATCGGTAACTCGAGTAATGCGAGAAAATCATACGAAGGCTTTTCCTAGTACGTGAAATAATTAATAAGAAACTGAAGCAGATAATTTGCGACATGGATTAATGATTGAACCGTCAACTACTGCTTCGATGCCGAGAAGGGCTTTGAATAAGTGTGGGTTCGGTGGGAAATACAAGCGAGAAGGCGCAGCCAACGTTTTCTCGGATTTCACACAGGAAGACACACATGCACGGCCGCGCACACACCTCTCTCGATATATAAAGACACACGAATATATGTATATACGTATAAGATACTAGTTGGTATAGTATGGACGACGTTCATGCACCGACCATTATCTAAACGTTTTTGATCTCACCGCAACGATTTGTACGGGGCAAATTCTCCGAAGCAATGCCAACGACAGAGGGAGAAAAGCAGATCGAGAATTAAGTAGAGAGGCGCATGAAACCGACACATCGAAGACGAGGACAACGACGTGCTCTCCCTGGAGGAAGTGCCAGTGAGACTGCGAAAGAACCCGCGGTAAAGAGAGAACGAAACAGAGCGAGAGGAATACTGTGCAAAAGAAAAAAAACAAAAAAACAACAACAACGAGAAAGCAAAAATGGAAGAGACCGAGAAGACGACAGTAATAAAGAGTACGACCGATCTGCAATGCAGCGCCGGGGCTCGTGCGGCTGCAATGCGAAAACCAAACCAGCCGAAGTCTACTTTACTCCTCATGTATACAGTTTACCCTCCATTGCCGAGATTTTCTCCACATATTCTCGTTGCCTACGAGACTAAAAAAAATTCATTAGTTTTCCATCTTTTCAGCTTTTTATTTTTTTCAAAACGAACTTTTCAGTTGTAACTGTTTTGCTTTTTGCAATTAGCCGCCTGCAGTTTTAGGGCATTCTTGCACACACATTATGGCCTGGGAAGTCATGAAAAGTATAAACGCAACAATCGATTCAGCATTTCATTCGTTTCATTCGCTCTTATCGTCATTTTTCCCATTTGTTCGTCCTTGAGGGAATATTTGTTGGAATAATCTGTGAATTCGATAGCTCTGGAGATGAGGAAAAATGAATATTTCTCAAGACTAGCGACTTGTATAAGGAATCGGTTGTTTTAGAGTTCTGGGCGAGCTGTCTCGTACCATTCTCACGTCGAGCTTGCAGCTTTTTCATTTTGGTTTAGGCTTCCGTGAAGATTTGGGGCTTGTTCGGTGTTCCACTGTATACTCGCGGGTACAGGGTGTCTCGTACAGTTCTCTCCAGCATCTCGATATATACATGCAGGTGGAAGTAAGCGAGGAAGAACATGGTCATCTTTCACTACTTGACAAATAGTCGGCGCTCTCACTTGCGACTCTTTGCAAAAGGATCTCGCGCTTGGCTTTAGTGAAAATTTTTGTTCATTCGTTACAATGCGCCTGGTGGAAAGGCCAGAACGAAAATCCAGTTGGTAAGGAAGGAACGGGGCGCATAATTGGTACGAAGCCGCGCGGGAATCGCGCGTGTAAATGCTCGACACCGAGCGGCATTCAGACGTCCGTCAAACCCAACCGACCACTACCACTGATTTTTTTCGGTGCGTGAATCGTCGCCTTCGTTTTCACTTGTGGCTTAGAGTATTTTCAACGTCGTTGCTCAAGAATCGTTGTTGAGAGTTTTCTCCTCAGGTAGGGCACAACAAAACGTTCGCCAGAAACTTTTGCTCTTTTTCCCGCATGCGTTTGGCACTTCGCAGTTACGGGCATAAAAAGATCAAATTTTGGTCTATGTAAAATTATCATTAATATGGAATCTGCAGCTTTGAGGTAGAAAAACCACGGTTGTCTTGACCTATGGCAGGGACGACACTGAACTACAAGTTCGTGCATGTCCGTCGCGTGAACGTGTTGCGCTAGGAGGAGACAGAAGAGTCGCATTTTCATTTAAAACATGTTGGACTGCTTTTGACATATTTCTCGAGCGAAAGAAAAATTCTGCAATTCTGCCGCTGGCCCAAAGTCTCAAAATTCATCAGCACAATTGTTGAATGCTGATAGAAAAAAAATCTCGGTACATCAATAGTAATCGAACAGTTTGTTATTTTTTTCGTTTGTAGTTTTTATGTTATTTTTCGGATATTCTCGAAACGTTTTGTGAGAATTGTTGTAGGGAAACATATTTTCCATGGCGCGGGTGAAACAACGGGAATAATTTCATGCAGAGGCTCAAAAAGCCTCTGAGCCCTGACATTGAAGTTTGCAACGTTGGGCTAGAACGAAAATTATGTTTTTCTATTTATTTTTTATTCGATTCAAAAAATTCGGACAATCTTCGTATCAATTTTCTCTTTGGATATTACAAAAAGATTGTTTTATCGTTTTGCCCAAATATTGAATAAGGATCGTGGTATCTGGTTGCATTCAAACGATGCAAACTTCGCCCCAACCCCAAGTTTGAAAAGGTGACGCTGATTTGAGGGAACAAGAAAGGAAAAAATTGAGGAAACTCTGAGTATTTACGATTCTAGTGGGAATGTTAATTGCTCGTTTGTCTTGGAAGTCTCAGTAGTATTTGTTGGTCGACCACGATAGCAAATGATCAATTGGCACAGAACTAATAAACATTTTCTAGCGGTGTCATGAAAATGTAGTCGCATTAAATAATCAAGAATACGAGAACAACGCTGAGATATAATGTAGTATTGTATTGAAATTTAAATTGCTTCAAATTCCTTGGGTATATATGCGGCGCGCAACGACTTTCTAACCTGTTGTATTATTAATTTGAATGAGGCCTCGAGTCTTTTCATTATTTCAATAACAATCCCCTTGTCGTTTGTATCCGAGTTTTTTCCGTCTCGGGGATCGAGAGATAAATTAATTATCTTGTTTTGGTTAATGCACAACTGTATATACATTGAGTTTAACGCAGTGCCAGGATAACTGAATGCACATTATGTTTAGGTATGTATATATATAGATATACATGGCAGAACTCGTGTATTCGCTCCTTCTTATGGCTCCGTATCCATTGCCTTGTCCTTTTTCGATGTATTTCCATACATGCTAACGCATATAAACGCGTATGCATTGTAGTATACGTTAAAATCGTATGTATATGTATAGTACGGTTATTCGGTGCATTTACTGGCGTAATGTTGCATAGGCAAGTGTGTTGTGCACGTACACACTGGTGCGTATAATAAATCACTCTTACCGTCATGATTTACGATCGACTTGGCAATGCGCGGGTATTTAGGCCGCGTTGTAAATCTCAAAATTTTTGCATCACTTTTACACACTCCTCAGCGTCTCATCGTGAGTTTCTACGAGGATGAAATGTTAGAGAGCGGGCCAGAAGATTGTGAGAGAGGCTCGTACCAAGTTTCGGAGCTTCTTACGCCCACTCACCGCAGCAGTAGGACGGATGAAGCTGTCCGTTATTATACGATGCCAAAAAGTGGATAGATAGAGGCGGCCCGCGCAGAGGCAAAACGTGAGAGCATTTAGTTTAAAGTCTCGCTCGATCAGCCTTTCCGCCGATTTCTTGGAATATTCCCTCATAGATGTTGTGCCTTAACGATCCTCATAGGAATGTCTTATTCGTGAATGTTGCACATAACTTTACCGCAAATTGTGAGCCAACGCGGATTTCCGCTTTCCGTCTCCTTCTCATGCAGAAAAGGTTATTTTCCTGTGGCAATTTTTAGATGGATTTTCGCAGAGAAACTTTTCAGCCAATGAGAGACCGAACGGAGAAGAAAAAATACACACACACTAAAATGCTCTCCGCAAATTAGTCGCGGCACACTTGCGAGCTAAGCTCTCGCGCAACGTCTACAGTAAATTATCAAGTGCAAGGGCGTCAAAGGTACACACAGACGCGCAATGAAATCATACGATATTCGTTTATTGCGTCGACAAAAAAATACTTTGTTCGTCACCGAGACTAAAAACCCTTCCAACGTTTTATTCTCTTTTTCTCTTTTGCGCTTTTCCTTATTCTCCTCACTTTTTCTTCATTCTCGCTTTCAACTCGAATTTTGTTAATGTCTGTGAGACGCAAACGGATCTTAATAATGATCGTGGCGTATGCGATGCATGAGCTCGTACAATGTATGAGATTGGATTATTAATGACCGTTGTGGCGTGCATCTGTTGCAAAGAGCTCGTAACTCCGAATGTATTCTGCAAAAGAAGATGCGAAAGACTGAGCGAAACGGACAGCCGGTGAGGCAGTCCGTCATTCCGTGTCGTATATAAGGGACCACAACGTAGCTTACGTTTTCTACCGCAGCTTGAGAAACAACTAGAGGATTAAACGAGTCAAGTGGACGTTCACGTCTGCATAATTTCGAACTCTACGCTTTTCTCCGCTCGATAACGTCGACGATAACGTCTAATAAATTTATTATACGGATTGTCGTTTACTTTGCATTTTTTTCCCCCTTAGCAAATTGCTCCGTATTTTATTTGTCCATGCGACCGAAAGTGGAAACTGCGCTTTTGAGAAATTTATGCAGAAGTCAACGATTTATCGTACACTTCTGAACGTCAAAATTGTACGCGTCGTGAATTAATAATTCGATCATTCGAATAATTATTCAAATCCATCGATTGTTAACGTAAATAACGAACCCGAACGTTTTCGCGTGGGCATATAGCAGCGCACGTGAAGATCGTGGGCGTACAAACGCGACAACGTCTTGAATGGAACGAAATAAACACGGAGAGAGGTTACATCGCGCAGTTCTTCGTAGACCTGCCAACATATATGAATTGATAATTGATGAAAGGCCTCAGGTATTAGCTGTGTTATAATAATGTTGTACATAAAGGGTGGGTCTCCAAAATTCCTTGCGATCATAAATAGCCCGGTTTTCTGTCGATCAAGCAGAATACATTGCGTCCATTTTGTCAAAAAGCCTGCACTCGAGACGTTTTTATTCCTTCGGTCATTTCCAAGTTTCCTCATCCAGAGGATTCCCTTTCGAGAGCGGAAACCTCACCAATACCCAGCGGAGCTGGAAAGCAACTTTTTGGACAGCCTGTATGAGAAAAGTCGTTTTCTTTTTTCCACACATATATATGAAAGGAAGTGTTTTTACTAGTAAAAGAAGGATACATCAAAAGCCTCACGAGGTCCCAGCTCGTGTGTGCACATAACATGTAACAATGTGTACTCTGATACAGTGACGTACGCGAGCGCACTTGTAAAAGTAAACGACAGTTAGCGCCGAGTCGCTAAACGAGCCACGACACGAGTATTCGATTAACCCACGAGATCCCCGGGCGAGAATAAGCCATGCCTTGTTCCTCCGTTTTTCCACTTTTTCTTTGCTTTTTTTATATTTCGGTATTACTATCTGAGCACGACCCCCCACGCATATTCACCGTATGTGTTTATTTTGTATCAACACACTAGCTCAACTTGGTCAGCAAAACTTACTCCATCTCTCGGCACAAGACTCTCTTTTGCCTTGCGTCTCCTATCTCAATCTTCTTGCTTTTCACCAGTTGAGCGTTCATTCATTTATTTCGCTTCTCATCCGCGTCCTCTTTCCCCATTCCCACTCCCCTTCGATTATTCCTTCCGCGGCATCGACTCTTTTCCCAATCTTTGCATCACGAGTCGCCAATTAATCAACACATGGCCAAACAATTAGATATCAACTTTGAACTATGATGATTTATTCTTCTCCATATTGGTTCTCAATATTGGTGCATATTGGTTCATTCTGACCCGAGGTGTTTCTCAAACATCGTTGGATTTCGATGAACATGCTGAACAAAAATTAGTTGCCATTAAATGCCAAAGAATCGGCGATAGAAAATTCTTGGGGTCAAAAGGATCCAGTATGGAAAGGTTGACTCACTTTTCACCCAAATTGTTTTAGGCTCTGTCTCTCGTGGGCTTTTGGCGCAGTAGAAAAAGTATTTTTCCCTGAATTCATTTTTTTTTTCTTTCAAGAAAAAGATTCCCTGGCACGACGTTAAAAAAGATTATTTTTTTCCGGCGATCACATTTCCTATTATTTTTTTTTTGGGTTGGCGTATACGTGGGACGTTACCGATCGACTCTTGAATAATAATATACTTACATAACGGTACTGGAGATTGTTTAGGACGATCGTTTTTTTAAGTGTCACATGGACCTATGAATTTGATATCTCGTCGCCCGACGAAGCAACGATAAATCGGAGATATTTGCGTAATGATTCGAACCGTCAAGACACGCCATGGTACGCAATTAATTAGCAAAACATTTGTGTTAATTCATTGTGCCGGTGATTTATTATCAGATGGCCTTTCATTATTGCGTGTAGCCAAGCGCTTCCTACGTTCATATGATTATACCTTTCGCAATTCGGACGATGGTGGTTTTTTTTTCTTCAGTGTTTTTACTCCGTTTGTTGTGTTTCAATCCCTAGCCTGGCTTATCGCTGCTGCCAGTTATACGAATAATCTGCGTTTTTTCGAAAGATTGAACGGTACCTCCGTAATTACTGGAGCCAATCAAACAAATTTAGACCGATGATCCATGAAAATCCCGAATTCAATAAAAAACTTTAAAGTAAGAGAGAACGTAAATCTCTCATAGAGTCCCGTTGAATTATAGAATCTCGGGAGGATGGAAAATAAATAATTCTCTAGCACGATGAAACTCTAAAATAGAAATTTTGTTGAAAAATGTCGATATTTTGTTGAAAACAAAATATTTTCTGATAATTTCAATATTTTCGTAACTTTGGCCGTATATTTGGTTTTTAATGGACCAATCAGCCAAATTTATGATTGAAATAACAATAATCTGCTCTCCTAAGAGAGTTTCTAGAATATTTCTCGCAGCCATGACAAAATTATTCGGATTTTATAAAAAAAAAAAAATTAGCTGAATAATTTCTCGATTTTTTCCGGAAAAATGTTCTTTCCAGTGAAGGCAGAAAGGTTCGTTAAAAAATTTGTCAGCTTGGAGACGGGAGACCGATACCTAAACCGGGAGCTTCAGACTTTGTGAATTGTTCTATTTTTAAAGTGAAATCGCAAGCCTGAGGAAGGTTTATCTCTCTGATGCGCATTGACTGTGTGTAAGCAAATCATGAGAAGCATGTTCGACATTCGATATCACATTCACTTTCATATTCGGAAAAGTTAAGTGAAACTCTTCTATTGAGATAGCACAACGGTGCAGCGCCAACATGAGCTGCTGGAGTCTGTATAATTAAACGTGACGTGTGATCATCAGAAATAATTGTGGATTCGTTTAATTCAGTGGCAAAGTAGAAATTGAATTTTTGAGCGATATCTCCTGCCTGAGATTCTTTGTCGCCGTCTCTACCGTCCCCCATATAGAGCTTACACTCTTTGTCTTCCCATTATATTACTTTATCATTATGAATTATAGCGCCATTGTAATGCCACTCGTTCGAGCTCCGGTTCGCGTCAGAATCGCGCTCGGCACGCCACCGCTCGACTCTCGCCAATTTCTCCCTCGCGTTTATGCCTCCATATACATATTTATACAGCTGATCGTTATATATGACCCACTACTATGGCCTCATATATCGGTCGAGTTGAATGATAAATTCGCGTTATCCTTTCGCTAGAAAGCTATTCGCTTCCTTTCTGATCACTTTTTATCGCGAGCCATTAAAGATTGTTGTCTCATTTATCGATCAGTCACGCGATTCGCGATTCATCTGCGAACGACTCGGAATCGACACGCCGTTCACAGGGAGCTGTTCGATCCATCGAGACTGCATATTCGATTAAAACGTAAATTTTTTAACCCTCTCAGACCGAAATTCTCCCCGAGGTGTATCCAGGATTGTTTGAAAAAAGATTCTCAATTTATTTTCACGAACGAATGCTAAATTTCACTGAATATCGTACTTTTTCGATAAAAAAAATGTAATGACTCTGTTTGGATTTG
The DNA here is from genome assembly GCA_030522525.1 of Campopleginae sp. 14b. Classification (NCBI taxonomy): domain Eukaryota; kingdom Metazoa; phylum Arthropoda; class Insecta; order Hymenoptera; family Ichneumonidae; species Campopleginae sp. 14b. The sequence goes on from JAPYYS010000001.1 coordinate 98,804, forward strand.
AAAATGTGTCGAAAATCATGTTCAACCGAAAGAGTAGTTTTTAATAATAAAAAAACGATTCGATGTAACGTCGACGTCGGTCGGACGTCGGACCAACTCGAAAGGTTTCGATATTTCCACGTGTGTTTTGAATGAGTTATTTCTCTTCATACAGACACGCGACTGCATGTCGAAGTATTAATTCAAAGATATTTAACCTCAGCCTGAAAAGTATATGGGTACACAAAGATTTCGAACAAATATGAGGTACAAAAGATAAGACTTCCTTGAGCAGTAAAGCTTAGCGTCTTTCATCCGTTGGCTGGATTTAATGGCATTAGTTGTGAAGTCGCGTGTAGTGTTAAGTATAGGCGCGCGGCTGGAACGTTTGCCTCCGCCAGTCAGTCAATTTTTCGCAAGAAAAATTCATCCGCATAATCGTGACAAGAAATGCCTTAAAGCCGTCACGGTATATCTAGGCACACAGGCTGTTGTGTTTTTACTCGGAGGCCATGAGGTGGAAGTCTTTGGCGCACCCGCTCGCTCGCGGTAACCGAGCAGAAAATACTGGCGATAAAAGCGTCGTGCCAAATACGGTCGCGATTGGACAACGCAAGTCGACGTCGCCGATCCTCACTGAGAGCCCTCAAAGCTTGTTTTGAGGAATCATTAGTGGCGAAAATAAAATGCGAGGACTCTTTATGCCGTCGGGCACGGTTAAAGAGAGGCCGCGCGCGCGCGCGCGTTCGCTTGCGCCTTCGCAAAAGCCCTGCGGGATCCAGTCTCGCTATCGCCTCTCATATATATACATATATAACCCCGATCTTCTACCTATATCGCCGTTATGGCTTCTTGCAACTGCTACACGTAACATAACGTACTCGTGAGACGATGAAGAAGAACCGAGACGCGTCGTCACACGCAACAGCTAATTATGCTGCTAAATTTTTTCAATATTCTTTTATACGCTCCTCCGTACCGATCGCCCACGTTATGGTGTCTACGTGTCGTGGATAAACATCAAGTACATATGAATTTTTCGTCGGGTTATAAAAAAATCTGCAGGGCACGAAAAATTTTATCCTCATCGCCGCGCGTATATATCGATTCCACTTTGATATTTTCAATCGCTAAGGGAGCATACGCCGATCGCATCCTCTCATGATCAACCGAGATTTCGTTGTTTCCTCATAGTTTCCGATTTTGCAACGCGGCAAGTGGGCCAAAAAGAAATGACATCAGCTATTAGGGACGCGTGCAAGTTTTTTTCATGTTCCATTAATCGTGGACGAATGAAGATGTGCCGCGATGTTGCGAAAGAATCGATCCGACTAGAACGGCAAATTTGGATCAATTGCATTTCCTTTTGAAGAGTAAAAAATGCCGCAGCGTTTCGCGACGCGATATAAAAAAAAAAAAAAAAAAAAAAAAAAAAAAAAAAAAAAAAAATAGAGTAAAAAATACAACAAAAAAGAAAAAAAGGGGGAAACAGCCGGAACGAGAAAACATGCAAGGAAAATGGAGAGAAAACCCGGAAGGTAGAAATTCAAAGTTACACGGGAGATACAAGTAGCCCCGTTAAAGGCAATCACGCGTGTGATTTCTGTATATAGATTTGCCATTCCTCGCTACTTTACATTATTCAAAATCGTTGCCGCCTGCGGCTGGACACACGACGTATAGAAAATTTTTTTCGTCTTCTCATAGGATCGCCTTGGGGCAAGGAGTTGGCGAACGATACACAGAGAATCGCTAACTCGTAAGAGCAGGGCATCAACGAAACGTGCTGAACGTAAGCAGTCTGCTGGAGAACTTGGCTCGCGGCAGGGCTTGAGAGTTCCCAGCACGAGCCACGTCCATTTATTATCGGAGACAAAGGTTACGAATCTCTTTCTTCCTCCATCTCTGAGGTGCACTAAGAGTGAAACGGTGAAATGCAGCATTGCTCGTAAGAACCGACAATGGCTGCCGGATCTTTGCAATACAGGCGCGCGGCCACATCAGCCCTCAATGCGGTGGTCCCGCGCTCTTTCTTCCTGGCGATTATGCTACCTCGTTGTCCGAGGTCTCTTTCGCTTGCTCTGCTCGATTTCGTGAGCCTTGGACAATGCGCATCGCGACGACCTCAGCATACATTTTTATTCACTCCGCGACGGAAACTGTTTTTATATCCGTGGCCGGTGCGTTAAGTTTAAGCGAGGACGCATTTTTTCTCTCGCAACTCGTTTCGGCTCGCTCATTCACCTGTCAAAGTCTTGACACTTTATCGCACACTGTAGTGAGTGGGTAAACGGAAGTAGGCGCGAGAAAAGTGAGCCACACAAAATCAATCGTCGGGTCTGCCAGACCCGAAACAGCGAGTAGCGTTTTTCGTGCGTAAAACCATCAAAATTCCGCATACCCCGTGATCGCAATATAAAAAGAATCACCCCATTCGTGAGTTCCGCACGCAAACTCGTTAATTTGAGCTTGAGAGAATTCCGGTCTCTTACATAGTCCCAAAATGAAATTCATTCGATGTGGGCTGCATTAATTAATGGTTGTCGAGAAATAAAAATGTTTCGCAAACCAGTTAGCAACGGAAGCGTTTTGAAGGCCGAACGGCTTGTTTTTTCTTGTGTTTCGTTGGTATTATCGTTTATCTCATTGAGTAAGCCCGGCGGTCTCAGTCGCGCGGACTAGCATTGATGCACTCGAATGCCACAGCTTGCCACGCTTTCGGTAGATCGTAATTAAACAGGCGCGACGCGCTCGACGCATGAGGAGAAAACCACGAATGTAATTAAGACCAAAGCTCGCACGTTACACTATGCTCGTGGTTATACGTTCGCACATGTAAACGTAGCGTGTTTGTCACGATGGCGTAAAGAAACGAAAAAAAAACGAGCCACGTTTCGCGAGAGGGAAGCAAAATAATGGAACAGGCGTAAAATAAAAAATACAGTAAAAAAAAAAAATACCTCCGAGTGGTCCTCGATCGAGCACGTCTAATTAACCTGTCCTAATTGGATGCTTTTGAAACCTGCAATTAACGTACGATTCTCTTTAACCACGAATTATTATAATCGTCGTCGCTTTTCAACTTCTTTCATTACCTCATCCGTCTTACCTCCAATTGGGGTCACTCCAAGAAATTGTACGATATCACTCAATGAGTCTCTTTGTTTTTTCTTAACAAACATAAGCGGAGACGGTCGCGAGGTTTCTTAAATAATGGAGATCGATTCCTTGGTATCGACAAGATTTACTTGTGATCAAGGTCCTAATTAATCAGTCGCCTATGAAAAAAAAAATTGAAAACATCGGGAAAGACAGCTGATTGGACTTTTGTCTGGAAATAGATGGAAAATAATGCACTCCAGCATGAGCATTGTTCGTCAAAATAAAAGAAACAAAAAAATAACATTCGTGCAATGTTTACTCATTCCCAGCAATAATTTGACGAAATAATTATCAGGGTCTCTATTACAAATGAGCATAAATCATTTCGCACGGAGAAGCAATTAGTCAAGAATCTTTGTACAGCGGGTTAAACTTGTTGCAATGTTCCGGAGATAAGGGAGACATGCTTATGCGGTTTACTGTATGGGGTACGTGAGGCGCTTCAGGAGCGAGAGAATCCTACTCACAGGATGTGCCACGTCATCGAGACGGACAGCTCGGCCTAACGAATAAGCGTGAGTCACGTACCACACGCTGCAGCTTCGATGTATATATATTCGCAAATGAACAAGTATACCCAACTTATATCTATATAAATATATATTTTTTCAACTTACTATGAGATCTCGAGGAAATGATATTCCCCAATTCTGAGATAGTCGATAGTAATCTATACCCGAAGAATTCTTATACGATAAAAACGACGCTGACGAAAAGAAGGATATGCATATATTAGGATATGTATATAGTAAGCTCCTTCGTATTAAGAATTATCACGGTTTATTATCGTTCTTTGGATGCACGAGACTCTCGGCAGTCGTTGAAGAACAGGTTAGTCCGCGCGGCTTCTTTCATTTTCGGGCGAGGCCAACGACAGCAGGAAGTGCTACGGCTCCTTCAATATGTATATGTTTTTCATCTTATCCCCGTTTTTTTTCATCCCTCTTCCTTACTTATTCTTCGAGCTCGTGAAACCAAGTCCATCGCGCCCCGCTATCCATTCAGATCCCGCCCGAACGATATGCGCTCTAGCATTTTTTTTCACAGACGGATAAACCTGCTGCTGCTGCTGCTGCTGCTGCTGCTGCTCCTGTTGCCGCGGAGGCAATGAGAGCAAAGAACTCTCAGCAACCCGAGCAGCATCGAGATCTTGACGTTCCGATAAACCCGTTCGAAAGCATCTCTCTCAAGACTCCCGCACACTCACTATCTCAAATTTTCCTCCATTTCTGTGTGTGTGCGTGTTTTTTTCCCTTTGGGGATGGATCGAAAGTATGAGTATCTTTTGCGCTCATTTCGTTTGTATTTTACAGGCGCGTTCCTTCCATTTAAAGAAACAAATTCACCTTTGTCAACATCTGCTCGATTCTGAGTGGATATCTGGAAATTTTATTGATTTATTTTTTCAATCATTTCCAATCATTCCCTTGTGGTTTTTTTTTTCGAATTTATTCCAATTTCAATTCAGCCCAGTGCGGAGATTACAACGAAGACGATGTCACTATGATTAATTGGAAAAAATAGTAAACCATATTTTCATAAAGAATTGAGTGTATATTTTGCTTGTCGGTCCTCCCTCTAATTAAGCAATAAATAGCACTCGGTGCAAACCGGAAGTTTGGAGAATCGGGTTTACGAATCAGTGCGGCCACTGTACCAGACTCGACAACCAAAAGTCATTTCGAAGTGGGCGAGACGAATATTTGCATTTTTTTATTCCAATCTCTCAGTTCAGCAACAAATCTTTCCTGGACTTGGCTCCATTCTCCACGGACACAGAGTTATGGTTTCCTTGATATTCTCGATCGATAAAACCCATGTGTCAAGTTTATTGTTCAAGCAATGTTTTTACACCCGGTGGGAATTTTTTATTCAGCTCCTAAATTCATTTGCATTTTCCTTGGAAATTCTTTTTTTTTTCATACGTTAATATAACGATGAAATGGAATTGAACACTTCTCACTTCCGTAGCTCAATTACCGAGAACCCACCGCCGCATCTCTCCATATCGTACGAACGCGTTGCATCGAGCAGAGGATCGAGGGTCAAGTGTTTTACTTCCCCCTGTGAGCAACTTTCGTCATCACCGCGAATCTAGTTTTGACGATATAGCCTCCGTATCGGGATTGACTTGATATTATTGGCTGAGATAAAATTATTCACTTTATTTTTCAATAATATTTTGGTGCCCGCACCGTGCAGTAGTTTTCTTTGAAAGTTTCAGTGCAAACTGTTCATTGACTGGTACAAACTGCTCTCACACACTCGAACGAAAATTATTCTTTTGTTTCGGTCTCGGCAGCGAACGAGCATATTTTTCATTTGGTAACGCGCCGGGGCGTTTTTTTTTCGTCTCTTTATCCTTTGCGATATTCCGTAGCTGGTTTCCCTGGGTTTCTTAGCTTCGGTTCAGCCATCTCGCTCGAGGAAGAGATCCGAGAGAAACGCGGCAATAAAGTTGGCGTTTTAATTCGCGCCCGAGTGCGCCGGGGTTCTTTTCTAAGTGAATTTAAAAGTCGCACCATGGTGCATTTACTGCGCCGTAAAACTGGCGGTCTCAGAATCCCGAGAGGCCTCTAATAGCCTGACTGGCCCCGCAGCATCAAACATCGCGGCCATGACGTCCAGCCTGGCGCTATTGTGCAACACTAACCCGCCGCGCCGCTTACTCGAGTAACGCGTCTCGGCGCTGCTTGGGCTTTCTGCTGCGCTCTATGGAGCTTCGTACCGATCCTCTTACAAAAGCCAATTTTTAGAGCATCCTAAAACCCAAACAAAACGTCAAAGGATACGTATTAGCAGATATTAAGGACTCGTGAACCTTTTCCCGATACATAACTCTTCCCATATTTATCAGTATTTTTTTGAGCCTCGTTTTCGCCGTCAATCCAACATTAAATTTTGTTCTCTTCAATAAGTCCCTCGTTTGGCTCGTTCCTGTGAATTATGGATCGTCGATATGCGAAACGATAGCCGATCTTCATTGACCTATATCACAGTATGGAGTCGTTCGATGCAGCGGCGCCGCGGCTCATCGTGAGTTCGAGAAAGATTATTCCTTTTTCACAAGCATGGCAAAAAATATTGGAATACCGTGGTGAACGAGAGAGAAAAAACTTGGCGTGTCATGAGGAAGTTCCAATACGAATCTTAACAGCGATTAAATGATTTCCGCAATAATTGCAACTCGAGAGACGTTTGTGCGAAGAAGGATTAGTCAGTGTTTTCGAGAGAATCATTGTGTGAGCGTTGCTTGGCGCGGCGTCAAGTAGAAACGATGCCTCATTAGTCAGACAAAAGAATCAGCTACCGGATGTATATTTCAAAGGATCGAGGCAGACCGTAGCAATTTTTCACCTCGCTGATCATTTTGTTCAGTGACTTCCACTTCCTATTTATGATTTTCAAATAAATCAAGCATCTTCCATTTCTTCGCATGTATCTATCTCATTTATGGTTGCCTTGCCAAGTTGAAAATTTAACGTATTATTTAACCGTCCGGTAGAGCCGACAGTGCCTCACAAAATTTATGACAACATGCGAGTTTCGCAAGACCCACCTTCGAGTCTCACCTTGTTGTGAGAACGAATCTCTTGTTCTCCATCATCGCATATATAAGCTTATATGGCTTACCCCCCCCCCCTCCCCCTCCCTCTTTTGCTCAGCGGACTTGAATTACCGTCAGTCGGTAACGATCCATACGTCATAATGGTTAAAGTCGGGGCAACGTTTGAATGGGCCAAGCGAGATTTCTATCGGGGAATAGTTTTCGTACTACATACACGTAACACGTTGAACAAAAGTCTCGAGCTGCATGATATAGAGAAACAAAGTCTTAGTTATGAGCCTTGTCTCGTATATACGCTGATTTTTCATCGTACAACACGGAATAACGCATCTCGCAGAAAAACGACCAGTACAAACGAAGAAAAAAAACACTAAAAAATTGTAAGCCCAAGAAAAAACTGCATAAAAAGGCAATAGTAGCACAGAAACCACAGAGGCTCGCCTCTACATATGTGCTGCTTCCCTTAAGTCTCGCCCACGTGACTCAATTTACAGCTTCGACATCGAACGCAAAGCCCGCTGACCCGGGCCTTATTTTCTCGGATAAATAATATGCCCTCTACACGTGGGCGAAAAGCATTTTATTCTCGTTTCATCTCACTCCGATTATTCTTCGACCTCTATGGAGACAAACCAAGCGTATTGGGTTGAGCATACCAATATGTATACGCTCTTTCTTCTTTTATTTATCGTCATAGCTACAAGTCCGCATGCGAAGTCACGTCCATGTGACGAGAATCTAGAACTTCTGTATCAGAAGTTTTCATCGCCTCGCCTGTTTTCATAATCCTCCCCCAGCGTATTCGCGAAAACTGGGAAGATCGCGAGCTCAAGGTGTAGGGCCTTGGAGCATTCGCTTCTTTTTCCACTTTGAACGATTGCGTTTTGATCTCGCAAATTACTGCAAAGTTGATGATGCAGTTTGAAAAAATTTCAAGTTCATTGAAATTAATTTCCGACATTTTTTTTTTATTTCGATTTTTTTTGGCTATTAATCCGCACCCTAAGGAAAAATTGGAACATTCCAAAAGTCAAAAAGTCAAATGAGGCTTTATTAGCATTACCAAATTTCCCATCGAACTATCGTCGTGCAATATACGGCGCTTCGTTTGCCAAATTTTTCGATACGAGCCATGACCAGTTTGCTATTTTATAAACAATATTGCACAATGATCTGGAGGATTAATTGTGTGTCGATTATCGGGTCTGCAGGCGAACAACCACGACGAAGAAAAAGAGAAAATCAGAGAGGGAGGAAAATATTATGACACGAGGGAATGAGAGGGAAGGTAAATGCGGAAAGAGAGGAGAGGGAGAAGCATGTGCTGGAGAATACGACGAGAAAGGGGTGTGTGTTCATGTTGCATTTATATTTGTGCTAGCAGCAACAGCGATTGCACTGTAGTTCACGGTTCTCGAGGATATATTCGCTAGCTAATTGAATTTACGAGCACGAGAAAGTAAACGAGTGAGAAAGATGGAAAGAAATAAAGAAAAAGGGAGGAGAGATTGGAAGAAATATAAAGGAGGAGAGAGAGAGAGAGAGAGAGAGAGAAGAAAAAAGAGAGAGGAGTACAAATAGAAAAATCGAAACGGAGGATCGAGAGAGAAGGAAAGAAGTGGCGGCAAAGTCGCAGCAATACGAGCGTACTCTCTGCAGCCTTTTCTTGCTCTCTGGACCAGAATCTCGGAGGTGTCTCTCCGGTTGTGTATGTCGCCATTAGTGGCGAACTTTCTCGACCGGTAGCTCTCGTGTTCTCAATGATGGTAGCTACCGTTTGGATTGCCGCTCGTGTCCTCTATGTTCTCCATTTTGCCCTCTTCCGCGCGCACCTTCCTCCCATTTGCGAGACCAGTCGACTCCAAACTACCCACCAACTTACAAAACACACGTCTCTTGGAATACGAATCTCTTGCACTTCATATTGAATTCACTTTTTTTACTCCATTTTCACACTTTTTTATATTTATCCTCGGTCTGACGTGTTTCCGATGATCCATAAATTCTGTTTCGTTTTTTTTTTTTCACTTTTATTTATGCCTGTTTTTTTTTTCAGTCCCATAAAGTTTCGTACTTTTTGCTCCGAGTTTTTGTCTTTCGTGATTCCAATCGTTTTTTCATCAAATTTAACGTCAACTCTCCGTTTCCAATCAGTTCAATCAATCACGTATGATGATCACGCATGATTCTTCACTGATAACCAATGCTCAGTCTGAATTAAACTTGCAATGGAAGTTGAAAAAATGAATTCGTTTTGCTTGTCAGTTAACTGCGCTTCGCGATAAGTGGAGCTCGTCGACGAGATGAAAATGTTTCGGGTTCAATGGAAAAAGAAACCGGTCTTTTTGCCAAGACGTGCGTCGACCCTGGTCCAAGAAAACCGGTATAACTTACCTCCCTCAACTATGGGATGACGCGAAATAAAGCAACCAGCGAAGAAAACGTATTCCCCGATGTCGTCGAGTGCGGTCAACCGCGATATTGCTTCCGATTATTCTTCCTTTTGCGGGAGCTCGTTTATCCCAATTGTACGATTTTATTTATTATTTGTTGAGTTTCCATTCAATTTTGAGGGCAAAAGAATTCAGCACAACTCAATGACGTCGGATGATTGAGTTGAAGGTCGCGGAAGAATTTTATATATTATATTTTCGAGTAAATGGATCCCGTCAAGTCTCCACAGCTTATCGAGCATTCGTGACGACTTGAAAGTATTAGTGAAGCTTACGAATTTTCGGAACTAATGGACATCCGAATAAAAATATTACGTCGGGAAGGGTCCAAGCCCGTGTGAGGCTCGACATTGTTTCCCCCTTTTTTTTTGTTCCAACCGCTGTACGGTGCATTAGGCACGAAAGAGCTCGAGGAAAGAACGAGAGGGCCTTTGGTTTTTCGTGTATTCCTCCTGCTCCAGCAATCGGACGAATGAGGACCAAGAGCAAGAGCGAGAGAGAAAGAGAGGGCTGTCGACACCGGAAGAGCTGCTAGTCCCAGCGGCCAACAAGAACATCAGTGAGAGTGAACGAGCGTCGAAGCATTTGTCAAAAAGAATGCGACGCTTTTAAAGTTTTCACGTTTTCAAAGCTTCCCTTTAGCCTCTATTTTTTTTTACATGTAGCACTCATCCGCCCGTTTCCACTCTTTTTTCCAACCATTTCGGTTCTTCTTGGGTATGAAAGCTTCATTCTATTCTCGCACAGCTTTCCAGCAGTTACGAGAACGTTTTTCTTTTCCCTTCGCTTTTTTCGCTTCTCAGGCGCTCTATGGACACTCGAGAGTCTGTAGCTCAGCCAGACTCTTTCTATGTTGCCACACACCACGACGAATAAAGTCTCACCATCTCCACTTTTTCTCCCTTTTTTTCTCGCTCTCGTTCTTTATATTTTATCCCACATTGTCTCCTTTTTCTCCCTGCGCGTGTTTTTTCCGCTCCCTGTCAGTCACACGTTTTGTTCGCAATCCGAGTGACGCTGGTGCGAAAAAATATTACGAATGAGTGAAAAGATAAAAAGATTCACCGAACTGAAAAAAATGTATATTAAGCTTTTTTTTAAATGCAATATTTTGGCTATAAATTTGAGTTGACAAAAGTTGATCAAAATAATATGCTAAATCCATTTGATCGTAAAAATGACGTTCGCACGAGGATAAGAAAAATCCTCTGTTAATATGAACGAGATCGTTAGAGTTTTTGAGTACAGTAGAAAAAGATAGGGAAGGAATTAAAAGAGAGCCGGAGGAAGAGTTTGACGCTGAGAGTATTAAGGGCCGTAGTCTAGGTATGAAGAAAATTGCTACTTCGTATAATGGTCGCCAATTAGCGTGACGAAGCTCACCCTCCGCTCTTTGCTTTTTCTTCTAATCGTCTTGCCGTTTTTTTTCTTTGTCTTCACCACCAGCATCGTTGCGGTTTGGTGAACGAGCCGCGGAAAACGTTGTGCATTAAAACGCTACAGCAAATTTCTGGTGTACCAGTTTCGCTTGCTTTCAACCTACACATCACAAGAACGGTCCGCGTGGTCGGGATTTCTTTGATCTCCGGCGTAGAATTCTGATGTTTCTCGTACCCAATGCCAATCCGGAATAACGCGTGCAGCTTTCAACACTCGTACTTTCTACTAAACAAAACCTAAAATTCTTGTCTTGCATTTGTGCTGCACTACTCCTTGTGCATCCACCCAACGAAACTCATGAATTTTCCAACATAGACAGAATTATACACGTCTTGATGAAATATATACACTCCAACTTCAGTCTACAAAGTAAAATAATTAATCCCGCTGCGAAATCCATGAATTGTCCAACCTTCTCAGATTTATTCAAAATTTCATAATTCATGTTCATATTCTCGTGGGGATAAATGATGATAATATTTCATACATTCAACGCTCACTAAAAACATTTACATTCCATCAAGTTATTTAACCGAAGCGTGTTCATTATTTTCCAGGTAAGAGACCATCTCACTGGCAGTCTTTCAATCAGAAAAGGTCTGTATAAATATTATTATTATTTTCGATCTTTAATAATTTAGTTGGGTATGGATTTTTCATCAGCTTCGTGTGCTTATTAAATCCAAATGGCACGTAGGACTTGTTTCCACAAACAGAGTAAAGTCCCGAAATGAGGGAAATTTAAAAAAAAAAAAAAAATTGCATGTTGAAAAAATACAAATTTTTATCGTCGCAATGGTAGACAAATTATCAATGATTTTTGATCTCCATTTGCTCGACGCTTGCCATACTTTGGTATATAGTGAAGAATTGCCCAAGTCATAGAGGTTTGAAATACGATTATATCTCGATGTACTGGCGCCGAGGATCAGCTCTAGACGAAAGGAATCACAATCGGGTGACAAACAACTTCCTGTTTTGCGAGTCCGTGGCTAGTCGTGAATCATGCAGCCCGGAGGTCAGACAGGTTTGCTTGTATAGCTCTGCGGCGACATCCGACCTTCCACCTCTCACCGGACCTCTTTCTCTCTCGACGTGCGGTATCGTTAATAATCCAAAGACTACAGAGCATACCAACGCATACGCGAGTCATATCAATTACATTTTAATTGCCAGGATATCCCGTCGGATTTTTCTCAATTGCCAGAATTCTCCCAAGAAATTAGTCGCGTTGCACAACCGAATAATTATCTCAAAAAATTAACCAGCAGCAGAAATTTTCTATGAATCTAGTTAATTCGGTTCTCTTGTTTTTTTTTTTTCGTTAAATATTGATTTTTACCTCGTTATATCGCCGTTGAAAAAAATGCATGAGCAGGCCACAGTAGAAACTCGATTGATGCGCGTTGCCAAGGCTTCGGGAACGAACCGCGAGGGCGGTGCTTAAGCGCATCCCGCCTGCGAGGTGTGTGCGCGTAACCGGGGCGACGCAAAGAGAAAGAGAGAAAAGGAGCGATTCACGCGGTAATTCCTCGTGCCCGGTGGTCGGGGCGACGATTAGAACTTGAGAAAATTTGCAACAATAAAAAGCACCATCTGATCATCCATTTTCGTTGATTTTTTATTCATTTTTTTTCAAAGCGCAGTAGAAATGGCAAAAAGACAACAATAACTGTCTTTGCTGTAAGGTTTGCTGAGGAAAAAGTAGAAGTGAAATATAAAGTGTAGAAAAAAAAATAGAAAGCGTGGGGTATCGTGTGTGAAGTCGAGAGTTTATCATTTCCCGGATGAAAGCCGAGCGGTTGTTGAAACTGCTGCAATTGCAAAACTATTACGGCTACTCGTTGTAACTCGTGCACACCCGCGGTTATACTCCAGAAATGGTAAATGGGAGGCTCGTTAAATTTTATTGTCGCCTTCTTCGCACTACTGTTTCTCGCAACTCGTGAACCCAATAAGCGTCGGGAAAGGACGCGACGCAAGCAAGAAGAATAAGAAGAAGAAGAAGAAGAAGAAGAAAAGGAAGCTCGAGCATCGGCTCGAGCCAACTCTACCGATTTCATTGCACTCTCTCGCTAAAATTTTCACTACAATGTCAGCGCGCACGATTCAATGCGAACTCCATGATTCTCACGATGCGAAGAAAAAGCGAGAAATCTCTTTCCTACGAATTACATTTTATTCTCAACCGGTATTCCACCACGACATTGAGAAAATCGACGTTTGCTTTGATGAGACAAAAACTATTATAGGAAACCGGGCATAGTATCGGACAAGATCCGACTGATGAACGTACAAAAACCGTACGAATTAAAAGCGTATGCTACGCATTTGCCGTCTTATTCTTTAATCGAGTCGCAGGCAGTTCGGGGAGGAATAATTGCCAGGAGGCTCAAGTCCAAGTATCCCGAGTCGCTGCGAAAAAATCAAATCCCTATAGAAAGTCACATGCAAAGAATAATCGATAGAATTTTCATATCCGATCAAATGTGAATTTCCGAATTACGAATTTTTGTTAACAGACAGAGTTATTTCTTTTCGTTTAATTTCTGCGACGAAAAATTTAGTCAGGTATGCTTCGCTCGTGTGAGATTTACACTCGCGTGAGATGAATCATTCGATCGGCGTGTTGGTTTAACGATCGAACAGAAAGATCGTACTGACCGGGTCCACAAGAAAGAGGAAATATTCTTGGCAATCTTGTATATAGGATTCTTACGAATCCGGCTCTTTAGATGTGAAAAAGAGCGGGCCGAGAGGGGGTAGGAAGGACGAGGGGCAGAGAAAACACTTTATGCCGGTTGTTATGCTGTACGGACATGTTCTTCGCGGTCCTACACGTGTTTCACGACATACCAAACCCTCTTGGGGCTTCGGAGAGTCCACGGTCTTTTTACAGCCGCCGCATCTCGCACTCGACGTTTTTTCTTTTTTTCTTTTGGAATCCTTTTTTTTATCTATTTATTTCGTGGCACGAGAGACCAACCGCCCATCAATAAACAACAATGAAATGCGTCATCGTTGAATTTTTCAACAGCATCGAACAGAAGGATGCGCAAGAGCTCGTCAATTGGAATCGATCTTGAAGCAAACGATTATCTTTCGATGCTGCTTCTTCAACGACCTCTCCGTGCTTTTACCTCCCTTCGCTTTGACATTCCTCGTCAAACTCGTTCTTTACACTTTTGCCTCTTCTTCTCTCACTCCTCTCTCAACTTATGCGCATATGGCACGCTCGACGACCTCTCTCCTCCCTTTCATTCTTTTTCTTATCGTTCCGTTACCGCGCGTCTCCGTCCTCCGAATGCATATCTCTCGCAACGTGTCAGTCATCCGATCGCCGAACCTTTTGGTTTCCGCATTATCGTCTCACCTGTCGTAACTTTATTTTCAATTGAAATTTCAATCGAACCGATTTCCCACGGATCAACAAGTCTAGAGCCAAGATTTTCAGGCCTTTTTTTAATTTTTAAAAATCACTGCAAAAATCACGACGATTCCCCTTGATCGTTGAAGTGACTGGGCAATTTGAACAATTCTCGGCGCTTGTATCATTTTTATTTTGTACACTGTCACATCGACGATTTGCGAATAAATCTCAGGCCCGTCAAATGGATCTAGAAAATCTTTCGTCGCGCAATCCGGAAATGTTTTTATAGCTTTTTTTAGAAAACTTGCCAACAGATATCGCTTTTTATGAAATTCCGAGTTTTTTTTTGGTGATTTCTAATAAAAATATAATGACGAATTTCCACAGTGATATTTCGCTCACGCCATATACATATTATTAGCCCTCGAAGTCTGGGAACGAGAAGAAAAAACGTCCGTATAAATTTTCGCAATTAGAAAAACGTTATAATTCCGACTGAGTTAAGTCGTCGTTCAGCTTCATTAGCACTCGCGGAATTGAAAAAAAGAAACCGGAGATTATCAAATACCGAGCCGCATTGGAACATTCGAGTGAAAAGTTAGCCACATTAAAGGAAACCGTTAAATTCATAATGTCCATTTTCACTACACGTAGTGGTGCAATGATTCCGACATAAAAATCTTGACTGGACCCTCGAATTGCCCCTCAACGAGAATCTCATTTGTCAGGCCATTAAAAGCGGGATACATTGGTAATAATCTACTGCCCGAAGGACGCTTATTGAACGTAAAACGTGAATAAATTTTCGAATCACAGAAAGAAAAACAAAATGTCGCCTCAACATTCAGATCGAAAAAAGAAGTTTTAACGACAAGTTTACTTTTTGAACGATAACGGATGCGATAAACGTAACTTTTCCGTGTCAATAAGCTCTGCCTCTATTTATAGAATAGAGGCACGTGAAATTAATGCGTTTATGGTAACGCACCGATTTGTTTTTTTCGTTTTTTCCATTCGATACAATACAATGAGACTTGACTCTTATTTTCATTCAGTCGTTATCGCATTGAGAATCCATTAAAAATTTAAAGAGCTGAGTAAAAAAAAAAATTCCATTCTACGAGAAATTTTCCTTATTCGTATAAAAATTGACACGTGCATTTCAGAATTTGCAAAAATTCACGCATTCCCCAGTTCGAATACACTGCGTGTATATTTTTTAACGAGCATCATAGAATATTTTCATTAACGGTTCTTGCCGTTTCCATTCGCGTATTTCTAGCGCAATCGGAGGAAAATGTCGAGAGTAGAATGACCGAAGACGTTTCGACAGTAGGGTAAAAAGTGGAGTGACGAAGAGAGGGAATTTGCAGTGGCTCTCCATAATCAAGCGAAGAAAATTGTAACGAGCACTATCCACCAGGTCGTTGCTTAATTATCTTATTAGTTTCTTGCCTCTTCAAAACTTGTAATGAAGCCCTAATTTTCTTCGAATAGCTGAGCGACCACGCAACATCTATCAACTCTCGTCCTACATGTATATTTATTTACTTATACGACGAATTTATATTCACTTTAATTTCTACAAGTAAATTCTAGTTGCATGCTCGAGCAAATAATCCATTATGCAAATTGTGTACCAAGTTAATGACTTTTTGCATGGACATTTCCATCGGTTTTGCGAACGTTATGTCTATGATGAAACTTGATGAAATACTTAATGGACTCGTCACGCTTTATTGCTGGCGTCTTGCGTCAATCTTATCAAGACGATTTCGTTAATACGAGGGAAAAAAAATCGTGCAACGCGATTGCTTCGACAGCGGGCGAATCTTTTGCATCAAGAGTGTTTTCTTCGTCGATACGATAAGGAAAACTGGCATTCTGGTGATACATTGAATTGACTTTACTCAAAGTAAACCTCAGTTCGGGAACAGCAGTTCGGAATGGATTGATAAAATTGATTTTTTAACGCTCGTCCGTTCTCGATCGTCCGTGGAGGATCGATTGTTCATAATGGCATCGCAAACGTCAGCGTGTCAACTTAATGCAATGGAGTTTGATAAAATATGTTTGACGAAGTGAAAAGAGAAACGATGTGAGAGACGAGTAAACAAGGCGCGATACGAGAATATTGGCAATTGCCTCTTGGAACCCACGGGCCACGACCTACGTACGCGCACTCATGTTCAATTCTTTCTTCCTCTGCATCAGGCCCCCTCAGCCTCACGCCCCCATACAGTTTGTTAAAGTTGAATAAAGGTCCTGAGGGAAGCAGAAAAGAAGCTGAGAGCTCGAGAGCTCGACGTTGAGGGAGAGAAGGCTCTTACTTCCTTTTCCAGTTGTCGCTCGCCTGCTGTCACGTCCACTGGACTCTCTTTCGTCCATTCTTCTCTCCTGACATTTCGCATTCCCTCCATCACATTCTCGACGCCGAGAACCCGGCTCCGAGAGAGCTTCGCTAAATATGCGCACTCGAGACTCTACGACACACTCCAACAACATTTCTAATTCTTTTACAACTTTCAATGCATTGCACATACTTCGTACACTATTTTTTACTCCACGGCGTTAAATTATTTTCTCTGAGTAGCGTTCCTAAGGTGGAACTTTTATAGCTACAATTTCAAAAACATATTCTTTTTTCCTTTCACCAACCAACGACTGTTTTCACAAACGGCTATTACTATTTATTTTTTTTACTATTTCTATTGACCAATAAATTGTGTGAGAATTTTCTCAAGGCTCGAATGGAATTTTTTTTTCGAAGAATCTGCTGAAAAATGTAAAGGGTTGAAACGCATTAACGTGGTACTTCAAAGAGCCTGGGAATATGGTGAAAATTTGAACAAGAAATGCGCGTTGTAAGTTGGTGGAGCTCCGATCATCGTTGGATAAGTATTAACGAGTAGGAATTGCAAAGCCAATCACACAGGATGACGAGGAATGAGAGAAAAAAAGGGACTTATTATTTGCAATATCGCGCGGTCGTGGTACAACCGATGGCCGTCGGTAAAAAGCGTGCCCTCTTATTACAGTGTAAGTAGACATAACTTGTGCCGATGACTTAGCTCGGATGTGTGTACTTCATTATCTCGGCGAAGCGATCGGTGTGCGAGCGTATGATCAAACGAGCACGGTCGAGCTGGTCTCGTACAGCCTCTCATTGCAATTAAACCAAAGCGGAGCAATCAATGAGACAGAGAGTGAGAAAGAAAAAAATGTTTATTTGTAAAAAATAGAGAAAAAACCGCTTTGAGGTGCTCCTCGCCTTAGCAATTAAATTGATTACCAACGCGATGATCGTTTCGCATTGTATCGTCTTCTAGACCGTTAACTCTCGTGTTTCCTAATCTATTCACATGATATACAAAATTGCCTGATTGTAGCAACTATGTATCATTGAAAAGAAACGCCTACGGTTCAACGTGCCAAGTCTCCAGCCCATATATATGCCCAATCATTATTCTCCTGCACACGCAAAACCGCCTCCTCATGCTTTCCGTCTCTCTGTCCCTTGTCTCATCAAAACATGATACTTTTCGCTTTACTCTTTCATCTTTGCTGGCGATAATCTTTCTGCTTTGATCCCTGATCCCTCGAATTTCACGAGGAATATTTTTTTCAATTCTTCCTTAGCCGCTTTTATGAGTTTCGAAATATTTTCGATTTATTTTCATCAACGAAATTGAATTTTTTTCCGGATATTTTGTGGAAAAATCTCTCGCACTCTGCAGTGCGTTTCTTCCATTATTTTTCAATCCATTTTATGGTGGAGAGTAAAAACTACAACTGTACCTTCCGTTCCATTTATTTTAAGACACACGACAGTCTCAGTCTTGGCGCAGCAGCAATGATTCGAGGCTCATGAGCCACGACGTACGTATTTTCTCTACTCATCGCAATGGACTGCTTGCGAAAACGACAAAAAACTATAATGTCTGGATTGACAAATCCGTTGCACAGATCCGCAGGTGCTCGGGTCAATAGCAAATAGCAAATGGCTTCTGCTTTTGCATATATAAATAACTCGGGCGACGCTGAGCGTGACTGCGAGCTCGCCGTATCAGTGCACATAAATGCACATAAATGTACGTGTGTTTTATGAACAAATGGGTATATCAAGCGTGCTGCGAAGAATGGTTCGTTATCGCTATTATTACGGAAATGGTAGGCTGGACATGCTAAGCATTCAAGAGAGATGATAATCTTTTAGTCACGGAGAGCAAGAGGAAGGGATGATGAAAGCAAGAGATCGAGTGAGAACGAGGAAAATTTAGCATTTGCCATAGTTTTATCGTCCCTGAAGCTAATTCGTCATGTGGCCAAGTCTCTCTTTTCAATATTTCTTTTTCTGGCAATATATATCAGGACCGAACTGGCGGCGAGGTTTAGCAAACGAGCACGTCGCTACCAGACGGACAGGACAACTGCGTCAGTCCTGGCTAGCTCAGCCAGTTCTCTATTATATACATAACTTTGATATTCTTTTACAACCAATATTTCGCAACGCCAACTCGATTAAGTGCAATCTATAATTAGGAGCACGCAAGACATTGTTAGATATCCGAGTCTTTCCTGGAATATCATTAAACTTTTCCATCCAGCAACATAATCTCTGTCACCGCCATTTTTCATTCGCTTGCTCGCTGATTCTATTTTCTCTTACATTTTTACATTTTACATTTTTTACATTTTTCTCGTCACTTTCGCGTCGCGTTATGGATTATGCGGAACATATTTATCAAAAGTTATCGGAATAGTTTATTCTTTGTCTTATCGCCCCGGACTCGGTACGATGTCTCGATAATTTTATACCAGCAAATTAATAACGTGTGAGCTTGATCAGCTTAGCCCTCGCATGACAGTTGATGCGAAAAAATCCTTTTCCGTCAAAATATTAAACCGCATATTTACGCGGCAGTTTCCCCAGGTCAATAATTTTCGTCCATCATTGCAAAATTTCAGGCCATGTATTATACCATGGGTATTTTTTGAATGCCTCGCATGTGGATGCAACTTGTCGAGAGCAACTTCTAATTAAGTGGAAACGGTGAATATGTAAATTTGATTCGTTTCCGTTGGTAGAATTTAGAGGTCGATCCTTTTGAGCGTCTCATGTAGTTGTCGAACAAGTGTTCTCCAGTAAATTCACAAGGCAGGTAAATTAAACAGGCAAATATGATGTTTGCACGGCGTAACTTAATTCGATAAAATGCGAGATAGATTCCTATCAAATGGCAAACTTCTTATTACGCTTCGAACGTACTTCAAAGTTAGCAGGTCTGTATTTTATATTTCTTTTTTACCCGAGCCGCCAATAACGCTTAATGCTATGCTATTATTTTCGTGTGCGCCTCGCCCTCGTTGTTAAACGCTTTGGCTTCGTTGCTTCTTCCTAATTCCGAATACGCTTCGTTATTCTCGTTTTACTCTCATACGCATTTATAAGGGAACAGCATATGTACATCGATATGCCCTCGAGCTTTGAATCGGTGCTCACAGTTTATTGAAAAGGTTGAATTATTTATCGATGTTCCTAATCAAAGGGTAAGATTTCAACAGAAAAAATGAAGATGACCCTTCAGAGTTTCCAGTTTAGGGGAAACCCCATCAGATTTTGTAATCGTTCCATGGGTTGAAAATAATAATTATTTCTCTTGTAAAGCCGCAAAAATGTTTGGAAAAATATAAATGATTAGTTTTTCAATAAAAAAACAATTTAAAAAATGTTATGTCGAGTCACAAATTCTTCACTAAAAATGGTAAATTATTTGGTTGCGTATTATTTATTCATTTTTTTTAAACAATTTCGTATCACGTTCGACGCTTATTTGCTTAGACGGCGTGAATCTTGAGCTGAGAAAAATATTTAAGTGTGAACGGAACTCGAAATTATCCAAGAGATTGCTACAGCGATCATAGCGGCTGGTTATTGCACAAGCCAGAGGACAAACATCTCGAACGATCGTTAAACATGCGTGCGAAACGACATGGAAAACTAGCCGGACGGCGTAGTCGAGCATTGCCAATATAATAGACGTTGGTACCAATTTGTTGTGAATATATATACAACGTTACAACTACGAAGAGCATAAATAGACCGAAAGAAAATATCATTATTATATCGATATGGGTGCAGTGTACAACATTTTTTAAATTGTATCTTTGATTATTGTTTCCTTGTTCGGAACGGGTGCGCCTTATATTCTCGCTGAACGACCTCGTCATCAGTAACGGATAGAGTCTTTATATTCTTATTACGTTTTTTTAAACGCTGCCATTATTTTCCATCACAGAAATAATGTTGCACATCACTGGCCCTTAAAAAGGTTGGCTACATATAAATATATGATAATAATTGAATGAAATTTTGTGATAATATTATTTAGCATCAAATACGATGATACAAATTTTTTTCAATTTTTCGCAAATTTCAATTTTGTGCAAATCATATACCTATATATATCTGAATCCTATGTTTATGCATGTAAACTCCAGTGTTCAATTACTCGAAAAATGTTTTCAAGAAAATTTTTGCCAAATTTGTATATTCATATTTAATACTAAAGAGTATGTTCCCCAGATTTCATCGAATTCTAATAATTTAGAAATTTCCTAAGCTTTTGGCATGGCAGCGTTGTTGTCTGTAGCCACCCTCCTTAAAAAGTATGAGCAATATTGTACATTGAACAGACTAAAATAAAATTGAATGACGCTTCCTGCAAAAAAATCCTCTCGTTTTCGTCGTAAATACTAAATGCACATTTTTCCCAATGTTCCAATCTTACTCCCGTCGTAAGATCAGCTCGGCTGATGAAGCCGCAGTCACTTTTATAACAAATTTTGTATTTACCCATTACTTTGATGACGCATTACCGTACATCATTTTTCTATAGCGTGCTGTCCACTCGCCCTTGGCAATATTTTCGTACATCTTTCTGGATGTCGTGACGTGTACCAGGAGTGCATACGTCATGCGAGAACATTTAGTGGTTATTTCCGCGCTACCGTTGTCCAGGTGTTCGCGCCATATTCCAAATTGCGCTCACACGTAGCCCGTGCCGGGACTTCTCGGGAATCATATATATCGTTAGCTATAAGGGGTGGACGGGACGTCGCATGAAGTAAGCCGTATATCTTCGTTCCCGCTCAGGGGGTTCCTGATACTTCAAACCACCAACAACTCGAGAGAGATAAGAACGACCATCCTCTTCTCTATACTTTTGCTACCTTCGGAAAAAGTATCTACCGAGTATCCGCCCGGCCGATATGCTTGTCCGACGACAACCATTTCTTTCTTTCATGAATTATCGCTCTATGAACGTCGCTCAGCGTTGATTAACCGCCGCTGTGATCGTGTGTGCCCTTCGTCTTGCTCCTCCCCATCTTCTTCATCTTTTTTTACCATTTTTTTTCACCCCCATCGTATGCTACTCTTCCGCGCCATTTCCACGGCAAGAAATTTATGAACTTGCGCCTCTGTGTCCGCTTTGTCGAGCAACGAAGTATCGCTTTATCCGGTGAAGTAAAACATTTAACAAACAAAATCAGGAATCAGAATTCATCGCGTCCTCAGAAAAAAATCCAAATGCAAAGTTTTCCATTTTTCTGGAATTTTCATATTCTTCCCTGTAGTTTATTCACAAACCTCATAACAATTTTCCGTCTCATCGTTTTGTACTTTTCACCGTCTGAAAAATTAATCTAATGAGCGTATTCCGTTTATTCTTAAATTTTCATTTTTCATTCGGAGGAATATTAATTGTTCAAATTTCGGGAGACGCCATAGTCACGGGAAATGGGGAAGACTTACAGATTTTACTTATTCTCGTATGAGATAGATATCAGACTGTTGACAGAAGTGATACTTTTGATAAGTGCGAATGCCCAAGAGTCTCGTCTCGAAACCAAAACGTGGAATCGTCATTTTAATTAGCGAGAAAGTTCGAGCACCCGTGGAATTTGAATGAATGAAAAAATGCAGGTGCAACGGAATTGAATGCATGTTTTTGTTAAAACTTAAAAGTTTCCGACGCACAGAGAGTTCGACACACGTTGTGTCGTTGTCCGCGGGTAAGCGCGGCAAAGAAGGAGCATGAGATATGAACGCGTGGCATACCTTTTCCGAGCTTGTTCCGATCAGATAGCTTATTATTCCCATAATAACATGTAATGATTGTATCAGCGATAATAATTTATTATCCGTATATTTACCACCATCTCCGTGCGGTCTCTTAATTCAATAATACCGGCTCTACTTTCTCCATCCGATTCATTTCCGAACACAGAAAATATTAATTTTCGCAAGATTAGAGCTCGAAATACGACAACGAAAGTTGAAACAATTATATCGGATCGTTGAAACAATTTAGTGGACCGAATGGCGGTCTCACAACAGAATAACAAATAACAGTCATTTGCAAATTGTCGATCGAGATTATAATCCATTATCTCGGTAATATGAAATTGCTGAAAATCATTATTTCCTTATCGTTCGATCGTCAAATTAATTTCAATCGATGTGTTCCGCGACACTGGCGATACGCCTACGGGCCTCATATCGACGACAACTATTTCTGAGCTCACTTGTAACGGAAGAGTTTGAAATAAATGTAGCAAATACTCTTGGCTGCCTTTTCTTCGTTCTACAACATTTGCTTCCATAGTACGATAACGCGAATACCTGCATACACGATACCTTCAAAAATACCACCGCACCGTAATTGCATCAGAGTATAGCCGTACACAGGACTCGATTTCCCGCCAACGTCAACTCGATTATATCACTCGAGTATCTTAATTAATAAGCGCGAACATAATTAGTCGACTGTGAGCGAACGAGTCTTTCTCGTTCAACTTCAATCTTGCCACTCAGTACAAACTCTCAATTATGTATATTTGATTGGATCTCGAATTGAAAACCAAAACCAGAAGACGCCAACACAGACATGAAAGAGAAACACGCTATAAATATGGAAGCTTGCTGAATTTTTTCCAAGCACTACCGACGTCGCAGTATCGGATAAAACCTTTCGAATCTCTTCCTTCATCTTCGTATTTGAAAAAAGGTTTAATTTCTTCAATTATGACTAATGGCCCTGAGAGCTCGAAATATCGATCTTGAAACTAATAATAATTAAAGCGGAAATTCTTATGTCAAGGAGGTTCGGTGGAGTTTGGTCGGGCTCAAATATTATTATTTTTTTTTTTTTATTCTTGAATAACGATGTGAACTACGAAACTACGAAAAGTTCGTACTTCTTGTTAATCTCGTTTTCCAGCATGAGTCTGAAGTTTGTATCGACGCAATGCCACGAAATGAAATTAAAGAAAAACAAATGATTCGTCACTTTTTTTCGATTTTTTTTTCTTCTCAATTTGACGAACTTCAGGCTCATTTTTCAGCCAATTTTCGGAAGATTGTTGATTTTTTTAATTTATTAATATTTCAATCAACCGAAATGCGATTCGCAATTTTATTAACGAAAGTATATGATGATCGTGGTGGGAATTTCTATTTCACAGCCGCCGGAGTACGAACATTGTTGTTTTAGCGGATATTGATGGACAAATGTTGTCTGATTGGTGAGTAAAATTTTCCGATACGTAAGCAAAATACGTGGTAGTTCTTTACGAGGCTTACCTGATGTGACTTGATGAGTCTCGGTCTCGGTGAATATCGATTCAAGTGGCGATCTTAAACGTGAGTCGAAGATTCAACTGCGGCTTTTCTTTGAGAATTAAATGCCGCGGGAGCTTGGCGTGGTTTAATTTTCAAGGCACGATGAGACGTACGATAGGACTGAGTGAAGAAGGATTGACTCCAAGTACGAGTAAGAGGAAGAATAAAAAATGTGCGTAACAACGAGATTTCAAGTGCACACGTAAGAGGAGTTGGGGAGAAATTTAAATTTCAATCGTCGATCGAAGATCATTACAAATTGGCTATATGTCCCGGTTGACAACGACTCTTTCGTTTAGCTTCGCTTGCGTTTCTCGGATATTACATATGTGTATAATCGAGGACTTGGATGTTTCCTCGTTACTCGGCAAGGCTAGAACATAAACCAGATGCCTGTGCACGTGCTCGTTAGAGAGGCTTGTTAAAAACGATGCGGCCAAGTAATAGCGATGGTAGAAAAGGAAATGAAAGAAAAAAAAAACGAGAAAAAAATGGGTTTCGTTTCGGATAATTGGTTTGTTCAGTTCATAAAATCAACATGGCAAAAGAAACCGAATTACAGGCCTCGGATTTGAAGAATACGAAGCTTTGACGTTGGAATAAACAAAGAAGCTTGAAGCTTGTCTGTGAGGTCAAGGGCGCAAAGTCTACTTCGCGAAGACGGGTAAGACGAATCGAGTCTCATTATAACGTTGGTGCGCAGAAAGGTCTCCTTTCATCTTCAACAATCATGCAAGGAGAAAAAAAAACACTTTTTCAAATATGAAAAAGGTGAAGAAGAGGAGAGTTAAAAAAAAAAGAGTTCAGTTGGTCCTGTGTTCTCTGGTAATGACCCTTTCAAGGTCGAATGTCTTCCGACGTCATTGAGCTTAAAAGTCCCGACGTGGGGGGGTTTTTTTTTTGTCTTTCTCTCGTTCTCCTTCCATTTGACCCCACGGGCTGAATCCAAGAGCTGTCGAAGCGTTACCATGGCAACCAGTTGGGATTGAAGCCTACAAAAGCTTGCACCCTCCGATAAATTTCACCCTTGCACCCCCTGCTTTGGAACCGCCCATCTTTCATCAAAACCCGCTGGGCAACAACGAAGCTTCATGTTTATATTTTCCCAACTCCCGCAGACGAACGCGGTGAACTTTGCGCAGTCCTCCATCCAGAGGAGAAAAAATTACTTACTCAACCAAAATGTTCAACCAATGGAATAATTATAACGAGATTCTATTTCATACAATCGCTTCGCAGATTCCACATTTAACAAGAGGCTCATCTCGCTTGGATCATCTTTCGCGTAACCATCTTTCACCGTTGAACTCATAGGTGCTGGTACGAGTTTTTTACCCCTCGAATAATATGGGATTATATGGAATTCATTATAATTATTAGTTTCTCTTCCGCGACACTGAAGTTCGTATTGTTGGGGGAAAGAAAAACGAAAAATTTATTTTTCAATCATTATTTCGGTAGTTAATTCACTTTTCCCATTTTTTTTTTGTAAATTCAGTTTTCGAATGTCAAAAAAGTGTGTGCCACTAATTTTGACACATACTTTTGAAAAATTTCGCACTCCGCTTAGAAAAACAATGAGTTTTCGTTGCATTTCAACGATGCGAACTTCAACATCGTTTCGCTCCCTCGTTCTGACATGCTAGCGAGTTTCAGATTAATTATTTTTCATCCTTACCGCTTTTCTTTTTGTTTTTTCGATCCTCAGGCTGATAAATATCGAGAATTTTGATGCGGTGCTCGGAAATATTCAGTTGAGGATTGTTTTCCATGTTTACAACACTTGCGGGCAAAAAAAGTTTCGCAAAATGCTGTAAATTTTTATCTGCATCCGGCAGAGCTAAAGCAAAGGCTCGTCGTTGGCTGTATAGGACAAACGTAAGCTGACTCGGAGGTTTAATCGGATATTGATCGAAGAAGGTTCGTGCCTATCCATCTTTAATATCGACGCATGAGATCTGGTCGCGAGGAATGAGGAGGTTGGGTGGAAGCGGAAGACAGCTTGGTAGCTTCCTCTTTAGTTGCCACGGCCGTGTTGCCAGGGAAATTGGCAAAGCACGAGCCAGCGAGAGTCGGTGGTTTGAAATTTGCAGAGTGAGCTTTCATTCCGTCTCGCTCGTTGAAGCCGGAGTCGCGGTACGGGTGGCCAACTCCATCAACCCTATTTTTCACCCAGCTCATACCTAACTCGAAGACTTTGAGCCCGCAGAAGCCCCAAGTTTTCAAGAGTTCGGGTGCATCGGGCTGTATTTACGAAATTGAAAAAAATAGAATTTAGCTACCGCCATTGGTTCGGGGGGGATGTCGAATGAAGCGCTTCAGTAGGGACGAGGTGATAGACAGAGAGAAAGAAAGAAAGAAAAAGAGAGTGAACGCCACCTTTCGACAGATTGGTGGTTCGTCTAAGGGCTGGGGCGATACCGAGGGTTGCCAGGCGCAGCGAGCACGCCGGGTTTCCATAGCAACAAATCCTAGTTTCGCAGGCATTCTTTCTCTTTCCGTCGTCTCTTTTTCCTTCTCCCCTGTACCGAGCCTCTCGAGGCTCTCCTGCAGAGAACAACTCCAACTTTTCTGTGCAACCCTCGCGGTGGTACCTCGCCCCGCCCTTTCGTCCCGAGTGTTCACCCAGTATGGATTTTTTTCGTCACTTTTTTCCTGAACAAGCAGACCCGGGAGCAACGACAACAGCAGCATCCGCGACCCACTTGAGAGTGGCGCGACGCCAAATTTTTCACGAGCACCTCTCGACCTCGGCTCTCAAGTTCGCTCTCTTTATTTCGTTTCTTTTTTATATTCTTATTTTCACTTTATCTCCTGAAAACGAGGAAACGAAGGAGACTCTCGCAACGGGCGTACTTTTTCTCCCAATCATTAAGCCAGTCATCATTTGTCTTTCGCTCTCTTTGTCTACCACGATACATTGTGTCTCTCCTCCCCGTGTAGAACGTTAACATTTCTTGCAGTATTTTCTTTGTCGTCATCGTCGTGTCGGCTGTTTCTTGTATTCGCAGTGCAAAATGAATTAAAAAAATGGGAAAGAACAGAAAAAGAAAGAGGAATGAAAGAGCAAAAGACTTGGTGTCGCGCGTTCATTTACTCACGCGAGATCGTTGGCTCTGACACTGCATCCATTGAGACTGTCTGCACATTTGAAATATAGATTTTCCATGAACAAAATATGAAAACTGACAAAGCTCCAGACTCAAACAGAAGCCATTACAATTACGGTATTTTTTCATCATTCTACCTTCCGTTTCATCGATGAACCTTCTCTCCGTGGCAATTACCGCACGGGCTTTTTATTCGCGCTATCTCTATTTCAATGGAGATTGTCCGATCCAATCGGTCCGTCGATTTCAATTAAAAAGTTAATGGTCTCCGGTTGTACGCGCTTTCAGGTGAAATGAAAGAAAGAAAAAAAAGAGTATAGCAAATGGTAGTGAAGGGTAGTTGGTAGTCCCGCGTAATTCAAAGAGCGAATGGACGAGGGGTTTGCGGGAAATATATACGGGGGATGGAATCCAAAGAGTACATGACTTTGAGAGTTGGCGAGGTCAAAGGATATAAGCGAAGGGTCGAACGGTTGGCCGGCACTCGTATGCCATGCCTGTCAAGGGTTGCACAGCGGCCAGGGTGAAAAATCGATGAGCAAAGGGCTTCGGGATTTTGTTAAGGGTGGGGAAAAAACGTATTCCAGTCCAACCCCTGCGTCGAGCTTCATGGTCAAAACATGGAAAGATCCAAAGAATATCTATGTGCGTGAATAGCTGTTTGGGTTGTGTTGAGTCGCGTATAACGAGCAAAAGGAGTGGCTCGGAAAAATATAAACGAGTATACAAAAGGCCGGCGGCCATGTTGGACGAGGGTGTTGCCAGGGGGTGTAGCCGCGACCGGGCTCGTATCCATGACAACCTCATTCTACCCCGACCGACCGGAAGCATTGGTGAGCGGAGGGAGCTCGCGGAATAAGGATAATCGCCGTTCCCCGGATACCAAATTCACCTTTGCACTAGTCCACCAGCTCGCGAAATAACCAGCTCAATCCACCGGAAGTCGACCACCGGAAGCTCATAGTGCGCTTCACTCCGATCAGCATGGACGATGACGATGACGACACTCCCTTTACAAATATTCCGTATAAACTACCATCAAACCTCCAATAAGCCTCCACTCGATCATTATGCTAAATATGATTGGAGAAACTAAGATAGGGAGAAACAACTCTCTCATTGTATTCCGTAAGATACCGAACAAACAACCGCCAGGGATGGCCCGCAAAACCAGTCTACCTTGACTAACATATACTTATTCTTACCGTGACGAAATTACCAACTTCCTATTCAAAAGCAGTAAATTTCACACCCAAATGAAAATCTCTTCCATACACCTTCACTTAATTTATGCAATTTCATTTTTTCATGCCAATCGACCTTTCGATCCAGATTGATCCGAAACAAAATGGAGAAAACTTCCAAAGCATGCAGAGCCTTCCGAAGTTTTTACAACGACACAACCATCGAACCTGTACAAGTTTCCGTTCTCACACAACGTGATCTCAAACTACAAACTCGAGACCAATTTCCATACCGACACCATCTTGGAATAAATCAGCATTTTATGTTTAAACAATAATCCAGAACAGCAGATTTTTGAACGATGAAGCTTGCATCGTTGGAATGCAACGGGATTCATTGTTTTATTCAATTTTTTTGAAAGAGGAGCCAAAAATTCAACGACAGTGTCGGTCTCTGACAATTTGTTGCAAATGAAACGTTCCATTGGAAAGAAATTTTGAGGCGATTCCAAAAATATTTAATAATGTGAAGGAATAAAATATTATTCGTTGGAATCCAACGATGCACACTTCAATGTCCTGATTTTCGACGCTGTCAGCATTGAACTTGACGCGAAAGATCGAAACTCACAAGCGCAGAGATTAAGCAAAATAGAGAGTCGGAATTTCAACTACGAAAATTTATTGTGTTCTTGTGAAAAAAAAAACTTTTTGAGATCCTCTTTCTCGGAGTATATATCCGTACGTGGAGAATCCTTGTTACAAATGTATTTATGACTTATCGGGTCGGGAGGTTAACCCATACAGTCATGTGTCATCGTTAGGTATGTAGGCACACTGCCGCGATCGTAATGCTGGACGTACAGTGCAGCTGCATACTAAGAACCAGGTTGGGAAGGCGGTCTCGTGTCAAGCGCCGTTGTCGTTCCTTCGACGTCCTCCGACCAAGAGGCTTTTACGATTTTCATGAAATACGTCTTGCTTAAAATATTCATGAATGATAGTTCCCTATCAACAAATTCCTCCTTTTATCGCTTGTTTTGTGTCAAGAACGCGAGAAAAAATTCGTAAAAAAATTAGTGGATAGCGCGCGAGCGATGTCTACTTCTCGACTTTCGGTTTTAAGAAGAAAAAAAAACACCACTCGAATAATAATAACATTTCAATTGAAAACGGGGACTTTGATCCAACGAATTCGGGTCGAAAAATATCGAATTTTAATGAAGCGTTTTGCTGCTTGAAGCGATCATGGATACCAAGTAACTCTGGCAAGGTATCGAGTCCAATTAATTGAACAGGGATGGAAATATATGTGTGCATAAAATCGTAAAGAGCAACTTGTACCTAGATAGGTTTGTGCAAAAAAAAAAAAGAGTTCGCATGCATGAATATGCGAGGATAATGAAATAAGATTTTTAGCGAAAAGCCCGATGTTTTCACGATAATCGTTAAACTTGGAATGTTCGTGCGGCGGTGTTCTCGATATGACTTCCTAATTTCAATACATCGATAATAATCTTGGAGGCATAAAACCCAGTGATCCTTGAGATTACAAGAGGTGTATACGAAAGACATTAAGGTGGAGAGATGGGGAAGCAGCTTCTCGCACGTAATATGCCATCTCGTTGGATAAATAACGGTATTTTAAACGACTACTGCTCATGATTGCAGCCAGGAAAATCCAATAGATGGCTTTGTATAAATATTTATTATTTGTATACGCTGTAATGTTTTCTATATGGACATGTACATATCGCGGAGCTTAACAGTGCCGATGTAAATTCAGGATAGCACAGCAGTCGATAATCATTCGGTAACTTATTTCAATGCTCGTTAAATTCGTAACGAATACATCGCCACTAAACTCGCGTATGAGAGCTCGAAGGTGTTGTTATTTTACTCTGCGATCTCTGCATCGCAGACTCGTATCGCAAAACCCATGAGTTTGAGAATGCTCGCGCCTTCATGGGCTAACGAGAATCCAGCGTTTATATCGTCGAGATAACTCGATAATCATCGCACCTTCTTTTCGTCCACGTTTTTATTTGTTTTTTCCAACGTTGTCCTACTTTTTTGCTTCGCGCAATGCAAAATGTTGGGCATTCTGTGGGTCGGTGAAATTTCATGTCTGTAGCAGCTGAACTTGATCTTTTTTCGGCGTCTTTTTATCAATGCTCAGGGTGCGAATTCCGTCGTCGTTTTCACATTATACCTTACACGCGCAGTCAAGATCCTGCCAATCAACCGAATGAGTAAAAAATTAAAAGGATCATAAAAAGAAGAAGAGGCTTTACTTATTTTTGTTGCCCATGTGGATACTCGCAATCGAAAAAAATCCTTTCCATTATCTCCACTCCCATGTTTTATATTATTTTTCATGATATTTGTGATTTTTTAAAATTAATGCATGAGTTGCTCTGGTGGCATTGTCAGGATTTGTTGATAATTATTGTGGAAAATATAAAAAATTATTACATCGTGTTCCCTCGAGTGTATATTTCGATGCCGAAATTTGTTTCTTTCCATCAGAGAGGTCAAACGATATGGCGTTCGAATGATTAAAACCATGAAAAAGGAAACGAGTACGCCGGATAGAGCAGAGGGTGCTCTCCGACTCGTTTGCTTTTGCCGAGTGGCTCTGGAGTAATCATAGGGGCGTGAGAGACCGAAAGAAACACGTTTCACTCGTTGTGTTTCGGTCTATCGATTTGCCACGCCCAGTAGTCGGCCATTTTTGCTCGAATTAGCGAGATTCCTAATTAATTAATGCACTCTTTCAGCGTACTTCTCCGAAGCCGCTATTTCCACCCCGTCGCACCCACCGAGATCGTAAAATACTCACCATCGTCCTCTTTCTCCC
Organism: Campopleginae sp. 14b; assembly: GCA_030522525.1. Lineage (NCBI taxonomy): Eukaryota > Metazoa > Arthropoda > Insecta > Hymenoptera > Ichneumonidae > Campopleginae sp. 14b. The sequence continues at coordinate 129,615 of JAPYYS010000001.1, forward strand.
TTGCTTTCAGCCTTTCCCCCCTTGTCCTCTCTGCCGGATTTGATGGGCAAATCCTTTTACCTTCTTCACACAAAGTCATCCAACCTCGCGAATGCCCGCCCCACACCGAGCAGGGTACTCGTCTCATTTTGTTCCCTCATCCCTCCGCGCATATATCGCTCGTTCCATCCATAGACTTCTCCGCGTTGAAAAAACCTAAGTATATTAACGATCCATTAATTTGGTACATTTCTCGCAAATCCCGCCGGCTTTCGTATACACCGTAAGGACGATCCATGTCAAAAGGTTTCTTTATATAATACCGCGCGGTATTGACGTTTCATACGAGATTAACAATGTATGTATATAGCAGAGTCATTTTCGCAATCTTCATTCTATATATACACCTCGTTGGTCCTCGCATCATAATCATGTAATGAATAAGCGTTTAATTACAATGTTGTATGAAACATTAACACGGTGAAAGGATAAAACTTGATGACGTTGAAATTTGCTACGTTGGAATACAACTGGATCGCGTATTTTATTCCATTTTTTAAAAACAGAAAGCAGTTTATGACAATTATTTGTTAAGTAAAAAACTGAATTTAATGGAAGAATGTTGAGGAGATTTCGAAAATGGGACATTTTTGTGTGAATTGAATATTTTTCGTTGCGAGCATCCGACGATGCGAACTCCAGTATCGTTAAATTAGTAGACACGGAGCCAGGGTATGGAGCTTCCATCGTAAATTAAATAAATTTCTACGAGAAAGATTGAGGAAAATTTTCGAGTCGCGACGTTGTGTTGAATTACATTACGAAAAATCTCTCGCAATAAATTCCTCGTGGAGATTTATTAATTTCTCAAAACGAGGCTTTTATTGACGGGGGCCCCCTAGTCAATCGAGTCAAAGACGACCTTGTAATTGATGATCGAAGATAAGACAACGAAGGTTCGTCCGCATCGAATGCAATGGAGATAAGATCGACTTGTTGGCGAAAAAATTAAATGAGGCTTCCTTTTTATTCCCGCGGGTATGATGAATCTGGTGGATTTTTCAAGTGTGTGCGTATAGTAACGAATACAGAGTGTAGAAGTGAGATGGAAAACTGAGTCTTTTTTATTTACGAGGTAAACGGCAGGTCCTATTAGCGAGGCAATTAAGGGCTACACGAAACTGGTATCGTCATGGTGCCCTGAGTATACGTGTATTTGATAGCGTCTGCGTTGAAACCATCGACCAATCGAATCGCGAAAAAAGAATGAGAAAACGTGGACCGTTGAGCCCCATGATAATAATGACGTGCAATTTCGTGTACCCCATTGATTTGAAGCGCCATTTTTTTTTTCAATGAATCGAACATCACAAATAGAATCACATATTTCTTGGATATAGCAATTAGTGCATTCTAATTTACCGATAATTGGTTTCTTTGCATTGCTTACAAATTCCTACGCACGGAGAAACTCGCGAGTCGACGAAATGAGAGGTATTAATCTTAAAATTCTTATTTCTGTATGAAAATCTCAATGAAATGGCAAAATTGTAGTTTCCTGTCGACTGTGGATGGAAGAGCGAAAGTTTGAGTATACAAAAAAAGCCATAGAACGCATTCATTTGAGAAATGTTTCCTGGTGGTCGACGTTGGTGAACATCCTGTCGATAAATCAGAGTCACAGCTCTGCTAATAATTCTTGGGCGAAATGTAGAAATTTCCGGCTCCGGTATCGCGAAGAATTCCCTGAATTCCGGATCCCGGTGAGAAAAGAGAATCCAATCATATGGATTCTCGGTAAGAACTTGGCTATGTATATCATTTGTAAGTATCCCCGGTTCAATATTATTACTGCAATCACGTTTATAGATATACATGTGTTTATAAAGCTGCACTGATTAATCAATGAACGAGAGTTATGTTGCAAGAGGCTCGCGATGTGAGCGCGCGAGCGCGGTTATATTCCCTTCTCTTCTTTTCCGGGAAACAGACCGTATGTAACGATGCGTCGTTGCTGCTGGCAGTGCCACCGCGCCTTGAGCCAATGAAATATAATACGCAGCTGTGGCTGTGCAAGCGAGAGAGCTCGCGAGCGAGCACCTGATAATCGAAGCAATTTTGGGGCGTGTGCGTATGTGCTCTGCTCTCTCGCCTGGCTCCGCGTTGTGACTCTTGGTACAGACGGTTGCAATCGTGGTAGCCCGGTAATACGTCCACCATATCGAAAGAATATCGCATACCGTTTAATGTATACACATATTTATGGTGTTAATGGATCAAGAGAGCAAAGGGATTGCCGATACTTCAAAGTCAAATATTTTCAAGCCCTTTTCTCTTTCGCAGCCATCAACAAATGTATACACTGTTAAAGACATTCGTGAGTACGTGCTAAGGCGCTGCAAGAACGCGGCTGCCTCGAATAACATCTCACGCAACCGGTTTTTTCGCTCTCAAACGCGCTCCTCTAAAAACTTGATCAGTATAAGTGCCCGACGACCAATTGATTTTCGCCTCAAAATCATCGGCAAAACTTGTAGCGGCTTCAAATATGCGATGCACATTATGTGCACGTGTATATATGAAGCTTACAATGTATTTGAGCCATTTTTGATCACCCTCTAAAATCATTCGACCCGTTCGCGCTCTACTTTTTTTCCTTTTTCTCCATAACCGTCAACCAGCTTCTGACAAGGCGTGCTGCGATAACGCTCCACCGATTGAAATGTAAATCGCCCCGAGAGTTCGGCCAAGAAAGGCATCATTGAACCGAGATATCGCGCGGGCTTCGAGACCAGAAATGATGCGAGAAACGATCCCACCACTGACGGAGATTTATCGACGCTCATGAAGCTTTTGATGGCCTCTTCGGAGTAGGTTTGATGGGCACTTGATGATGATCGTACTTCCTTTTTCTTGTGCCCAACATCCCGTACCAATGTAATTGCATGACCTGTTATTATAAATGATCAATTTGTAAGAACGAACGTTATAATCGCTTCCCTGAGTTCCTTTTTTTCGTTACACGTTTCTTTCAAGTCTGGACGAATTTTTCTTCGTAAAACGATCGATTGGCGCTTCCAAATTGAGCACAAAATATGTTGCACAAAATCGAATTGTTTTTAATTTAATGTCTCCGTACCGTTTCACCTTGAAACGCGCAGATACGTTCCTGCTTTCCTCCATCGCCACCAAAGTCGCTCACGCGGTGTACGACACATGCGAGTTGGAAATTTCTCTCGATCGTGATACGTTGAATGAGAAGGTGCGAATTTTTCAGAGGGCGCTATATAGAAAGGAATTTTTCCGCGGCAGGGAACAGCTATGGAAAGTTCTCGGGGACACGAAGCCGATAAAAACGGGCGTTGAGATATTTCGTTCTGACATTCGCGCAGAAGGAAAAAAACACAGGACTTTATTAATTGAGCGCAGCTGCACACGGTGATTATCAACGAATAGCTAGTTTATCGAAATTCAACAATCTTTTACTTATATACGTCGCACATTTATTCATTGAGCCAACTGTGATTTCACCAATAACTGCATTTCGCAATATCTAAGCGAATCGTTCATATATCTTTCGGAACGAAAACGGAAGCTCTTCCGGCCCAAGGCACAGTTTTATTTCGTCAAGTTGCAAAGTAAGAATGCATCATCGAGGCCCTTGCACGTGCTGGACGAAATCTTAGAGATAATACGACATCGCGGTAACAAAAATGGAGGATGTTACAGATTTTCCATAGCAAAAGCTGTCTTGGAACCCACATATCCATGTTGGTTCGTACTTTTGGAATGTCTGAATCGATTCCGATTCTTTCATCCCCTCGCTCGCTGAGAAATTTCCCCAGCAATTTGTTAGGAATGTGGTACTGACTAGGTAAGTAAAGTCTCTCCGGTGCGAGTGGCTCTAAGCAAGAAAAGACACAGTGGGATAGAAAGAGGTTGGTAAGCCGGACACGAGGTATGCGGACACGCGGAATGGGAAACGGCCTAAATATTTGACACGGTCGATGTCATGCATCGTCGATCGCCTTCCACGGAATTTGACCGGTGGTTCTTGTATATACACCAGCTTATTTAGACGGGCAGTAGTTGCACGATTACACTGTAGCTTGCTCGCAATTCACCGTCGCAACGCGAATGACCTTCGCGTCGCAAATTCTTGGGGTGCACGAGAGCGACACGTTTCTTGATCGGCACTTTTATTCTGTTTTTTTTTTTTTTCCCGATATTAATGCCAGGTATTTGGTCGCGGAAACGAACGCTCGAAAGAACTTTCATTGTTCATGCCAACTCATCGTGCTATGGAATTCTGTGGTTACTGATCTTTTCATATAGCATTAAAGTCATAAGCTTCAAAAACCCATTAACGTCCGATTAAAATTAGCTCGCGATCGAGATCCACGTTCGTTACTGAATGAAAATAAAATTCATAAGCGTATCCTCTAGTCTGCACGACAGTGCATAGAGAGAAAGATGAACATTTTGCTTAAAATGTAATAATGGAAAGTTTCATCGACATTTTACACACCTCATCGGTTATTTTTAACGTAAAACTGATTCCAACCGGTTCGTTCACTCTTTTCGACGTGAGAATCGAGCGCCCCCGACAAGATTTTGTTTTCACAGTGGTGAACATTGTTTTTTTTTATTCTGTATTGTTCGTTTGATCGCTGAGTCGTCGGAGTTGTGAGCACACGCAAAATCGGCATGCTTTTCGTGTGTATTCGAGTCTCAGAAATATATAAGATCTAGTGGAAAAAAAAAAACGGACAGAAAGAAGAGGTGGAGAAGCTGCCGGAGCAGGTGGTTCGCTGCGGTAATAAATCCGACGGTTACTCAAACAAATGAGCTGTATAACCACTTTAACAGTTTTCCCTGTGTTACCACTGGTATATTTCACTCTGTGACTGCCATTTTTTCGCTCGTTCATCTCTGGAACGGTGAATCTTTAATCTGAATGAAAAACCATAAAAACACATTTTACAACCATTCATCAGTGCGCTTAAGATCGTGATAAAAAATCATTACGGTATAGGCAGTTTTTTTTTCTATCGCTCGCAAGTCCCGTAGGCTTGGCTAAAAGACGATATGTGTTTGTTTTATAGTTCAGGGTTAGCGCAATCTAAAATAACGAGAAGCAAAAAATATTCGATCGATCGAAGTGTTTCTGAAAACATTAGAAAAATTCGAACCGATTCCATTCTCGAAGTTTTATGATTCCTCAGGCGCTTTCTTTTTATTCATTGCCCGAATTTTCATTATTTTTTCAAGCTTCCGACGCATTAAGGCCTCCGTCATTGATCACCAATGAATTAAGGGACTTTGAACGCTATCGAAGTATGGAAAAGGTTTTATTCGAAGAGTAGAATGTCGTGGTTAGACTAAGAGGCGCGTGGTAACGTTATCCACCCACGAGTTTGGTCTGAGTGATTTTTGCAACGGGGTTAAGGGGGTTTCTCGTGTAAATACTTGTTGGTTAAAACGTAAAACGTGAAGTGAAAACTTCCCACGCGATTTTCTACTATAGTCTCCTTATAAGAGTAAAAGAAGGACGAGAGAGATAGAAATAGCGACGAAAAGGCCAACTGAGCAGTGAATCTCGTGACGTTTAAAAGAGACTCGTATGAGAGCACGTGTTGCCGACTCCGTACACGTTCGAGACGGAGCGGAGTAGTCTTGTCGAGAGAATCTGTTTAATTCCCTCACCTCCTCCCTCTCTTACCTCGGTACGTGTTCGACCATGCGTTGCATACACTATTTACCTCCATCTCCAACATTTCGCACAAGATTCAGGTCGCATCCGGAGCCACCTTCCCCTCTGGGCTTATCTCATTTTTCACCTTGATATATTACACGCTAACACCTGAACCGTAAAATGTAACTCAACGCTTGACCGTTAAATTCCAAACTAGTTTATTATAAATCTCGTTCCACGTACATTAGATCACGATCCGATCGCTTGTATACTTAGTACTACATTGGTGTAGATCGAGATCTCAATCTTTTCGGGTGAAAGTTTGCTTTATCGAACCATTAACAACTAACATACGCCTAGGAACAATTTTCTTCTCATTTTTTTTTCCAAAGAAAATTTACCCCTATTATAACTAATTGTCATCCTATACTCTGCGTTCCTTCCATGCACTCGTGTAACTCAAATTCCTGCACTCGCTCTTGCCAAATAATTACTGACCGCGAATGAAAATCTCAAGTGATGGTACGAATAATTTTTTTCTCTTTTTATTCGGAATTATTCTCGGGAGAAAAACCTGCAAAACCGTTTTGACAAGTCGGAGTAAGGTCCGAATGTCCTTTAGCCACTGAATTAGTCTCTTTGGTGCTGGAGACTTTGTGCGCGCGGTGTTGATAATGATTATGAGGATGCGGGTTAAACGGTTCTCGTCTACTCAACCATCATCTCAAGGCGTCTCAATCTGATGGCAATCGGTATTTATTCCATAGCCAAGACGGAATCTCCAGGTGTTTTGTTATTTATGGGCCCGTATACGTTTTGCAAAGCCTTTCAAATATCCTTTAATAATCGTCAACGCAACTGCATCCGTTTATCAATCACACGCATTAATTTCTTTATTACGTCCACATCTTTCTCAATATCCCTCATTATTCCGTTATTAAGGCGGGGCCAAATAATTATCAATTTTCTCTACAGAGCCCTCATTAACCCCTGGAAAGTTTCTCCTCCTCTAGGAAGCATCGGTGTGCAAAACACCTGCAACGAATATGATTCAAGTGGAAAAAAAGAGTAGGAATCATATTTGCCCACGTACTCGGCGAACAACGTTTCAAAAAAGCTGATAAAACTTGGGGTCGGTCCACTAATGAATAATTAGATGAATTTTAGTGGTGGAAAAAAATCATGTGGGGGTGAATTTTTCGTTTTCAAAATTTACCAATTAGGAAAACTGAACTTTAAAAACTAAAGCTCTTTGGAACCGAGAATTCATGAATAATTGGGAAAGTACACGAAAATAATTCTGCTCGTTTCAACGGAGATTTTCGAAAATCGGCTAATCGTTGGCTACATTCTGAGGACTTGGCAAATTTTTCAAATCTTGGAATTTGTATAAATTCGCGAATTTGTTTCAAAACCCCTTTGACAACTATAATTACGGTGAGAAATAAATCAATCTCAAGAAAATGCATTGTTAAGCATAAATGAGGAATGTTCGCTGTTCTGTGGTTTTTTTTTATGAGCGTGTACAGCGCGGAAGTCAAATAATTATGGCGAAACCACAAAAGCATCCCGGCCCGAAGGCTCTTATGACTTTTATGATTTCATTCGTTTCGATTGCTCGGCTTGCTCGAACCCCGTACAAAGTCCAGGTCAAAATTTGTAACTTGCTATAACATTACTGCGGAAATTGGCCAAAACATCGCGTGGGGCATTCATCTTTCTTTTCATCTCGCCTCTCGTTCCTCTAGTTGTTTAATTTCTCATATCAATCATCGTCAATCGGCATTATGTATATTTATAATATTCACGTACGTTTTTGAGGTCTTTACGAGCCATGAATTTCTCTCAACCCCAGTTATGGAATCAGCAGTTGGGAGTAATTGGCCTGACTTGCACATCCCATCCTGAACCTCAACAACAATTCCATATGACCGGAAGAAAAAAAGAAAAAAAAAACTACAACAACGCTGCGATGTTGACAGTTACGAGAGGCTTGATGTAACACTTTTGATATGACGCAATCCTCCGGAGTATTTTTACGTAAGAATAAAGGGATAATAAAGATCTGCGAAATAGTCTGTTTTCTGAAATTTCGTCCGCTGAAGATTTCATAGAGTTTTAATTCCGCGTTCAGATTTAAATTAGCCGCGCGTCGTTAATTTTTGTATGAATGAATTTCGTTGAAACGTTCATCACCTTTCTATTGGGTTTACGCTTCATCAGTTTTCATTTACTCTGTACATGGCCAGTAAAAAAAAAAAAATTGAGAAGACGACTCGACTCGACTCCTATTGTTCGGGCGCATCCATGTCTGAACCATTCGAAAAAGTGATAAAAAAAAAAAAAAAAATGCATCGCCAGTTTCCATCCGACGAGTGTGCAGTGAGTGAGGGAATTTGCTTGCAAATATACACGTGGCAGGTAATCGTCGAAACTGTAAATGTCGTCGAGTACTGATTTAGGCCCGTCGTTCCGTCGCTTTCGCTTCTCTCACGCGGCGCGACGGCAATCTCGTCCATTTTGTCCCTAATTGCGCGACTTCAGCCTCGCTTATCCTCTCACTATACGGCGAAACTTGCTATCGACCACCATATAGGCGATTATTTCCAACTGTCCATTATATTTCAATCCATTAAAACATTATTATCTCGACAATTCCATTGTCCGGACGAGCAGTAAATTCCTTGTAATTGGATTCTAAATTCTATTCGGTGATAGCCAAATCCTCGACAATGTTTATCTTATACTTTCTCAATACCTACTTTTCCAAACCATTTTCTATTTATATCATTCCACGTCGTTAAATACAAGTCGCTCTCATGGAGCATTTCTGAAAAACCTTGTTGCTCGTACGGTTATTCAATTCAATCGAGAAGTCTTTATAACCAATCAAATAAACAACACAAATCTGCTTTACTTGACCTTTCGATTTTATCGAAAAAGAGCCCGACTCTGTCATTTTGACTTTCACACAGCAATATCCAAGATAATGTCTTGTCTAGCCGGAGCATACGAAATACGTGAAGCTCAAAATCATTTCCAATTAAAATGTATTTCCGAACATTTAACACTTCGAGTGCATACATGCTATAAGTGCATATTGGGTCAAACTGACCCAGTTTTTTTTTCTTTTTTTTTGTAGTCAATTATCTATATTCCTGGCCCCGAATTGATTTTTCGACGAAAATAAAAATCCAGGGCCAATTCATTAATGCGATTAAATGCCAATGACAATCGGTCGCAAAAAATTATTACGGTCGATACGACCCAGTATGCACTCGGTGGGTTAAACATTTTTAAGCATTTTTCCAATATTAATTCAATGACGGCGTTAACGGATACCAGACTTTTGGCTTTTCGAGGGAGACCAAATTTTTGTACTTGTTTTTTTATTTGACCAGGAAATTCGCATGGTTTTTATATAATGTCTATTATAGGATTCACAAAAACTCTCGGTCAGAGTCTCATTCCTGTCAAAAACGAGCGATCATTGTTCGTTACTGGTCATTGTGAGCACCTTCGCGTCTCATATCCGTACATGGGTGCACAACGGTTTTACAAGCATACACAGGCGTAACACAGATTGGACGGTGATGCAGTTGGCAGTACTTCAAAGTACTCACATTCTTTTCGCTTCTATTTTTTTCAACGTTTTCTTCTTTCAGTTCCTCCCCCTCGCCTCGCGTCTCTCCATTCAACTGAGCTTTTTTTGCACCCTTTCTTTTTTATTTATCTTCTAGTTTCTCTCTCGTGCCATTCGAGCTTATGCCTACACCCGTTGCTTGCGCTACCGAGAGTTTACTTTTTCGCGTTTTCGTTCGCACTCTCCGAATCCTACAATCAGGGCTCTTTGTCCCAGTCTTGCCCTGGCGCATAGCAGTTGCTTGGAACCGCCAACCTTCGAATCCCTCTGTACTCTCTCTCTCATTCGATCTTTCTTTCACTCTTGCAAATGCACGAGAAGACTCGATGAGACGGTAGTGAAAAGAATTTAAAAAGAAGAAAAAAGTTTAATTGGTCAGTTGATGAAATAAGAGACACACACAGTTGGCTCATTGTATCTCGGTTACTTTTTTTTCCGATGAATAGGGGACAGGCGTGGAGGCGTTGTTTCATTCAATCGTCATTTTGTATTTCGGATTTTTGATTTTTCCCCACCAAATTTGAGACTCATATTAATTTAAGTTTCAACTACACTGACCAAATTTGTCTCCAAATTTTTGTCCATTATTTGGTTACTAGAGATTTTTCGTAATTGCGTTTTTTAATAATTTCGCAATAAATGGAACAGCGCGCAAATTTTGGTTGGGTAGTTCACAGAGACCGTGGACAAGTTAAACGTGTGTAAAGAAAAAAATTCGTCCTACTTTTTCTCTTTCGCGAAAGGGGAGAACAAAAGTGTTCTGGACCATCCGAGGAAGTGAGTTAGAAATAGCTCGTGGTGTACCGGAAACGGTGGTTATTGTACAAATAGAAAACAAAACGAACAAAAATCTTGAAAGTGAAAAATAAAATAATCGCACGATAGGACACAATGAGGCAAGGCCACGCGAGTAGTTCGTACGGAGCGCAGCAATGCCGAGGACTTCCTGCGCTGAATTATTTGTCCCTCGCTAAAATTTCCGGTTCAAGTATGTCATGAAGAAAAAAATCGCATCTGGGTACGTGAATTCTTTTCTGCGAGTCTCTATTCGAATGGTAAAGGTCTCGCTCACGATTGACCTCGGATCCGGTTGAATTTTGTTGAAATTTGTTGAACCTACAAACATTCCTATCGCGAACATAAAAATATTATTAATTATGCGCTATACCTTGTTCGCGAGGCGTTTCCAACAAAAAAAATATTGAACGAAAATGCGAGTAACTTACGAATGCAAAAAAAAATATCAAATATCGTTTTATTTTCACGCTCTCGGATGTCAGAATCAACCTCGATAACGAGGGTTCGCCTGATGGGCATGAAAAACCTTTGCACTGAAAAAGGCAAACACACAGGACTGATTAGCTAAGGCGTTTTTTTTTTCATTCGAGTCCTTTCTTCCGCCTTCTATCCTCCTCGGTTACTCGAGGTTGATGCTAAGATCGATTTCAACGGTGTAGGAGAGGAGAGAAAAGAGACTATAGTAGGTAGAATGTAAAGGTATAGTGAATATACAAGTTCTGAGGACTTGGAACGATTTGCCTTCCTGATTCGATCACAATGGCGGTCTAATTGGGGCGTCCGGTTATACGTTAAACGAAGGGTGGCCATGCCATGCAATGAAATCCAAGCTGACCTTGCGGGTTCTTCGGTCCGCTCGAATGAAACGGAAAAAGTATATGGAGAAGAATTTGAAAAAAAGAGGCAGCATAATCAGAAGTCCAACGTGATTGCCACTCTTGGTGATACAGAATCGATCTCTGAGGCCGAAAGTAAAAAGAAAAGAAAAAAAAAAACCACGACTGATGGAATACGAGCAACGGACCGAGGCCTTCGAAGTAATTTTCGTACTTGTGGCCTCAAAAATCGGTCCATCAGCAGCATCTTAAATTATTATCGTATATATATTATTTTCTCTGTCCTTCTCTGCGTAATTCACTCTGCAACGTACAGTTGCAATCCAAATTTCAACGCCCCTTAAGCCTACCGCCTTTCGATTTATACGTAATTTACTAATGAATCCAATTATAGGATTCGTCATATTCCGACTCGACAATTACCAATCGATTTTTCGTCCGCTTTTAGTCCCCCACGATCATAATTTTTTCATTAAACTTTCTTTATAGAAGATTAAGATTTTGAAAAAAAAAAAAAAACATACTCACATTTGACAAAATGGAATTCTCCATACAGAAATCATTTGCATAGCGTCAAGGAAATGAAAATATTTTCCTCCGTCTGGCTATGGTTCAAGTTGGTGTTGTGTGGAGAATGTCAAGGCTCAACAATACCGAAAAGAGACGGTAAAAGTTATCAAAATGGAGTTTAGTAGTTAATGTAGTTGAATTTTTTTTTTTTTTTTTTTTTTTTTCAATTTTCCACAACTGTTGAACACGAACGAAGGCTTTTCACACTCCGAGCGGAAAAGAGAGTGCGTTAGCAGGGGGATTAAGTAAAAACAGAGTTTAAAAAGTTTTCCAACGCTCCGGTCGCTGGAAGCCTTTTAGGAAGCAGCAAAGTCGTTAGGGATAATTATTCGCGACCATACGCATCCAGCAATTAAAAAAATGGTGCTTTTCTGTCCGGGTTGCGTTGTCTCGATTCCACGACGTCGACGTAACTCTTTCATACACACTTCTGCGTATACGTTTCCACTGGCTTTCAGCCGCAGTCCCTAATTGTGGAAGCAGCACTCACAAAACATATGCATCCGTGTCAATGTAACGGTGTGTAAAAAAAAGATATTCATAGCCATGAATGACGTGGTAAAGCTTTAACTATTTTTCGGTCACGAATAAAATTATGCAATTCATTGAAATCAAATTCGCAAATAGATTGGAAAATTAATTTACCGTGAAACTGTCGTTAGCCAGAAGATTTTTTTTTTCTCTTACGTTTTAGTTTTGAACGTTTCGTCTTACTTAGAAAATGTTGAACGGGCAACGGACTTTCGACCAGAAACTCATGCAATCGTACGAATCACTCTTTTTGTTATTATTTATTATTGCTCGTAGTAGAATTTTGTTCTATTCCATCGAGCATCATGAGGATATTTGATGCAATTCAAGAAAAAACAGAGATTCGACTCGTAATTTATTTTACGATCTCTCTTACGGCACTGTCGGCTCATGTAGAACTGCTTAACCCGATGAATTATGAAGGCGTCGAAACGTTTTGTAGCTCGTTCGCCATAACGAGGGGGCAATGACGCCGACTCTAGCGATACCATAATACGAGCTTGCTGGCCATTGGGAGAGTGCAAAAATAAAGGAGTGTGTGAGGAAGTACTTAAATGGATCGGTTCAGGCTCGATTCGTTGCATATTATATGAGCTCTTTGTTTTATTGGCATTTTATTAATCGATGGGATGCATTTATCGGAGAAGTTCCTGCAACCGCAGCTGTGTACATGTGATACTCTCAGAAACAACGTCGATGCATTCCAAGCTCTTTTTCATCAAACTTGAGTATTAAATTCTACAACAACCTACTTACACTCTATGCAACGAACGCTCTTTTCCTACGAGAGTCGTCGAGTTGCTTCGATGCTCATTCAAACTTACATACGCTACGATGAGCTATTTTCTTGGCGAAGATCGCCAAATAGGCTTTTCGGAAAATGTCATATTGGTCAAAAAATCTTCTGCTCCTTTATTCTTTCCTCTCACGGTGACCAACTGGAACGATCGAATTTTTCACGATATATCATTTACTCGGCTTGCACAGATTTACGGAAAGTTATGTTAAATTTTCAAATGGAATCGGTTCGAATCTTTCGTCGAAATAATTCTCACGTCGATCCGCTTTGCGCTGAGAAAATTTCATACTTTTTATGCGTCCACATTATTGCGAAGTATACGTTGTATTTTATTTAACGGGGATTTAATTCCATGGTATCGAAGCATGCGAAATATTTCTCGGAGACATTGAGCATCTGCAATTCTCTCCGAGCGAGCCTAGACTCTGCGTTCATCCTCAGTAAAATATACGAATCCATGTATAATGAAAATGTTAGTGGGAAGACGTGGAAATACTAGAATGCCGAGTGGTTATACGAGCGAAGATCTATAGAACAGTCTTGTCATGAAAAAGAAGAAAAAAATAAACGCAACTGGGAAAAGGGCACACTGCGGAGCGTCAAAGAAACATTTAACAAAGGTGTATGTGTACCAGGAGGATTGCAATAGTTGCGAGTGAATGGAGAAACCGTGGCGAGAAGCTTATCGTCGCAAGCGCAAAGAGTTGAGATTCCTTGAAATACTGCAAAATAAAGACGGAGAAGAGAAACACACTCACAAACACTTGTGCACAAACGCACACACGGACTGACAGAGTTAGATTTCACGTGAAACGGCAATTTTTTTTTACGCGGACGTTACTTGTTGAAAATTCCTGAATATTTCCTACGGCGATTGTCAGTTCATCGTTGGCAAATAAATGCCGCTGCTTCAACATTCCAAAACTCACGTGTGTCTATGTAATTCTTCCTCTTGCGGTACTGAGCTCGCGACGAGCCGAGACCAACCAACTTACCAAAGACATTTTTTAATTACGCAATTAGCAGATATCCGGGCGGCTTATCACTCTAACTTGTTGTACTCTCGTTGTAAACTCCGGACGGCTACTTTTACGGTAGCGAATAAATCTACTAGCATGTCTTAGTTTCTTGATTTTCTTCCTACTACGTGGACGAGCCATTCGCCATTATTGTCCGGACCTACATGCAAATTGTTCAACGTCTCAGCTCGACTAACTTTCTCCATTATGTTCGAGTGACACGATAATTGTGAGTGCAAGAAATCCTACGACAGTCATTGAGGATCTCGTTGCAGTCTAAACTATCACGCGCAGCGAATTGAAAAAATATGTGCGTCTTTTGCCAACAAAGTTATAAGCCTCAAAATCTTTACTGGCTTTTCACGCCGGAGCTTTTAATTGTTACTGCGGATTATAAAAGTCCCAAAGTCTTGTGTTTTTTCTTTATCTCTCCCTGCCTGTCTCCTTGGCGCGAATAATAATAAAGGAATCAGACCAAATCGTAAGAGACGAAACGCGGATTCCCCGGGACGACCATTCAGTCCTCGTCAAATCGTCCTCCACGTCTCCTTCGCGGTATGGATTTCTTGACGAGAAAAAAAATGGATATAACCATTTTCAAGCGTACGAGGACATGCATGGCAGCCTCGTTTCCTGATACGTTGATAGGACTGAGTGACTTCTGGACAGAACATTGTGCACCATGTTCTCGGTGGAAGGAACACACGTGCATGATTGGTCGAGAGGTTGAACTTTATCGACGCACATCCTTCGCATATTTATTCTCGTACATAACGAAAATGCATTTTGCGGTTTCGTCCCCTCTCAACCAACACACAGGCAATTGAATAATAAATACATTTTTTACGAACCAGCGATTTCATTATTTAGCACTATCTTGCATAATTAGCGGCCATGCTTAACGACTTGACCGCACATCTTGGAAATTTGCCTGTCACACAAGTACGAAAGCTGATTAGTTTATACAATAGTGCTTCGGAAAATAGTCTCGATGTCCTGGGACATCGGCCCGTATCGTTGTCTCTTTTTCGTCATTATATACGAACATTGCGGTCATTTGAAGTGAAAGAAATAATTCAAATCCATAAACCATCCTCACAGTGGGCATCATAGCTCTCTGCCGTTCAAATCACTTTGCGAACAACGAAATCATGATATAATTATGATAATTGTTAAACTTGATAAATGATAATGGAGTAATAATGTGAATTGAATTATTTTGTTATTATCACCAATTTAGAATGAGCACGAAGCGGGCAGAGTGAATTTTTATTCATTCATATATGCTGAACACATTCCAGACATTATTTCATGCATTCTACTCAACTAATCGGCCACTGCTGCTTTTCTGTACCTGATACGTTACATGCAGATTTTCGCTTTCTACCAACGCACGTGATAAATATTTAATATGATACGTTTCATATGCTTGGATTCTTCTGGCTCGTTACGTATTGGCAGCCATAAAGTTTACTAATCAATGTCACTTTTGCTAGAACTCTCATACTTTCTATCCCAGTAACGTAAAGAAAATATGATGATAATTTTTATATATAAATATATGCATTACTCTTGGACGAATAATTGCGTGATTTTCTCTCCTAGTTTTTGCATAACTTTGGCCTAAGAAGATTGTCTCCGGTGTGTAAGCGTCAAAGGAGCAAATTTCATTGTATAATTTTTTTTTTTTTTTTCATCGATCGATACTCATATCGATCCTGTTGTTTTTATTTGAAATTTCTCGCTCGTGATAAGTTGCGATGAATATATGTCGAGCGGTTATTTCGCGACCATTTATGGAATGTCCACTGCGGTGGCAGGTGATCGTCGAGCGTCCATTTCAATGACTATCCATCACCGAAGGCGGTGGCGGTAGCCGGGGTGAAAAATATGTGGGTCAGTCCCACCGTCGCTAATACAGCCCTTGCTCCCATCGTTTTTTTTTGTCTTTTGTATGTTGGGCTCTCCTCTCATCCTACTCTTATTTCTGTAGTCGATCGTTACACGCCGATAAATTGACCACAAATTCATTATAACCACCTACAGCATCGCGAGGGCCACCTGACTTTTCTTTATAGTCGAAAAAAAAAAGAGATCAAGTGGTCTGTAGCACGATAAAAACTGAAGGAAGGCACGAGGGAGGTAGAGTTCATTACCGATCGACACGATGTCAAGACTTCAAAGAGATCGTTATCCTTCAAATTTATCGATGTTGAAAAGCGCAGTTATTATTTATCATTATCGATGCTTCATGCTAATATTTTCAGTAAAGGGTAATAATTGGCCAAAAAAAAGCTTTCCGGACACTTCGCGCATCCATCTTGCTACAATATGTTGTCGCATCCGATACCAAACACCTGGGTTTCCGTATTGTATCGTTAGAAAATGTCGAATCGTGTAATCGTTGCTTACGAATTTTCGTAACTCTAGAATCATAAAATGGGCCGATTCCTGGATAATTGTTAAAAAAAAAATCTGTAAATCTACAACTATCAACTCAAGTGGAATAATTGAAAATCAAAAACTGTTCCAGAGCAGTTTTTTCCACCGCCGGTTCGATTCCACTGCTTATTTCCGAGGGGTTCATGATCATACATCCAAGTAACACATGGAAATTCGACATCAATCGCTCTCACCGTGAAATAAATAGAAAATGTGGGAAAAGTTTTCCCGAACGGACACGATCTTCCGAGCATTTTCATCCTTGGTCATATATCATGTTGATAAGTTACATTAGTGTGTGTGAAATACGACTCAAGCGTGGCTGCTTACGAGCAAAAGTAGTTGGAAAAACGTAAAGATCCCCTTCGGTTTTGTTGTCTTGCGTATTTTCTCAACCAAGGGAATTTCAACGCGGTTCGCTCGCACACCAATCCTTGTCAATTGGTCGTAAACCAATAGCGTTGGAGCTATGTGCGCGCTAGCTAGGTTATCGCAATGGCATCCGTTCGCGGTTATTCCGAGTCGCATCAACTTGTTCTCTGGCTGAATTACCATAGCGAATGTGAAAGATTCAGGCAATCATGGTGCGTGTTTTGCCTCTATTCCTACGATATATACCGATGAACGAAAAATTCCGATATGTATCACCCGTCCAGGAAGCCACCTTGCTTCATTTTTCTGGAAAGACTTCTTCATAAAGATCTATTTTGGAATAATTGCATGCACAGTTTAATATATGAAAACTGCGGAAATTGACGATAAATTCGTACAACAGCGGGTCTTGTCAGCTCCAAAGAATAACGATACATTTGCAGAGATTATGTTGCCGAGAAATAAATAAATTTCTCTTAATAAATTAAATAAATTATATAATTAATTTACTTAAATAAATAAATGTTGTATTTTGGGCACAATCAGAGAGAGAGAGAGAGAGAGAGAGAGAGAGAGTCAAAAATTTCATAGACATCTTTCGAGATTTGTAAACATTTTCATTGGGAATAGCTGCCTACGGTGTGTCTCAATGATTTCACATTGTTTTCGAATTTTTTTCATCACGCGTTCATAGTATCGGAATAATACTACTTAGGGGTAAACTTTTTTGGATGGCCCGAGTGCGGAGGAAAATTTGATTTTTGAAAAGTGAAGTGGTTAACATATTATGTGAGCTGTAATTTTCTTGGACGTTCGAAATGATAATAAATATAAACTTGTCTTGCGCGAATCTCCAGGAGGTCAAAATTTTTTCTAATATGCAGTTCAGATGTCAAGAGAGTCATTTTTCTCGAATGCGGTTACGGATTAAATCTTTTTATAAGTTTGATGTATGTTCGTTGTGGGTCTCCGGAGCTGTTCCAATGTCCAAGCTATCATAGAGGTGGTCCTCTTTGACTATTTGTACCTAAGGCAATCGTGTAATAACCGAGTGTCTTGCGTCGTGTTCCTCAGTGGGTAGTCCTTCCGCTGTCCGATGTTGCGAGATATATCGTTTATGGGCGTGGGGAATGCGCGTGAGGCATTTACAACTATTAAACGTGCAGTCTCACGCGAATGTTAGCTGTCAAATAAGAGATGCCAAGAGATTGTATGGAAAGTCGTCTTGATAATTATCCTTGTTGATTACGTAAAAAAAAAAGCGATAATTTTGTTTTGATGGAATGTTGTTTTTCCTGCAATTTCTGTTCATCCATTATTTCTGAGGCTGCTCATTTATTTATGAAAAATCATCAGATCTTGAAGAGGATGAGCAAAAAGTAACGAAATATATTTCCTCGTACGGAACGGAGTCTCAGGCTCCGGGCGTGTCCTTCATTGGGGAGAATCTGAAAAGAAATGATTGGTGAGCAAAAGTTCTGGATTGAAGTTCCGTGCAGCCCAGTACGCTAAGCAAAAATACAAAAAACATTCATCTCAATATGTTCCCGCAAAGGGTTTTTTTAATCAGGACTAATTTCTCCATCAGTCATTGGAGTAATTAGAAAATAGCTCGCCTAATGAATTTGGCTCGATATTTTTATAATTATCATTTGTTATCGGCCTTACAGGTCATACATCATTCCTTCATGATATTATTACACGTGGGCGATCGAATTCAATGAGTTAACGCTGTACATACCGCAGGCATGGTCATTAATCAATCTTTAATAACCGCAACGAACGAGATCGAGAAAATCTAAAGAATAGTTGAATCGTGTCTGGAGAGGGTAAGCCCATATGTATGGAGAAATATCAGGATGAGCCTTGAGGCAGCGTGTATTAAGCAATGACCATCGTGTGTACAAGTATTCTCGATCTATATAAAATCTTTATGATTTTTTACAAATACACTCACTGAATAGTTAATCTATAACTGCATCCTCAATTATCCTCCATAACTAATGATTAAATGATCCAGAGCTCGCGGTGTAATGAATATTTCGAGGCAATGCGAGTTGATGCCACGATAGGATCGATAGAAATATTTCATTCGTCCCAGCACCGTTGAATCGACTCAACAGATCCTATACAAAGACCGTCGAGAGCATTAGTAGTGATGAAAATTTCACTAGGATTTGCTCGATCGAATGCCCGCGCTGATGCGACATTGAAATTTCCGCTCTTTCGTTTCCGGATCGAGTAAAAATGAAAAAATGAAGAAAAAAAAGCAAAATATCGATAGAAAAGATAGATTCAAAGTTTTCTTGTCGCTCAGACTTTTCAACGTGTATCTCCACGATGAAAGATCTTTCAGCTGCGACAAGAGATTTTTGCTCGAGTTAAATTAAGATCGTTATGAGATACATTAATGTACGTCCTGCTGGCTACTGTGTCCAGCAGCTGGCAACGACTTTTGGTCGTCCGGTCTCTCCCGAGGGTGGAAGTGGTCGCGGAAAGACCGCAAAATATACACTACGGTGTAATACATATCATGTTATGCCTATACGTAAAATAATACATGAGATAAGTGCGAGAGAGGAGAAGAGAGAGAGAGAGAGAGAGAGAGAGAAGAAAGAGGACAAAAAATGGCCGAGGTGTGCTCTGAATCGTGAAGAATTTTATGAGAAGTGTACGCTTATCTTGTGTTTCTTACTTTTACGCCTTTCTCTCGATCCTCTTCATATTCAATGCATATGCTAAACTATAATGTCCTTTCCTTTCAACCCTCGACGCCTTTCCATTTACACGCAATCCCAGTCTCCCTTCAATGCTCAAACGAAGCCATCGGTCTCCATTTTTTCACGATCCCATCAAGTCCAGTATAAAACAAGTCATCAGGATATTGCGCCAGTTCGCTCGTGTGTCAATTTTTCATTGACTTGATTTTTTTCAACCATCGTCTTATGGTTTTTCAATTCAAAATTTTTCAAAAGTCCATTCATAATAGTTTTTGGTGCTAGTGCCATCTGCGAATTTGTATTATCTCACAGTTGCAGAATATGAACGATGGGATTGTGAATCGATTCATCTCTTCCGACTAAATTGACCAGATTCCGAGTTATTCTACTATATGGACGATTGAAGCCCCATAATAATGCACTTGTGAATTTTCTAAACCCCGCTGCATCCATCATTTCAAAGACGAGATCACCACGAAATTGTTTTCGATTTATAACTGATTAATGAGCATTTTTTTAGTCGGGTTTCTCGATCCCAATAATTTCTTTCTTTGCGGTTAAGGTTTGTGCTGCATGGATAAACGAGTTCTCGGCACTTTTTATTCGCTTCATTTCTTCCTATTCTGACGATTAATGGTTTCGTACTCGCATGGTATTTCACTCATGGCATATCACTTATTTACATCCTTCACGAGACGACGGAAGGTTGAAGGAGCCATCACGGTTTTCCTGAAAATAAAAAGGGTTTATAGACATGCATCGATGAGAGGCTCATTAACTTATCGTACATATCGATAATCGATGTATCGAAGTATCTCGAAGTTGTCGACAATTAATCACGAAACAATTAGTTGGAAGTTTAGTCAGCGAATCGATACATTAAATTTATGGCCTGGCACCGATGAAGCGGCTTCTAGAAAGATGATCGATTTTAGGGGCGTTTCGTTGCGATAATTTGGCTTCACCAGCTCAAAACTCTCGCGGTCGATGTCTCCGCGTCCGAACGATGAGGCGTTTTATCACTGAGAAGAGTCGCGATGGCATTAAGGAGAATCAAATAACCTCAGCGGCTGGTTAGAGGAGAAAAGTGAAGTTGAGAATGTTGAAGCAGTTGAAGAGACGTGCACGAAAGGTTCTTCTTTGCACTGGCATAAGTCAGCAGCTCGAGTTGCGGTCTGGGTTAGCAAGACGATGTCCACGGGGCCCTATCTTCAACGCATCACCCTTCTCCATGGTTTTCTTGTTGATGGATCGGTACAGGTGCATGTGCCCCGATACCCTAAGCTTCTCGGCTTGCAACATAGCCCCCACAAGTCAACGTTTACCGTGTCCACGCGTTCATACACTTCACAACGACGTAAGCATATGTGCATGTATGTGCATACGTAGAAAATACTGAGGAAGACGAAGTACTCGTGTATAAAAGATGCTATGAGTCTCGCTGATTGACGGGGGACTCGCGAGTCTCTTCCACGCCAACAGAAATTACATACGAGGTGTCCATGTCGAGTTTTGATCGACGATAATGGTTGACACAGCGCGGCGAGTTGTGTCGCATGAATTCCGATGAGCAACGACTTCTCTGGCGCCTCATTAAATCAACTATATTTCGGCTTCTTACAGCTGCTACCTGTTTTTAGATCATCTTTGTTTTTTCTTCGTCCTCTTCCTTTTTCAACAACGGTTCGCAGTCAATCAATTATATGGGCCTTCCATGATCGTGACGATTACATTTGACACACGAGAACGTACCTTCGTGTTGGACACGATAAATATTTTTGCCTCAAAACGTTTTAGGCAGAACCTACCCATTTCGTAACTCGAATGCCATTCAGGCTCCAACGTACTCAAGAGACTCGTTTTGAATGTAAAATATTTCGAATTCCTCCTCCTTCCTCCCCGAACCAATGAAACCCATCATTATTTCTCTTGTGTGGATATTTTCTCATAAACGCATCTCCCTCGCGAACGGCAAACCTTCCATCGCGGATACGTTAATTCCCTCAAGAGCTTATCACCAACCCCCAACTAATTCATATTCACCATCGATAATGGAAATCAGTGCAGGCTCGTTTCCCAATAGATTTCCTTCAGCGAGTGTCAAATGCTACTCGCACACACGACGACGCACATAACTCTCCAAGGAAAACGTTGGTCGTAGCATTGCGGCGCACTGTGTGTGTGTTGTACGCGCCATGCGCGAGTGCACGCTAATGTCCTTATCGCAAACTCGATAGAACGTAATGAGGAGGAATCATGTGGAGGGAAAAAGTGGGCGGAGAATCACACGAGGTGATGTTACTAGACGAGGCGAGACATTCACTAGGAGACACGTAGTTCTTCGTAACGCCTACTTGTCAAAGACTCACCGCGGTTTTGTTCATAGGCTAAATTATTCTTGACATTCGCTTGACGTCGAAGAGCTTCATTTTTTCACATTTTAACTTATAATTTATTTGAGACTAAGGATACATGGAATTTTCGATTATACCTCGTGTGATGGATCAGCGTATGAAAGACGAGTAAACGTACGAGCAACATGAAGCAAGCAGGAGTATAGAAAGGTGAAGTTTTGCAGCTTTGAAAAAGCGACTTCACTCTCGTTTTGCCCATACGCATAATTTTTTAATTATAGAGAAGAAAAAGCAGAATGTTCTGAAAATTATACAGCGCAAATGGCACGTGAATTATCCTGATTATTATTTTTGAGTTCCAATTTCTTGAGCATAGGCTCGTGGGTATTATTTATTTTTATCTTACCGTTCGAACATTTTCTTCATCCTCTGAATTGTGATAAAAAGTGAAAAGAGAGGATAAGGGAGATTCAAATAAGTTTGCGTCGTAACGATTGAGCCGTTTTTCCGCAAGTAAGGAGTACTTGGGGCTATGATTCTTGTGCGGGTTGAAGCTTAATCATAGTAATTTAAAGATGACGTACGTCTTCATTATCCACAAGAGTACTCTCTGCTCGCACCGCATCGAGAATAGTCATTCCTGTTATC
Organism: Campopleginae sp. 14b; assembly: GCA_030522525.1. Taxonomy (NCBI): domain Eukaryota; kingdom Metazoa; phylum Arthropoda; class Insecta; order Hymenoptera; family Ichneumonidae; species Campopleginae sp. 14b. Next base: position 152,021 of record JAPYYS010000001.1, read on the forward strand.
GTTCGTTGTAGAACTGATCTTCGCTGGCTTCGGTAAAACCCCGAGGGAGGACGTTATGATGTAAACTCGTTTGGTAGATGATCTTGTCCTCGTTTCTCCAGCACCACGAGAAATTTTCCGCTCTTGATTTTGCACGCCTGCAGGTGTTGGTTTTTTTTTACGTAGCTCCGTGTGTTCCTTGCGTCTGAGGATGAAGCTTAGCGCCGAACGATTTACGATTTTGCTGCTCAGCCTGGCTGACGATCCTCCGTCATTTTTTATTCACGGAGCCTAACGTTTTTTTTAAGTAGCTCCAACAGCTCATGGAACGTTGTTGCACTTTTTCTGCTCCAGCCAAAGGATGCGACGGTTTCGTCTGTTTTACCCATAGACCGAAGCTTTATCGACGATTCGAGCGGCATCTGCTGAAGCAAAATGTGATGAACACACATTTTCAAACATCATTTGTAGTCTGAGCTTACTTGAGGAATCGAACTCAGGGAAGGAAAAAATGAGGTTATGAGATCCGGCAAGAGCATAAAATCATGCGCTCTTTCGGTATATATATCTTGCATCACACAGCCGTGTACAGTATCCGCAGTAAATGCTGCAAAAGCGCGTGGGCCGTAAATGACTCTGGTAACACAAGCGAAGGAAATCCTTTAGCATGGCTCCCACGTTGCTTCCCGTTCAATAATGCTCTCACTCTGCCTCATCTCACGGGTGCTCATAGAAACCTTATGTGCATATCTGCGATATAGATCTCGAAGAGGTAGAGAGTTGGATTTTAAGCGGCGGGTTGCAGTAGCGTTTTGCTGCAAGAAACATTGTCGTAACACGGCTCGTATAGACGTGAATAACTTTTAGTACGCGGCTCTTGTTTTTTTATTTATTTCTTTTTTTTTTCGCTGCTGTACTTCTGTGCGGTTTTATGTACAGCGGATTATAACGGCTGAAGATGTAGAGGAAAAGGGAGTGACGTGCGAGTGGATTGAAGCGAGAGCTGGTTTATTACACGTGTAGTTTACATGCAACGGTGCAACAATGCCGGGACTCATGAAGGGTTATTTCTAAAAGTTGTACGTACGAATAATGAAAGTTGATAAATGAAAGCTCCGGAATACAAGGACGACAATAAGATTGGCTCTTCTCGTGGGCTCGGAGATCTTTTCACTGAAAGTCAGTGATGCTTGCCATCATCGTACCTTGTACCGAGATGCGTTCGCGCGGGAGTGAAGAACGTTCTTACGTTCACAACGTAGCACAATGTCGTAAATAGCAGCGAAGAGAGCGCGGGAGGTGTTACGGTGTATACGGGGGGATAAGCATCGATGCATTAACGAAGATGACTTCATTCGTTGTATTCGCGCTTACTTCGGTATACACATGCACCGCGTTACTATACGAGCCTCTAAGCAAAACAGAGACTCCGCGAGCCAAGCTGAATAGGGAGAACGCGAGATGTATTATATGCTCAGACTCCTCGTTTATCTGCGCCCGCTTTTCTCATCATCCGTGCTTGCTCATCGCGCATATAAGTAGGTGCTACCATGATAATGATGATGGTGATGCTGATGGTGATAATGACTCTTCGCCCCCTTGGTACTCTAACACTCTACGTGCTAAGACCACTGCGCACCCCATTTATCACCACGTGTAAAGCACAAAATACTTGTTTGTTTCGTACCAAGCCTAATATCTAATCATTACAATTTCTTCCTGTTCCATCAACGAGCCCACAATTTAGTGAGCAATCGGTACAAGCAGAAAATATGTAATTAAAAAAAAAAAAAATTTTAAGTATTTACCGTAAGACGATAGTTCATTTTTTTCGCACACGTCGTTACAATCACGAATTGTATGCGAAGAATTTTCGGATGCAGATTCAGAATACTATTTTTTCACGTCTAAGAGCATAAAAAGAAAATGAGCCTGGAGTTTGCATCGACGCAATGCCACGAAATGGACCAAAAGAAAAAGATTCGTCACTTTTTTACTTCACGAATTCATTCGTCAGATCCAAAAAAGGCGAGAGAGGCGAGTTAAGGGAAAAAAAATCGAAAAAAAGTGACGAATCATTTTTTTTTTTTCATTTCGTGGCATTGCGTCGATGCAAAGTTTACGCTCATAAAAGAAAATTTGATGGGCGATTCCTCGTTTTTAACTGGCTACTGAATCGATCAGCCTCTGCTAAAGTTTTCAGAGTTGCAGATGGAATAATCAACGAAGGTCTTGTTCCCATCTCGAAGGGTGTCAGTCTCCTTGAGAGAAGCATTAGTATGATTACAATCAAGCTGAATTTGCCAAGTACAGCTCTAGGCATACAGATTGAAAATAAAAGAGAAAATACAAAGCTACACGGTAAACCGAGTGACAAGCCACGAGAATTCGTAAACAGTTGGGCTCCTATGAAAAAAACGAACAATACAGAAGAGAAAAGAGTCGGAATGCATGTATGTCGTGAATGTAGCCAAGGAGGTGGATATAAAATGGATGTAGGTGGTTATAATGACAGAATCAGCAGTCTGCTGATTGGCGCTCTGCAGAGCGCCGTTAAAAAACTGGCGTTAGCACGTTACACGAGCGCAGTAGAAGAAAAAAATAAATCTAGACGACAGTGAATGCGGAAAGAATCCGGGAACGAGGAAGAAACTTGGTTGGTTGGACTCGTTTCTATCGAGATAACACGTTCCTGAGTATGCGTGCGTATGAAGCTCGCAAACAATCAACCACAGCGACGCTGACTTACTTATTTTGTACGTAACGCCGCGCAAAACTGCGCTCACGCTGGCTCGTTAGTTTTAACCGTTGATTTGGGTAATGGCTCATTCGTGTGATTTAAAATGGTTCGCGTCGCTACTGGAAACTTATTTGACATTTACTAGTACGTCTCAAAATTACAATGCATCGTGTAGGAAGTTACGGAGCACAGATAATTTTCTCAGTAATTAGATTCATATCAAGTCTTTTTCATGACGAAAATATGGCTGCTACCGCAATTCTTTAATTACCGGAACAATAGAAACTCTTGCCCGGCATCAGGTTTCCCTGCTAACTCTACTTTTTTCATCTTAATACTTAATTCTTTAATAATTTACTCTCTTGCTTATTATTCTTCTACTAAAGTAGTAAGTATGCATTATTACTGCGTGGCTCTCTGTCTATCTGGTAATTTAAAACCTCTCGTATAAACAACCTTTTGAATACGCAAACATTTCCATATTTTCTTTCCCACCAGTCTCTCGCAGACCTTCTGGACTTCGTCGAACTTTCCGAGGGTGCGTTTCGGATTCTATGAGCTGTAATAGCGTTAGACTTCGCCGCTTCGTACCAAACTGCCCAGGACTTACGCTTTATGAATCTCGCTCACACCACTCTTTGTGTTACATTGTGTTATTCATACCCTGCCACGAGCATTTGAATTCATAATTGACGAATGCTAATAAGTGTAGACATTTTTCGTTCTAAACCGTCGTATAGAAGTATTCTCGGTTCTCCGGGGATATGGCATTCGAAAGTTTCGATGAACGAAGAGAAAAATATTAATCCCAACATGATTTTTCTTTTTTGTTTTGAGAATTGATTAGTTTTACGGTTTGAACATTTTGAACGACTTGTTCGCTGTATCGTTGTTGAGACATTTTTTCTCGAAGACGATTCTCGCAACTTGGGAAAAGTTTCGTCTGCAAAACATTTCAATAATCATTTTCTATTGAGTGGAAATGTTTTCTCTCGTTTACATTAATGAGGAATTTCCTTGGGTGCACAGTTCATTGAAAACTTACGAACTGTAAAAAATTGTTTTCTTGAAAAAACAATAAACGGGTGTAGCTTCAAATTTATTCCGCCCAGAAAATCACCTTTCGCAACGGGAATCTAAACGGCTCATAGCCTCAAGAGAGAATAAATTTCATCGCTTTTTATTATGAATTAAAGAAGTGTGAAGCTCACATGGGTATCGATTATAATAAAAAAAATTCATATGTCAGGCTGCTCACAGAATTGTTAAGTAAAGTTGATCGAACGACTGCTCTGTTTTTAGTGACATTCTCCAGGTTCCGGTTACGCGGACTAAATTATTTTTCACTTTTTTTTTCCCTCCAAATAAATTCATAGATATTTCATTAGCTAAAAAAGAACGACCTGTTACATCATTTCACTTTTATAACGCCATCTATCATTGTCTAGAATTAGTGAACGAAGTTGTTGAATTCTTGTCAGATCGAAGTAATAATCGGAATATACAATAGTCACGAAAAAACTTGAACCTCCGCTCCGGCATCTAATTAAAAAATCCAGTTCCGATTCTATATTCTCGTTTTATTGATTTTTTTTTCGAGCGTTCCATGCGATCGACATATGTTTGGAGATCAATTCGATAGTATTCCGATCGTTTGCAAATAGTTTCTTTTTTGTTTTTTTCATTTTTTGGCGAAAAGAAAAAATCTGTTTAAATCTTCGAAATTGAAGGATCGAAATCTTGCGATCGTTTTTTTTTTGTTTTCATGGCTCAACCGCAAATCGCAGATGCGGAAGTAAGCAAAGAGAAAATAGTGGGTAAATGTCGGCGCTTAGTTCATGCGTCGAGAGAGAAATATGCTCGTGTGTGGTTTTAGCGTGGCGGATATATTTTGCCGTTTGTGGCTTGGTAGGTCCGGAGAACCGAGACATCGACGATTAATATTTTTAACGGGAACACAGTCAGGCAGATAGGGGAGGAGATAGGAGGATTTCTGCTCGACGATGTGGGATACGTATGGGATTGTACAGGCTGCACTTAAGCTAAGCCCTCGTCGACGAACCACGACGACGAGGAGGACGAGGCGAGGATGCACACGTATATAGATCGAGGAGAAACAGCGAACACGGGCCCCGAGCCACGCTAAGAGATTGCGTGTCATTTGTCACTTTTATGTACTACTATTTTCTCGATGCTTGTTCTACAGGCTGTCTCCAAAGTCAAGTCCAAACATCATCTTCAAAAAATTTCAGAGACCAAGTGTGTCAACCTTTTTATTTCTTGCTTCGAAACGCATCGTGACGTCATCCCATGAATTTCTCTACGAGAAAAAATACCAAAACCTTTAGCTCACGCACATTGGCCTGTGAAATGTTGAGCATCGCGTTTGGAACACTCTGTACAATGGTGTTGGTACGGTAGAATGGCAAACCACAAGCTTTATAGAGGACGAACATCTTTTTAGAGTTAAAAACCCTAGGCGGTCTCCAGTCCGTATTCGCAGGTGTTTTTCTAGCGGTACGTACATCACAAATACAAATTTACTCGCTGTATATTACGGTGATGATCTCGCCCCACCATTTTTCAATGAATAATCACCCACAGGTCTATCAAATAATTTACATTTATACATATATACATACGGAAAACTTTCGAAACTCTTTCTCTTGCTGTCTCTTTCAATTCTCTTGCTTTCAATTCGCAGAATATTAAACCTTATTTACTATGTATTGCTTATCCATGTATATATCGAAGAAATACACCGTCAATATTCCCTCATGATACTCAAAACCCAATCATAGTTTCCGGTTGGAACAGGTTAAATAAATCGTGCGTGAATGATCTGACTTAATTGTCATTTATTTACATAATCAATTCCGTAAAAATGTCACCTCGAAAAATCACAATCGTGAGAGGAGCTAAAGCTGCTTCGCACGAAAAGATGAAACATTTGAGAATTCGTACTATCTCGCACAAAAAAAAAACCTTCAAACGTAGAAAAAAAATGGTTTTTCAATTCTGTATCTGTGACTGCCTCAAAATACTAGAATTTCTACTATTGATTGCTACAAATCGCATATTTAAAGGAATATGAGAAAGGCTCGACTTGTCCGAAATCCTATTTTTACTTGCCATTTATGGAAAAATCTTTACTATCTGATGCGGGGCGGAAAAAAATATAATTGATATATGATTTGGCATTGAAATGAAAACGAAGCATCATCTCCATCGAATCGATTGAGGCTCCATTTACATAGGAACAAATTTGATCTCTGTACACTGCCGCAAATTTTCATCACTTTCGTTGGTTAGGGATTTGCGAACCTTTCCTATAGAGAGCGGAAGTTAAATAGGTAGGATAAAAACTTTCCCCTACGTACATTTCAATAAATATGAGTTGACAGACGGACACGCCAGAAAGATAATTCCAGTGGCTAAGGTCGTGGTTGGGCACAACTGTTCTGAATTAGCACCGAAAATCATGTGACGGAATCAGCGAAGCATAAACACGCGCACACACGATATCAATTAAAACTTGAGCATTCGAAGCACATGAGAGAGTATAAATGAATCATTATAGACTTGAGAGTGATGCGGGTGTCCTCGGGCATTGATGTTGAGATTTGGAGCTCGCAGGTTTGTCTTGGTTCACGGTGATTAATGAGTTTGGTGTATTTTTCAAAGCTCCGGGTAATTAGCATCGCATGGTCGAAACATGACATTCTCATGCGGCGAGATCTTGTTCAATGCGAGATTCAAATGCGTTGAAATAAGAGTTTGAACGACCGTAGCTCACTCGACGAATTTATCATGCAGCTGTAAATCCTCGCTGCTTCTTTTATACTAGATGTATGTTCTGTTTTTGTGGTTTTTGTGTTTTCACGACATTTTCTCTTTTTTCTGTCTTGACGACTCGAAACCCATTCGGCAATCTCCAATCGGCTCAACGCTCATATATATATGCATTAACATAGATATACGTATAAGTATTGCGTATCATTCGCCGTACAAGTCGCGAAACAATGGGCAAAATGCGCGCTAATTGACTAGCGAATTTGCTCCGGCGTGACGAATTAATTGCGTGCTCGCTCTTCTCGCGAACAGTCTCGAAAGGAAATATGGCGTTGCTTCCAACCACTCGTATACATCGTGGCGTTTCTACCACTCTTTTCCAGCACACACTCTCACAGACAATGCATCTACGAGCTATACGTGCTATAAATTAATACATATATACGCATGGGGCTGTGTGTATGTGCACATAATTCTTCACTCTTTCGACAGCTCTCGTCGCGGTTTCGCAAGAGCTCCCATTATATTCTTATACAAGCTTGCAGCCTTTGTCTTCATCTATCGCGTGACTAGTTCGCCAAGTTCCACTGGCTCTTCACGATCGTACAAACCTCGGAACCTCCAATAAATCCCGATTATCCGAATACATTTTTTGTCAACTCGATTCGCTGATAATTATGATTGATCGGAATCTCTCGTGTTCAACAATCTCCTAATGACATTTTTCATGCCTTGTTATTTTTCAAACCTATCGTCATTACCGAACCACAGCTCGAATCACGAAACGAGTTAAAAACAAATTGAATTGCTCATTAAATTCGAATATCTCTAACCATTTTTCTATATTTTCCGATACTTAAAATATAAACAATCATTTTTTTCGCGAAACCCTCATCGATCACAAATTTTTATCGATTTAAATATCCCCTAAAGTTCATTCGTGCAATTTGAATTAATATTCAAATGGCGTGCATTCCAATTGCGAAAATAGAGCGAATAATCGAAGAATGAGTATTTCGCAGCGAAATAATTGAAAGGGAATAATCGAAAGGTTATTCAGAGCTGCAGTTTAATTTTATTGCAATCGTCTGATTCATTAGTGAACAACGATTTTAAGAGAGAAACCCAGGCGACACGTAGCGCGGACGATTGTGCAATAGGAATAACTGTTTTATCATGAGTTGGTGTTGAGATAGTAGGGGGTTGGCACTTTCACTTGGTTCGAGTTCCTCACCCTGACGCTGATGTGGAGCCCGCGGCGCTTGGCAGGTGGTTCCACCAGCGGAGAACTCGTGAACTCGTGCCTAGTAGTCGACTCCGTCGTTTAGGGGTGCACACGCGCCTTTTGGTCTGACGGATGGTTAAAAAAATTAAATAAAGCTGATAATTATTCGTTAATTCAAGAGACGAGCTATTAAAAAATGGTTCGATTAAAATTTGGATCCAATTGTTCAGAGCGGTCTCTCTGTTGAGTATAAAATAAACATTTGAAATATTTTGCCGGCGAGTAGAATTAAATGTTTTTTTAAACGATCATTCGCTACGAAAAGGCAAAAGCTCAATGATGATTTATAATAAACTCGAGTATCTGATGAAACTTGCGATCGAATGAGTGAAAATTTCAGGCAAAATGTATGTGCCGAAGGTCCACTCGAGTAATAGTTTGTAGTGTTGGGAGTGGTTTTATCGGCAGAATTTACAGAGCTGTGTGAAGAGGCTCTTTGGAACGTACCACTCGGAGTTTTGAGCTGCAACGGTTGTAGGGAAAGAGACGGCGCGGTTTCCTTTGTTTAATTACAATACGCCGGGTACGGAGCATGTGGACAGGGTAATTATTGGTTACAATGAGCGGGTATATTGTGGCTGTATGGCTGCAGCAACTGCGAGAGGGAAGGAGCAGGAGGGGAAGGTAGGGGGATTGCGTTGAGCACTTTTCTCATTCCTTCGCTCCTCTTTACTCTTTTTCTTCTACTACTCCCTCTTTCGTTTTTTTTTGTTCTAGTCCTCGGCAACATTTGGTATCCGGGCTAAAACTGTTGCAGTAGTATGCGCTATGAATTCACTAATACTAATGCCCCTCAAGCATATACATCGTTACGTGGCATGGAGCAACAGTACCTTTTGCACTAGTCCTTCCTTTGACCTCTATTGTTCACACAATATTACAACATCGTTAATGGCACTTCACAGTGTAATTGCACAGTACCCCAGCCCTTACCATTTCGATCATCAATTTTTTTCTCTTTCTCTCTTCCTCTTTATGCACACTTTACTATATGTATTGAAAAGCACGATGGTGTACTGGACGTCTGTTGGAAACTGTTCACGTCTAACTGCTGCCAGCAATGACTAATTCCTGGAGCGAACATACGAATGCAATAACAACCGTGACACCTTTTAAATTTTATCCATAAATGAATATTTCCACAATCATGGTCTTGATAAGGTCTATGAGAACCTTAACCGTGTCGAACCAAAATTCCTTAATGAGTGACATTGAAAAACGAACTTGAAATTGTTCATTGATGGTTTTCTTATGTATATGGGTGTATTTTTCACACCATGCACACATTCGTCCTTCGTTGATGACTTCATGTTGGTTTTATGAGACAGAAGATCAGAGAGACGAGATCGTTGAGACTGCGAAAGAGGAGTATTACCATTGAGATGAAACAGACCTAGTGAGGCCTGTTTATCTTGCTACTATGGCAGTACGCATCGGTCAATATGTGTCCAGCCTCTGAGCATATACGTTTCCGAATGCACATACATCGTGTTGTGTTCATACATATGAATGTGAGCATGTGTGTGTGTGTGTGTGTGTGTGCCCCCTTCCGCCTCTATCGCTTCCTTCCTTGCTCATTCCTCTCGTCGTCGGTTCACCAACTCCTGGTGTGTTTCTTCAGCGTCGGTGGGATTCTCCTCCATCTACTGCACCTCATCATCATCCGCCTCGGCATAGCCATTGCCACCACCGTTCCAACTATCACCGTCACTCTTATACACACACACATACAAGTACAAACATACATGGACACATACAAGTTTCCTTCAGGGCGTGGAGACTCCGCGTACTGAACATTACGTTCGCATTATGCGCGTACACAGGGAGCCTTATCTACCGGAGCACGTCCGGGTAATTTAAGCGAGCCAATGGCCTACCCACACCCCCGTTTTCCTCCGCCTCATCATCCTCCTCGTTCTATCCTCCGTATTCCTCCTTCATCACCATCACAACTATATGTACTTCCATATAGAAAGAAAGAGACAGGCAGAAATTATACATTTTCGGTTGCAAATAATTTTTACGCATATTCGCGGTATACTGCCACATTTTTTTAATAATCTTTCATGAAATAAAAAGCTGACTATCGCAGGAATAAGCTGATCGGTCAGCCCACGATTTTAACTCATCAATTGAGAGAAGGGCAACGCTCTCTTCCTCTCGGAGGGTTGAAAACTCCTACTTAATGCGAGTTTTCCCTCGACCGATCGTCACTTTGGTTTCCAAAGAGGCGTTAATTAAGTCAATTAACCGAATGAGCCGTTTTTACGAATTCTCGTCATTTATTTTGGCAGAATTTGCCAGACAACAATGCTAAATCGATTGGAATTTATTATAATCGTATAATTGTTATAGCTTGTGAGAATAATGTATTTTTCCATATGAAATATTCTTCGGATTACGAATGGCGAGATATGGTCCGCGATGCGAGTACAATTTCGAGGATCGCTGGATCCTCCTTCCAGTTAAATTCACCCTTGAGAGTCTAGGGTTGTAGATAATTCGTAAATATGCAAAGTGTCACGGTTAATGGTGTGCCAGAGTCGTTGTACGAGACGATAACGATTTGAAAAAGGTGAGAGGACAGTTGCTGAAGACCGGGAGAGAAAAATAGGGATAGCAGGAAGAGAAAGGACGAGGACACCCATCGGATTTTCACATAATTCGCTATGCGGACGTCAACACTTCAATGCCACGCACACATGTAACTTCTTTTTTTTTTAACACATATCCAAGCGCGAACACATAAATTCCGTGTATTTATTTTTTCTTTCAATCTTTCTCCGTTTCATTTCAATGTTTTTCCCTGTGTTCGTGTGTGTGTGTGCGCGCGTGTATGTTTCACGGTTATACCCACCTAGTACCCATTGTTCCGTACGTTTACCAGCCTGTCACGCATAATGCAGCGCGTTTAGCATGCATATTTCAGTGCCAGGTATGTTCTTGCATAATTAGCATTAGTTTTTATGCGCCTTCGCACGCCACTCGGTCGCGGGACCCCCAAGCATCGACGGGTGACGCTCGTTTTTTTCATCATTTCATTTTCTCTCCCTTTTTTCTTTCCTCTCCTATTCCTATCTCTGTTTTGGCTCTCTATTCTTTTATTATTTTTCTCTTAGTTGCATCCTAGGGGACCATCGTCGCTAAAGCATTATTTCTCCTTTCTATTCATTATTATTCGACTCCCAAGCATTTCTAGCGTTTCTAGCTTCGTTGCGGTACACTCGGCTGTTTTATACTTTCCCATAACCCTTTATCCCAATAAATTTACATACGGCAGAGAGGGCAACTATTAGAGGCTCCAGGATTTTATCAGGAACAGGACAGAGCTCGGGATTTCCCAATGCTTCCATCATCATGCGACATTGTCTAAACATTCATATTACCGTTCAGTTAAGTTTTGAAAAAACCGACACGAATGGCTAGTTTCCTAGATTTCATCGTATCCACGAGATTTTATTTTCCATAAAGATCTTTGATTCCCAAAAATATTAATTACCATCAATTGCGATTGACTATCATGAAAAATATGTAGGTATCGAGCTTATCCGAATTGACAGATTTGTTCAGAATCAATTCATCAATCTGCGATGAGCCTGAAGTTCGCGCATCGACGCAATGCCACGAAATGGAGAAAAATAAAAAAATTGATTCGTCACTTTTTTATTCTTTACGAAACCATTCGTGAGGTCCAAAAAAGCCTAGAGGCTAATTAAGAATAAAAAAATCGAAAAAAAAGTGACTAATCGTTTTTTTTTTTTCATTTCGTGGCATTGCATCGATGCAAACGTCAGGATCATAATCTGCGTGAAGCTCATTCATTCATCTACATGCAACATATCCGAACGCCATCGTTTCTATGGTGGAACACAACCCATGAATCGCAGTTTTTATTTTGAGGATTCCTGAGAAGAATTTACGTTTGCCAATCGGAGAAAGTTGTTGACCTGCCTCATGAACTGTACGATTAGCCGCCTCAGGGTCGAGTGGGGATTTATACATCAATGACTAACCTACTGATCTGTAAGGACAGAGGAGACGCAAAATTGTCTACACAAAGGTTCACATACAGGTCTCACGTAAGCCCAACTGCATAAACATTACTGATTTAGGGCCTCATGGCGACAGGAGAGGGGGACTTGTTTTGGTGGCATGAAGACAGGGCGGGTTTCCGGATTGTTCAACCCCTTTTCATCTCCGCAAAGCCAGGCACGGATTTGAGAGGATATTTTGAATAAGATGTATCCACGTACTTCAGTAGTCTTCAGTACTTGCCGCTATACTCTAATAAAATAGACCTCTCACGACTTTATCCTCCTTGACGTTGTTCCATCGAATTACAAAATCGTAAACTCCTCGTCATCTGGGACAAGGCTTGAAATTTCTTTGCGACCAGCACAAGTGTAATCTCGAGAGAATAACACAAAACCGAGGACTATTATAAGAAATGATCAACTTGCGGTTAACTCGTCTCTATATAATTAATATAATTAATTGATTAATCTACTCAGCGTTCATTGCTAATTCGCTCCGATAAAAAGGCAACGTTCTCACGAATGCATGCTCTTACTTGTTGCGTTTTGAACGGTGTTAATCCTGAGTGCAATAATAACAGTAATGAATATAAACGAACTCTACGGATTAAAGTTTATGGGATTATGTGGAAAAATGGGCATTTTTCCAGTCAACGCATTCTCGTAACGGGAAAATTGTTCAAGTGAGTAATACTTATTAGTTAGATGATTAAAGTAATACGATGATGAATACATTTTGCATGATCGTTAAAAGCACAGTAGAGCCTCTTATGTTTAATCATAATACAGAGAAGTTCGCCATGAATGGTTAGGAAATGAGGTGACTGACTTTGTAAATGTCCGTGTGCACTTATATGCCTATGTTACAAGTATCTATCAGAGCTCTTTCGCCCAGATAACCATCATCCATGAGAGCCATAAGAGTAGCTTTCACGAGCTACGCTTTATATGAATAATGACTCTAAATTAGCGGCCGTTTTAAATCTGTAAAAAAACCAAAAAACCATGAGAACCAATCTATAAACGTGGGCAGATGAAAAAAACACTTTTTCTATTGTTTAATAAATTAATATAATTTTATTTATAATTTTTTGAATATTTTTAAATTGGTTGAAATATTTCGTGAAATTTTTGCTAAAGAGAGTGCTTGCAATTTTGATTTTGCCAACTATGTGGATCTGTTACAATAAATCTTTGCGTTTATCATTCTTCTTTTTCGTTCTTTTAAAAAGTATCACGATTCAGCAAACCCTTAACGCAGCTCTGGTTCGACCGCGAGTTGCTCTTCCTCTTAGTATTTTTTTCTTTCTTTCATTTTGTTTTTTGTGCCGACTCAGTGGAGCCGATTCCAGTCTCCGCTGAGTGTAACAAGGAGTCCCGTTGTGTGCCACGGGGCTGCTAACCGTGGTCCACTCCGAAGAGTCATTGTGGCTGCTGCTGGCCGCGCGCGCTTTAAAACGTCTCAATCGCAGGCCTTGTGTGTTTGCCAATCTGCATGTTCACTGTTTGGTGAACGTTCGATCGATCTTTGTTACGTTGTCCCACAGTGCAAGTGCATTACACAAGAAAAAGTAAAGGCATCCTCGAAAAATTCGTCAATTCGTGGAGAAAACTTTTTCGAAGAGTTGTATCCATCCTAGTCGTATCCAAGGCAGAAAGTTTTACAAATTCATTCGGCAGCTCTGTTTTCGCAGATTCCCAAACAAATTCCATTATTCCACTTCCCATTGGGTCCGTGGAAAAAATACTAACGTATCAGGTTCTGTACATTTAAAAAATACATAACTATTGACTGGAACATTAATCATGTTGGACGTATATTTTGCTATGAAGAGAAGTAGCATCGCTAATACTTTATCGAGTCTATAGCTGCAAGGATAGGAAATAAAACGGGGTAATCTTTCACCCGGGGCAGTGCACCGTGTTACAGCGAATGCCTGATTTGCTGGTCACGCTACAACTTGCGGTGAATCAACCCACATATATATAGATATTCATATAAAAATATTTATTGCTAGCAATTGGTACGAATAAAATACTAGATGATGAAGGTTCACGTGAGTCTCTTTTCGAGCAGCTTTATCCTCTTGCTGGTCATTGCCGCCATCGATTCTCCTAAGTGAACTATCCACTAACAACCTGCGCAACCGGACGCAGAGGCTTTATAGTTTATATGAAAATTGTACGCGTAGTAACCAGATTTCTATACATATAGAGACGGATAAATAAATATAAAAGAGTTCATAGAAAGAGGCGGTTGCAATCACACCCGAAGTGTGTGTGTGTGTGTGTGTGAATGCTCGTGGAAGCTGACTAGTCAAGGCTCAGAGGAAAAAATCTGGGAAGGATGTTGTTGAAGAATGAGAGAAAAAACACATTTTAGTATTCTTGATCGGTATCAGCTTTCTCATTCATTTCCTAGACGTTGCTGATTCGGCCTATATGGAGAAATCTTTACGAGTGCTACGTGACACACGGAATCATCAACAGCCCTTCCCTCTCTTTCTCTATCTCTCGATCCGCAACGTCCGGGCAAATAAATCGAAAAAATACTTGGATGCTAAAATCTCCAGCCAAGATATATAAGGCGGGAAAAACGAGAGGACGAGATAACGGAGAGAGGGAACATGGAAGAGCTCTGTGTTTATGGTAAATCCTTGAGTGGAGTTTGGTGTGCACGCACAGTTCCCGCATTGAGACGTTAAAAGTTTATTGGCTACCTGGTACATATAATTATATTAAACAATTATCGGTAATTCTGAAGAGACAGAAGAGCATAAGAAATGATTGGGGGGTTGAGTATAAATTCGATGCTGTTCTCTGCAATTTAATGTCCAATTTCCAACGGCGAAGCTCGGACTTCTGATTATTTCTGATTTGTCACACGAATACGAATCCGTCGTGAGAGAGTATGCTTTTTCTTTGCCATACTTAAAGTCGTGTCCGATGCTCAATGGGTTTATTTAATCCATTGCTTCGCAGAGAAAAATATGGACGAATCAAATGCTCTCTAAGATGGTCCATTAATCTTCACAGCGGTCGAAGCTGCCCGTTGAAAAACACGATTCAATACAGACATCAACAGTTACGACTTGCGCATAATTGACTGGACAAGTTGGCTGCATTAAATGAATCCTCCATGAGAAATAAATCCCGTTGATTTCTGTCCATGATCAGCAACGTGAACCCACAACTTCTATTATATTTGAGGAATTATGAAGAAATTAATTCGGAGAGAACGAAAGCTTGGGTTTGCTACATCATCGATATTGAATTTCTTGGAGTCGGGTACTTAAATTTTTTCTCTGTCTACGAAGAATTAAGGTCAATGATTGCTACTGTATTCGAATTTATTAGTTTTGAAAGGTTTTTCGGCTCGCCCATCAAGAAATGGCTTCGAGTCTTTGAATCGATCGCGAATAATATGTTAGAGCATTTGAACGCGGCAGGGTG
Source organism: Campopleginae sp. 14b (assembly GCA_030522525.1). Lineage (NCBI taxonomy): Eukaryota > Metazoa > Arthropoda > Insecta > Hymenoptera > Ichneumonidae > Campopleginae sp. 14b. The sequence continues at coordinate 167,304 of JAPYYS010000001.1, forward strand.
CATCGAAATGCGAAGCCGATTGGAGTGAAAGCGTTGGCCCTTCTTCACGTAAGTTCTAATAAAATTTTATTGCTCGACGAGATCGCTCGGCGCTTCATCACGAACTGATGCAACTTCTCTCCACGACTAAATTTCGATCTTGTCATCCGGCTCCTTCCCTCCCGTCCTTTCGTTCACCAAGAAGAAAAGAATGCGGGATCCAACTTGAAATTTTATGATCGAAGCGCGCGATCATGCACGATTCGGGATACTTTTTCGCCTCGTTCGCGACTGCTCGAGAAAACCGGTCGAACGACGACCAACCACTCAGATGAGAATAGCATTGATGAGCTAAAGAAGAGCTAGCTCGCTGAGTTCTTCAGAGCAAGCTCCTTCTCCAACAAACCAAAGAGTTCGCAACACTCGAAGGGATCTTTGAACTTTCAGCGATGTCTCTGTAAGAGGTCAATGTTACCATTTACGTAATGATTCTGTAATGCGATAGTCAGATACTCTATCCCTTGAGGCAACACAAATCACATCAAAAGTCGAAATAATCTATAAATATTTATTACGATTCATTTCACCCAATTTCCCAATTAAAAAAACAAAACCACAAATTTTTGATAATAATTTTTGAAAACTCCCCCTCGGAATATGCTATCGAACAGAAACTTTTGATTATGAACCTATTGGCTCGCTGCTTCGTTTTACCTTCCTGAGCAGGAAAACTGAAATAACAAAATTTCGATCATTATCGTGGTTTTGAGGATCCAACGAGGTCCCAGGAACGTTGAAGAAAGAATCGAGTTTTTTTTTTTTTTTTTTTCAAGTCGACAATGCGAATGAGCATCGAAAATTGTTTGGGCTGTTGATCCGCATGAGTCTTTGATTATTTTTTGTGACTACAAAACGGTTGTAAGGTAGTACTTTTTGGGACGTAGTGAACTCCGTTGGTATGATCGTTAACACTTACAAAAGTCAGAGATCTAAGGGAGCCGGAGATAAAAGAAGAGTAAGTCGAAGAACAGCAAGGAGTAAAGATTGGAAGAGAAAATTGCTTCGACAAAAATGCGCTACCCGTTCGGCATTGGCAACGAGGGTTGCTAATGCACCGCGGTGAGGGTCAAAGGGATAGAGCAGCGAAGAGAGGAACATTCGGAGGAGGGTGAGCGATCGTGAATTACGATCGACTTTCACTAGCGCCAAGGTATACCCTCCGTGTACAATATACTATTGCTAGAGTGCCGATGGTATACGTGAATTGAAGAAAATTGAGGGTGGAACGAGCAACTTGGTTCCCGTAAAACCTACGGATCCGCAAGGACAAAGCGTTTTCTCCACTTTTATGCCTGGCAACGAGGCCAACGAATTACGCCATTCATTGATCTCGAACGATTGAACCAACCAGCTACCGTAAAAAAATGTCTGAATAAATTATTTGCTCTGTTCGAAACAGAGCATCAAACTAAACAAATTTCAATTCTATAACACTAATGTTTACGTTCGTATACATTTTTAATGATAAAATATCATTCCCTAAGTTATTCCATACAATTGTATTCTTAGAAGAAATGAGTCAAAAAATCATAATAACCCAGAGCGTGTCGTCGTCAGTTGGGCATCGCTGACACCAAAACTTTGTTCTAAGGTACAGAATAAAAAGGGTCGAATTTTTTATGAAAAAAATTGATTTACAGATACAAATATTTGTGTGGGATCGAAATAAATGTAAAACTCTAGTAAGACGATGAAAACGTAATGAGAGAATGAGTTGCAAAAGAGAATACAGTGATTTGCAAAGAAAATAAGTCGATAATGTTAGTGTGAAGATAAAAACATTGGCGAGTAAGATTGAAAGAGTTTAATAGAAGTGTAGCTGAATAAGAAGCGGAAGAATATAGAGGACGGAAGTTAATATCGAGGGTTAAGTGGGTGGTTGAGGGAGGAGCGAGAGAGATATAGATTCAAGTGTGATTAACAGAGGCCGCATGCGCCGAAGAGAACGTCTCGGGGTTGTAGAGCAGAGCATACCGCACTAAGACCAGGGGCGACTCAAACCACCCTCTTTTCGAGGGGTGGTTCTCGAGGGGTGCAGGGGGTATATGTCTTCCCTCTTTCTTCGTCTCTCCGTTGTTTCCCTCTCTTTTGCACTCGTATCATCTCCATTGCGGAACCGTCTCATTCTGGTTAGTTCGCTCACTTGCTCATTTCCCCTTAGATGCCAAGAGTGAGCAAGATGGAGAAGCAAATTAATACGGGCGGGCAAGCGGGCTTCGCTAACGAACGAACCGACGCCAAGTCTAGCGCCGACCGTCCGACGCTCAGCGCGTCGTCTCTCGTTCTCCTTCTGTATCTTCCTTAGACTCGCTGCTCCTTTTTTTCACATCATACACATATTAGCCTTCGAGCCTCAACCCTCACTTCCCATCTATTGCACGTATCTTTGTGTTTTTCTCGTGATTTACGTCAAACTTGGATTGTTCAGTGATTTTTACTACTGGCATAGATATCGATTAGATCATCGAGAGGAGGGGAAAAGTTGTCTCGAAGAGATCACGTGTTGGGAGGCCCCGAGAAGTCTTTTGTGTGTCATTCATGTGGATGAACTTCCTTCGAGGATCACGAATATCTGTGCCTTTATTTTCTTGATCATTCAAGTATTTTCTTTCGAGAAGAAACTGAATTAAAAGTTAAAAAAACAAGCAGGATTCGTATTGCAGCAAGAGAACGGTGTCCATCGTATCATTCAGTGTTTAACACGTCCCAACCATTTCTCAGTGTCGTCAGGATCATGTTGATGGATAAGGTACCGGCTCATGATAGATTCGCGATTTACGAATGATCGATTCAAGCCTTTAACGCCAATTTTTACGCCTTCGGATTGTATACATGGATTTACAAATGCACCGTGGCGATAAAGGATTACGAAACGTGAACGTGACCGATCGGAGGACAATGCAATGTGACCCTCGTGTCGAGCACCACTTTGTGGATTGTGCAACCAAACACGTTTGTGGTATATTTTTTTTCTTCTTTTCATATTGTTAAATAATTTCGCAACAGTGCTATCATAATTTCAATTCATCAAATACCATACCCCATTTTTTTTTCCATATTTGAATGTTGAAAAAAATATTGTGGCTATGAAACAGTTTTTCTACCGGGAAAGTGGAAAACTTTGCTCGTTAACGTGTTTGGCTTGACTCGTGACTAAACGAGAACTTGATGTTTTAAGATTGCGTTCGTTACTCGATTTTTTCGCTTGATTCAACGCAAAACGTTTCCTCCCCTTCCACCTCCACTCCTGTCATTTTTGCGCACAGGGTAGTTATGATGGCCGGACTCGTATATAGAGGCTCGTTTTTGTTCCACTGGAGAGGAAGCCCACACGACGTGTGGCGTTGAATAAAATGCTACGAGCCTGCAGCGATACAATTAACGCGGTACTCAACCAACCACTAGGTTTCATCATCGCGATATATTAAACGTTATTGCTGCTCGGCAAACACGCTAAAAAGCTGCTCGAGGTTTGGCAAGGTGCCGAGTGGCAGCGAGATAGAACAAAAACAAAACAATCGAACCACGCCCGGCGTACTAAACACCTTTTTTCGATCTTCCCTGAGCATGTCTTCTCGTTCATCCTGTACGAAACGGTGAACCAGCCGTTTCAGCCATTGTACACGCTTCCACCTTGTCAGATTAATATCAGCATAAAAACGCGATTCTCATAACCGTCAACATGCGATTAAGATCATTAGAGAGCACTATGGACGAGACTCAAGTATATAACATCCAAAGAGAATCATTCGACAGTTTTCAAAATTCGCACCGGAGGCTAATGACGTTTCGGGCGATGAAAAAAAATGGCAACTAGTCATCGAACGATCGAACTGAGGTCATCCTGATCGACTTTTCATTAAAAAAAAAAAGAAAAAAAGAGTAACGTGAGCGCCAGTAGTCGGAGACACAAAATGCAATCATGATCGGAAGACATCGTTATTCGCTTCATATATTTCCCAATTACAACCGAGTGCGTTTATATTTTAATTGCGTTTGCCTAATTGGCGGGGAATGAAATATTCTATAATTAAACACATTTCGTTATGAGGGAAGAGCTTTTGCAGCTATGCTACCTTTGCCGGAAGGGTCAGCCGACTGATAGTTCGTATGCATCGCAAAATCGGATGGAATATTGGTAAAAGGTTTTTATGCTCGAGCCGCGTTGGTTCTCATGCTGTTGAGCTGCTACGGGGCTTCGGAGCAATGTATACACGGTTGGCTCGATGTCTCGATCGGGAGAGACGCGGCAAGAAGGGCGGCCAGGATATCCCCAGCAAGGGTAGGTAACTGGTTACAGCAGCGGCTTTGAAAAAGGAAGGTGTAACAGAGATGGAGGAGTTTGCCGCTCTGAAGATCGATAAAGGGAGTGTCGGCAGAGAAGACAGAAAAAAAGTCAGGGAGAAAGAGCATGGATAATCGCAAGCTGCTTGAGAGGATCAGTACAGAAATGGATCGGCTGTACCAAGAGGGTTTTAAGGCTTTTAAACGCCTTCGAGTAACCCTCCCCTAACGAACTTCTTAACGATCGTTCGAAAAAGGTCACGGGGTGGAAAATTGTACGTTCACTGTGTCGCTTTGTACTGCACAATAACTGAATGTGTTTCCAGGTCAATGTTGCCGAGATTCAATTAAATTTTCATTATTTATTCATTTTCTTCTCATCGTCACATTATTTTCTCTTCTCTACGTAATTGCTTTAAACTGTGTTACTAGGAGGTTTTCCGCTTGCTGATTTAGAATCTAACCCCCGAATATTTGGTTAAATTTCTGGAAAGGTTGTATTTCTTGAAAATCCAATTTTTTTATTTCAGTGTGCAATTCCCGCGATGAACGAGCGAAGAGTTACTAGATATTTTGGTTTACTCGATGAGTGTCCAGGGTGACTATTGAGATCGAAACAAAATTGGCAATAAATTTGTTGCTTTCGGCGTCCCACTACGACTTGACGGTTTTGCACATCTCACACGTTACAAGTGGCCAAAGTTTTATTCATTTAGTTCTCTTTATTCGAATATTCTCGTTATAAAATGAAAACGATTGAGAAAAAAATCGTTTTTCAATACTTCGACGTGTAAGTGAAGGCGAAAAAAACTGCAGACTTGGAAAGCCATGCTGAGGCAGTTCCTGCGCACATTCGTCCTGAAAATTATTTCACAGGTGCGAGATCGCCAAATGACCATTTTTTGAGAGAAAAGTGAGAAAAGGCTCAGGACATGATATAGTTGACAAGGCTTTATTGCATAGCGAGTTGAGCCGCGGATATACGAAAAGATATGACCGAAGAGGTTATACGATACGGAGGTCGTGGAAAGGACGCTGCGGAGCAGACGATCTGGTGTTATATAGCAGAGGTCGCGGTAGGGTAATCCTGGCAGGCGGATTATTTGAAATTTTTCTTGGGTCCGGGGGATGGAGAAGGGAGGAAAGCGTGTGTAGTGAGTGAGAGGGAAAAAAGGAACGTGGTATAAGAATACGCGGAGACTACGCCTGGGCTCTTCTTCGAGAAACTCTCGAGCTCTGCAGGTCCCGCCCTCCTGCCAACCCCTGCTGATATATTGTTCTCTTATCCTCCGTATTCTCTCACTGATTCCCTCTCTATCTCTTGCTCTCTCATTGCCGTTTCCATTGCGCTCTTACACACTCTTGTTGCATTATCCTTCGACACTCAAGCTCTTCTCACACTCCTCCTGCCCGCTTCTTCGCTTATCCGCGAACGCACGTGAAACAAACAACTGCTATGTGTACCGAAAAGATGGTGGCGAAGGAGAAAAAAAACATCCTCCAGTTTTTCGCTCTCATATCTGAGTGATTACGTAAGAAAAATATTTGCTAGGACGAATGTATTCTTCGCTATAGCTACCACTAGGTCTAGACCGTTTAAATTGGCCAAAACGCATCCTGTTGTCTAATTGCTTCGGTATTCTGAAAACAAAACATGTCAAGAAATTCTATTGCGGTGTAAAAAAGCTCTTGGAACATGGACGATGAATATGCATCAGAACTTTCAATGAAGAAAATAAAAATGATTAATTGACGTAACAATAATCATAAGAGCAAAATCTTTTCGCTTATCTTTTTCTGTCACTCACACTCGAACAAAATTTTCGAGTTAATGTACGTGTATGTCATTTTACTATAGATATACTCTCTTCGAGCGTCATAAATTTATGTCCTCGTCTTTGGCGAAACTCGGTCCCTCGCGTAGCTCCTCCCGGTTTATAATGTCATACAACGTCCTACGAAATAATACCCTCACCATCTCTCTCGCTTTTCTTTATATACCTTTAGTCTCGTTCTTCTGTCCACCCTCCCTCCTCGCCCGTCGTACGTTCTTCTCTTCTCATCTATCAACACAGTTTTCTTTTCCCTCGGCACGCTCTAGTCCTGCCAAGATTTATGAAATGGTACTTTGTACGGTTCCATTTTGGCGCGAGGCTCCTCCATTTCCCACCCTTACTCCGCCTCATTTGAGCGGCAGCAACCTATTTTTCATAACTTTCTCGAGATATCGGGACTTTTCCAGCTCCACGGCATATTGCAAAACACACACTATACAACGTCCAAGATGGCAGCAGCAAACCTTCTCTACGGAGCGCAGAATTTATGAAAAATCCAACACCGGTTTTTCCAATTTTCTCAAAAATTACTATCGCGAGGTCATACAATTAAGTAAACTCTGAGCTTCTCAACGCAATGCCGCTGTAAATGTTGTCCGTTGTTTGTCACTTTTTCCGTCTCACTACCACAAAAGATTGCTCTATCAAATGTTCAGTGACTTTCAGGTGTCGAGAGCTTTTTTCAAATATTCTAAATGATCTTCAAATAGTTTTGGCTCGTATAGTTTCCGGAATATTTGCGCAATCTTGGTGATAAAGGAAGAAGGATGTTGATGCGTCGAGAGTGAGCATGACAGACACAGCGAAAAAGCGTTACGACTCGACGTCTATTGCATTCCTCGTCGTTCCTCGGGTAAAACCAATCTTCGATGTTCCTCTTGGCGTTCCTCTCTAGAGCTTGGTATCCGGAACTGCTCAGAGGCGCGAGAGTTGACAGGGCGCACGCTTTGTTACGACTTTAGACGAGCATCAACCTCAACGGCGAAGATTGATGCCGAACCCCTTGGCTTTCTCAAATTCCAACTCTCGCACGACTTTTCTAAATCCTTCAACATTCATCCTATACGTCTTATGTATTATTTTATGAGACGCGTATTCTAAAAGTTTTTTCATTTTGAAATTTGTGTGGGTTTGAATGTGGAAATCCACGTGTTCCCCGAACGTTTTTTCCGCTTCAAATTCCCCCGTTTCAAACATTAATTGAGCTCTTCACCATCGAAGGGTTACGACAATTTTTCGTTACGTGGCTGGGCGTTTACCATTAATGAGGAAAATTAGTGAGGAAACGGGACATGATTAATCGGCTGTACTTTGACTCGCATGTCACGCTGCCGCACATACGTTTTCATAATTAGCAGCGAAAATAAACTCACGTACCCAATATACGTTTCCTTACCTATTCAGATTTTATTCGAATTCGTTAGAATTTTTTCAAAAGCTCGGATTTTGCGAGCGATCGTTGGAGCATTTTCGAAAAAGTTTCAAATAATTAAATCGCGTCGTTTCCGAATCGAAATTTTCATCGCAACGAACGATTGGAATTAAAAAAGTCAAGCAACATTCGTCGTCGCGATTCGAGCACATATTTGACTCCTATACAAGACCGAAACGTAAAAAACATTATCCGAGAGTATGGATGAGTGTTGACGTGTTTTTCCACCGCGGCAGTACCGACTTTATCTCGTAATGACCCGAATACTGGCCACACAGTTTTCCTCTCTTTCCCATTGTATCTGTGTTTCATTTGCGCTTCTCCCTCGGGCGTAAGAGTGATTCATGAGCGGTTTAAATCCACCTTGGCCATCTCGGTACATACATGCATACGGTCACATACCCATGGATATGTAAATATATACATATATGTGAATATATGAAGCGTACTATTCCCCTTCGTCTCGTTTACGATGCAAGTACGTATAAATTTTGCAGGTGGACGCTGCATGTCGCTATGCTGATCCACAAAAATAGATCAAAGCTCGTGAAGCGTCCAACATTGCCGAGCCACAATTTCTAACACCACATAAGCGTCGTACAGTGCAGAACTTGTCTCTCTCTCTCTCTCTCTCTCTCTGATGCTCTTTCCCGCGGAATCAGCCAAAGGGAATTATGGTTTGCGGACACGGATACGTCCACGCGTAATCTGCCGTCTCTCCTTGGCCACCAGCTCACCATCCAATTTTATATATAAATATACAAGTCGCATTCGTGCCAAACTACAAACTAGAACTTGCAAGCTTCTGTGTGCCACTCGAACGTTAACTGGATGCCGGTAAGAATACAGCCGGACATTTATCGTTCGGTGAGACACCAGCCGTCAGCCTGCTTCTTTCCGACTCTGACGAAGCGATTTCGTCGACCGCCGCAAAGTCTCTCCAATTTATAGAAACAACAATCGCTGACGTAGTTCACCATGCGTATATAAAATAACATCGCCAGTACTTGACAACGAGTAATTAGACGGAATTTTTGGAGGATTGACGGATTCGTCTTGATACCGCAGCATCGCTTTTTTATTCACTCAGTGAATATTCATTGAGCATTCATTTATAAAATGATAATGTCTTGCCTTAATTATAGTTTCCGGTATGAAAAATCTACCGAAACTGCGCAATCTACCGAAAAGTGCTTGAGCCTGTAACTCCAACGTAAACGGCAATTGCAAGCCCGACGATAAAAACTGAGCGTGGCTGCATGTAGACGCAACCAATTCGCACTCTATTTACAATACATTTTATAGCTCGTTAAAAATACACCTGTGCGAAGGGCCGTAGATTTTTCCCACTGTGGCTCTCTCACTAATATTATCTCCGATAAATCTCTCGTATGTCTAAAATAAACACCATGCAAAAGTATAGTTCAGCAGGAGGAGCAGCTGTCAGAAGGTATGCGGGTTCAGTTTCGCGTTAATTCTGTTGCTTTGAATTCCGTAAAAAGCTGTACACGAGTGAGTTTCAACCGCTTAGCTTCTTTCGGGCTATGCATATTTTGCAATAATTTGATGCATCGACTGTAAAAAAAAAAAGAAAAAAAAAAAAAACGAAAAAAATTAGGCCGATCCTACGGACCATAATTGCTGCCAAGAAAAAAATCCAAAGCGAGAGAAAGAGGAAGGAGAAGAATGGAAAAAAAATTAACTTTATCGCTGTAGTCCAAGCAGCGAAGTTTGTAAACGAAATTTTTTTACTAAACGATTTTAAACCCGATATAAACCTGTATACGGATGTAAAACAAAGAGTTTAACAATTCGGGGAGAAGCAGGAGAGAAGGGAGAAAGAAAAAATTACGACGTTTAACTTTTCATGCAAAAACAACCCAGAGGTAGAACTCTTTCATCCTACAGTTGTCTTTTTTTTCAACCTCTTTCTTGTTTCTCGTATATAGACTATCCGAAGAAGGCAAAGGTCTATAATTATTTCGATTCCGTGGGCAAAAGAGCGTGCGATGCGCGTCGCGTGCCCCGAAAATGACGACGATCCACATAGCGAACGAGCTTCAACGGAAATGGCCAAAGCAATGCCCGAATAATATTATCGGGTTAACAAGAACCATTTTCATCAAGGGTCGAGAAACCGAGGCAGAAAGAATGCGCTACCGCCAGGCAGAAGGGGAGCGTGATAGTCACGAGTGTGAGAGCACAACTGAGATTGTTATAATTACATGTATCTCTTTGAATTTCGCTAATTAACGAGAAACAAGTTTTCCGGCAAATAATCTGCAAAAATTCTACTCGACTCAGGATATTTATAGTTTTCAAATCTTCGTGCTTTTATTTTAAGTTTCACCAAGTTTAATACTTGCGACCACGCAAACTATAAACATTTGGTCGTATTTTAGAATTATTGCCAAACTTTTGAACAATCGTTATCCCCACGACATGAATTTCGCTTTCTTGGCCTATATTTTTCATCATGTGACATGTTTTATTCCTATAAATATGAATTTATTCATTACCCTTTGTACGTTAACTTCTCAGAGATAAGAACAAATGTGTTTGCGGAAAGATTAATATTGCCGAGTGTGGTGTGGATTCTGTTGGCTCGGTTTGTTGGAATAAATCTTGTAGACGTTTTTCTCATTGGTTATTAAAGATCTTGCGTCGAACCGGAAGGATGATTAATTTTCCAAGATTCACTTACAAACTCGATTGCGAATAAATCTCCTGGTTTCGTGATTCATCTGACATTTTGGTAGAAACAACAAAATAATCGTTATTGTGACAAGTACGAATGTTGAATTTAATTTACCAAATGAAATAATTTCAGAAAGGCATAGAAGAATAATCGATTACTCGCTCTGGAATAAAAACTATACGAGGCACTAATTATTGGAAACATTAATTGATTTATGTACAGGAATTTTGATCATCAATCAAGTGTCATAAATATCTCTCGGCTTAGTTCATTATTAATTGCTCCATCTATTTAAAGTGTGTAAGATTTGAAACACCTGGCAACAAAATCCTTTAATAAAATGTTTCACCTCGCTAGAATACCTCAATCGAAATGAAAGTGAAACGTTGTGTTAACGAAGTTATTATTAGTAATCTGAAGAGCGTCAGCAACTCGATAATTTACTCATGAATATTAGAACGAGAACATACTCTGTAAATGAATATTTACCAATTTGAGAGTAAAAACTGTTTGTACTCGAGGATTATTGAGACTAATTGTTATCGAGGAAGGCAAACGTCGTACTTGGCATGGATCGTGATTATAAACCTAGAGAATGATAATTATGTGGAAAATGACGTAGACTCGGCTGGGTTATTTGATGATGGTCCTTACATGTGTATATTTGAATAAATATACATGTATATATAAACGTTATGAATATGCAGTACGTTATGTATACACGCAGTAAGTTGGAACAACAACAAATTATCGATCCTTGATCCAGTCGAGATCGCGTGGTTCGCCAGTAATTTACCAAGGCTTCCTTTCGCTCTATCCATCTTTCTGTATAGCTGCGCTGGGAAGAAATATGTGCATCGAAGGTGCCTGTGGGGTGTAACTGAGGACCACGCTTCGCCAAGATTGGCACGCCCTAACCGGTATTCTCTTTCACCGTCTATACGTCTATGCATGTATATAGTAAGAATATACGTATGTGAATGTGTGGAGAATATACGTGAGAATATTCACCCACATATGGAAGAATGGTCCATAAGATATACAGCATTCGCTGCGGTAGAGATTGTTCTGTGTATTTGTCGTAATATACGAGAAGCTCGGAAATATAAAGTCGACTATATATTCTGTTGGCGTAAATATATCGGATCTCATGAGTATGCGACTTGAGTAAAAAGGTTGCAATTCGCATGAATCTACATCTACTATTCTTTGGTTTATGCCGTTATAATTATTATCAATCGTTGTATCTACATTTCGCGTTATGCTAGTTGCACGTTGGATTGCGTGGAAAAGCCTTCACCGGTGAGTAACTGTATTCCTCGGTTACTCGTATATCTAATTGCAGAAGGCTCCGAGTCGATGGTCATTCGTGGACGGTGGGGAACGAGGCAGAAGTAAAAACGAGGGTTAGCCATAACGATGTTTTATGCTCTTGGCTTGACTTGATTTTCTCGCGTCACACTCGTTTTTTCTCACTTCTCTCTCTCTCTCTCTCTCTCTCTCTCTCTCTCTCTCTCTCTCTCTCGCTCTCTCTTTCTTGGGGTTGTATACCCCCGTCACTGAGCATTTATAATGCGTTGCATATACATCGGTTCGGCTGGCATATAGTTATATAGTATACGTGAAGGAATGAGTTACGATTGAGAGAAATATTTTCAGTCAGTCCTGTTACTACACTTTCAAGCTACACGTACAAAGACCACTGCCTACACATACATATGTACCAGCTCGTGTTCACACATCACCGCAAAAGCACACCACTCTCTTGGCTTTCCAATTTAATTAAAATAATTGAGTATTCACTCCCAGTACGCTCTCGGCCCTCGCGGCTCCGCCGTATATACTAACATTTCTACACGCTCACACTCACACGCCCGCACATACAATTAAATCAGTATTGATAAAATTATTTCAGTGCTTCTGATATATACACTAATATCACCGTCGTACATCACCCGCACGGATATTATTTCTACTTGCAATTGAAAGTGAGGCAAATCAGGAAACGCAGCCATAATATGTACAATCCATTAATCGATTGGCATTTCATTCGCGATATCCATTTCAAGCATTGTAATCTGCATTTAAAATGTCATCAATGAATTAAGATTTCGTCATTTCAATATGATTTTATTTATTTAAACGCAAACACTCGACACATCGGGAATAAAAACATTTTTTTTTTTTTTTCAATCGTTTTCACGAACTTCTAAATGTGAATGTGATGGGACGATAAATTCATCGTAATGGGCATAGATAGAGGACGAAAGAAATTGTAATTCAAAAAAATGTATGGATGTTGTACATGTAGATACAGATTTGCTACACTTAAATCACATGTAAGCTCGCGTGACACACGTGACGTAATCTCCGTCCAGCCTCTAGACTCGACAACTCATATACATATATATCTCGAGCCGTATACGATTTCGCGCGATGATACGAATCCTCTCGCTCACCGACCAACTCTCTCTCTCTCTCTCTCTTCCGCGCGAGCTGCGCGTACATCCGACACGAATTAATCAATAAATTAGTTCGTGATGTGTATTCGCGTGAAGATATGTCGATGATGTGTCTACGCGAGTCATCGTTTGCTCTTGCCTACTCGCAGACATACTTATAACACTAATATATATTATATATACAGAGAATCCCTGGTCGCTGACTTGCTCGAGTGGAAGACCGATATGCTTGAGGCAACATCACCGACATGTGTACTTTTGCTGGCATAAGATACAACTGTGTCTCTTGTGACAGCTCGCGTAGAAAAACGAGAGAAAAAACCAAGAAAAATTGGAAGAGTTACAAAATGAAGCTGCAAGAGAGTTGAAGAAAAGTTTCGATCGATGCGGCAATTGCCGAGTAAACAGAGAATCTATTACTTCGGTTTGATCAATATTTTCATGAGTTGAGGGATTTTATTTTCTACAGTCTAGATCAAAAGTTTATCAATGCAAAAGCACATCGTGAATTCATAGTAACAAAGTTTTGTTATTCAAATTATCTCGATCGTACGTAATTGTAAGGCTCAGTAACACTCTCGATAAGCGACGGAGTTACCGAATTTGTGATTCGGTAACTCGGATTTGTGAATCCGCAATCGGAAATCGATAAGGAGGTTGGATCACGACATAAAAAGTTGCCACGCTCAAGCATGTTGAAAAGATAAAAAGTTTCAAAAAATGACAATTCAATAAAATTTGGCAAATACATTCTTCAATGGATTCGACTCTCAATTATTCGATAACCATGTGGCAAAAAATTTGGAAAAAAAATGGGTTTGTATAATTGATGCCAAAGAAAGTTGTCACCAAATAACATAAAATTCTCATTATTTTGATTTCGCCATCCGACCTCCTTAAGCAATTCTGTCGCATTATATGATTAAGTTTGAAATTGTTCATCAAGGAATGGAAGTCGCATCATTTTTTTGGGATGCAGCAATGACTACGCTCAAATTCTCTTGTTATTTGTACGAGCAGATGAATCTACGGAAGGTTGAAAAAACTCAATCGACCGTTTGTGATGACTTACCACATAAATTATATTTTTATCGACTTGAAGCGATATCCCATCCCTCGTGTTGAGATGTTAGAGCCTGAAGATGCATTTAAATAGAGAAGGAGAGCGAATAAATGTGCATACGTTTGTTTTTTTCGAGTTATTGGTAGCACACCTGCTCTCGTGTCCAGCCGGCTCGTGTCCCATTGGACATCAGGCCACAAACTTGCCTGACACGACCGTAGGTGCATGCACGCCCGGTTATCGTTTCATATACGCCCGACTGTGTCACGTACGCATAAATAAAACAGGTCTCAATGCACCTTCACATAAAACAACCCGATACTCGATTAAGTAGCCACGAATAATTTCTTACCATTCGGAACAGGAAAAAATAATTAAAAAAATTAACAAAATTTAGTCAAATTAAGTCCTTGCCAATGTACGAGACATTGCAGGAAATAAAAAACAAAAACGAACTCTACAAATGTCTAAGAGACATTTCCTCAATCTCGCCGCTCGTGGGACTGAGAAAAAGTATAATTTTCCAAACGCTCCGATTCGAATGTGTAAGGAAAAAATAAAATATATCTGATATGCTCTTATGTTTCTTCACGTGGGTGAACAGACGAGTGCGGGGCTCGAGGAAGTAAGTGGTCATTGTGTCGCCCAAAGCCAATGTAAATAGATCGCAATTAATTCAAAGTGTTGCGCGAAATGTTCACGAAGCCATGGACAACGCGTTCAAGACTGATGCTATAAAGCGGGACCTCATCCGTTTAAGAGGCTCGCCTGCTTCTCTTTTTTCTTTTAGCATCTCGGCACGATTTTTCTTCAGAATATTCTGCAGTTTGAAAACAGAAAGGCGAGGAGCGAGGGAAAGAAAAAATTCTAATTTCCTGCTCCTGCTGTGAGAGTTTTCACGTTTCCATTAAGTCCCTGTACCGACCAACACCCGGTATCGGCTCAGACCCCCATTTCGCAAAGTCTCGCTACCATCATCATGCATTTATAGATTCTGTTTATCAACTGGTTTGTTTACTTCAAGCGTATCCACTTGTGTGTACCAGCTTTTTGCCTTGCAATATTTCTGCTTTTTCATGCTGATCCAAGGATTATTACATCAGGACTGTAATAAAAGTGCTAATAAACCGGAGAATGTGAAAAACGATGGAAAAGTTTATCACACGGATTTTAACTTTTCGATCTTTGGATGTTCTTGTTCTACAAAAATGGACATAACTTCGCCACCCCACCATCGAGATTAATATTATCAAATGCACTTCCATCTCATATCGAGGTCCCTCTCTCCCTTTTTCTTATCAGTTTCTTTTGGCAATCTCTTGGGTACTCGCCGTGGTAGCGAGGAAGTGACACAGAGGTGGCGTGTTTTGCGCACAACTATAATTTCTCCATTAGTTTTTTCTCGACTCTCATTGCTTCAGCAGAAACTCGTAAAATCTGAGTCCAAGCCTGCTGATGTCGCTGATGCGATTCTATTGGTCGTATTCCCTTCAGATGAATCCTAAATGAACTAGCTCGTGGCACTCTGGGTAAAGGCTGAGCGAGTCACAACTGTAGCAACTGTCTTGGCGCTGACAGTTGGTCGCGCGAACAACCTCGGGTCGAGGTAATCAAACCAGAGAGACAAACGGAATAGGGAAGTATAAAGGAAGTCCAGGAGCCAAGAGGAATGTTGGGAGGCTTTAATAAGGTCGTGCGATAAAAACTTGTTACAAATTTGTTCCAAAGCTTAGTCAGCCCATAAAGCCCTCTCCCTCTTCCTCGCGTGTGTAAAATTCCGTCTCGCTCATTAATTTACAAACATTTTTTCTCCAACACGTGACATCTCTTTCTATGGAAAAGTGCGATGGCCCACCCTCAAACGGTTCGTGTTAATTGCCATCGTACCAATTACGAATGTTTAACTATCACGTTCGTCGCTTCCAAGAATCAGACCGTAATGCATTTTTAACGTGAATTACTGCCAATTTATAAATTTTAGAAATAAGGCAATATCATTTAGTGACATTCAGAGGAAGCAGCCCCCTCAAATTTTCAGATCCAAGAGTTTATTCAACAGTTTTTATCTAATGGGAATCAAAAAAGTTTTGGCCAATCTTCAAAATATTATTCCACGATCCTTAATGCTTAGTTTAATGTCGAATGTTTGGTTGCCATTGTAGCTGAATATAATTTTTCATTATTGTTATTATTATCGATAGGCCGATCAAGGGACTCAATAACAAAGATCGAGTGAGCAAACGTTTAGTATTTGTAGCACTGCGCAAAAATAATGTAAATACGCGGACCGCTCAAATCCCTCTCTTTGACGTTCGTTTATGCCTATAATTGATATAATGAACTGTAAATAGCACGTCATTCCAGAGCGCAGTAATTGCCGTCCATTCCCCTTTGGTTGGTGCATCAGAGGGTTGACCGTGAGACGTCATACAAAAATCGTTTTTCTCGTAATTTTTCAAACAATATTTGGACATTATTCTCTTAACAAATTATTATGTTAACAACGCGATTAAAAAAAAAAAAAATTGAATACGATGCGCCATGGATTTGGAGAAAACTTTGTGAAAAATTACATTTTTATTCGAATTTTACAAAGCTTTGGGGGAAAACATTGGGGGAAAGGTTTGAGGCTCTAATCGCCATATCATATTGCTAAATTGGTCGGTAATGATAGATAGAGTTTGGAATAATTTTGTATTTGTCAGTCGTATTTATTTTCCCTAAAGACAAACATGAAGACATTTTTGTCTCTATCATGTCGGTTTGTCATCTGTTCACAACACATGCTCCCAAAGCGCCTGAGGTTTGATGTAGCAACAAGTTGCTCGAGTAGAATTTGCATGGATGTCTTGATGGGTCTTGGCTGAAAGGCGGTCGGGTCTCTCTCTCTCTCGCTCTCTCTTCATCGTCTCATGATTACCGCTAATCGTTATTGGCACCGAGACTAACCTGATTCTTTGTGGAAAATGGTCGTGGAAGTGCCACCGAGACGTGATCAACAAGTATGTTAAGGCTTCGCTAGAGCTAAATATCGAACGACGTGCCAAGCACTGGTTTCGATATTCCCGGTTTTATATCGGGTCACATTTCATTACAAGAATCTTGACGAAGAAATATTTTTAGTGATTTTTGACATACAAATGAATTTTTTAATTGATTTTTGCTCATTAAGCTACAGCCATTCGTCATTGGAAATGAAAATTTAGAAAATCCTGGCACGTTGCTGTATTCCCACTTTTCCAAAGCAGCCTGCATTCCTTTGCAAAAGCTGTACATTTGCGTACAGAACAGTAGCCAAGAACAGAAGGGCCTGCAGTCTCCGAAACAGTTGGCCTGACCGTGTCCTCAGAGTATTTCTCAAATGCATCAACTTTTTTGACTTTACTCGCGAAGTGTGAATTGCACCAATTCTTTTCGGTCTCGTTCACTGGATTTTGTCTCATTTAACGTGAAATCCAGTCTCGGGAGCTGAAATTCGATGGATTTCATCGCAGGACACATTTTCTCCTACACCTGGATTTTGTTGTGGTAACTTCAGCCTTGCGGGCACTATAGTACTCCTAGGGATATTCTTGTCTAGCGGATGGACCGAATGGAAATTTACATGAAAAAGAGAAGGATCGACCAACAGCAGCGGCTTCTTATTCTCCTGCCTCGACGATGACTACACACCTTCGTCCCTCAGGGCCCCCTCCGGTTTCACAGTCGTGCGCGACTCTCGGCGGAAACACACGTATTCGCGTTGAGCGGCACCTTCGGAACCCCCTTGCTCGCTCAAGATTAAATTTATTCGAAATTACCCTCTTGAATTTCTTCCGCAGAGTGAGACGAACTAAGACCGCACACCGCTTGCATGTAAGGTAACTCCATACGTCGTGCGAACTACTCGACCCTTTTCTCCTCCGTACCTTTCTTTTGTTCTTTTCTTTCTCCTCTTTTTTATTTCCCTTCCTCTTCCTCCCTCTCACTCTCTCTTTCTCTCTTTTTTCAATTTTTTCTCGTTTGTTTTTTCTCGATGTCAGCATCTGACCTTGCAAGTGCCGTACTTACGTACTGTTACGAATTTAAACTGCATTGGAACATATTGCCTGCTCTATTCGCTGCTTCGTGAGAGTTTTATCCATTAAAAGTTCGACTGAGCTATACGTTGAATTCCGTCGATAACTGTAAATACCGATCGTCCTTTTATACCTCATGAAGATGTCCAACAAAACTTGACCCACATTTTCATACGACAACTGTTCGAAAAGAAGATTAGCGAGAAAACGGCGGTAAGGGTGAACTAAGGGCCTTTTTCATATTTCCAAGGTGGTCACGGCATAACTGAATGGAAGTTGAAAATTCTTAGCGTCATTATCCCTCTTCAAAAGCCAGTCACGATTACTTGCTTGCAGCGTGAATGAAAGAATAATAAGTCCAAATTTAACGATGTTTACTTCCGTCGCGAGGAAAATTATAGGGAGCGGTAAGGATGACTTCTCACCTTCGTAATGCCACACCTAGTCCGGAAGAAAACGATGAGCCCCAAAGCTTCTAATTCGTTTGAAGGAAGTTCCATGTGCAAGTGTCATTTTCCGTGCCTGCGGTGTAGAGCAACGACGTATAACTATCGCGACCGGCGACGACGCATTATTGGTATTAGCACCACAGCTTGCCCAACGGAACAATTTTCCCTCAATCATCGCCCAGACCAACAGTTTGTTTGCTCATACTGCCGTCGGCCCGGACATCCTTAGCATCTCTTTCTTGCCACCGTTATAATCGTGCCAGGTAATTCATATCCAATTTTGTTGTCGGTCCTCCGGCATATGCCCGAACTTGATGAAGCAGATGAGCAGATGAGCGTGCCAAGTGCAGGCCAATGTACTCGAAGTACATTGGCCTGCACTTGGCAACACCCATGAAACACAAAACGCCGTTTTACGTGGAAGACGCGATGATGCATTCATTGCAGACAATATCCAACAACCGTCTCTACTATAATGGGATCTCCATTCGGCCGGTATAAGCAAATACTAATTATTAATTACTAAGATTTTGTTGTATCAAATTTAGTCCGAATGAATTCTCAAGCTATTTTACGCGGCATGGTTTTCATTTTTCTTTTAATTTTTGATATTTCTTTGCTTTTGACTTTTGTTCTTCCTTTTTACACAATTCAGCAGACTTGAAGAAAAATGGTTTTGTTTGAACGTTGAGTCGACCAATTACGTGGTCTGCTTTGGGTGCTGCTTTGAAAATCGGAATGAATTCAATCGGATGCTGTTAAGCATACTCTTGCTCCTGCATCCTTCCTATAGGATCTTTATTGCGGATCTACGGGTTGCATAATAATGCGCTCGAGCCCAGATTCAGTGGGACAGCCCATGACATGTTTCCTTCATGCATAAGTATCTATGCAAAGCCAATAACGATTTGTGAAGAGCATCTCCACGAGAACGGAGAGTAGAACGACGGCAGATTATATTTTCATATGAATACAAATGGTAACAATCGTCCTGATCCTTTTTAATGCGTGTGTGTGTAAACGTTGAAATTTTACCCATGCCCTCCAGTGCGCTCTTAACATCAAACTTCATCTTTGGCTCTTCAATTTTTTTCGATAAAAAAGCAATCATCTCTTAATAAAAATATTTTTTTCACGTCAATGTTGTTTCGACCGCCAACTACGAACAGGCCGAAAACATCTCGAAAAATCTTCTTACGAAATTCGTTGATTCAACTCCACGAGAGTCCACGAAAAGTGCATAATCGCTCTAAAGCAATCGGAGTCATTTCCGCATGAACTTGCCGCTTGGACTGTTGAAATTTAGTGAGAAATGCAATCAGGAAGGATGCTTTGGCCTGTTCTCCTGTTTCTGTCCGACGATTCTCTTTCGATCATGTTAGAGGTACCGCAAGATCCCACACGATTATATGAATCACGTGTAGCACAAAGTACAAGGCGTAGGGAAGCTGCTTGAAAAATAAAAAAAATCGTGCGTGAAGGAACGACAAAAAAAACTTCGCAGAGCAAAAAAAAAAACGACGAGGCAACGAGATGAGGGAATGAAGCGCGGGATAATATATAAGGCAGCCAGGATTCGTGGCATCTTCTTCTCCTTAGGTATCGAAAGAGATCAAGGTGTACCAGGAAGCGGAATGCACCGGACGCGAGCACCGAACAACGCATTCATGCGGTCAAGTTCGAAGAAGCTTCTCAACATATTACAGGGTAGTGTGTAAGAGCGTGCTACGTGCAAAGGCATCATTTCTCCACGTACATAACGTATAACGAAGTGAGACTATGGTTAAACAAGAACCGAACAAGAAAATGAAAACTAAATTCAAGCGCAGTAGAAATATTGCATATTGGGTAGGGAGAAGAAGCATGTAGAATGTATTTCTTAGCTCTAGATACTTGCATTATTCTTGGAAGAGAAGATAAAATGAGTGACGTAACTGTTACGTCGGGGTTGAGAGAAATCCATAGAAAAAAATCGACTGAAAGGTTCACCGTACTGGAATACCGGTACGGCAGTCGTCCATGTCCCTGTAAAAAGGCTTCCTTTTAGGGTCAACTCGGTGCACTCGCTCCTTGTCGTCGAATCCATTATTACGAGTTTCACCGCGTCGAACCACCATCATAAACACCGCACGAGGAAGCAAGTTGAAGAATAAAGGAATAATCGCCGAGCGCGTACTAAAAGTCGATCGTAAAGCGCTAGGATACGATATAGACAGTCTAAAAAGAGCTGCTTGTTCGGTGTCCTATTGTCCAGGAAACATGCGAGGCATCATCCTCCTTTGCCAAGAAAATATTCACCTAAGATCCAACCTGGAGAACTCGGAGAATCTACTCCTGCGGTCTTCTTGGCAACTACTTTTGGATCGTCATCTTAGGGCTTAGTCTTGTATATGCACACCTGAGGCATTTCCATTCGCGGCTTTACGACCCAGCCACATCGCCTCCTCATTTTCTCACGTTCTCGATAAGCGCTAATGTCTTTCAGTTTCTCACGTTCCTTGGCTTCCGATCATATGAATTTAATAATCATCGATGGAAAAGTGCCAAAATAACACTTTCGCCTCTTTGACCTCTTTTTTATCACGAACAACTTATTTTCTGTATATTGACCTGAATACCAACTGGAAACAAAAATCAATGGTACTAGTTCGCTAGAAAATCAGTGAAATCTCAAGAAAACTCGTACCACATACGTAAAATAATGGATTATAAAAGTTCCGAACACGATATACCTAAGTCTCATTGGCGTGAGGACAGAAATAAAAGTCAACAGACCAGATCTTAGCTTGAAGTAAGCAGCTAAGATGTGTCATAGCAATGAAAGAAGAAGAAGAAGAAGGAGAGATTTTATAGCTTAAGACACAGCATCTCGTGGCTCACGTGTACGGTTTCTGCCATTAATGTGAGGTCAGGTTCGTCACCATTTTTCTACGGCTGCAGAAACCAAGTAGGAACGTCACCGGAGGAGGATAACCAGTCGGTATTAACGCTTCAGCTAATTGCTGCTCCAAGTATTTGCTACTTCATTCGAGCACAGCTTCGCAGCCTCCCAACCTTTTTCAACTGCGCTTTCCTCTCCTTCTTTCTCGTACTTGACTTCTGCAACACAATGATTCCTCAATGTGTTCGTGAGCACGCCGCTTTAATCGATTCGGATGAAGCGTACTGAGCTACCGAGAACGACACCTGAAGTAAGCAGCGCGAAGACTTTCTAAGGATGTTCACATGATTTCTTTTCACCCATCTGTTTATCGTCTACGGACATGTATTTATTCGTTGTTTGTTCAGATATAGTCAGGATTGTGACGATCACCGTTATTACTTTTTTTTTAAGGTGTTTCGACCGAGTTGACCTTCACTCCAGGTTCTTATTGATTCATGGAAGTTGAGGCGAATTTATTTAATTATATTCTCGGAAAAGTGAATGGGTTTTTTCTTCTTAATTTGTCAATTACTACATGAAAATGAAACATCGACGATTTCCAGGAATTCAATAAGTGAAATTTGTTAGTTCTAATGGTCAGGAGTGATCGGCGACAATAGTGGAGCATGCACGACGTGCCTAGGCTTCTTGAATAATTTATTCGTAAATATGTTGGTTCTGTAACGAAAATATTTCTCGGACGTACGTTGTAAACGAGGTTATTGGAGTCTGTGCAATATTTTGCACTTTATTATAGAAAAAAGTGAGAAAAAAGTGAATGAGTTTATATTTCATGAATATTAGAAGGCGGCAAAAAGCTCGAGTTGCAAGGATGTTATATCTCTGAATGGTAAGAGAGAAGAAAGGTAAGAAGGAAAGAGAGAGATAAAGAGAAAAAGGCGGTGGGTCGCGAGGCGCGAGGAAGTCGAAGGGAAAAGAAAAAGCACTTCTCTCGTTTCTCCTTGTGCCCCCAGCTCTCCCTATTTCTCTCGCGGGTAACGCGCCTTAACTCCGTTATTGACGGATAAAAGCAAACGCAAAAAGGGAGTTCTCTATATCTACCTCACTTGCGCGCCTCCTGCCAATAGAACGAGTCGAAAAAGAAGAGGAGCAAGAGCTTGAACCCGAAGAGAAGGTCGAAGCAATATAAGAACGGCCTAAACTCCGCGAATCCTTTTATTAATCCACGTGGCGGGATTGGATTTAAAGCCAGAAGAGCCTTCAGGGCGGTGAAGGCAGTCGTGGAGTTGCCCCTTGCACCCTGACTATAGCGACGTCATCTTTACTCAACTCTCGTCGTGGACACTCAGCAGCCAAAGAAAATGAAAAAAGAACGGAGAAGCAAGATTTCTCAGAATTTTGCAAGCATGCTTCGCTTCACGTCTCTGGCAGCATCGACTGCTCGTCCATTTTATTATCATTTCTTCACTCTAAGATACGTTCATATATTCCACACACCTTCATGACTCTTACTCCCTCGATAAATTAAATTATCCGTGTTAATGAATATCGTAGCTTCTTCATGTATTTTTACCAACGGAGGTTGCAGTCAAGTACTTCGTGCTTCGACCTCTGTCCGACTAATGAAAATTAATAGCTCTGCCGCCGACTTTCCTCAAATCCATTGCAATCATCGCACATTTAACTGTCGAGTCTTGGTTCGCTTTTTTCCTTCGTTTTTTTTTCATCTTCACGAGAAATACGTGGGGCAGTTTTTCCTAGGCTTTCACTCGGATCTTGAATTGCCTCGCTGTATGAAAACTGTGCGAAAATTTCGTTGATACTTCCCGTTTTCAAACGGATCGATAGTCAGTGCAGGTGTATTATATACAGGTACACGACAGATATCTACCGGAGGAGAGAGATAAAGAGATAGATATAACGCAGGTATCCGCTCCGGATCATTGTAGCATTGTTGAGTACACAATGGACACCACTCTGTCTCTTTCCCGCTCTATTGCTATCTCGCTCTCTCTCTCTCTCTCTCTCTCTCCCTCTCTCCCTCTCTCTCTGGTAGACTCTGGTCGACAATAGGGATTTCGCGAGGCAATATTCATCGATCCGTATAGGTATAGACTGTACGCGATATATCATGTATATACTAACAAGGGGAAGGGAGAACGAGACTGAACAGCAATGATCCTGGTGGCGTTGCTTCTATTGCGGCTGAATGCAAGAAAGAGTCTCGAGTGTTTTCTCGACCCATGAACCCTTTTATAATCCAATGGTATATACTATATGAAACAGGTATTGTTGATGACAATGAGCGAAAGAAAGTACTCTATGTTACGAGTACAATCCATAGGCCAACCGTATACGAATTTTCAAAGTTAAAAATAAACACGCGGAAGTGATTCGACGTGGCAACGATGTTCTTTGCATTTTATACTTTTATTATCAGTTGAGCCAATCATTTTTCCACCAGGGACATGTAAAAATTCTATCAAAATCGTCTGGAATGACATAGTTTCCGGAATTTCTCGTAATACTAATTTTATTCATTGACAAACATGCTATGAAAAACTTTTGTGCTCGACAAAATTTCATCAGAGCACTCCGGAGAAATGGCGTCTTCAAGTTGTCATCAAAGTCTTATATACGGTTGATAGAAATATTTTTTAATATCTCATATTCTTAGCAAAAGCAAAGGGTAGTTATAGTCGACGTAGTGGCTAGAGCTCAAAGCTTGCACGTATCTATGAAAAAGAAAAATTGTACAGAGGACCAGAGGAGCTGCGTTCACATCCTGCCTCTTTTTCGCTGGTCGTTAGAGCGAAAACGGTATCCATCAACGCCTCCTTCTTTTTTATACTTTTGTCAGACAGGAGACGAGCCGAAGCGATATTAAAAATGTCCGATGCCGTTGCACACTCGCCTCAGCAATAAAGCTAACCGCTCGCACGCGTTACGAAGAACGTTCAGCATCCGTCGTCTTCGTCATCCACGCTCTTTGCGCAAAACGTACCCATCACTAATATACAGAAACGTTTCAGCCAGCATGTACTTTTTCGCTTTTACGTTGGTTCAGTATTCGAATTCCAGGAATAAACCCAGCGTGTGAAAAAAAACTTTTTCCAAACAATCCAAATGGGACGCAGTTCAGCTGCAGCGTTTATTTATTTACCGATTTGATAATCTGATGCGATATACTGTTATACCAGTTATCATTCGCAATTGTCAAAATTTTCTTCAATTCGTTATTCGTACCGTTTTTATATTACTCGAACGAAACTTGGAGCCAGCACATGATTGTAGCAAGATACAAGATGCTGGTTACAACCGGTGCGTACTCTTGTACGTTTCCCATGAAAAGAAAATAATTTGACATATTTTAAAAAGTTTGAATATCGCCTGGCAAGTTCCAAAGCGTTATTCGTTGACTCGACCCTCGGCATCTCACGTTTTTATCCGAAGTATCGTAGCAAGGGTGACTTAGCGGCCAGCAACTCGTCGCCCATAAACTGCGACGACGTCGAGGGTGAGAAAGCACAAGGAGCTTAAGAGGGTGAGGGGGATCTTGAGGATCGGGCCAGCGAGGTACACCGTATTATTAAGAGGGTTGTTGCGACCAATTTCAAAGCGTTTTTTTCCCCAAATAAGTTTATCTTAATTGACGACTTACGATTCAACAAAGTACACAAATTCCTGCATGGTTGGCCGTGATGAATTATACAAGTCACTCGATAATTGTGTCTTCGGATCGTCTCTGTGCATCAAAAAATTCCCACCCCCTCTACCGCTCAACTGTTGAGTATAAAAAATCTTGAGAATAACGCTCAAGCAATTTTCAGTTAGAAAAAAATCATTCAAGAAGTTTTTCAACGAGACGTTGAATTTTTTCCTGTTTCCAAGATTTCATGCACATTGTCCATTCCTCAGTGTCTTAAATTTCTACCGAAGATTCGATAATAACGAATTGAATGGAAATATAAATAATAAATAGAAGAGCGAAAAGCCAGAGGGATAAAAGCTCGTGGTTCGAGATCTCGTAACTATATATACATATGTATTTATTGCTGAGTCGACGAGAGGTGGAAGCAGCTCGTCGAGGGTGTACGCGGGGGATTCCGAGAGGGTGGTTGGCCACGGGGTGTACGCGTCCCGGCATGAATATTGCCAATTTACGGGCAGAGGAAAGAGTGAACGTACGGTTCTCACCTAGCCGCGTTCTCGGTGGCTGGGCTGAGCCAGTTCCTACATCCTCTTTCGCCCCGGTCTCAGCTTGAGCACAGCGAAAGCTCTCCGAGTATAGAACGAACGTGGCGGTAGAAGCCACCCCTTTTTTTCTCCAAGTCTTCTTCCTCTTTTCCCTTTTTCATATTTGCATATACACATACATATATACACATGCGTAATTCATATAAATATATATATATATCCGTGTGTGTTGGTTATTTCCTCAAGGCAGGGCTTGCACAGTAGCCTCTATTTCCTTCGTCCCATATCTAGCCTCCCACACTCTCTTGAGTTCCAGACAAGATGAGAGAGGGTGAAGAAGTAAGTCTCGACGGTAGGTAGCTGGCGAAAGTAGAAAATTCGAGCGAGTAAACGCGAGAAGCAAGAGAGTGAGAGTGGGAGAGAAGAAGAGTGGGAAAGCGGTCGGTTGACGTGATATTGGAAAATGGCGTCGATGTGTGCGGGGAGAAGGAGGAGAGTCTGGTTATGGTAGCAAGAGAAAAAAAGCCCAGAATGCGAGGAAGCACGAAAAGGAAGGTATGCAAAGAGAGCGAGCGAGAGAATTTGTAGGTTGGTGGAAGGTCGGAGCGACGGTGGTGGTACAACCGCTACTGCCGATGCTGCTGCTGGCTTCTGTGCACCCCTGCTGATGGGGATGAGAGAGTGAAGAAGGCAAGAGAAAGAACGGGTGCAAAAAGCGGGCGCAGAAACTACACGAACGTGAAAGAGTCGACGGACTGCTAGGACAGAGACTGCTACGCCGACGACGAATACTACCACGAGAAAGTAGTAGGTGCTCGCTGCAATGGTAGCGGGGAAAAATAAAATAAATTGCTCAACATATCCAATAAGGTGGCAGAGCCGTCGCCCGGGACGACGCCGACTCGCTATACACTTCTCTTTTTCTTTGGTGTGTCCTAGTCGTACACGTTCTACTCCCGCTTTTTGTACATCCGTAACTCCTCACCGAGAAACGGACTCCTGTACCAACTTTAAAGATTCCCATCGACTGACGAAACTGCAGATGTACAAATATATTTTTTCTATACATTTGCCGAGTTCAATACTACTCGATGATGCGACGTGGAAACCCGAATGCAAACTTCATTTTGACTAGAAAATTTTTACTTTTTTTTAACCATCAAATGTTCATGCAGTCACTGAAAAAACCTCCGCAATTTTTATTTCGTTTCTGAGCATCGAAACTCATTGTACTGGATGGCAAAAAAAAAAAAATGTTTTTCCTCTTTTCGTGCATCGGGCTTCCACATTGGGGGCGAGTGTTTTTCGAAAGTTTTTTTGTTTCTCATGGGAGTACTGATTATGATGGATGAACCTACTGAGGCTGATGCGCACATGCGCCTAGAGAGTTGTCTATCTTCTTCTTTCCCGTCTCCCCGAAGCCGTTTTATTTTCATGGTCCTCGAGCGTGGCGATGGGGTGGGGTTGCAGGAAGCCGTAACTGGTCGACGCAGGATGGAACGTAGAACGCGGAGTATTGGATCAGAGGATACCTAACGTCACCACCCTCACAGGCTCCTCCATCCTCGTATACCAAACTTGCTCCCCTTGAATCCCATCGATATTACCATACATATAGGATAGTCTGTAATCTTGCTCGTCTCACGTATATAGCGGCGTTTTGCTTCGTCGTCTACCATCTTTCAGCTGTGTTCGTCTCTTCTCCATTCTTCTTTCACGCTTGGTCCTCATTTCCATCAGAGCAACGGAGCAGGACTCAGCAGAGGCCGCGCAGAACGGAATATCCTTCATATGTCTTTCGCGTTATTCCTTTTTATATATTCCGTTGGTATAAGCGCCGGAGGTCGATGGCGAACGTGGGGATGAGGAGATCGGTTAAAGGTCTTATGGAAAAGCTTGTGAGGAAAAATATTAGAAAGTATGAGAAGATGGAAAAAGGCGTCTGAGAGAGGGAAGGGAGGCTGGCATCGCGGAGAGAAAGTATGGAAGAGGAAAGTTTGAAGTTGAACGTACGTGGTTGTTCGTTCTCGGGTTGCCCGATGGATACGGCACAGGAGTTGTGAGCAGGATAAAGAATCCGAGCTTCCGATTGGTCTCTGCTTTTTCCAACCCCCTCAACCGTCTTCTCATGCCTACGTGTGTGTATATACATGATGGGGGTTGTAGTCTCCCCCGTCTTCTACACTCCACATCGGAGGCTTCTTCGACTCTGACATGCCCACACCCTTCCTTATCCCCAACATATACCTTATTCCTATACTGACTCACACTAAAATCTTGGCATTCTTATACACATATTCTTCTCGGAGATATCGTGCGAGGATGCGGTTGGTCCTGGCAGCTTTTCCCTCGCCTTGACACTTACTATATATTCGCAGGTCGAATATTCAGCACCGCGCCAGATATACAGAGCTGCGAAAAGTGAGAAGAATGAGGCAAAGGAAGAATGGAGAAGAAACGAAAAGGAGTTGCATGCTAGCTGAATCGTGAAAACTCGTTTCTCTTTTGCCACGACGTCTTAGTCTGTATAAACGTGGAGGAGGGATGACGAAGAAAATCTCTGAATGAACGAGCGGAGGATGCGGGAAAAGAAATCATCCCCGGGCGACCCCTTCGCTCGCGCGCCTGAGGGTGGAAAGAAAAAGTAGCTTGCTCGGCACGAATCCACAGTCTACGCTCGCCCTATACGCTGTTCAGGCAACAACCAAGAAAAAAACGAATAGAATAGTAATACGTGTGTGGTTCTCGATATACTTGGTCTGATGTGGCGCCGCACCCCCTGACAACGAGAACGCCCGAACGGGAGCTCGAGGTTGCGTGATGCACGTATGTGAGCATCACCGCGCAAGTCTGCTCAGTACCACCGGCATAAAAGTCGCGGCCCCCGAGATTCTTTTGACTCCACCCATACACAATCAATCAAAATCTTCCTCTCCTTGTATAAATGTACATGACTGTCCGCGCATATGTGAGTGTGTGCACGCGTACAGCAAAGTGCATGTCCACCGTATGGAAATGTTTATTCTCCTTTTTCCAGTTCCGCCTGAATCTGACGATAGATCATCGACAATAATATATTAGCGCCGATGAAAAATTATTTTTCAACACCCCCATGACCTTTCGTTCGTATAAAATACATGTTGGACGCAAAAATTCCAAGATTTCTATTGAAATTTCACAACCCATGGGGGACTCCATTTACAAATTGGTCCAATTTTTTTCTGTTATATTCTTCATGCAGAGAAAAGATGATACCAAGCAATTTCAAAAGGTGACGGATGATGGTTTCCACCAGCGAAATCATCTCACTCGTATTCTTCGGATAATTCATTGTGTAATTTCTCTTCGGACGAGCCAGAATTCACAAGACGCGTTAAATGTTGAATTTTTAGCTATTCATCGCCATTCAATTACATTTTTCAAATAGAGTCACGCGCCACCATAATAATAAATATGATAATATTGTGAAGCATGGAAATGCATAAGAGAATATATTTTACCTCGCGACTATAAGCAATCACCATACTGTTATGACAAAGGAAAAAATGGACTAAAAGGTAGGCGTCGATATTCAAGCGATAGAGATTGAAAATTGAAATTTTGTTCATCACGCTGATCGGAGCGATGATATCTCGTGTAAGTAGTTTCATAGGGCCAATGTTGGAGGCGCCATAATTTAGAGCCAGTCTTCGGGGAACTTTAAACTTTCATTTAAGAATCGTGATATATTTGAAAGGGTTGAAAAAAAAAAAAAAAAAAAAAAGTAGTGCGAGGCTTGACGCGGAAGGCTGGGACTGGATCGTTGATGTCGTGAAGACACTTCCATGCTGAAGAATGCCCTTCTCGAACTCTTTTCATCAGAAAAGTCGTTTTTTTTTTCTGCTGTACACGTACATCCTTTTCAAGCACTTGGCTCGTCCTCATAGCGTCTACATATCTGTTATGCGCGCGTCCTCTCAACGATTGTAGAGCGCGAGTGAAGTCAAAGAGGATGCGAGGACAAAGGGACGCGGAACGATGGACGCGATTCGCGCAGAGGGAGATGAGAAGGGAGAAAAATGAGTGAAAAACGTGAAAAATGGGAGGGGTGAAGAAAGAGGAGAGATGCTCTCGAGAGGAGCAGCCGCGAAAGAGGAGGACAAGAAAGGTGACGGAGGGAATGAACAAAAAGGGTGCGGCGTTGAAGGTTGCAAGCAGCAGCGCAGTAAAAGAGGAAGAGAAAATCGCGTTGAGTCGTCGCGGGTCGAGTGCCCCCTTCCCTTTACCGTGTCGAATAAGTGGAGTAGCCGAAGGCACACGGGCGTACTATACCCATTCTCGTTCTCTTGCGTTTTTTAATATTTTTTTTCATTCGCTTCCAGAGCGAGAGAGAACAGAGGGAGCCCCTAGATGCCTCACCGCTCGGGCGTCTCGAGCTCGAAAAAAATCGATACCACCGAGAACGTAAAAGGGTTAAAAGTCTTGTCATCTCCCTCGCACTTTCTTCCGTCCTCGAGTCAACTTTCTCGACTCTCGTCAGCGAGGAGCAGCCTGTTTCGAAAGAACTGCGACTGCTGGACCAAAGGGCGGCTAGAGAAGCAGAAAAGAGAGAATATAGAATGTGTATACATGTAAATATATTTATGTTCGTTTCTGTACATATATATCGATGCGTGTATAGATGGAAGAGGCGAGGAAAGCACGGTTGAAAAAAGCACGAAAAGCAAAAAAGAAGCAACACGAATGCGCGGCAGAGAACGAGATTTACATACCTCTACCCTGTCGTCCGTCCTGTCTACCATCGCTCGAGCTTCTCTTGTTAGCTCAAAGTTGCCTCGTCCGCGCCTTTTGGCTTCACCTCGGTGTGTGTATACGTATTACAATCTACGTGTACACACAGCTTACTTATATATACGTATGTTAGTCCCGTACCCTAACCTTCCGTTGGCTTTTACCCGCGTTTAAATATCAGACGAGCTCTTGCGGTCGTTAGTTGCGAGAAAACTCGTGGAAAAGTGACGAGAAAGTACGAGCTTGCCAGGCACTAGCTCGACAAGAGAATTCAGATCAAAAGGATATGAAGAGATGGATAAAACGGGAGAAGAATGTATTTTGTTTTTTTTTCTCTCTCGGCAACTAAAAGCTTAACTTCGTTACGGCAAATAAGGCGCAATGTGAATTGTTTAATGAATACTCTCATGTAGTTGTTTCTTGCTGCTTAATTTCGTTTTTGTTTTTCAATCCCATATTTTTATTCGTGTTTGTTTTTTTTTTTTGCCATTTTGTGGGTTTCCTTGAAAATAAATCCGCTACTCGAACATTCGACATTTTTTGCTCGTTCAATAAAATTATTGCAAAAATGTTCCTGTGGACGCAGACAATTCAAACTCCAAAATGGGTTACACGTTGCTTAATGCCTATCTCACGTTTCTCGAAGAGTCATCCGAAAGAAACATTGTTCTGATTATTTATTCCCAGTCGACGATCGTACGTTTTTTTTTTCATGTTTACGATCAGCCCGGAGTCATTTAGTGTTAAACCGAGCGTTTGAGCGCTCAGACGTTTCTCAGAAACATTTACCGCGTAAGATGCGAAAAGAAAAATAAGAAAAGCACAAATAGTTCTTCTTCTCATCCCGCGTTTCAATAGCAGCGAAAGATTTCCGAACCATTATGCAAATTTCTTTGGACTTGGGCAAACGATTTTCTTCCGGTTGCCGTCTTCGTCACTACCTAAGAAGAGGTAATCTTCCGGGTCTGTTTATTCCGCAGTTCCGGTCATAGCGCCTGAGACTACGATTCAGCGATGTCGCCATGTGGACCATTGTGAAATCGTTTGGGGAATCGGAAACGAGCGAAAAGAAAGTACTCCTTTGGCTCGCCTTATTTCTCTTCCTTATGCATAGATACTACTATTTTATTTCTCACCGATCTTCAAGACAAAAAGCCCGTAAAAGTGCCAAATTTTATTATCCTAGAAATACGACGGATTTTATTGTCGATTATTTGGAAAACGATGAATATTTCATGAAAACATAATAAAACTCTCAATTTCTATGTTTCGCGTTTTGTAAAGTGACGTTCCGATTGATTCATGTCACAACCGCAGGAACATTGTTATAATCGAAATATTTTTAAATTATTCAACACTAAAAATTCCCCATAAGAAAAAAATAGGTTTTTGCATGATTTTTGTTTGTTTTTTGACACTCTGAATCTATCAATTATAAATAAATAATCGCGAGCTGTGGATTTTTTATTCAATACTTTCGTTTTCCAATCGGAAGATTACAGTTGATATTTTGTGCCAAAAAAGAAGGTTACACAAAAGGGTTCGATACGTGAATCGAGGATTTAGTGACAGTGGGAAAACACCTTTGCATTATACTTTTGTTGACACAATACCTGAGCCGGATAGATAAACCGTTAAAAATTGTGCGGCAAAAAAAAAGGGAACTTTGTTCTGTCGAGGATTTTCGTCAGCAGCATGGCTTTCCGTGGAAAATTGGAAAATAATAAATTGCCAAACTACTTTAAAGAAATTAGACGGGAGGACGGATGTTCGCCTCAGCGTAATGCTTCGTTTTTTTTCTCTCTCTCTTTCTCTCTACTCTACTTTTTTACCTTCGCATCGAAGGTTCTTTCACTCACCCTCGTGGCGCACAACTCCACGCGCGTAAACTTCCCTGGTTGTGCGCGGCTCTCTCGTGGATATTGATTAATTTGCTTAAAAAGTTCCTGCCTCTGTGTGGCCAAAGCTCTCGCTCTCTCTCTCTCCCTCTCTCTGCCTTTTCTCGCATATACGCACACTCGCACACACACGCGCGCGCACGCACACACACACACACACACACATAAAAACATACACTATTATTCTATCCTCCTCCGTTTTTCTCTCGGCCCTCAACCCTCTGAGCTGCCCTCAGCAGCCACACGCTGTTAGTATTTATTTCACGGTGATGTCGAGCTCCGGATAAACTCGGGCTGGAAAGAAGAGGGATAACAAAATAAATAAAAAATTAAATTCTCCACCGCCTTGTTACAGGGTAGAAAAAGTTGCGATTTTAAACTCGTTGCAGAATTAATATTGTCCGTGATGATAAACCTTTGTGGTAGCATTAAATACACAAAATACATTATTTATATTTATAATTAGTGCAAATTTTATGGAGGATTTGGTAAAACAAATTCAGTTCTAGGAATTAAAATCATATTAATCTCATATCGGTGTCTACTCAAAATTAATCGAATTCGCTTGGATTTCGTCTTGAAACTTTTGATATAGTCGTTTTTTGGTTTTGAGGACGACAAGGTTTTAAGGCAAAAGGAAGAGGCATATAGAGAT
This sequence comes from Campopleginae sp. 14b, assembly GCA_030522525.1. NCBI lineage: Eukaryota > Metazoa > Arthropoda > Insecta > Hymenoptera > Ichneumonidae > Campopleginae sp. 14b. The sequence goes on from JAPYYS010000001.1 coordinate 200,028, forward strand.
TGCAGTCAGATATCAGGATTTTCAACAACAACTTTCATATTTTCTCTTGTGATATAAAAGCCCTGGGCGTTGCTATCAAAAGAGCGAGAGGACGAGAGCAGAAAATATGAGACCGGAAAAGCGGAGGAACGCATTTCTATCTTCCTCCTTCAATTTAAAGGCTTTCTTCGTGGCCTCGTGCACAGACGCAATCGGCTTATGGTAATGTCCGGATAAAAATCCAACTCCGAGCGATTGTTCTACGGGTTACGTCGCGACGGAGCTTGGTAAACGCGAGACCGGTTGTCTCCTCGCCCCGTATTAACTCGTAGACAAGATAGCGAAAAAAGTGAGAAAGAGCAACGAACGAGAGAGAATTGCGGAAGAAGTACCCATCGCTGTATTCTATCCTATATGCACGGGATTGAACCTTTCCTCCAGGATAACGAAACACAACCCGTAGAGGAAGAGATACTAGACGTCGTATTTTCTTGAAAGCTAGCGCAAACCGTACGCTCCAACAAGAAAATCTTCTCTTCCTGTCTTTTGTGACGAAGACTATCTTTTCCTCCTTAAGTGAACCACGCTTCGATGACCTTTTCTCCTCAGGCTTCGTACCAACCAATCCGCGGTACTTTTCGATTTATTCGGGTTTTTTTATATTTTTTTTTCCCTCTCGTCTAATTCATCGAGACCGTTGAGGTCATCGCGATAAACTCTTTAGAGTTCTAGTTCGAGCGATCAAACGATGTTACGCGACCATACACAAACCCTTTCTGATTGGAAAACTGCAGACCCCCGAAGAGCTACATTCGGCTACATTAACGATTTTAAAAACTTTCGTACGTTACGAAAAATCGTCATTTTCTGGATCACTTGATCGAATCGAGAACGCGATGAAAATGTGATCACAGCTCGATTAGCATTGGTCAATATTCCGAGCGCCTGAAATTTATCAGGATTCGTTGATTCTAAGTTTTCGAAATGTTACAAAAATAAATTCCAAGGACAAGGACCCTCCGTTATTAAAATACATTGGGGATGTTGGATGGTGCGTGGCACCTCGAGGCCTCGAATCTGAAAATGGCGCGTTGCCTTATGTAAAGTTAACGAGGCGACCAGCAAACTTTTGCATGAATACGAAAGTGGAACGTCGTCAGCAGTGTAGCCCCGCGCGCTCGTCACCCAATTTATATTTTAAAGCAACGACCTGGCCACGTTTGTCGCTAGATTGGATGGGTGTGATATTAATATGTTTTCAAGCTTCAACCCTATTCTAGTATGCGGGATAAATAAACATTTCACATCTCATCTAAAGACTCTCGAATAGTTATCATTGTTGCGACCTGATAAATTGACACCCCGAATTTCCCTCTCCGCCATATATGAGTATCATTAGCCAAATTGAAACGGAGAGAAACTGGAAAATCTATTGTTAATATCATTTCAAATGGATTTCAATAAACAAAACATTAACAACTCGTTGCAATCCAATTACGGAGCCATGATTTATTCGCAAATTTCTTCCAAATTTGTATTTACAACTTTATTAATATTGAATCCTCCGCGATCTGTCGAGTATATTTTTGTTCATATCGTAATTAACAGTGAATCAAGAGCCTCGTCATCAATGAATTTTTCATGTTGTATATTCAATTGAAAAGGTCGTAGAGTTTGATTCCCAATTCGGAATGGTTCTCTTGAAAATAAAGAGTTACAAATTTTCTATGAAAAGTCAATGGATTCGACTGCGACGAGAATTTTTTTGGCAGATTTTTTCACGAGGTCAGTATCGTGCATGAGAGGAAAAACGGGCCCGTAGGACAAAAAAGGCGAAAACAAAAGAAAATACAACGGACTGATTAGAGGAAGCTCTGAAGTAGAATGAGTGAGAGTCGTATGGTTGAACGGAAAAGGGATTGTGCGTCACGCAGACGAGAAAGCTTTTTCTTCCTGCTCTGTTTTGTTATAGGAGTAAGGCCCTTATCTCAGCGAAGGAATCAAAAAGAAGAAAGAAAAAAATGGTGGGGGGCGGGGAGAGAAAAATGAGAAAAGGTAGCGTCTTCTTCTTTTTCGCATCGTGAGAGATGCAAGAAGAGTAGTGTAGGATATAGCAGACTGAGTTGCCTCTAGCTCCGCCGCCGAGGAACTTTTCTACCGGTGCTTGTAACGCTGCTGGGACGTCTCGAAATTGGAATCTGCGAACGAGTCTGCTCCGACTACCGTAGCATGGCCCGGGGCACAAATCGTTCTCTTTTCTCTGCTTCCCTTTCTTCCTCTTTCTCTCATTCTGTTTTCGCTCTTTCCCGCGGTGTAAAAAACACAAGATATTCCGCCGCCGAGGAAACCAGTAGCAACAACAGCGTATAGACGTTTGCGGTTTTATATGCGGTGTACGTAGTTATACTCGAGTATCATGCAGGTTGTACGAAAAAATCCATTTCCCAAATTATTCTTCTTTTAAAAACACCTCGCAATGGGAGGCTCTGCTTCCCAACGTTAACATGCCGTGCGAGCAGCTATTTTTTTTTCTTTGTAATTCAAACAATTTTTCGCACATGGATTGCCAGGAATAAATGTTCTTTTTCAGAGATTAATAGCAAACGTATGTGAGTTGAATCCACGGTACTATTTCATGCTACATTCAAAAATGCAATTTCGTTTTAAAGTTGTCGAAGGTCGATGATCGTTGAGGATGAAAATTAAAAGGTACCAGAGGTTGTTTTCCAATGACGTGGTGGAAAATAATATGGTCAGACGAAGATATTTTTTCGTGTGGGTGGAATCCTCGTACCTGAGAGGAGCGTACGCGTGGCCGTGTGCGACAAAGGGTCAAGAAAGGGTAGCGTATGCGGAGTGAGCTCGCGTATTGACGCTCTTACTAGCGCATGCGCCCTTAACATGGAATACATTTCTCTCAACAAAACCTCCTCGTCTAAGGACCACCAGATCACTCCCGTTTCAATGTATGTTTGCGCATTTGTCGTGGGCATTCGATGTCCCTGCGTAAAAGTGTTGAACACATTATGTTAACCTGAATATTCGGCGCGGCCGTTGATTGGCTTTCCAGGTGCCAAAATATTTTTCTTTTATCACAATTGAGGATCTGGAATCGGTAATTACAGAAGGAACCCGAAATTTTCTCTAAACTTGTCACAGTCACTCGCGATTTGGACAGTTATTTACTTCTGATTTTTCGAACATCTTTAAGCCTTCGAGTGGACACATCATATAAGTGTATTTCTCGAAAAATTCATTATTCCTATTGCGCACGTTTACTGTGATAAATTATCCACAATTTATGGCCCTAGGTTTATTTTTTGATGGAAAGGAAAATCAAATTCTAAAACATTCGTTGTCATTAGGTGCCAAACTATCGGTAACAGAAAATTGTTGGAGTCAAAACGAGACCCAATATGCACTCGGAGGGTTGGAGATGAAAAGTCATTCTAAGCGATTCATTTGATTTTACATGTTGCTAGTTTTTCGGATTCAAGTTTCGGTCTCGTGAACATTTTTTCACAGAAACTATTAGAGCTGCTACGTACTTTGCCAACATCCTCGATAAGACTACAGTTTACGTTGTGAGTTTTGTTCTTTTTTTGTTTTTTTTGTTTTCTTTCCTTTTTCAATTTATTTTTGCGGAAGCTGGATCTTCTTTTGGTCCTTCAATAAATAAAGCTTAAACGAGAGAAGTGCTGAGTGTTAAATAAGCAACGAGGGATCTGAAGCGGCAATAGCGAGAAAAGACGCGTCTCCGTGGGGTCGTGAGTCGTGTACCTTGGAAAAGTGGTTGAAAGTACGACGGTTGGTAAGGAGCGACCTCCGAACGGTCGAGACTTGAGAAAACCTTTGCGAAGGTAAAAGCCTCAAACATAGGCTCTTAGTCGCTTCCGCTTAACGAGATTAATTTGTTTTATAGCCAACCACGGACTCACCGCCGGCACTTTGTAAATTTGCGACATGAAAGTCACTCGCAATGTTGTACACACTTTTGTCCTTTAGTCTCGTCCTTCAAACCGTTATTCGATTTCATTTTCTTCAGCGCTTTCGATACGTCTACGCTGCTCTTTTATTTTTCTACACTCTCATGATCGAGGATTTCATATTTTTTTCTCTCTTTCGTATGTGAGGGTATTCAGAATTTGGATCTCGCTACTCCTCGCTCCACAGTCAACGTTTTGTTGATTATTCGCTCCAATAAATTTTGTCTTATCTCAGCAATGAATATGCAAACGGAACAAGAACAAGACACCAGCCTGCGGTCAGGAAAAGGGATGAACGATCGATCCAATGAAAGAATCGCCACCAGCAGCAGGGAGAAATTCGTGTTTTATCTCTCGGGCGGAACAGCTTGACTGGCTCTTGGGGAGGAGAAAGGGGAGAATACTGTACCAAAGGGTTAGGGTCGAGTCGAGGGCTAGATATGCAGAATTCTGAGATTCTCGCTCCCGAAATCATCCTGTCTAAAATTTTGGTTTTTTGTTTTGCGTTTTCAAATTTCCGCAACATTTTTTCTCAACTTTGAATTGTTACGATAACTCAAACCTATTTCGGAATTTTTTAATTTCATTCGATTACGATGTTTTGGCGTTTTGCATTATTTAACTTGACTCATCCACATCGCGAAGTTTGCTTTCTCTAATATTTTCATAGTCACTTTTCATAGAATTTGCCAGCCTCAGCATATCGTGTGTCCTTCGAAATAGAGGGAGCTTTTTTCTTCTTCGCCCGCTTGGCCTTGTCGCGCGTGGCAAACACCATCGGCCGTAGACTTCCTGAGGGTGCGGCGTAGTGGTCTTGGAAAAGAGGATGAACCAGGGCATATTATGAGTTCCAGCATTGATGATACTTCAGTCACGGCGGTCGACGACTCTCCTTTTCCTTCTTTTAAAGTTTCCGAAAAATGTTCTCGCAATGGCATCAAAAATTTGCTGGTCTGCTCGCAACAATCTAGTTTAAATTTTGACAACGTCAACAATTTGTGTTTGTGCCATTTGCCCTTTCGTGAAAAACAGAGAAAAAACACATGACATCATTCTGAAATTCTTGTTGACTCTCTTGAAGGAAGGTTCACCCCCTTAATTATTCATCAAATTGATGTACAACCGAAAACAGATAACCCTCTGTTTACTATCACGAGCTGTGACCATTGACCTTCCCCTCTAGGCGATGAACTTGTAAAATTTATCGGTTCATTGGATCACCGACGAATATAGTCCAAAGTTGACATGTCACTCATAGCAATTCGAGAGACTTGAGTATTTTTCGAGTTTCGGGGCTTGACCCCCATTTGGTCTTGTTTTCGCATCGGGGAATCCGGAGTTAAACTCCCTCAGTTCATGACCTTTAACGCGGAGAAATCTATCAGCATCGAGAAGACGCAAGAAACCAAACTGTGAGTAACGAGTGAGTGTTTGATTGAAAGAAGAAAATAAAAAGGATGAAAAGACATATCGACGAGGGAAGAATTTCACAGTTCATTGGCAGATTTTCCGAGCAATCCCGTTGACGAGTAATGTACTGCAAAAGTTTGGTCTCTTGGCGCGAGTTTGCTCGAAAGGCTTGCCTGATCGATAAGACTAACGAGACAGCGCGTGACTAACGGAACATAAACCTTTACGACGACATTCATTAATGAAGAGCCTCGCTTCCCATAAGTCACTGCAATATACCGTTCACGCTCGATGTCCACATTCACGCAAACCTGGATTATTCACACTGCTGTAGGTTTGTGTGTGCTTATGAGGAGAAGAAAATTCCACAGTCAAGTCCTTTGGCTGATCCAGCCAAGGCGTGAAAAGATTCGAGAAATATAAGCCGGAAATTCCTGAAGACTTAACCCGGTGAAAAAAAAAAAAAAAAAAAAAAAAAAAAAATGAAAAAAGTAAGGCAAAGATTCGGATCGATTCAATTTTTCAGTGTCACTGCTGTGTTTAACAATGAATACATCGTTTTTCCAGGGCCCTCAAACTTCACGGTTGCTTCAACAGACTTGAAGAACCATCAAGACATTGTAATCTTCGTGTTACTTGATAAGACATACGTTGCCTATTTTTATTTTCAATCAAAATGATTCTCAAGTTACCGGATTAATTACTCGTAAAATAACATTTCACTTGGTAAGGTCACGCGATGCATAACTGAATATAATAATTTAATACGTCAAGAGGCGTTGCTGGCTGGTTCTGGAGAAGAAATGCAGCAGAGGCCTGATGTGAACCGTGATACTTCCCGAAGGAGAGGTCAAGGTTCATTCAGGGTCTATGTAATCCAACGACGAAAAGTTGCAATTATGCACCTCGAAGGATCTTGGCTTTCTATCTTTCGCTTTTTTCTTTCTCTCCTCAAATGGCAGCCATGTTTGAATATCATGTTCTCTCCTTGTTGAGTCTTCGTGTCTGATAAAACGCGATAATAGACATTCTTAGTAAATTCATTGTTTAGCGTCAAGTCACAAGATAACGGAAGCCCCGAGAAGATTGACCCTAAATCGCTCGATTAATCACGCGGTAATATTTGCCCACGGTGATATCATGCTCTCTCTCAGTGCGCCTCGAGGGCCGACGCCGTCGTCGTCGCCGGTTCTATGAGCAATTTGCTCACCCGTTTGAACTCTGACATGGGTGTGCCGGGGGATAACGCTTACCTAGAGACGTATGCGAACTATACTACGTCATATATAAACTCAACCGTCTCGTAAACGCCTACCCGGAAGTCCATGGGAAACCCGTTCGACGCAGGAAATCGAGTGATCGTTCGGGTCAATTGTATTAGAAAGTTCGAGTGGCTAACGTATCCGAAGATACTTAAAAAATTGAACGCCCTTTTCCAAGTTTAATGAAAAAATTTCTAACGGATTATTGAACGGAATTACAAAAATTAAAGAAAATAAAAGTTGAACCTGAATTTTTAATTAATTTTCATTAATTACGACGTTAACATGGTGACGAAACAGTTTTTACAATCACGCCAGTTTCATCGAGCAAATCTATATTGTGATTGACAGTCTTTTGATTTAGTATTACTCAAGGCAAGGAAGAAGGGCTGGAAATGGAACGGAATTTAATATTCAGTCCCGAAGAATATAGTGTTCTGTGTATGCTGCCGTATCGCGTTTCAAGAGCTCTATTTTTTTTTTACACTCTCGTACAAATTTGTTCTGGCCCGGAATGGGTCGAAGGGGTCGAGCATGGGTTTGTGAAGGGGACAGAGAGAAAGAGTTCCTCCAGTTTGTATACCCATCGTAGCTCTCATCTTCGTTGTTATGTATTTTCTAGTGAATTATATAGACCGAGTCACTCCTTATGTGTACCTTGCCACACGTTTTTTAACGTCGTTACTGACTTTTTGTGTACTATGAGATCTCCGAGCAGGCACCGTGCAAACAAAGCCGACAAACACGAGCCGCGGTTCTCTCGCTCACGCTCATCGCATAGGACAATGTTTGCCATCGCCATGCAAGACCTCTCTCAAGGAAGGAACCATTTTCATTTTACGTCACTCGACACCAAACTTCATGCTTTCTTTCTTTTCACTTCTAAGACTTCTTTTCAGACCTCGTTCCATGAAAGCCGATGCATGTGAGTTATTGTCCCTTCGGGGTATTGCACTTGAGGACTTCTTTTTCAAGAAAATTACAACTATTTTTCTTGACGTTCGAATTAGTTGAGTTATTTTCTAGGCATCGCAGAAAAAATGACCCGACGAAATGTCTTGATGGTACGAGTGGGTCTCCTATGCACAAACGATAACGGGATGAGTTACAATTTTTTTTCTGGCAATTTTTCAACCTCGATAATAAATGCTCGGTGGAATGGAATTATTCTCAGGTGATAATTTCCATTTAAAAGTCTCAGTTTTACGTGCCAGTTTTTAAATCCTTTACACACTTTTCCACTGAGAAATTGACTTCGGTCTTCTCCCCGAGTAATCAGCATAAAAATACAGGACATAATGCATTCGTGCAGATGCAGCAGAGAAACGATGGGAGAAGAGAGAGAAAGTGCGAGAGGGAGGGAGGAATCGAGCATTAAAGACGTGTGAGCAGTCGATACCGAGGATTGATATAACTTATATTTCTCACGTTACTCCGATGGGTATAGGTCGCCGTTGGGAATAAATTAAAACCCTAGAAGGAAGGACTCTTGGTCGTTTGTTAACCCCGCGATGAGGGAGAGAGATATACTTAACGAAAGGTGAACGAATGGTATACAAACGTACGAGGACACGATACCGGAGATAATGGGCATACCTGACTCATCAACCCTTCCAAGCAACATTCGCCCTTGTATTCAGTATAAGGTTCCGTAAAATACTCTTCAGCAAGCCCAGATAGTCAGTCAGACCATCGCAGCGATCGATGTACACGGTTTGAATTTCATGTAACATCCGCCCGAAAGGCTCCACAACTGTAAACTCATATTCTACACGTTGAAATTCCTGAGTATGCGTGTGAATATAAATAAATATACAATAAGGTATAACTTTGCGAGCGATAATTCGTGAGACTGTATAGTTGATTGAAGATTACACACGCGTTATAAAGCCTGATGCAAATTTAATTATTGCGTATCTTCCTCCGAGCTGACTGGTGTATTAATTTTAATATATTCTTCATCGATATAATCGTCAGATGTACAATGTCGTCGCATTACGAAAAAGGAGTCGATCGATAGGGGAAAAGAGAGCGATAACAATTACATGTTATTATATCGTTAGTCATTCGGCCAGCAGTCTTCGTGTATTACATTTTTTTCTTGCTTCTGTCTTTATATCCCTTTAATTGAATGTTTCTTTGAAACGAACCCTTTCGCATCCCTGTACTAATGACCGTACCATAGCTGACTGACTATTCTATATATGTAATGTAAACAGGAAGGGAGTGAGAACAGACTGTTTCCTCCAGATGACACAGGACAAAATTTCATTCTGCTGATGACTTTTGAGGTCATGATTGAAAATTCCAACTCGTATGTTGATAACAAAAATAGACGTCAACGTTTTCCATGTTTCATGGCTCTGCACCAAGTTGGATAAGCTCTGATTGTTTTGCTTCATCGACAGTTTCAATTATTTCGAGAATAAAAAGGGAAATGGAAGATTCGAGACGAGTCACGGCTAATTGACGTAATTTCTAATGTGCCATGTTTTTGCGGGAATCCCTAGTTGTCCATCTGGTTGGTGTATAATTACAGCACGAGAAGACTGACCGTGGTATGTAAGCAAAAAAAAAGGGGCGATGCTTGTACAAGCCTCAACTATGTCGAGAGGGGAGACAGTCTATTAAAAGAGAGAAGCTCAAACAGAGAAAAAAAAATACAACGGTCTTGGAGGCTCTTAGGAGTAATTTTATAGTCTGGGAAAAAATGTTAGCGACCTTGCTGGTGGCGTGGTAGTCTCGCGCTCTGTGCAGCGTAAATGAGTGAGAGTTTGAGTGGCAGAGCCCGAGGAAAGGGAACAACTATCCCAAGCTGCTTCTATAAACGACTTGTCGTTGCCCGGCAAAATATAAATATTACTTGTGCGCGCGGTGGTAGTTCCGACCCTTTTTTAAGCACGACAAATACGACCAAAAGTCGAGGACACGGAGAAGAGGACAGTGGAAAGATGAGGACACGAAGATTCCATTAAGGGTAACCAGCGGTAATGAATGAAAGACACCCCAGGATCCACAACCTGGCAACACCCTGTGTTAGTCAATGTCACGAACCTCTCGGGCTCTCTCTTTCCTCTCTCTCTCTCTCTCTCTCTCTCTCTCTCCCGCATCTGGGACGTTCCTTCGATCTCTACTCACTCCCTGGCAAGGCCCATCCTTTCCTTCCTTCACCCGTCGAACCTCCTCCATAGCTCATTTCATGGATCTGTTTTTTCTTTCACGACTTCTCCTCTTTTTTTTTCATTCATAAGTACTATTTTTATTTGTTCGTGGAATCTTTTATGAGCTCGAGCGAAGGAGCTACAGTGTGAGTGAAAAAAGCGTTAGTGAATGAAGAAGGCCAGTAGCGTTATTCTTATCGAGTAAAATACTCTCGTTTAACTTTCTCGCTGCTCATTATTCCCCACCGTCTGTGCTGGTGTCGCCGCCGCTCCTGTCATCGTCCCGGACATTATAAGACGCTACCCACCGTGACGCTATATGACCTAATCCTCCTCGACCTGACCTCAAAGGCGGCTTCCTTTAATAACCCAGAAAACGAGAGAAAGGGTACTCGAGGGTGAGTTTTACTCGATGCCTTTTCGTGCCCGAGACAAGAAGTAGGACAACGACTGCGTGAATGAGAGAGGTTGAGCAAGTGAATCTCCACCGAGGAACACCATACCACCAATCTACCAAGGGCAACCTTTCGATGCTAATTTGTAACGGGAATACTCCGGAGGCAGTGGTTCTCGTCGCTTTAATCAATTGTTGCACATTTTATTTATGAACTAACCGATTAGGCTACGGTTTTCTACTCTCCGTTAGACTTTTGTCAGCTGTTTGACATTTTCAAGGTAATTCGATTATAAAAGGCGATTAAACGATGACATTCCGGGAGCGATCCTCGAATCATCATCCCGTCTCACAAATGAATGTGAAAATCTCCTGCGACTTTTCGTACGATTTTGTCCTAGAATAACATTAGATTTTACTTCTTTATAGAGTTTTTGCTCGAGAGCGATTCGAGGAGGGTTTATGGTTCGAGGAGATATCACGAATTCTTGTAGCTATCGAACGTTTATGTTGAACTAGAAGGAGCGTCGAGCGTACTCGAAAGTGTGATACTGGGAATGATGTTTAAGGTTGAAGTATAATGAGGTAATGGTACGAGGAGTTGATCGATCCGAGGAATGAGCACCTTGACTCGAAGATAACAGGGTGTCGGTGAGAGGCAAGAGGGGCTCGCTCTAGCCTCTCCTTGCATTGGCAATTAGCCTCATCCCCTGGTCTGATACCCTTCGTTCTATCCACGCATTGCAGCGCCAGACAGAGTAGGAGAAGCTTGAGGGGGAGGGTGAGAAGTGCGCGCGCCCGCTTGGTTATAGCAGCAGGCACGACCTCGTCCATGGCATTTAATTACCTTGCCAACCCCAGGCCAGAGGCAGCCTCGAGGCCAAGGTCACGAGCCATTCAACTCTCTTGCTCACCAGAGCCATTCGACGTAGTATACATTTCGCTCAAGCCCGCTATATCTCCACTGGGGGCACACTGACCGACTTCAAACCCCTCCAAGAACTTTCAACTCCAACGAGACTTTCAACTTTGGCATCCTCGTAATCCCGCTAAGATTTTTTTCATAATTGCATCAAACTCTCCCTTTCATTTCTCCACTCCTTCGTGTCTTGCGTTCATTCTTGGCTGCGCCACGTTAAAGCACTAATCTTATTGTCAACGAAAGAAACTCGGAGCTGACCTCTGATCATTTAGAGGTTGAATATTTAGTCAAATATATCATCTCGTGTGTGTTGTTGCGTGGTGAGACTTCATTTGGCCATCGGAGGTTGACAGGCAAGGGCAGTGTTAAGACTTTATGTTAATACATTTTATTCATTACTATATTGATAAAAAAAAATTATCGGATCGACCATCACATTCATTGGCCCTTGAAGCTGGAGGAGCTTTCGAAAGGCCAGGTTTTTTTAACGTGCGTGCTACCGACTTACCACGTTTTTTCTATGCTGAAAATGTCACCGTACTCCCTGGCAGACCGGAAGTGCTACATTTCCTCTATCGTAACACGAGCAAAAAAAGCCCCTACGGATCTCCATCAATCTTGCGAACTAACAGCTTGCAGGCAGCAGTTTTTATTGCGCACTCTTTGAGATTTTTACAGAAATGTAACAACTTATAATTTTATTTTTGTTTCTAATACGCCATCGGCGAAGCATATCCTGATGAAACGACGAGAAAAAATGTTTTCCTCGTTTGTTCGTGTTCGCTGAATACTGTTGTAAAATTGTGAACGTAAAGAAGGTATGAAGGCTCGCGTGTCGAAATACTATACTTCGTAAATCAGCCACCCCTTATCTCCTGTCCTCGATGGGTATTCGCGTTCTCGACAAAACCTCCCTTCCCTTTCTAGAGCGTATAAAGTTTCGTACAAAGTTGAATCCGCGTCGTCAAGCCAATCATTGAATCAACCATCATTTATTTTCCTTATTAAATTTTATCAAGGAACGTACCAGTCCAGCACATTCTGCAAAAAAATAAACGGAATTAGCGAGAATTTTATGTGCGTTGAATGGAATGTGAAAAATATTATTATCATTCGTTTTTCTTACAGGGAGCCATTTTATTTTCTTCAGTTCCACACGTTTTCCATAAATCCTCCCACGAAAAAGTAAGCACGAAAAAAGTTTATGGCGAGATACTCCCACATACGAGGAGGTTCGTCTCTGCGAATCGAAATGTTCCGTTGCGAGTATACGTGAGTATAAAAGTCGATGAGAAAGAAGAAACACACCTCACGTCGCACTCTAAGGGGTGTGGATATATGTGCAGTCATTTCAGCGTTTCTTCATGTGTGTGTAAAAAAAGGTGAATGTGTGTTGTTCGTGTATATGTGGTTTGCCGAACTCGCGAAACCCCCTCTCCCCCTCCCCCAAGTAAAATTCGCTCGCATACTTTATTCGGGTAGGTTAGATCGAGGGTAGAGGGTGGTTGTGTTGGCACACACACCGGGCGTACGCCCCCCGGAGCTGCGCAGGAGTTCCTTCCTTCCGCTTGATCGACATCGATTCCAAGATGGCAGACCTTCTCGTTTCCTCGCACTTTCCTACCTTCTCCCTCTTCCTCCCCATTCCCCAGTAAAGTTTCGAACCTCTAGCTTCGCCCATCTACACTTTCTCCCCCGACCATCGCGAGCCTCATCCGCTCTTGCCCGCATTCGCCCTCGGCATACATATCGTTCCGTTTCCTTCAGCTATCGCCTCATTCGCCTCTATTGCACTTTTCTCCTTGCACCCTCCTCTCATCTCCTCTACCCCTTTTCTCTCATTCCACTCGCCCGACTAGTTTCCTTTTTCCATTCCACCGCCCCCGGCTTCTCACTTCCACCCCCTACGTAACTCACGTACCCCACTCGTCCAAGATACGACCTCCAGTAAAGAAAAATATATCGCGCGATACACGACTTTTCTCATTCGCCACCAAACTCCAATGAAATATTGGATCTTGCAATGCATCCTCGCACAACATTTTTTCATATTACTTTTTCAAAAATCGTCTCTTATAACTATATTTTTCTACATAATTGACATTCTTGAAATATATTCAGTCTCGTAAGATATAAAATTATCAATAGTCTTTTATTTCAACGTGAATATGTTACCAAAAAAATCGTGCTAATTTATTCGCTACTAGATATCAAGTCTGAGATACAAATTGTGTTTTTTTTTTTAACTGACCGCAAACCAGCCGCACTCACACCGTCAGAAAACGTCGATAGGCGAAGCCAATCCTCGCTCTCGAGCAGCATTTTCAACTCCATTCATTTTCTTCCTGTCGATTTTCCTTTTCGTGCATATAAGCATCGTAAGTAAACACGCACGTTGCCGGCATTGCTTTACGATGATAAATACTGAAACATCGCATAAGGACTCCCGGGTACACACGAGAGATCTGACGTAGGAGGAGGCAAGAATAGTTCTAGACAGAAACCCAAACAAACAATTAAAATAACATCGATGAATCATGAACAATATGGAATTTCTCACGCGGACGGATCCTCGTATTAGCAATCTGTGAGAAACGGACTGACGTCTTGGTCAAAAAAAAAGGTCAGGAAATCCGATTAATGATTCGTTCATTTTGCGAGAAAACTTTTCAACCCTCTTGCACATCGGTGCCGGCTGCTTTTAATCTCCGGATCTATTTGGGTTTCTGAACTGAGAAATTTGTACAAATCCAATGCTTTGACGATAATTTTTTATTAAATTAACAAGAAAAACAAAACTATGGGAAAGCTGATATTTTTCAAGATGAAAACTTGCCGTTCGAGCTCACGAACAAACATTTCAATATTCAATTTTGTACTTTGATGACAAGTATTTGAAAAAAATTCAATCACCCAACGCAACTTTTGCTACGCATAATATATATTTGGTAATGTTCATCAGAGAAGTAAGAATGTATCTCTTGGTCTGTCGACTTTTCTCGTCATGAACTTCACTAGTTTCTGTTATGGTCTGCGCATTTTATTCTGAACTGGCAAAATGCTGACAACTGCATCCGATGGATAAGTCGGAACAAAAACGAAAATGGAGCAGACGTTTTTAGAGATTCTTTTTCCATCTACAATATTACATCGGTCGTTTTATCAGAATGAGTTACTCCGCAGGATAGTCCGAGAGCGATCTGAGGAATAAGGAGAGAAAGTATTCACCCTTGTGTCTAGTGTGAGGGCATTCAAATGTCGCTATGAGGTATCGACTTCTTATGGCTCCTCCTCCGCTGATGTATGCATCAAATATGCCCGTGTGTGCATCGGAGGGTTTCGAACATAAGAAAAGGAATGGCAAGTCGAGCATACAAATGAAAAAAAAAAGAGAATGGATAGGTTTCGGGGGATTTCCGGAAGGTATAATCATAAATTGCGTTTTAACGAGAAATATGAGAGCGGAAGGGCAAAAGAAATGAAAGAGTTGTCTTCCTTCTCTTGTGTTCTCTCTGTTCAGGAATATTTAACGTAAAATTGAATTTGGGAATAACGAGAAGCGATTGCGTGTCGGTTACAATGGGAAAGATCCATGAACGAGCAACAGCAGGACCAACGGGAGGTGAGATGCGACGAGGTTAGCGGAGAAGAGAAGGAACGAGAGGAAGGAAAGCACGAAGAGGCATAAAGGAGGCGAAGAGTTTGCCAAAAATGATTATTGTCTTAAGTAGTGAACGGGATAGGAAACTGGCTGGAAAGTATGAGAGCAAAGGATGAAGCTGAGGACGAGAGGGATTAGTGAATCGATGGAAAGAGAGCAAAAGCGTTCCACGCATCATTACCCGGGGATATGAAGAGTCATGAGAAAAATCAGCAAATCGTGAGACGTTATCACACTGGCTGTGAGCGCAAAACCGAGCGCGATTATTCAAACGAAATGTCTAACAAGATTCTCCCCAATCAGGCTTCATGTAATGATCTAGTAAATTTCGTTATGCCGTCACTAAACTTTCTTTCATTTTCCGATCTCGGACGAAAATTTTGCGAACTCAGATGCAACCGACGTCCAAATAATCAGTGAATTATCCGTGCGTATAACAAATAAAAGGAAATAATATAAAAATAAAATGAGAAATAACATATGCTGGTGAAAAGGTTGGGAAAGCATTACCGTCTGAATAACGATAAAGAAAATAAGGAAATAAGGAAGAAAATAGAAAATGCACTTGGCCGTAGCACACGCCGGTTTTTCCAACTTTACTATCCTGCTGTAGTCGTGGCTTGCACGTTCACCTCTTCTTCCGCATCTTCTCGCATTTCCCCGCCCTCTCTCATCCTTTTCCCATTTTTTTCCTCTTTCTTTTCTGCTTCGCCCCTTTTTCTCTCTCGTTGCCTCTCTCCCCCTTCCTCCCTCGTACTCTCGGTATTCTCCTTTCTCTGGCAATCGCAAATTTATTCCAGCGAGTCTCGACGGGTGGCAGAATCGCGAATGCGCACGACCCGCTTCACTCGCGTTGTTCGCTACTTTATACTCTCATTCTCTGTCTCTTTTGCCCTATCTATCTTTTTCTCGGCGCACCTATCTGTCCTGGCAGGAGGAAAAGAGTGAGAACCAAATCGATAGACGTACTTTCCAAGTGAGGATATGGAACTACCACACAAACTATATACACACACGCACGTACAATACACACATATATACTAATTTATTTTCATCCTACTCCACCATTTTCTTTTATTCTCAATTATCTTCGTCCTTTCTTCCATTCCTCACACTTCTCGTGCAGACCATAGCTCAAACATATATGCCTAGTAAATATACCGAGTCTGCAAAAGTAGACAACGAACAAAATCATCTCACCCTCGTCGATTCAAAGTGAACGTCTTCTTGACACCAAGTTTCATTATTGCTTTACTCCTCTCCTACCCCAACCTCTTGCACTTCCATTCCTCAGTTACGAGCCCTCACATTTATCACATTTTTCATAATCTTAGACCTTGTGATTTTTTTTTTTTCACATCAGCCTCATAGCTACTTTGACAAATCGCTCCGGCAACCTTCAGTCATTCCATATGACGTTCTTGCCCATGCAACTCGTCATCATCAAGGGGTTTATCCCACTTTTTGAAAATCTTTGCCGATACCGACATCACTTTTTCTGTGGGACGTTGTCTCGAGAAACAGAAATTGGATTGTCTATTTCGATTCGTCCGATGACAGTTGTTTAAGTAAAAAAAATCTCTGATTTTTAGGGAAATTTCGTGTCGAGATTATATGCAATTCATTATTGTCGTTTCTATACTGAATGAAGCATCGATATATTTTCCGGATTGTGATCGTTGGAGAACAAGTTCCAGCCTCAGTAAATATTTGTGTTGATTAATGATTCAAATAAATGATTTGGCATAAGTCGGAATAATTTCATTTAATTAGGAAGTTGTAACAGAAATAAATTTAATTTTTATGCTAATTTTTATCAGCACCAAGGTCGCTAACTCGTCGTTGAATAATATTTTTCGGTAGACAATTGAAACATAAAACTTCTCGTCTCAGCTGAAAGTCCTGTTTGGAAAAATCTCGAATTCGAAAGTTGAAACCGCGAGTTATCTTGATGGGCTGACATAAAATGGTAAGAAAAAGATTTGAGTCTTGGGGCACGCGGGCCCGAGGTTTAAGGGAGACATAGTTTGGAGGGGTTAAGCGGAAAGATGAGAGAGAAAAGTAGGGATAAAGGATATAGGATGTTGGAAACGTTCGAATTTGAGGCTGGAGGGAGCGTGAGCTGAGGGCATGCAAGGTTGGCAATGTAGGGATGATTTTGCTGGGGCGAGAGCTTTCCAAAGCTGAAACTCGTTGCCGAGCGCCTCGTTGCCAGAATCAAAGGATTCAAAAGGAGGTTTTTCAAGCTTCAAGCTTGGCTGGTTCGGCGAGAGGAAGGGCCGAGAAGGAAAGGATAAAGATGAACTGAGGTGAAGGAGAAGGGCACGAGGCCAGATTGAACTTCTTTTCCACCGCCAGACTTTTCCTATTACTTCGAATTTCATCTGTGCGTTGTCACTCGCGTGAGACGCAAAGCCGATTTCCCGGGCGTCGCTTCGTCCTGTTATGCCCTTCGCTCACTAAAAGAGAACCGTAGATGGACGAACAAAATTGGGAGGACGAGACACGAGTGAACGTTAAAACTTCTCAGCATGCGAAGAGCTAGCTATCATCTGTACGAAAATGTTGATTAAATAATATCGATTTCAAACTGGTAATAATCAAGGGCAATCAATAACAAGTAGAATTTCATTCTCGAATTTCTTCATCTCTCGCAAGATGATACATGACGATTCATCGAATACTTCAACTAATTCACTATATTATTCGCATTATATAACACTAAATATCGAATACTGATGGCGCGACCCTATCGTATCTGCTCTGGTAACTGTCCCGCACCCTCGACTGACTCCTAAGTAAAAATCAATAATTCCTTTATCGTAGAAATTAACGGTAAGCAGATTCAACCCTCGCGCACGCGAGAGCCCTGGCTTGTCGAGCCTCCATGTTTCATCCGCTTTCCCCTCGGTTCTGCCTAACATCACAACACGGAGAACAAAATGCCATTTGTAAATATTTTTCCTCTTCATTCTTCATATACGTAATATTGTAAATTTTCATATTTTTACGTCGAAATTTTAAGCAACTTAAAGTAATGATTCGAAATTAGCTGTGCAATCTTGATAACGATCGTCGTTTTTTTCTAATAATAATTAAATTGCCGTCTAAACGTTTGCAGTCTCAAAATTCTTCGGAAATCATCATAAACCGTTAAAACTTTGAATAATAAACAATTTATCTTAAATATTATAAAAAAAGAACGTTTCAAGTTTAAAAAAAAGGCTGGATTCTTGTTGTTTTCGGTTTTTCGTGTCGTAGGAAAATATGAAGGGGCGCATTTACTGTTATATACTTTTCGACGAACCCGAAACTTCAACGACGCTTATACTATGTTATGTATTCTATTTATGTAGACGAATTCGAAGTATATAGAGATAGCGCGATAAAAGACGGTAAAATATACTATATGCCTCGCCCCATTTCGATTCGCGAAAGGTCCTATCTCGTATCTCCGTAGTAGGAAGTTGGTTTTATCCCTGTCTCCAACACCCTCGCACATATAGTACCACTCCCCAACGGAGGAAACGTGCCTGCGCGGTCTCTTCTCCTCAGCGGAATCCTTTTTCCACCGAAAAAAAGCTTTTTCGCCAGTCAGCCAACCCCATGAAAGAACGTACAGGTGAAGGAATGAGAAGGTTGAAAGAGGAAGTGGAGAACGAGAAGGGAGAGTGAGAGAAAATGGAGGGTCCTATTCCACTCGCACGCCCGACGAATTTTTATCAGGTCCGCGTCTCCCCTTTTTTGCCTCTCCGGTGCATCGCAGAAACCAAGTTCGTAGACTACTCGTACTCATCTCTACGACGTTCCCAGTCTCCTGGAAATTCAATTAATATCGCGTTTGTATACTCCGTGCAGAATCATTTTTCATCATATTTTTTCTACTATCCCCCTCCATTCCAAAAATACGTCACTATTATTATTATATAAATACTCTCGTAATGGAATGCCAATAGTTAACATGCTCGTCAATCTTTCGGTTCCTTTTTCTCATTTCGTTTCGGCATGTGCAAGTAAAGTTAGCAAGTAAAAGGAAGGATGAAACTATTGCAGACCTATCGAATCTTATATTTACAGAAAGAGAACAAGTTTCACTTGATGACTGCCCTTCAGCTCGACGATCACTTTTCTCTCGCCAGTAGATTACTGTGTCGATTACGTGAGAACATTTTTTTCAATAATGAGCCTCGATGATTCACCTAACATGATCCAAGAAACACATTTATTCACATTTTTCGGTTGTGCAAATTGATGGCATTACCGAATACAAATGGAAAATAAAGAAAAAAATGTGGCGATTAGAGTAGGAGGCGCGAGGAGAAATCGAGGTCCTAGAGGTCGAAGTCTCGGTTCTCCACCCACTCGTCACGCCCTGATGAATAACTCTAGATTCGTTGAGATAAGTTTTAACTGCCGACTAACATACTGCGACTATGGCGACGTTGAAGAGACGAACGATAGAAAGTGAGGCCAAAGTCCTCGTCGTCCCGTCAAGATTAACGCCGCTCTATGGTACCCTTATCGCCAACGACATTATGGCTTTCGAAGTTTTAGACTTTCGAGAGAAAACGAATGACCTCTGCATCACCGACTCGATTACATTCAAACACCCCGGAAAAACGACTTCATTTTTTACACATTTTTGATACTTTACTCCACAAAACTATTCAAGCCATTATACTTTATTTTATTTATTTTATTACCGCGATGTAATAACCTTCGAGGAAAGTTTCATTCTATCGGCTCATTAATATTTCCCTATTGACGTTTTTTTTTTTTTTTTGAAAAAAAAATTTATATTCACAAATAAAAATATTGGAAACCCATTTGTTGTATAATTGACGGCGGATTTTTTTTTTGTTACAGGTATGGATGAGTCCCAGGAGCTCAGAATCCAGCAGAAAAATAGAAAACCTCTTATGGAAGGAGATGTTGATGATGAAGGGATTTAACGACAGGTGCTCATATGTTTGTCGACGTTTTTTGACGTCATCGAGGGTACTATATTGCGCGATGTAATGGATAAAGGGTCAAGTGACACGAGCAGGTTATTGATACGACGATAATGGAGCCGGTAATAGTCAGGCAGGAAGAGGAGAGGCAAGTGAATCTGGGAGACAGAGTTGAGTGCGGTATAGCGATGACAGTTGAGAAAGGACGAAAACTCGAGCTGTATAATTGATTGGTTTTAATGAGTTAAAGGAGATGAAACGGAATGAGAAAACGAGGTTGCGTGGTGGGTAAGAAAGTTGGGCTTGTTAGGATAGAAATTAAAGCGATTGTAGGTCACGGAGACGACGCCATGGGGCAAGAGGATGGACGGATGATGAAGAATCAAGGAAACGACATTCAGGCTTGTGACGAAAGTGTGGATAACTTTGAAACTACCGGCGGAACCAACCTCCCCTTCGAGCGTCTCGGGGGTGGATAATCGTCGGATTCTTCCACAGCCTTTTCGCTGTTGATCCCAAGGCCATGAACAAGAACAAAGACAGAGGGTGAAACGACCCACCAAGAATCCTGATTACAAATTATTTAAAGGGGATGCTTCATTAAGATTTCAATGCTTCGCGGCTTTCTTCGTCCTCTCGCTCTTGACTTTTAAGTATTTTCTCACTGAGCACCAAATCAAATGTTTCTTCACAAACAAAATGCGCGACTTGTTGAGATGAGAGAAAAAAACAAAACAAGGAAAAAAAAGATGATTCTGTATAAAAATATGGAAACTTGTTAATATTTTCGACAATGATTTGCCTCGTAGAAAATTCAAAAACCTCCCTCTCGCTTGACACTATTCACTCTTTCTTTTAAAAATACATTTTCAAAGGCCGGTTAAATATTCCATCAATTTGGGGAATCAACCGCAGAGATCCAGACTAAATCATTGCGAATGGATTTCAAAAAGACAAAGTTTTATCCAAGGCACGTCAAAATGCCAATTGTATACTCGCACGTTGGATTTTTATCGACTAGAAGAGTCACGAAGGGAAAAAGGAGGGGGTATCAGTTTTCATTGATAGCAGTGACATTAGCAATATCGCATTTGCGGAATAATAACGAGAAGAAAAAAAAGAAAAGAAACAAGGATCCTTTCTCTCAGGGAGAGAATAAGAAAATCCTTGGACTAGATGCAGTCTGGACAGAATACGAGGTTCAGTTGACGGTTAGACATAAGAAAAATCGGTGGTTGATAGGAGGTTGAAATAAAGTGATAAAGGAAGAGAAAGAAATGGAAAACAAAGCGCGATAACGAGAGGATGCGCGCGCATGTCTTATAGAGTGCTGGTCCGCGTAATCGTGCTCACGCTTATTCCCAAGGGAAATTATTGACAGTCAGCTAGGAAATGACGTCGTAAATACCACGTCGAGCCGAACCCTCTTTTCTCCGCTGGCAAGAGTATCCAGCATCCCTCCGTGTCCCTCCCTCTTAGTTTGCCTCCCATTTTTTGCCTCAGAAAAGCATCGTTTCCTCTTTTTCCACTTTCTTATTCTTTTTCCTCTCCTCTTGCCCTTCGCATCTCCTTCGTCTTCTTCGGAGGCAGCGCGAGAGTTGCGATGTCGTCGTCGAGTATGGAGGGGAGCAAGAAGAAGCGACCTGAAACGCGGAGAGCTCGAGCAACCGAGCGATGGCCAAGAGGGTAGTTATTATAATAAATTTGTCGGCGGCTTAAGAAGCGGAAACAATTCGCGTTGCTGCTGTTGCTGCTGCCGCGCTTCGAAACAGAGCCTGAAATATGTACATATACACATATACTCGATATACAAAACTGTCGGGATGTGCTTATCGTTGCTTTTATTCAAACGGACTGCGCAAGAGGAGGAGAAATACTTCAAGAACCTCCGCAATTCAACGTCCTACATGCATCTTTCTTTCTTGACAATTTCGACACTAAGGGGAAATCGATTATCTGTAGTATTTCTATTATTTTTTCAAGCATTCATAACGGAGCCATGCGAATCTATTTCTTTTTATTCTGAGGCAATTTTCAACTTGTACAGAGCCCAGTTAGTTATTTCGAGTCATCCCCGTACCGTCATCGGTGGGAATCGCTCTGTAAAAACGACAAATGATAATTCACATTCCTCTATTGTGATTGTCGAAACGGTTTGACGTGAAAATTCTTAGAATTCATCTATACGAATATTTTGAGCATCATTAGATTTCTTTTCCGTCTCCCTGCAGACATTTTCGCAGTTCCGGAGCAAAAATCGTTCGTTTATTCGTATCATAAAAAAATCGTTGGTGTATTACAGGCATTCCGCCAATATAAAAAGCGTGCTAAACTTCTCATTGGCCGAGAGGCCACACACAGTTCCGTTGACATTTTTTCTGTGTGTATAAATATATTCTTTTTCTCACACGTCTTTCACATCGAGAGGGATCGCGTGGGTGGAATGGGAGAATTGCCGGACGCGACGTGAGTCCGTTAAACAAAAAAAAATTACATCGCAAATATCTTTATGACGTTGCGCGCCTAAGGTGATTGCGTTGTTTTTTCAAGCTTGATTATTTATTCACAATAAATTTACGGCCAGATTCGTGAGCGAAATTTTGAAAAGCTCCGAGTGATCGATCGTAAAAGGACGATTGGAGAAAGATGATGTAGCATAAGCTCTTCGGAGCGTATAGATATACGTTTTTTTCAATATATATACATATATATATATATTTTAACTCACTCCTTTAGCACCGAGGACCAAAATCCGTTTTATATTCCTTATTCATCCTGTAATACGAGGGAGCCGCGTCTTATCTCAAGGAATTAAGGTGGCAGAGAGCACGGGCTGGCTCGTTCAGTCTCCCATCTTCGAAATACCGGGAATATATTCAATATATGTATATACAGTTAGCTTTGTACATACAAATTTGCACCCCTAAACGCGTGGGATTTCGTAGCCACAAATCCTTTCGGGAGCCTCTCGGTCACACTCTTACTCATATTTTCTTCGTATATACGATTTTTCAACGCCATCTACCATTTCAATGTTTATCCTCTCTTTAGCCTCAGATCTTTCGAGCCTACAACTTTGCCGCGTGCGTTTTGGCGCGATGTGAAACAGAAACGAGAGCGGAAGTGGGAGGGAGAATAGAAATTACGCGCGGATGTGTCAAGGGGTATGAAGATGGAGCTCGTAAAATTAGTACGAGACTCTCGATTCTATGCTCTACGGGAGAAAAAAAAGAAAGAAAAAACAACCCCCGGCCACGGACGGACGAAACGAAGGATGAAACGTCGAGGGTTGAAGAGGGTGAAAAAAAAACTAAAGAAACTAGACACCCCACACGCACAAAGCAATTTCCCGCGTCGTCTCTGTACACTTCAATGTTCAGCATATCTCGGTCTTTCCCTCTTTCCTTCCCTCTCTTTTGGCTGCTTCGTTGATGCTTCGACTTTGTGAGCTCGATCACAAGAGCAACCAAAGTGAGATAGCAAAAGTGAAAAGTTTCGTGAGCAGGAAACTGCTGGAGTTGGAATATATTATTATTGTGCGTGTGCCCAACAGCCGCAAGAAGCAGAGCCAGCAATGATGGACTGAGGGAGAAAAAAAAATAAAATAAAAAACACTCCGAGCAAGGAAGGCAGACGTGGGTGGCGGTGTTTCGGTTTGCGCCCCGAAGGTCACAACCAAGGAATGAAACGGACACGGAGGGGATATTGCCTTCTCCGTGTTATTGATTCTAATGACATTTTCGCGCCCGGGGATATGCCGGGGTGTAATTGATATTCGGACTCACTATACGTCGGCAAGACATCCGAGAACCCGCGCGCTATCAATACATCTAAACTTTGAATGCTCCCTCTTTTTCCATTCGGTACAATAAAAGTTTTATAACACAAAATATAAATCGTGTGTCATTTCTATTGAGCAATGAACAACGATATGTCGGCAGAGCGAATATTGAATTTGCATCTTTTAGGAGATTCACGCGATCGATGCGGATTATATCTCCTCAACTCAATCGGGCCACATCGCGGACTAACTTCGAAGCCCGATTCACTTGCGTAATTCTTTGAAAATTATTCTCGTGAAAACCGTGGACAGTTTTCACTTATTCCGAAAGACATTATCCAGTTGATCATGTGGAATAATCCAAATAATTGTCGGAAGCTCGGCGGAGCTTGGAAAAGTTACGTGATCATCCCTTAGTGTGTTTACCAGCAGAGACATATCCGTTTGCTGCGCGACGAGAATCACTCTAAGCCAGACCGATTACGACACGGCGTGCTAGAGTTACGCTGGATCGAGTAAATCGCGACAGCTCATTAATGTACTCCACGGGGTTGTTACTCCAACTGTCCCGAGCAACGTGTACATTCAGTTATGCGGTGACGGTCAATTGTTGGAAATAAATATGGCGACGCAATATTCTTTGCATTCGACGTTTCGTTCCGCATTTTTTCTTTTTCGTTTGCTTTCCCTTCGGTCGGTAAACGTAATTTGGCTTCGTATTTAAATATTTTATACTCAAAAAAATAAAATTATTTTCCACGTCATTCGTTCGTACGAATTTCCATTATTTCTTGGTGACGTGCGGTTGCAGGAACGACTCAAGAATTGAGTGCAACTCATGATGGAGGTAACATTAATCCAGAACTATCGTGTGCGTTGGAACAACACGCTGAAGGATTTGAGTATCTCGTTATCCTGTTGCCGGCAAATGAATTTATGTCGCTATCGATTTCTCTCGTTCGCGTGATATCAAATATTGGGAAAAAAAAAAAAAAAAAAAAAAACGAAATCGTGAAGAATGGCGCGATGTGTGCGGATAAATTTAGTGTAAGAGATCAGAGGCGTGCATGTAATGTTAGTAAGATGGAGTACATTCCAAAGGATCGTTGCTTAGAACTCGAGACCAGACCGTTAACAATTTTTTCAATTGTTTCATGACTCGTAAGCAGAGCAGCCACGTGCGACGTTGCGGCACGCGCGAATCTCTTCCTTTGTCGCCCCACTTTCTTGCCGTGTTCCTATTTTAGTGATTTGAATGAAAGTCCTTACAGGTTTTCTGTCGAGCGATAAGCCTCGCCCATAGATCGAGAAACGATCGACCGAGCTCTGACTCGAGCCGATCGATATCTTGATCCTTCAGTCGCTATCCAGTTGATTTTCTCACTCGTGAAGCACGAGCCTGCGTGTAATCCGATTCCTTGGCGTGTATTCTCGCAGCTTTCCACATTCATGATCAACAAAAATGTCTTTCCGTTAAGTAGATCACTCGTTTTTTAAGACTATGCTTCATACTTCACCAGCGGACTTGATCGCTTGACTAAACGGATTCTGCATTATTTAACGTCCCTGAGGTTAATCGTGCCGCAAATAAAATTGTCATAGCCCGACTCGATTGACCAGCTCCTCCACGTTTATATCCCAGGACGCTGCAATAATTCCTGTATTTTTGAATGATCGATCAATGCCATCCGAGCGCCGAATAAATTCAGTTGAAATGTTATTATCGTATTGACTGGCAATGAGGAGTTGGCAGAGTGCGAAGAGGCCGAGGAACGTGAGAATTTCTTCGGGATCCGTGTGAAAATCATTAATTTCGTGTTTCATCACAAGAAAGTGAAGAAAAGCATGAATTCGTAACTACCGGACTGGATGTGTGTAAGATGTATAATTTGTTTCGAAGGAATACACGTTTCTGTTGACGTTAAAGAGTCATGAAGGTACGAGTGAGGCAAGCAAAAAGAGAGGAAGAATGAGGGCGTATAAGGAAAGGAGGTGATTGGGACGCGTGTGTAACTCGGTGAAATAAGTTCATGAGCCAATCGATCTCTCATTCAGTTTTCTTCTCGTTTC
Source organism: Campopleginae sp. 14b (assembly GCA_030522525.1). Taxonomy (NCBI): domain Eukaryota; kingdom Metazoa; phylum Arthropoda; class Insecta; order Hymenoptera; family Ichneumonidae; species Campopleginae sp. 14b. The sequence goes on from JAPYYS010000001.1 coordinate 225,606, forward strand.
TGGCGAAACGAGCGGGCAATACGTCCGTCAATTTATATTCATATGTGACTGCAGGAAATATGCGTATATTTTGAATTGGGAGTGTGGCTCTGTGTGTGTGAAAGTGGAATAAATAAAGGGGAGAAAAAAAGCAGGTATATCGAGAACGTATTTACGGTGTAAGTCCTCAAGGCTAAAGTTGCATTGCCGGTTAAGAAGAAGTAGGATATATATAAGATGAGGCAGAAAAGAGTGAGAGGGTTGTGGAAGGATCGGCATCAAAATGTAAAGCGTGTATCGTCCGTCGCCGGTGGTGCGTCAGGTGGCCCCGCTTGCCCGACGTTCCCACGGACGTTCTACCTTGTATTATATCATTCGATCACAATGCGAGATCGAAACTCGGCGTCGACGTAGTTCTTGGGCGCTTGCGGCCAGTGGCAAAGTGTATACGCTCTTTTGCTTCCCCGGCGAAACCAGAGACTCCTCGATCGAACAAGACGAAGAAGAAACTCCATGGGGAAGGAGAAGAGGAGCCAGAAGAAGAAAGCCCTGGCACTCGATGTGTGCACCTGCGGCCGGCTGCGTCCTTACAATATACCCTATATATATTCCATCGTGTATATTTATCCAAAGATCAAACGCAACACGAACAGTTTATATATAATCTCATGTTCTTTTCGATACAGCCATAAACGAGGAGTAAGCAGATAAGTAAACGAATAATTAAACTCTCTTTGAGGTTTGTTTTGAACCTCGTAACGATTAAGCGCTCCAATATATACAGTTTTTAGTATCGATGAGTTCAAAATCCGAACTAGAAATTTATTATCAAGTCCTGAGAAGAAATAATGAAAAATTCGTGTACTTTTTCGTCGAGCATTGTATTGAATCGTTGCCATTCGCGTCTCTGGGATCGAAAACCCTTAATGACATTCTACTGTCACGGATAACGCTGTAAGCTCGAAACGAAAGTCCTTATCGCAAGATGACTGGGTGGAAAATAAATAGAATTGGTATACAATGGAAGAAATCGCTTCGGTTGTTGTCTCTCGAGTTGCCGATCGATCCTGAGGCAACAGTCAGCTGGTGGTGGATTGCAACATCACCGAGACTCCGGTGACCCGCATATAGCACGATATCCGAATGTCGAGTCACTAAACGTCTGTGAATCTCGAGCGCCATCTACCTTGATCATCCAGCCGCATTGGCGATCGGTGAAACGATCGGTTGAACAATTTATCTAACTTCTTTGCTTCGGTACCCGCATTAATAATAAGATTTATCGGTCAATATCAGTTTTATTGATCTATCCATTCGGCTTGATCGCTCGAGCATTTATACCATGCAGATCGATCTCCAGAAGCGGAAAACGATTTTATAACGAACAGAGATAGAAGTGCGCGACTAATGCGCGCGCGCCAATCATTCGTTTCTTTGACACAAATGTTTCTCCTATCCCACGTCTCTGATGCACTCTGATCAGTAATATTTACAACGATTTTTCCGCTCGGATAATTTATCTTCTTTTTCTATGACCGAGAGGCCTTGGAAATGATATCGAGCGCAACAACGATTGATCGTCACGGATTTCAAGAAAATCTCTTTTCTTATGAACCTCAAGGAGACACCGCGAGTTTTTTGTTAATCAAAGTTAGAAAAATTCATTACAGATTATCCCACGAGTTTCGATTGACAGCCGTGTCTGCCTATTTTTTCACATATCTTTGAGAAATAATTCACGTTTTCATTCCCTTGGTAATTGTAAGCAAAGTCAATGGAATTAGAAAGGTTTGATAGTTCATTTAAATCTTTGATTATTCATGGAATATTATGAGCGCGCTGCTTGGGTCAAAGGTTACTCAGCAAGGTGTTTACTCTCTTCGAAAACGTTTGGCCTCGCCAACCAGAGACATTAGCCAATCTATTGGAGACACGAAATCAAAAAGTCCAGAGATGACAGGCTCGGGTTACAATATCAACGGGAAACTAAGCCTCAATGATATTAGAGCGGCTGAGAGGAACGGGAGACTAAATTTGTGAGATCGCGATGGTAACTTATACGAAAAAAGAAAGCCGAGACCGAGTTGCATCGAAGGAGAATAAAATCGGTGTCATCTCACAGGAGAAACCGCACGCGTTGCTAAAATCACAAGTTTTGTGGATGGGAGCAACCATGCACGATCCTAATTCCTCTATAGCCTAGAATAATAAAATTAAGGGTGTATGGGTGGTTGGGCCTCATGGTCCGGGGGTTCACCACGAGGGTGTTGAATTTCCAAGCTTGGGGCTCTTTTCTCCAATCTTTCTGTCCACCACTTTCGACACTCTGCATTCCTTCGTGGAAGCGCACAAGACCGAAACTTCACCCGCGTGTATCAATGTTTTACGCTTCCATCTTTTGGTCTACCTTTTATATTCTCGTGTCCGTGGGAGGCCGATGTGTAACCGGAAACCACGCAGTGGTCGCCGCTCCGGGACGTCTAATTCGTTCATCGAGCTTCTACACTATTTTTGTTCTTCCATTCCTCCTCCGTTGGATCTCTTTTTAACTCTATGGATACGGCGTGTCTGACATACGTTCACGATCCATTCAGCCTGTGCACCTCATATGGTTCGTGAATCATTTAAAAGATGCGTAATATAAAAAATGTCTGGAATCACAAATTTACCAGTGAATCGAGTCGCTGTGTCATTAAATTAAAAATAAAAGAAAAAAAAAAAAAAAAAAAAAAAACAGTGCGTGTCAAACATCGTAGTAAAATGTACGAGACCCGAGTCAGCATGATACCACGAGCCCATGCACGACCAACTAAAAATACGCCCTGTGCCTAGACAAATGTTCATCGTCAGTCATCAAAATTTCGAATAAGTAGACGTTTCCCTAAAGCTACGGTTGGGTTTCAAACGTATGTATTTATACATATATTTATGTCTACAGTTATTCGAGATAGCATGATTATTATTCATCCATCAACAATGGAGTCCATAGCTCCATCACAATTTGCAGAAATCCATCGCCCTTCGGGTCTCCCTTCATTCTCTTCTCGCTTTTACGCAATGTGTCACCCAGAAGCGAGGTAAATGTGTGCTTCCCCTTCGGCGGCCACAGTACACCCTTCCACTTACACGTTAATCTATATACATATTCATGGAGTACAGCAAAATTTAATCGCACGGGGTGTCCCGCGGTGGTGGACCATTGAGATATTATATTGAAATGAAAGAAGAAGAGTATCCTCCATTTCTCTTATTTTTTTGTTGTCTGTAAAGTTTCAGACACAGACATCTGAAGCCGTTCGAATGAAACACGCCGTACAATGGGGGGACGTAGTTTTTGTTATAATACACAGAAACATTCTCCATTCACCGGACGGTCCTTTCATTTTTATGTTTTACGTAATCGCTCCGGAATCATTGAAACGGCTGAATATTCCCTCGGAAGAGACTGAGTATAAGAAAAATACGAACACACGTCGAATCTGAGCATACACATCCGAAAAAAGTATGTGCAAATTTATGTGTACATAACTAGAAATAAAAGAGAGAGAAAAATCTGTGTTATGCAGAGTGCTGTCAGAGTATTCTTCAAAGAGAAACGGACCGTGTACCGCGATCTCCTCGTCCCTTATATCTACTCGTATCCATTTCAAAGGACAATACGTCCTGCAGTGTCTTTGTGCGACGAGTTTCACGATGGATCGTCTAAGGAGGCGAAAAACTATGGAGAAGGGGTTGGAGGATTGTCGTTGATTACTCGCGAGAAATACAGGCAGTCTCGTTGTCGTTCAACACGCCGCGAACGAGAATGTGAGGGAGGGAATGTGCGAGATGAGATCTTGCTGCTTACCACAGTCTTCGAAGACATGGCGACATGGAATGAGCAGAAGCAACCTAGAGAGAATAATGCAAAGGGCTGTCATCAATCAAGACACGATGAAAGCTCTTCGCTTGATTCTCGTGTTACGTCACTCAAGCCAACCTAAATGCCACCCATAATACCCCGTAACGTACTGTCAAACCTTTTGGTTACTCCAATGCGTTATTGATCGATATTAAAAGCAATTTGCATGAATAAATCTGTTCAATTTTTGCCCGCTTTTCATGATAGATGACAAACTAGGCTGCACTTTCTCTCCTCGCACCTGGCCAGTATCTTTCCATACCCAAAAATCATCAATTAGCCAGCGGAACACTTTCTGTACATTGCAAAGCCCATTGATCTAAATACGTCGTCAGAACTTTAGCTACTGCATTTCATTGCTTTTTGGGTAAGTGTGAGGGGTCCCATGATACCTTCAGGTGCCTCCGTCATTCTGAACAGCATTTACCGACTCGTAATTATTTGGCACATGAAGAATTTTGACTGTAAAAACAGATGAAAATATGGACCACTCGACGCAGGCCCCAGACGATTGGATTTTTATAAATCTGGTTGACTGCGTGTACTTTTCGATCTACTTTCTTCCTGATCGTGCGAAACGACTCCCACGAGGTAACGTGTTCAATGCTGTTTAGGGGCTAGGCTTTCGGGAAAAGCGAAATCCGGATAATTTGTCAGGGATGAGCAGCTGATATTTGATGAAACGATTTTCAGGCGATATCAGACATGGTATGTGATTCTATCGGTAGGCTGTGTGGCATCTACAAAATCGGCACCGCGGCCTCGAGTGCCAATCATTGCAAGATTTCAGTAAAGATTCTGCCTGGTCTCTTCTATTTTGCCTTTTCTGCACAAAGATGCACTTCACATGGTTACGTACTAAAAAGTGGTTTAGCTCTCTGGTTTCTGCAGGTTTCCGACGCTGCTGGTTACCAGATCACAGTATATATATATATACCTGTTGGTATATACACATTCGAAGGCAGAAAGAAGCGACAGGAGGCTCGAGGAACCGAGCATCCGACTCTTCTGCGATACGATCGTGCCCGATACTCTTCCTCTTCTTCATTCTCCCTTCGCCCTTCATTCTCTCGGTATTGGCTCTTTGACTCTGATTCCCTGCCGGATCTCGTTCCATCTCCGCGCTCAACGGAGCTGTTCTTGAGGTGAGCAAGGACCGAGTTGGAATTGCGTGTTCTTACCGGATATTTTATTTCTCAACACTGACATCGACGCCGCTGTTTTGTAACTACGACTGCAACTTCAACTGCCGCAGTAGCAACGTTTGTCCCGTGACATGCCGCCTCCGAGTACTTGCCTAGCCTCTGCGGTTCTTTACCGCACCGTCAACAGTTCGCCTCAAGATACGTGATCACAAATCCCTGGATAGTAATCGTTGTCATCTTACCTGATTCTCTAGTTTTGCATACGATGATCGTTCACTGTGAGAAACAAAAACGTATAGAAAAAGCATTCAAAAGAAAAATCTGAAATTGCCTTGGCTATAGTTTTCTTTGGCGCTAAACTGCCAAGTCGTGTGTCAATTTCTAAGATCTGGCTAGTCCTGGAGGCCGTCGAACAACACTGATTCACCCTCAAATGGTACCTCGACCGACCGGAACGATTTCACGGGTATTGGCGCGTCATTCTCAACCTGCTTTCTGCTCTACACACTCTACTGAGGGGGTGTTTCATCGGCAACAGTCGATGGCATCAAGATAAATGACCCTGTATCCGATTGAGCAAAGATCTGTGACGTTCAAGCGTTCGATATGCTCCGAAATATATGTTCGTTTAGGAGGCTTGTTATACATGGCAAAATTTGTGTATGAACATATGTAAACTGCCCTAGGCCTGAAGTTTCGTTTATGCCTATCAAAATATTGAAGATTGATGGCCGAACCGGGAATTTTGGTAGGACCGATATCGGGATTCTTGGGACGAAAACATAATAAACTACGAAATTGCACATTTTTTAAAAATGTCATGCTTCCGTTCAACCCTTCGAGTACACACCCCCTGTAAGTACATAATGGGTCAATTTGACCCGGGCGTTTTTTGAATCGCTCTATTCCTGTAAACTCGCATTTTTTTTCAGAGACGATTTTTATAGTCAATTATTCATATGTTATGGCCCTAAATTTATTATTTCACGAAAACGATTAATAATATAATTTAATAAGAAAAATTAATCAATTTTTTCACGAGGAAAGAAATTAGAATTCGAAATATCCGTTGCCATTAAATGCGAAACAATCTGTGACATAAATTTGTCAGCGTCAAAACGACTTTTGTACGCACTCGAATCGCTGGATATTTAAATAGTTGATAAGTTATTTTTTTATTAGAATAACCAGGAAGAGGGAATAATCCGTTATAAAAAAAAAATGAAAAGTTATTAATTTTGAAGTCTTGCTAAACAACCCCTGCAATAAGATTGAAATCGATACGAGATAATCACAACTTGAATTTCGCTACCGTATAGCGAAATATCGTACAGGGAAAAGCGCAACTAGCACGTGATAGAAAACGGAATAAGTTACACGTGATAATCCGCACCTGGCGAGCCTTCGGCGTAGAGTTCCTAGTTAATCGAAGCGTGCTATCAGCCTCGAGTAGGAAGCGCAATATCCACAGGAACATCTAGCATACATGCCTTTTCCACCTTTAATTACGTTAATGAAGTATTTATTAAGAGCACTTAGCAGTCTCGATGGGCCGTTACGCCGTCTGTGTCATGGCGCGAGCACATACTACGCCGTGTGTTTGCGGTGCGAGTTCTCGTAGTAAAATCGAACAAACTGGCGGACGGCGGCCGGCCTCCGGGTGAATCGTTTCCAGTGAAAATACTTGGGAAATCGTATCGCACCGGGATCGTACAAACCCAATCAAAATTCAGGCTCATGTGGTCGTTCTGAAACGTTGAATTAAAATTCCACACGATAAGCAGATATTCAAGAGTTCCGAGTAAAAAATCCTGCCTCCATTTTTCTCCCAGATCGCCGCACATTACAAAATCTTAAATAAAAGGAAAACTTGCGTTTTTTTTTGCAATACTATTTACCCTGAAAACCTTGAGTATGACTTTCGCGGCACTTTGAATAAAATATAGAACTAGTCGGTGCCGCCATCGAGTAACCAGTTGTTGTGTGGGGCGTTCTCCGGTAGACAGCTCTGATGTCGTGTCAAGCGACTCCCCCAGCACGAGCAATACGTTTGATGGATTTATCGTTGGATCGATCGAGCCCTCGTGATCGGCTTGCGTGTGCATCGGCGATTAGCGATAAACCGATGATACGTGATACAAAAGTGTGACGAGAAAAAAACTGAGGTGCTGCCAGTCCGTTCGAACATTCCTATGAATTTGATCCTTATTGTTTTTTATGAGATACTTGGCCGCATCTATTTTCCCAAAAATCCTTTACGTCAATTGATAAGGTAACATAAAGTGCTGACTTTTTGTTCAATCTTATAGGGAGAATAAAAAATCAATTACAGAATTTTAATAATTTATATCGTTAATTTTGTATAAATTGGAGAACGTCGTCGTGTTTTATTTTCTTTTTCGATTATTCGATAGAAAGTAATGGATATCAGGGCCTTTCACTTTCGCATCATTCTCTCCGAGAAAATTACACTTCATTATTTTCTCTTTAAATTTCACGATCGATTCATCGTCGAACTCATTCACTTCCACGAGCCTCCGCATGCTCAAATCCCATTAATACACGTATACATTGAATATGGAGGAAACATGGTTGTTCACGAAAAGCGTGAGGCCCAACGTAACATATTCATATTACATTAATAATCGACGGTAATAGAAACAGATGGAAAACGAAGGCGTATGGTGTATACAGAGCTTCGTATATCCCTAATACTAGTTTCCGCTGGTGAGCGCATAAATTTCCCTCTCTTTTTCTCCATGTCCGTGTTTCATTCTTTTCACCTCCGATATAGCTTTTCTTCTTGTTCTTTCTCACTATCGCAGTCGCTCAATATCAATTCGGCCCCTTTTGTCTCGTCTATACATGGCCCACGTTTCTTTTCATTTGTCTCCCTTTAGACTCGGCACTCGAAAAAAACGTACCACGAGTTTGCGCGCCCTTGGATCAACCCCATCTTGATGTCAACTTGGGATCGGGAGGCAGAATGCTCCAGCAATGCTCTCTTCGATGAAAAATCGCTTGGGTCACGAGTCAAGAGTTCAAAATAAAAGAAAAATGAGCTGAAGCAAGTAGAACTATCATTAAATGAAAATAGTACTAAATTCGGCTTCATAAATCCTCCATTATAAATAATGAATTCATCGATCAGCGTCAAAAAATAGTAAATGATCTATAGATCGGAGAAACAAGAGGGATATTGTACACAAAACGCTCCACCTATCATGCCTACATTTATTCCTCTTTTTTTTTACCCCTTCGTCGCACCGGCCCCAACGTCATTTTCGATACCCGATGACAACAATGAAAACCCACCACCGATCGCTCATCAATATTCTCAGGTCTGAGCTATTGGCACGACCTCGTGCGGTTTATTGTGTTCACGAACAAACAGAATATATAAAACCCCACGACCAACGACCATGAGGAGACGCTCAAATTCGAGGACTTTCGGGGTTCATCTCGCATGGAAAAGGGGTGCATGCTAGTGTGGAATATTCCACCTCCAATTCATAAATCGAACTGATGTAAACTGAAGATGAAATATTACGAGAAGTTGGAGAATCTAGGATTGGAAAAAGATCGAGCGTCGTAAATAGTTTCAACATTTATAATTTCAACGTCGATTTTTTTTCCATTTATCGTTATGGATTTCAAGGATTTCACAAATATTATTCGTCCTTTTTCAGGATTAAAATATTTTATAAATCTTCTCGAAAGACATGAACTATCAAACGTTTTACAAGACCATCGAGTACGATTGTATCGAGACCTAATCTTTTTTTCCAACCTTCTTTCTGTCGATACACCGCACACATCATAATTCTATTGATATTAATCGATTACCCACCAGCATCGAACTGCGAACCGGAGTACAAGGGAGACAGGCTCATTATTCGTTTCAACCCCTACGGACTAGGGAGAAGAGACCGATTTCGATATACATGTTTACCGAAGGCCCTCGTTGTGCGGGGACTTACGTACCACGTCAAGGGGCTTTATTAGTAACCTTACCATTTAATGCACTATAATAAAGCAAACACCGGGTTTTCTGCGTGTCTATTTCAGTCTACGACAATAAAACTTGCCCACCGCTCCATTGTCACTTTTTAACCCCAAGTGGGCCGTGCTCTTCCGGAAATGATCTTTCGCTGTTTGAAATTATCGGAAACCTGCTGAACCCTCCTTTCCTGTCATTGATTCAAAAAATCTATTGAAAAATAATCTGCTTATTCATTGAAACCGATGCAGAAATCGAAAACTATAAATATGTCTTTTTACTGCATGTCTGACGTCGTCAAAATTACGAATTGAATAGATTTTTAAAATGAAAAACATGTCTAAACAATAATATTGTGCATATGGAATGTCCAATGTCCACAACAAAATATTCAAAATAAATTGATCTGCTAAGTAAATGTTATGCATGTCGTTCCAAGGTTCGAATATGAACCAGAAAATTCTTTACTGTTACATGCGGATGGAAAGAGTTATTTTAATTGGAGCTTACTGACCTTTTCCGCGCTGTCCCTTGTCCCTTCCTCCCTTTTCACACATGAGATTTCGCGCCAGCCTTGCCACTCGTTCTCCTTGTTTTTTTTTCTCCAGTTTTGCAGTATCAGGGAAATCTAATAATTGATTCGTGTATTCGTAACTTACCAATTACGAGAAATTCTCCGTGATGTTGTGAGTTTTTGATATAAAAAAAAATTCTCCCAGCGCCTTAGGTAATTGTTTTTTCTTTTTAAAATTTTTTTTTTGTAGACACATCGTCCATTATCGGTTATTATGAATAATCAATTATTGTTGTTTGTGTTAGGATAATTAAGTTCACGACTTCAGCGAATTGGAATATTATTTTTCGGGAGTTGCATTCGTAATATGAGAGAATGAAAAAAATGAAAGATCGAGGTCGAGGAGAGCAGAAGGTTCTCGAGAAGTTGTAAGCTTTTCGGTCATCGTACAACGAGCCCGAGGCTCTCGAGGATTGACCGATATTTGGACAGGGTAGCTCTCGGAGATCCTCCCTCAGCAATCGACCACGAAACTGCTAGACAAGCCGAACGATTAAATTCTCAAAGCCGATTTTGCAGTAAAGAACTCTGACCGCCTTGCGCACGGTCATGGCCGTGAGGGTGGCTCTTTTACGAGTACCGCAGAGGTGAGAGGGGACTCGGGAAAATAAAAGAGACGAGGAATAAAGAAAGAGTGCCCTTTCCACTCGGCCCATGTCTCAGTGGAGGCGCGTGAGCACTCTCAGTACTTGAAAATAAAAAGGGATCCACGGTGACTGAAGAAAGCGAAGAGCTTCTCGAGGTTTTCTCCTCTACTGTACCTCTGACAATGCCGATCAAGATCACTCTTTCGTCGTTTCTTAAGGACTCCCTTTTCGTCGTTCGAATATCGTATAAGTGGCATGCTATTTGTTCCCTAAAAAGACTCAACTCACGACAATGTTCTACACAAAACAAAAAAAAACGATACATTGTACTTCGTCATTAAGATTTAATCGTAAATCATTATACTCGAATGCAATTCACCGTTTATCGATTGAGACAGAGAAACAAATCTTACTGCAAATATTTTTTTTTTTTCTCAATTTTTACCATAAATTTATGACGCGCATCAGCAAAAAATCGACCAGAATTGCCGTAAAATTTCCTAAGGGAGTTGAATGCAAGAAAATAGTTTCGGGAGTGAACGCATATTCTTTTTCGTATTATTTAGCGGTCTGTGAGTCTTTTTTGGAGTGTCGACAACCTATGAGTACATACTGGGTCAATCTGACCGGAAGCATTTTTTGAACGCTTAGCATTGAGAATTAAATGCTAACACATTCGTTGCTATTAAATGCCAAACAATCGGTGACAACAAGTTTTTAGGGTCCGAACGACCCAGAATGCACTCCAAGGCTCAAATGACATAAATCGTCTGGTCCGATTGTTTGCACCTTGGTACAAAATCACCTTTGAACCAAGTCAACCTATAATAATCCTGATAGTGCTTAATAAAGAATTTCCAAAAAGCGTATGAACAGAAACCTGTAAACGCGTTTATGATGATTTTTCATAATAAATTCGTTATTCAGACAATTTATTTCGTCCGCGTTATGAGTTTGGTGAAGGCGTTTTCCAGCTCAATAAAAATGCCACATTAATGGGCAAACCATCCGTGACATGTTTGCTGACGAGAAACGGCTACTCATTCGGAATTGGAACAACGAAAAAAAAAAGCGAGAGAACGTGCCTTTATATACCGAAACACTCGTGTCACGCATCGTCGACCAATCGAGTACTATAGCTTTCGGTACACTGTGTACAGGTACTCGATTTTTCTGTAATCCCCTCGACTTTTCCGATAGCCTTTCGATTCACCCCAACCTCGGAGCTTCTTTCGTTGAGTGGATATATTTACAATTCTCGTTCATGAATATTAAGGGAGGATCCATATTTTAATAACTTTGTTATTACACGATCACGTGAACTTTTTTTTCGCTCGGTTTAAAATCAACCGTGAAATGCTGGAAATTCACTTGAAAATCCTTTACTCAAATAACGGGCCCTGGGCGCTAACGCAATCGACTTTTTATTCCTAATGGATTATTTTTACTCGAGACAAACTAATTTTCGAATGCAAATTTCGTATTTTTTTCGTCTCCTGCTGGTATTTTATCGTAAATTCGATCGTTACTTTGTTTTAAAATGCACAGGATAATATTCGATCGAAAGGATAGACTTGAGCCTTTCGCAGCTTTTATGCAATGCACGAGACGGAACCTTCGAACGGAGCAGGCTCGTTAATTACAAAATGCCAAGAGTTACATTTCAATGGATGATCGATGAACGTTCTTGCTGCCGATGCAACCGTTGGCTGCTCGTTCCGTCTGAAAAACAGGTTTTGGCCCTTGGTGCATGGGGTCGGCACGAGAAATCCGTTTGGAATCACCTTTCTGGACCTGCCTTTCACGCATTTCGTCTTCCTCCACCTATCCTCACTCTTAAAATACAATCGAATAATAATTCTTTCCTATTATTGGTTCACTGAGCCAATCAGAAGAGTCTCAAGTTTAATTTTCCATGAGAAAGAGCTATGAAATGCCGAGCTCAAACAAAACGTGCCATAACAAAAAACTATTTCATCTATTTGTGAACCCTGAAATGGTTCAACTTTTTGAACCCTTCGGGTGCATGCGAAGTTTTTTTGACCCCAAAAATTTTCTCATACCGATCGTTTGGCATTAAATTTTCGATTTCGAAGAAAATTTTCCCAAATTTCAAACAATTTCGAAAAACTAAAAACAAAAAACGCCTCGGGTCAGATTGACCCAAGATTCAATATTTAGAGTTAATAGCATTCTAGAACATTCGCATGAACTCGAGTTGACTGTGAGAACTAAGCAAACGGGCATAAAACAAAAAGGTCGATCTGTCGTCATTCCAGTGAGTTTGTGATGTCCTTTAATTTTATAGCGATCAAAGTATCGGAAAGAAAGCTCATAAAAGAGAGGAGGAAGGATTTTGGCCACGATGGATTCTCGTTAATAATCAATCGTTCGGTCGGGTTCATCATTCGGCGTCTATCCTTTATTACTTCATTCCCACTCGATGGAGGCCGCTGGTGAAAAAGCTTGCCGCTTAAAAAAATTCTCCTTGAGCCGAGATGCATCCGTTATAGGTAGAAAGTCTGATTCGTATTTTCAAACTGATTAAAAGTCAATTATGGGCTCACAACGGCTTTCGACGGATATGTACATAAGGTATACATATAGAAGGTATATATATATAGATATAAATTCCGTATATGAACCGAGGCGAAGTTGTATCGTTAATATCCATGGTGGACCATAGGGATCTTGAGATCGACAGAGGAGCCCAGAGTCAAAAGCAAAACAGTCTCGTCGTGCAAGGCAAGATCGTTCACCCGAGATCAGAACCGATCCCCTCGAGAGCCATCGCGAAAAAATGAGGATAGCGTATTTGCGGTTGATATTTGTTCGTCCATATCGGCATCACGGAGAGGAAGAAAAAAAAAGGAAAGAGAGAAGGAGAGTCGCGGCAAGTCTTCCATGAGGGTATAAAGCGCACCCACGGAGATCCGTGGAATTCGATCTCGCGGTTTTGTTATACCATCTGAGAGAATTTCGTCCGAGAGAAGCACAAACAGAGCAACTTGCCGATTCCCCAAGTGGATTGTCCGTGATCATTTTCTTTCTCTCTCTCTCTCTCTCTCTATCTTTTTCTTATTCCCCATTTCTTCAGTGGCTATCGCTCGCGGAGCCCAAACCTAACGACATATGGTCCAGCTTCTTATCGAATTATTTTCTTTCTTTATTATTGCACTGGATCGATCGGACCGTTTGCAACTTGCATCTCGAGCAAGCTTGTCTCTGACGCGTTTTACTCTGGTGGCACAAGGCCCTACAAAAGTCCAGCACGATGCCAACCTCCGCAACCCAATCGTAAATACTACGGGAACTTGGGTAAGAAGTGAAAGAGACAGACGCGCAAATACCAACGCAGCTAGGGCCGATGCGATATAGCGGTGGAAGGAGGGACCCAGAGATCGTACCTGCGGTTGCACGGAAGAATCATTTTTGCGGCCTGTGGGGCCTTAAACAGGCCGCCATCACCCATCGTTTCCACGACAGCTTCCCACTCTCCTGCCTCTGCGTAACACGCTTTTTTCCTTTTATTTTTTATCTTTCACGCGTATATTCTTTGCTCCTCCCATTTTAAGAAAAACGAGTAGTGATTAAGCAGTATCTCAGGGTATTATAATCAGTGAGCTTTACATTTTGCATATCTACAGATACACTCCTGTGGAATTTTGCTGGAGACATTTCGGCTATAAAATTCACAACCTGCGATCATTAATATTTATATTTATATCATTTTCATTCAATGTTTACGATTTCGATCGAGAATATATCTCCCTCTGTGGGGTCTCTTGAACCCCGAAAACGACGCATAAAATTCCATTGAGTTTCATCAAATTATACGCGATTGCGTGACAACGAAAAGCTTGAAAGAGATTAGAGAATATCGTCATTTGCTAACATGGATTTCAGCAGTGTGCAAAAGTTGGGAAACAATATATTGTTGTTTTTTTTCAATTGAAGCTCACTTTTTTCATTATTCACAATTACGGACTCGTCAGTGCGGTTCGTGAACTTAATTAACAAGAGATTGGGGAAGCGAAGAAAACGAGAGAACGGGAACGAGCAATGCGATATGTGGTATGTGTGTACGCGAGGACGAAGAGTAGCATCAGCAAGACCGTAATACATTTGGAAGATATGTGGGTTGCGTGCCGCGCGCCGTTCGTACACGTGCAACCGATTACTCAACGTCGAGGACGTAATTAGCATAATAATATCTGTAACTTGCGGTTGCAGCGGTAACTAATTACTGCGAGATTAATCAAGCGACTCGATGCCCTCGGCAAGAATTTTTCATATTAAGGGGCCAGAGGAAGGTGTGACTTTACGAACTGCTTGGTGCACCTGAGTTCACGTACCTAAGTGAATCGAAATCTTATGTTTCGCTCGAGATACCGCGTCTTTTCATATTCAAGATGAAAAAAATGCCCAGCAATGACTTTGGTCCAATGATCGGAAGGACAGCGAGTGGGTCTGAACCCGATGGATTTTCGTCTCAAGTATTGAGAAATCATGTAATCAAAAAAATCGAAATTCATCAGTGATCCCGAAACTTGAGATCTGTTATGCACTTTCGCGAATTTTCGAGAAACCAAACTTCTCAGACGTAATTTTTAACGTTAACAAAATGAATCAGTCAAAATAACTGACTGTGTTCGGGAATATCTGGCGTCCGGGATTCCCCGACTCTCTCATCATATATTAAATGTTATATATTACATGAGATTCGTGTGAGGACGAGATATTAATCATTGTAATAATGTAATTAATGAATTTGGTTGTTCATGGAACAACGAAAATGCATGAACTTGCATAGAATATTCCTTCACACAGTGTCTGGCAACGTCGCAAAACTAATTTTGGCACGGAGCCACTACACGCACCATGTGCGAAAATTGCTGTGCTCCGAGCACCAGAAGCTTTGGTAGGTAAGTGATGGCACAGTCTCGATGAAGTAGAGAGAAAAACAAAATACAAATCTCCGCCTAATCCCCATAAGGTAGACGTTCCATTTTTAGCAAGGACAATACGCAATTCTCGAGTAAAGCTCGTAAGATTTAATTGCAAGTCGACTCGAGTGATTTCTCTGACGAAATGCAGAGCCATTAATAGGTAAACCTCACCTCGAGCGATTGAAACCTTTGCTTCAAGTCTTAGGCTTGTTAGAATTACCGTTTTCATGGGGCTCACGTGACATCGTGTTTAATGGTGGCAATAAATCTTCACCTTCCAGGACTTACTTGGAATTAGCCTGATGTCTTTTTATATTTTATTTCCCACTTCCGTGCTCGCACGGTTTTTAGTATCAAGTTGAATTTTTTTTTTTCGAAATTTTTCTGAAAGTACTACGAAAAATCATTTAAAAAAATTATTTCATGAAATTTCCGCTACCCTCTAATTCTTTTTGAATACGTGCTGATTGCAAAAAAAAATTGTATTCGGATTAATTTTATATTTTCTACATTTTTTCTCATTCGTTAATAGAAAATCGACTGATCAGAGTCACTATGAGCATGTAATTCTCGACCCAGCATCACATTTCGTGCATAGTTCGGGGTGTGTCTCCTAGCCTCAGGGTACATTTACACAGACACGCACACATCGACAAACTTATTCATTCGTCTCACTCCCCCGTTGCCAGCTTCTCCTTAGCTTTATAAATAACTATCGCCGGAAATACACTCGCAGAGTGCACTTTAAAGCATGGACGATCTATCTCGACGAACACGTTGAATTCGTCAGGTCCAACCAACAGTATTCACGTTCTGCCACGATTTTTCAAGGTGTGCTATACCCGATTCTCACGGAAAATTGCATTCACGTATTTTCGATCAAGATAAGTGCAAACCCATGAACAGTGTCCTTTTTTTTTCACGAACTTTTAAATAAGTTTCTGAGGAAATTTTGTCTATAATTCTTGATGCCTTATTGATAAAAGAATTATTCGATCTCGAACGTGTTGGCAACGTCGAAGTTGTTTTGGGAACGATCAGTGAACATGCTACGTATATTTCTCATACGAAAAAATAGTTTCAATGAAATCTCACCATATATCATTCACAAAGAGAGGTGAAAGGAATAACATGTCTCGTGTCATTGTAAAATGTCCGTGACATTTGTAGTTTGCATTTTATGGGAACTATAGTCTGAGCCCACGTTTGAACTTTTCCATCTTTAATATACTGTCTCCGTTCAGATTTTTTGACGTCATCTAACTCTTTATGACGAAAAGGAAAAAATAGGGGAAAAGTTGCAAATTATAGGAACAAAAAATAGTAGCTCATGGAATTGTAAAAATCGACGATGTTGAAGTTTGCATCGGTGGAATGCAACAAAATTCTGTTTTTGCATGAACAAATCTCAATATCCTTGTGCAATATTTAGTCAGAACAATGAAACGATTTTTGTAGGCTCCAAAGACAAAATCAGTACGAATATTTTCATGGTTTTGAAAAATTAAACAAATAATGAATATAAAAACGTATTTTTTGTTGGAGCCCAACATTGTAAACTTCAGTGTCTTTAAAAATTGTACTCTTGTGTGTTTTCAAATATTGATTTTTTTATTAAGTTTTAAATCGACCAAGGGCGTTAACTTTTTTTGTACGACCGACTGGTATTTTGTCTCAATCTTACAAGCAGAAGAATTGCGGCTTTGCTATAATGTAACATTGCCTGCGGGAAGAGTAAGTGGCTAGAAAAGGAAGGAGAAAATGGAGACAATGCCCGGTGGCATCTTGCGCGGCTGTATGCACCAAGTGCATGGCAATTATTCGACGAATGCGTGTACGTTCCCACACCCGTGAACGTCAACGGTGCCAACGATCGTAGTATGTACGAGAGTACGATGTAAGAAGCCAGAGGTATGAAGAAGCAGAAAAGAGAGAAGGGAGAATCTCGAAGAGGCGCCAGCCAGACGATGGTGCGATAGAATCCAGACACCGACGATGAGGGATGAAGAATAAAAGGATGAGAAATAAGCGAGGGAGCGCGATAGTAGTAATAGAGGAACCAACAAGCAAGGCGAGGACTGAAGAACAGGCTCGATGACACAAAGTGCAACAACGCGTTCGTCATGAGCACGAGCCACGCGAGCTTTCTGCCTCTTCTATGCCACTTCTCACTTTTAGCTTTGTTGAAAAAAGACACAGAGCTAAAGTAAGCAATGAGAACCAGCCCGAGACAAATAAGAAAATAACAACAAAGAGACAAGTTTCCGAGTCAAAGAAAAATCGAGCGAAAAAAGTGAACAAGCGAGACAAAAATGAAGGAACAAAAGTGGGAGTGGAAAACAAAGAGCAGAGAGAGAGAGAGAGAGATGTGACATAAGAGCGAAAGGAGAAAAAAAATGATTTTGATAGTATCAGTGGAAATGAGAAAGAGCGACCGCAACAAGAACAATAGGAGTTGATTATTTTCATAAGTACGAAATGCAATCTCCATATCTCCTCTTCCGATGACAGATTAAGAGCACATTTCCGACAGGAATTCCATCCTGAATAAGTTAGGGAAAACTGTTGAAACTGTGCAGTACATCGACGTAAGAAAAAACCGTAAATCGTTTACTTATATTTTGTTCCGTAGTTTTGTCAATTAAAAGATTCGAATGTCGCGACAATGTTTAGTTCGTTGGCCAGGACTGTATCGTTTAATTGGCACTGTTTCCTACACATGCCTCTTCCATATGACATAAAGGAAAAAATATGTTTCGATACACATGATAATTTATTCATAGAATCATTGCTTCGTCTAATTGGGAAAGACAAGGATATGACAGAGTGCTGAGATAATCTTAGTCCGTCTCATGCCTTAGGCTCTATCTTTATAGTCGGACAATTTGAATTAGTTGGGATATCTTGTCGCAATAGCGTCCTTCGAACATGCCAAGGATTCTACTCTGCGTGTCATGAGATGTAGATACCCAAGGGAATGAGAATATCTAAACGGATTGGGGGGACGCTCAGGTCGTCAGGGAGAGCGGCACTGTCACGTTGTCTTCTTGACAATCTCTGGCCACGCGAGGCCTCCAGCTACTTATAATTTATTTAACACCAGAACACCTTCTCGGTATCCACCAACAGCTTCTTCCTTTTCTACATACATTATCCTGACTTGATTTTCACTATCGCCGAACTCCGAGAAGAACACTATTTATTCGCAACTCCGGAAAAAAACATTCAACAGTAAAAAGAAAGAAAGAGAACTAAACGAACGAATATGACTCAATTAGCACTTCAGGCTTCCAGACCCGCTAGTTCAGGAACGGCTGTGCCTCTTTCCCCGAGCTCATTATTCTCCCTATTTTTATCATTTTTTTTTTTTTTGTATTACTTTTGTTCCATTTCTTTCAGCCCACGACGTTAACGAAAGTGTTTAGTCTGGGCTCGCTCAGGGATCCAGAAACGATTTACTCTTCCCAGTATTGTAATTCTGTGTCGACTGAACGTTGAACCAAATTAATAGGCGATTAAAAAACACTACAAAGAATTTTGGGTGGAAATTTTTATTCTTTTTTTCAAAATTAGATGTTAGCAATAATTACCATGTTGAAGTTCGCAACGTTGAAGTCCAACGAAATTCTGATTTTGCTCGGACAAATATCAAGATTTTCATGCCATATTGAGCGAGGAGAATAAAATAATTTTTTCTCAAGCTGCGAAGACAAAATCGTTGCGAAAATTGTAATGGTTTGTTTAATTTGAGAAATAATTAATGGAAAAACATTTTTCTCGCTGGAGCCCAACGCTGCGAACTTCAGTGTCTTTGAGAATTGGTATCGCGTTTGAAAGTTGAAAATATGGTATATGATATTTTTATAATGTCACTGTTTATAGAGTTTCGATCTGCACAGCTATTACAGGGAGAAACAAAAAAATTGAGCTCGCTTCGAAGCAAAATGCATACATCGACATTTACCGGAACGAGCAGACTCTGGGCGACGCAGTTATCACGTGTTTTCAATTTGTACGGTACAAAAATAACGTAGTCGCGAGAATATGAGAGCAGCCTTGATCGTTTCGTTGCACTCTCGAGAGGTTCGCTATGCTAAGGCAAAATTTCACGTCGCGACACTTTGAACGGTCTTTGGCGACGAGACGAAGCACAAGCGACGACGACGGGGAGGAAGAGAGATCTAAGTCGGGAATTTGGAGAAGTGGAGAGAATCGTTATTAATCGTTTGTTTAATTGAAAGACGAAAACAGACTCTGCGAATGGAGAGAATTTTTTGTGCTTTCATTTACAGAGCGCAGTGCGAGGATGTAGTAGTTTGGTCGAATAAAAAAAACGGGCTGAAAAAAGGAAGAGTCATTCAATGATTATTATGAGGCTTGAGAGACTCGAGCTTGGGGACACTCGTAACTTCTCACTGGACGCTAATTGAGGGGAAATTACGAGGGACCTCGAAGCTTATTATGTTGAGAGCGAGAGAGCGAAAGCGCTCGCGACTATTTGGCGTACTTCGACACGAGCCATTTCGCCTCGGTGCAGTGTCACGCCTAATTATCCGCGTTGCTGGACGTCTCGACTGGATGCTCTCTCGCCCTCTGGAAGAAACGAATTGCCTTGCACATGCAGCTCCACGTCCTTCTCCCATTCCTCCAACAACCGTCCTCTCGCTCCTCAATTCACTATCAACTCGACGTTATGAACGCGAGAAATTGCCCACGACGTTTGTTTTGCACTAAACAACTGTCAACGATATTATCGCTAAAGATGATAAATAATTGCACAAACTCACTATATTTTCAACTGTCATCATTTATTTCGAATCACAAACTTCTCGACACTGCCGTGCACATACATTTCAGACAATCCGTCGCCCAAAGATTTATCTTTCGGAAAATCTTTTTTCGTCTATGAAGCACAAACCACGGGCAACCCAATTATATTTTGTTCTTCTCCATCTGTATTTGCTCGAGCAGCTGATGACGTATTTAGCTGATGACGTAGAAAATCATAATTCTATATCAAAACTCATTAGCAGCTTTTACCTACAAACGACGTTTCTCATTTTGGTGTAAAAATGGCAACATCATCGTTTTTAACGTGAAAGTTCGCGTGTGTAGAATAATTTTTATTCCGCATCACAGCGTCGAACAAGCAGGGGGTCAGTGACGTTTGGTCGAGCGTTCTCGTTTGATTGGTCCGCTCATTGACGACGGGTGAGAAAAGTTCCTCTAAATTGGACATAATTTAGGAAGCGCAATTTGTTGGAAGGGCATTGAAGGAATAACGCAAACGATAACGAAACTATTGGGCAAATCGGAAGTAATTCTATGACTGGAAATTCGCGAATAGATTCGTGACTCTCAAAGTCTGAACTGACATTAATGAACTTTGATTAAAATATTGTCACACTTGTCACAAAAATTGACTTGAATAACACGATCATTCCGAAATTAGCATCGGCAGGGACATTCTTGTAATTTTTTATGCGGGCAGTGTGAATCTTCCGAAAGAATACTCACATGCGTCGTCGCCTCGAGTTCTCTTTGTACGCGTGCGCATACTTCGAAGATTCGTCTTACCGCTAATGCCCCGTGAAACGGCTGCGTGCTCCTCACAACTTGGTATAAATCAAGTAGTGAAATATGTTAATGGAGTACAGAAGCGTACGAAGGGGAAATAAGACAGATCGGAAATATTTCTCGCATCCTCTTTTCCGCGCTGTGCTGCTCTTCGCGACGAGCTATGCGAATTTATGGTATAAATACCGAATGCTACCTCAATCGAGGTGTCTGGCGGACATTTCGCGAAGATTGTCAATAGCTCCGAAACCCAATTTTTCGACCGCATTCGAATCGTCCAAATTGAACATTATTTTCATTCATGTTTGTCGGAAAATCTGTAAATTGTATAACGAAAAAAAAGTGCACGATTATTTTTCTGTTCACGATAATTCATTTCATATTCCGAGGATCCGCTTTCCATCTTATACCCCTTGGTATTACGTGGCGGAGTGTAACTGGTCAGTGCGTCAAGTTGTGAGGGATAACTTTGTACGCGAACGCACTGCGCTGATACGTGGTCCGTTGCATCGTACATATTTCATTGCTGATGCACCTACATCCGAGTGTAGAGAACAAGCGCGTATCTAATAGACCATGAACGTATTATCGATCGAGATGGTGAATCGTAGACTGCAACTGAAATTATTGCCCCGAGGGAAGAAGCGAGCAGTTAAGGGGTAAGGGACGCGAGCATGCACGCGTTACGGATTCCATCTCGATTTCTCGCGAATCATCACATTTTTTTTTCCATCTTTTATATATCCATCTTGGAAGCCGAGCCTTGAGCTGTAATAATTCAGAATGTTCGATCCCCCCGCAGACTATATTGCTCGAAGGTAAAACGAAACATAGCGGATGAATATCGTAAAAACATATTGTCCTTGATGACGTTGAAGTTTGCATCGTTGGAGGGAAACAAAATTCGTTCTTTTATTTGCCCAAGCCCATTATTTATGTTTAAAATTGAATGGCACTTATGAAACGATCGGTTTTGAATTAACATAATTGAAAAAATTAAACGAATAATTAATGAGAAAAATCAACATTTTTCGTTGCATCCCAACGTTGCAAACTTCAGCATCATTTGTCTTTGCACGAGTTCATTCGATTTACTTCGAGAATGTCTGTGGAAATCATCGCCATCCAATATTTGGCGAGGATAATCTCAAAACACATAACATTTTTTTTTTACGTCGTTCTATCTGCATAAATTTCTCTAGCGTGTCATCGATTAACGAAAAAACACTTAATCAATGAGGAAATTTTCTCTTCCTGTTCCAGTCTCGTAGATTAAAATAATAGGGTGTGAATCGAAGGTGTGGATGTGGTCGAGGTTGAGACAAGAGTTGGAGGGACCACATGAGAAAAGGTGAGGGGCAGTTCGTGAGGATTCTGCTAGGGATCCGAAAAGGAGAGGGCGAGGGGGGAGAAAAGAGAGGAAGAGGAGAGGGTGAAAGAAGAAAAAAATATAATCACATAGGTAGGTACATAGAGTGGCTATAGAAATGCAGCGAGTTGCAAAGAGTTGTTGTGTATGTATACACGCTGAGAGCGAAGAGCGCGGCGGCGTTATCCTCGCCCCGAGGATTAATGATTCGCGTCAGCGTCTCGCAGTTACGGAGTGAGAAAGCATCCTCGATATTTCTCTTTCTTTCTCCGGCATCGTCGTCTATCGTTCACTCGATGAACGCTTAACCCTTCGCGCAAGATTATGTTCTGAGAATAACCAAGAAGAGGCAAAAGAAGAAAAATAAAAGTATGAGCAGGAGATAGGCAGGGGTGGTGGTCGCAGCAGCGTTGGTCGAAGAAGAGGTTGATCTACGTAGGTTCTTCAGGTTCGACCTCTGGAAGAAACGCGTTGATACCGAGAGTTCCTCTCTTTTTCCGAGAGACCCGGTGCGATCTCCAGAGTCCAATCGAGCGAATCGCCAACGGCAACGTGACGTCAGGATAATGCCCGTCCTAGTCAACGGTGTGTGCAGTGAGGATAAGTGTTAGACGCTTCTCCCCCTCGCTCCCATCCAAACTCAACGCTATATACACACAACAAACCTTTAGATCGCTCATCTTCGCGGCTGCTGAGATCATCGATCATTTATATTTATTTTCCTCCCAACACCAATTACGTATAAGTTTGCAAGAACAGAAAAAAAAAAAAAAAAATATCCAATAAATTTTCATGCTGGTTCCTATTATGCTATTAAATAACTTCCGCGTGAAGATGATTCGCCAGGTCGAAAGCATGCATCATCGCAATTATCATTTTCTCTCCGGTTCTTGGTGTGAATTTATTTTTCATGGGCTCTAGAGCATGGGCTTAAAGATTTCTTGAAATTTGGATTCGGAATCTGCAACATGGGAATATGCAACATGGAAATCTGTAACGGGCAATAGACATGGCCAATAAGATTGAAAATTCATTATCTACAACGTTTCACAGATCCATTGCATGGTTTCTTGCCAATCTCGAGATGTCATTTTTGCAGTAATACAGCAGCGATGAAAACTATGTGAAGACAACCTTTGGCAATAGGTAAATAATTCTTGACGAATGCATGGGAGACACTTGGATATAAAGAAAAGTGGGAGCGATACGAGCAGGTGGAAGCCGTGCCAGTACTGTGCTCCGTACGATCGATACTAATCGATAATTCTCTGTACAAGGCAACAGCAGCTGGCTCGTTGTAATCATAAATGTCAGTCAGAGGCGTTATAAATTTCTGGATTTATATCTTTCCTGCCACTCCTCTGTATCACTCCGAGTTTTGATTTTTCTACAACTCTCCGCGAGGAGGTCCCTGCTGCTTGGCCTTTGCAAAACATTCAGGTGTTTCTCGATGTATTTTAATAAAATTATTTATTTGACGAATACGTGGCCGGTCCATATCATCGATCGGGTAAACAATAAATAATTCCACCGATTATTCGACTAAATATATCGAATTAAACGAACGAAAATCGTGGCTGAGTTATTGCTATTCGCGCTCCTCTATCTTGTTATTTCCAGCAGACTGTTTACCTATACGTACTAAATCTTGTTTGGCAAAAGCACGTAGCTCTTGGTGTAAATGTTATTGCAACGTGTATGTGCTTAATGATTAGCGTCAGCAAGTTGGAAGTACTGTTTATCAGCTCTCAACATACAAAAGGACGTAACTCCAAGACCGAAAAGCCACTGGGAATGGGGAATCATGCCTTTTTCTTCAGCATCGGTTGAAATGCATAGACGAGCGATGTTGAACGTGGAACGAAGAAGGGAAACGACAGGCTGTGTTGTGCCTGAACGATGGAACGTTTCACGTCACGTGGGTGGCGTTAAACGGCGCGAAAAGGGCGATACGACAGGTGGTCTCCAACAGCTGGGAATCTGTGGAAAAAGCGGCGAGAGAACGAAAACCACGAGCAGGCGAACGTCCAAGATGAAACTGAAAACGCGTAAGAATTCGACCGACGAACGAGTCAGCAATCTCAAACTTTGCCTCTCAAAGGCATAATCACGATTTTCTATGCAACGAATATTTTGTCATCGATGACGAACCAAAAGAGTTCTCGATTATTTTCGGAAATTTCATAATAATGTCCGCCAGTTGAAAAAAAAACAACACCTTAAATCACAGTAATCGTCTATTGAGGTTCTGTAATGAGGTTCTTGAAATTGCGATTCGGAACTTCGAAAAAATTTGTATTTGACAGAAAAGTTGGAGGGTCACGGTCGAAGCCTTCCTGCATAAACGATGCAAAAATTTCTCGCTGGCATGCACTTGACTGGCGTCTACTGCAGGAATCGCGATTTTCTGCTTGGGGAAAATTGAATGAAGGAAAAGTCCGGATTGGCAGGCACACAGCTACGATATATACCTTTTTGGCGAAACGCGACGCAGACACGGAGGAATGAAGCAAGCAAATTGGCCAGGTGGTTGCTGCCGGAAAATCAATCACTATCCCACGGTTATATTTTATATTGAGCTAATGGACATTTACGGCGTAAAGTCATGACCAGCCGATCCGAGAGCCTTAGCGAAGTAGGAGCAGTACGAAAAAGGGAAAAGGCAGCACACATGTAGACTCACAAATGACTCCCTCAGTGTTCGCGCAGCCTCATAAACTCGATATCGTACGCCGCAACGATTTCTCGCTGATTTCCTGACGCCTGATGCCAACCGAATGATCGCAGGTCGGCCACGTTCACCCGTAACTTGTCCCATTCACAATGTTTTTTCAATCCGTGGGCTGCTAGTGCACGCCTCAATTTGCAAAAGCACCCGCAGCTCACGATATATAATTTGTTTATCATCAAACGTACACGCAGCAGAATAATTCCTCAGTATTTTTTACACAAGCTGTCGAATAAAAAACATGTGGAAATCGTCTCGAGCGTATTCATGCGCTCATTTCAATAGCCTCGAATGAAAGGAGTATTGTTCGTTTAAAAAATTCTTCAACGTGTTTGAAGGTAAAAAAAATAGTCGGGTAGCATCAATAACACGTGGCTTGGCTCGTTCTCAGCAAAAGGGACTCAAAGTTAAGATGCGGCAAAAAAATGATGGGGTATAGATTAGAGTTTATATCTCCGGTAACGGATCCTGTATATATCCTCGAGACTCTCAACTCGCGTCGATAAGGCGAGTGACTCGCAAGGAGAAAGAAACTGGAAGAAGATTGCCGGCCACACACGAGGAGCCTCATCTTCCTTATCCTTATGTCTACCGAATGAGGCCTAGTCTCGATCTTCACATTAACAATATTTTCTGACTTCTATACTTATCATGGGATATGCAAGAAATTATCAGCTATATCCACGAGCGTAGTATCGTTATGAGAGATTCGCTCGATTTTCCTCCGTTACGCCACCAACGAAGCTCCGCTCGATCTTTCGATTCCTTCCTATAAGTGAAGACTTCTTATCTCTTTGCATTATCGCTCAAACTCTTTTGGAATAGAAAAGTATCAACTGTTATCATTATATGAAGAAAATCTATCGAAAAATGATTCGACGCTATCCGAAGACGTGGCAAATAAAATATCGAGACTTTCGCTTCGGTCCATCGTCTCGTTCTTTCAAAATTATAACTGCAATCGGTTTTCCTTCCCGGATCTGAATCTCGAAAAAATGCTCAGTTGTTTACAACGTCAGGAATACTGATAATCTATTCTAATTCAACTGTACGTGACAACTCTCGTCACCTCGTATCGACAGGGTGAAAGGTGCGCGGTTGTTAGCCTTGAATGCCGTTCGCGCTGGACACGTCAAGGTGTGTTATTCACCCTCCATATCCACTCCATTGATACTATTTATGTACGTGATATGACATTGCTTCACGGTTCGAGTTCTTGACTGTCCTTAGTCATGGATCTTTGCAATTTTACTCACTGTTCCGTTTCAATTCATCAACACGTTCTTAGTCCGATTATGCTGGCTTGATTGAGCATACAAAATCGAAAGCTCTATTCACTACGCTATTGTAAAATAGTTGAGGAAAATCCAACTGACAGTGCATACCTTTTTTTTATCCTCGTCAAAGATGTTGCTGTGCAACGATGAAAAATAACGTCCAAAGATCGAAGAAATTCTGCAGTGTATTTGTATTATTCTTTGTGAGTGCAATAATAAATTTCAATTCGTTTCGTTTAACTGTTCGAGAGCACTCATCCCATAAGTGCATATTAGATCAATCTGACCCAAGGCATTTTTCGAACCGTTGCATTACGGTGGAAATGCATTTTTCGTTTCGGTTTGTAGAGACGGCTTTTTGTCGTAAATCATTCATATTTTATGGCCTCAATTTTTTTCGTTATTGATGAAAACGAAAATTAAATGTCGAAAAATTCGTTTGTTCGAATCAAAATGACTCCGTACATGCTCGGAGGGTTGAAAAGCAGGGCTTAATTATTGAGAACGATCACAGCAGCAGGTAAGAGATTAATCAATCAATTTGTATGATAGGAATAGGAGCTTTCTCGAGCTGTGACTTCGATCCTTGTACACGTGAGTACTTCAAGTCGAGCATTAATATGTTGAGATAATCCTTTAATCAAATGACCCCACGAGGCGGAAGTATTCGATGTTCCATCTTCGGTACTTTCTAGTGGTCAATGCTGGAGGCTCGTTTACTCGTTTTCACCGCGGGGCACAAGAATCAGAGGAGACGTCTGCACGTGAGTTACAATGTGGAGAATAAACAAGAAATATTTTCGCTGCGTAACCTCTGACTTTCACCAATTAGCAAGAAAATCATAATTGACGACTAAATTTAATGTAATTGGGATTAACGCTGCTAACCCCGGGATC
Organism: Campopleginae sp. 14b; assembly: GCA_030522525.1. NCBI lineage: Eukaryota > Metazoa > Arthropoda > Insecta > Hymenoptera > Ichneumonidae > Campopleginae sp. 14b. The sequence continues at coordinate 252,589 of JAPYYS010000001.1, forward strand.
CATCAGTATCTCTTCCGAAAGTTATAACGTTGAAATTCATTTTGTACCCAAGCATTCTGCGTAGATACTCGCAATTGAACATAAATATATTCCGGTGTGTTCTCCGCGTTTAGTTTCAAGTCAAATCCGAAATCGAATCATATTCAAGATAATTACATCAGTGACAAAGGCCATGTGTGAGCCGTCAAGTCGTCCGACTGCGCAGCTCCTCGAATATTTTCACTAGTTTTGGCGAAATTAAAAATTCCCATGACATTTATTTTCAACGTGTTGGCTTCCTGGAGTCGTCACGTTATAAGATGCATTGGACCTCTCGATTAATTATTTCGTCGCACATCATGTCAATCTAAAGTTTGTTCTTGAGTCGTGTTCTCGAGAATGTCCAAACCTTAGTGTGTGCATCGCTTCGTTGCGTCTTCTTCTTTCGCGGCCAATAGATTTCCCTATGAAACAACACTCCCCGAGAATCGTTCAACTTCGGTTACTGCCATATGAACATCGAGCATTGTCCTGTATCGAGCTTCCCGTCTAACTTTATCAATAAACACTGAAGAAAAAATTTGTTTCGAATCATGAGTTGAAGCCTTGCAGTGCATACTGGGTCTATTCGACCCCAACAATTTCCTGTCGCCGATTTTTTGGCATTTCATTTTCGTTTTCGTCAAAAATTAAATTTAACCCCATAAAATATCGATAATTCACGACAAAAAACGTTTCTACAAAATGAAAAACAACAAATGCATATTCACCGGAATACAACGATTTGCACTTAAAGAATGTATGCAGTTGAAGCGTTAAGCCAATTAATGGGAGCAAATAATAAAAATATATGATTATTAAAAGAATATCACAATATGTTTGCAGCTACGGAAGATAAATGTTGTATAACTGGGCGCCTATGGAGAGTGTGGAGTGTAACAGAGACCGCAGACGTCTGCGGTGTTGATACACACAGCGATAGATTCTTGTCGACATAATTAACATAATTTACAGCTAATTCGGGTACGCGTAGAATTTTCGTATGTGATACTGTCAGCCTGATTTCCCTTGGCTGGAACGAAACGAACGAAGGAGTGCGAAAGCTTGTGTCAGACTGCATAAGACCCCGAACGATCGTCTATGTATGCACTTGTATTTACACGACTCGTAAGCTCGTGTGTCACTTACAAACATACCTAAACGTACACACATGAACGGTGAGTACGGTATGGACATATGGAGTATAAAATACGTGAATAGAGGTCTGTGTGCCTTCCTCTAGTCGGTTGTCATTTTCGTGTAGCTCCAATCCGTCCTACGTGAAACGTTTACACTGTTGTATACTCACAAACCCCGCAGTGTCTCGCGCTGTTCGGCTTAAGAAACTACTACGGGATTATCAACATTGCCACATTCCCCAAACAAGCTTCCGTCCTTACTTTACTAATTCAAACGTCCATGACAGTTGACTCGGATATCCAAGCGGCTAAACTGCTCATGTCTCCTTCCCCTCGCGCTATCTCATTAATTATTAATTACCCGTTATGCCCTAACGTGAGAATGAGACTGGATGCACTGTGGAATACAACTCGAATCGTTTGCTTTTCTTTTTTCAACCTTTCGTCTCTCTATCTTGTGCAATTGCATTGAATCCTTCAACGGGAGAATAAGCCCCTCATCACGGTGTAATAGATCGTCATGTGCGCAATATTGAACGATCACAGAAACAAAATTACACGAAAAATTACTACGACCCGATACTGAGCAGGTCTCAAAAAATAAAAAAAATAAAACAATGTGTTTCGTTATTTTCCGTGGTATCGGTCGGAATTGTACATGCTCGGAAATGAATACCAAAGCGGCGATGTACCTACAAAGAAAAATATGAAAAAAGGGCATCGCTCCCGAAAAAGCGATAATAGTTTTGAAACGGGATCGTGGATAGCTATTACGGCGGAATTGCCTGCAAACATTTAATATTGGTTCGTGGTAAAAGGACTGTGGAACGAAAATTGGCGTTGCAGATCGTTCCTTCCATCTTGTTCTCCGCTTCATCTATATTTATGTATAAATAACGTTTTTTCGTATGTATGCGTATAATGTGACACATAGACATACACACACGCGTGGATATATATCTATATAGTTTATGGTACGGGACCAGAGGGTGACAGGATTGACGTACGTCCGAAACTCCGGCGCGTCAGGCAGCCGCGTAATCGTTGATGATTGCCTTTTATTACGGTAACGGTCGAAGCACGGAGGGGAATCCGGGCAGAATGCAGGCCGATGCACGGCTGACCAGTTCGCGCATCAGCCATGGATTCGGGCAAGAGTACCAAGTTGGCATTCCGGTCCAGCGCATCACCGATCCCCTCCTCTTCATCCTCCTTTATCGCGATTCATTTTTCTCTCCTTCTCCCTTTACTCGCCAACCGGGCATTTTTATATTTCGCAGAATCGAAAGATACCACACGCAATCCACTCGTTTATTCAATGTGCTACGTGATAAGCTACTCCCTCTCTGTCACCCTCGTTGCCGAATACACTTTATCTCTTCCAGCGTAAAAAACATCACGTCATTCGCGTTTTACTAGCATCGCGCCAAATCGTTCATTCATTCTGCACTCATAATGATTATTTTCTGACATCCTGATGCAACATTTTTCGGCTCGATCCTTGATTGGTCGCGGAATCAAACAGTTCACAATCGTATCGGATAATCGATAAAGATTTAATTGGAAAATGTCGGGAAAATGAGGGAAATCATAGAAAAATGTAAGATGGCGTGGATTTGAGTATTTCATCGATTGCCATTTTCAGTAGATCCGGTACATTGTCGTCAAACATTAAAGTGACCGGCTCATCAGGGTAACGGATCGAGCGCTGTTTTTTTTCGGTGTATTTAGTTCATACCGGAGCAGAGTATGCATGACGTTGCCACACGCGATTCACTCATTTACGTCTGGCAGTGAGCTCGAATCATAAGAAGAAACGAAAGCGTAGAGATTTTGATTCCCACTTCGGTCCAGCCCTCGTAATATTTCAAGCTAACTGTGCTCTCAAAACGCAGAGATTAAGAAAATTATTCCAATCTAGAGAGCGAGGGACCGAGACCCAAAGAGAAAAGTGACGTTTCCAACTTTTTTTGACACGCTCTGTATTATTTGCAAAGAGATATATGAACGTTAAAGACTACCTTGGACCTAACTTGAGAAATTTCGGAAGAAGACCGATGTGCTCGTCGTATTGCCGAGTCTCAAGGCCACAGACTCGCTCTCGGATAGTTAAGATACGATTGGGTGCATAATAAATGTTGCATGGTCCTGCAACTTGAATGCTTGGTCCTGTGTAGATCTTGACGATGAGGTTCAGATCCGAGAACGATGCCTTGCGCTGACCATCAAGATCCTTTGCCCTAATCGGCTGTGACACGAAAGTAATCAGACATATCGTATCCTCCGTACGTGAATACAAATTTTCTCCAATTTTTCCGCGGATTCTAAAATCGATCATTCAACACCAAGAGGTTTTTATAGCTCATAAGAATCTCGCCAGACGATCACATATGGAAATTCGTAATCCTCTTTATACGCAACGATAGTTGATTCCTCATTGATGCACCAGCCTCGTAAAAAATAACAAAGATCAACCTTTTTGCAAATAATCTTCTATAAGCAAAATAATCGAAAAGTCCAGCTCGTTTCCAGTTTGCAAATAAAAATTCTCATTGATTGCTGTCTGAAAAATTGGAGACTGAAATTTTTTTATTATTTTTCACTCGGAGAAAATTTAGAAAAAAGTGAACAAATTTTTTTTTTTTTTATGAAAAGGTAAAACTCGTAGTGGAGTATTTTGTGGGGGAAATAGATGATAAAAATAACGATCAAAAAATGTAATAACATAGGCATGTACTTATTGCAGCGTGTCAATAACAAGTGTGCTGCGACGGTCGAGCAATTATTTCGTTACAATTTAACACCTGTTCGTGGTCGTCGGAAAGAGATATTTATCGTCACTTTCCTCTCGACTGTTCCTCGAGTATGTCATACTGCTTGTTAGTTTAGCGGATGCTAGAAGACAAGATTAAGAATCGCATCGAAACGAACGAAGACGATAGAAGAGTACGAGAGAAAAAAGAGAATAGACATTTATATATGCATGTATTTAGTTGACGAAGTTATGGGAACGATATCACGGTCGTTGCACGGAAGGGACTTGGATACTTGCCAAGCTTCTATCAGCCGCACTTCTCCCAGCTCAACACCACTTGCCTCGGTGTTGAGTTTTATAACTCGATGAACAGGAAGGGAAAGAGACCGACCGATATGCTTTCGTGAAGCAATCATCCTAATTAATCTTGAGCATTCTATGGTTTTACAGAACTTTCGACCAACGGAGAAAAATATTCGTCAGCTGATCCACAATTGGTGGAGTTCGCGAAGATGCGGACGTTATCGATAACTCGAAAGAAACTTTCTTATCGGGTACATTCATTGACAAGTGAACAAACTTCTGATTGGAGCTTGAATCGAGGAAGTGGCGTCAGGAAAGCGAAAGAGGCAAGGAACTGAACAGCAAAAAAGAATCTCAAACATTTTGTGTGAATTGGCACGATTGAATGAACGAAAGAATTAGGAGTTGCTCGGTATCATGTCCGAAAGTGCGTAGAATTGACGTAGATGTGTCAATGGGAAATGGGGAAGAAAGGAGATGAAGGAATGTAGGATAGGGCTCGGGTAAAAGCCAACAAACTGCTGAAACCGTAGCTCGTCGCAGAGACTCGCTGCAAAGTGAGAGACGAAGCAACGTATAGGAAATGATGAAAAAAAGGGAAAAGGATTAAGAAAAAAAAACTTAAAAAGTTGAACTTGAGAGACGACAGGAAAAGATCGTGGAAAGAAGTGAAATAAAGATAAGGAATGAAAGAACGGTGCAGGCAAAGAAAAGATGGAACGAATGAGCACAAGCTAGGAGGCTGTGAGAGGGGTACGCCTGACGCCTGGCCCGCTTGTGTGCTTTCTGCTTTTTGCCTGGCCTTCTTGGCTCCTCCACTCGGAGATACTATACTTCCAAGAGCACAGCACCAGCAGCCGAAGGTTCAACGACACGCCTCGCCTCCTTCGTAGTAAACAGCTTGGCGTAGACCCGACGTTCTTCTCTCTGCTTCTGAAGCGAGACTCGGCGCTGCCACTGCTGGTTCTGCTTCCTTCTAGCTTTCAGTGATTCTCAAACAGAGCAGAAGGAATTATTCCTCGCGTCGTAATAAAAAACAAAAAAGGTTATGATATGAACGGCATGTGGGAATCCACCGTTTTTTATATTGGGACTAACTGCTCAGTCAAAATCGGGGACGAAATGAAAATCTTTGAATTTTACCGGTTTCAAAAGACAAGCACGTTTCATCTTTGTTGCACCTGTCCAGTCCTTCCGTAACTCGAGTTTGCACACACTTGGGAGAATGTTGGGAAGGCCGGCTAGGGAAAGGGATGTTCAATATCTGGTGGAGCGTTGGAAAGACGAAAAGCAGCTTTGCATGCATCGTACAATATATTGGCTCGTAAGCTCGAACGTAGCATCGTGAACTTTCCGACGAGCAGGCAATAACGACGATCCTGCTTCATATCAGTATCGCCGCAGTTGACTGTTGGTCATTGACCTTCCTCTTTTTCCCCCTCTTGAGTAACCCAAGTGAGGATAAACAAGTCGAAAGAGAGGTCTTCCCGGCTCCCCCTCGCCTTGATCATTCTCTCGCTCTATCCTTGTGTCCCCCTTCTATATGCCTGGCTGGACCGATACGTATGTTGGACTGGTTGTCTTCATGAGACGAATTCACCGGGCGCAAGCGCGATCATCGAACTGGTCTGACCGCGCGGCGGATGTTAATTAGTAGGATACACAATTTTGCCTGGACCCATTCAACGAGTTGGTGGTTTACCAGTGTATGGAGATTCCGCAGTGTATTGTGATGTAGAATGCCAGTAAAATTGCCTGGCGTATAGACCGAATGATGTTATCCATCTTCGAGCTACATGAGCTGGTTGGTTTGTAGCCAGCGAACCGATGTACTCCGTGGCTCGATTGCTTATGGTACGCTTATGCCATTCGTGATTCTACTGCCTCCGGCAGGATGAAGGACGCTGTTTACCCGTGATCCGACCGGACGGAGCAGATTAAATCACACGACCACACAAGCGATAAGCGAGTGAGGCTAAGAGCGAGAGGGATATCCATTCGCCCTCATTAACTCCTGAATCGAGGGATTGCCGTACTTGGTCATCGTATTCGCGATCTTTCCCTGCCACCAAACATTTCGTTTTTTTTGGCTGTTTGTGCTTTTATTTTTCTCTTGAGCAAATCAAGTTTTACATTGAAGATAATGGAAAACGCGGAATCAATTGGAAATCAAAGTTTATTCTCTCATGCAGTGGTTTGCAAAGTTTCATCTGCTGGGAGTTCCTAAGGCCATCACTGATACACTCACCAGATTCAGCAAACTCTAAATTGCCGATGAGTACAAACCGAATTCCTTGACCGGCCCTCCAGACCACCAAGTCGAGTCTTCCGAAGGATCAGAGTCTCGAGTCGTTGCACTCAAAATCTCCGAGGCAGAGGACATAGTGTTCGTGTTGTTTACGGCTCTCCGAGAGAGAGACCGGTTCGTCAGAGCTCAATGATCCGACACGAGTGAAAAAGCAGGAAAAATACCAAGTCCGCAGACCTCGAAGTTGTTTACTTCGGTGAGAAAGGAGCAGTTTCAGAGGACCGACAGTTCGAACATCCCATCTCGAGTCCCATCGTTATTGTGCGGTGTCAGTATAATGATCGCACAGCTTCTGCGGTATTGTAATAATCATTGCGTTTAGAAGATGCTACCGATTATAAAAGATCTTGAATAAGAAAACGAGCAGCATTTTTCATAATAAACATTCCAGGTTATTCCTTATTTTACAACAACGAGTTACTCTTTTCACGATCGTTAACGTTTTTATTTTTAGAAACGAAACCTTAACATCTTACGTGAATCAGTTGCGCACTCAATAAAAATTTTTCCCCCATCTCCGTTCGAGGGATCCTCGCTGCAGTCTTTGGAGAAAAAATGTCAAACGAATTGTGGTAATTCAGCGATGGAGCTTTCATTATCTATCGATAAATAGAACTCTTTTTCTCTGGTTTAGGAGGATGGCTACACACAAAAATGTTGCTATGTCAAAAGCATAGGAAAATTTGAAATGATCAGAATTTGATGAAATTTGGTGAGCTTACTCTTTCGTATTAAAAATGGATATTCAAATTTTTTAAGATTCCTCTTCCACATAGTTTCGAGTAATTCAATACTAGAGTTTACATGCATAAGCAGAGGATTCGGATATATATATATCTTTCGCACATTGTAAACTCAAATAATTCGACAACTATGTAAACGAAAACCAGAAAAAAATTGGTGTCAAATTTAATTAAATTCTTATCATATTGTCGAATGTAGTCAAGCTCCTTAAGTTAATAAACCAGAAAAACTGTGCGTCAAGGGATGCGGCGATAGAACGAACAGGAAAATAACGAGGCTTGATCCCTCGTGTGCATATGAAAAAAATTTCGTGAGTACACGGAATGAAGGATTTTTAAGTGAGAATAATCAAGCATTTATACTCAACTTCTTTTCTGTGTTGGGAGCAAAAAGTCCATAATGTTGAAGAATGTGAAGTTGTTGCTTTCGATTTACTTAGAATTACACGCAAATGGAGTAAAGTCTGAGGAAGAGCTGAGGGGCGGGAGAGAGGAGAAAATATCGTCGACCCATAAACACGGGAGCTGATTACACCATTCGATACGATATAATGATCGGTATACCACAGTAATAATAATCGGCTGGTCGTCCTTGAATCAAGGTTGTTAGAGAATCTCGTCTTATACTTATCAGAGAAGAACAGGAGCAATAGCATCCAGCAACATATCATCAACCTGAGATGGCTTCCTGTCCTAATTGCTGCAAGCTAACCGCTTGTTATCGCACACCTACAGAACCGCACTCTCCTCCTCTCTCCTCATCTCCTTCCCCCATATACACGTTTTATCCGATTTTGTATTCTTATGTTGCATGCAAAACCCACTTTGCTATCTCGCACCGTTCATGCTACATTTTCCGTCTTCTCAGATCCCCGCGCTGCCAGAGATAGCGCTCAATGTACTAACCAGCTTCGCTTTTCCTCACTCAGGTTTTTCAATCTTTTTACCAACTTATTGTAAACATATATTTTTAAAGCCAGCTGCTTCCTGCAGGAGAGCTTAAAATTATTACGGAACTTCTCACTCACAGCTGAGAGCGATTGATTTGGTAAAAAAACGTTTTTTTCACGCTTATTGCTTTATAGTGCGAAATAAATTCAAGGTATGCTCCGCGAACAAAAATCAAAAATTGTGTAAGGTTATGGATAATTTCGATTGTCTTTTGATCGATAGCACAGGGTCCATGCATCCGTTGATCGCCCGTGGATCTGATGTGTATCAAAAAAGTGAACACAGGAAATATCGAAAAGGCAAGCGATTCGTTTCTATCGTCTCATTGTAATCTCCGCTTAAGGACGATTTCAAGAATCTGTGCTGACGTTAAATTTGTATTTTCTAAGAGCTTTACAATGATGTCCAAGAGTTGGTTGAATGCTTTAGAGGGGAGAAGGAATATTAGGAGAAATAGAGGAAACGATATGGAGTACGCGGTCGATTGTGTGAAGTTAATTAAAATTTATGAAGTTCTCGGGCGTGGTAGAAAGAGTCTCGCAATATAGATGGTGGCGTCGCTCGCTCTGTGTCTCTGCGAGCATCTCTGCAAACACAACGATTGCTTTTTATACATGGTCCAAAGTTGTAAGGTTCGCCGCGCGGTGAGGGTAGATCTACAGAACGGGCGCAATTAATATAAATGATGGATTATTATCCGAGTCGTGGAGCAACCGTGTGGGATGTCGGGAATAACACTCGCCTCAACCAGAATCCGAGTGAATGAGCTCGACAAACCAAGTGAATAAGAGATATTATTCCGCATGCGTCTGTACGTTGTTTCATCAACGGGAAACTGGACTCGGTCAGAGAACATTTTTTTTTTTTTAATAATTGAATTGCGGCCCAGCATATGTATAAAATTAATACTAAATGTAATGTAGATCAATTAAAGTCCTAGTAGTTTTTTGCCAATCACGATAATCGAGTGTGCTCATTATTTATTTACGGGAAAATCAAATTCCTCCACTTTCCTTTCGATCGCGGACTAGAAACTCGATCAACTTGCAAATAAAAATGCCTAGTTGATGAATGTCATTGAAAAATATTGTGCAAAAGAAAAATCCGATGCACTTTTCGTAATTGTAATATAAAAGTCGTAGTTGTTTCCAAGAAATTATGTTTACAGTTTTTTTTTTGACAACCACAACATTCACGTGTGCATATTGTTTATTTATTTACAGAAAAAATAAAATTCATCCACTGCCTTTTCGATTGGTTTAGAAACTCGTCAATAACTGGCAAATAAAAATGATCAGTTAATCGACGTCATTACGGAATATTGCGGAGAGAAAAATAAAATTTTCATACATTTTTCGCATTTCTAAGGGAATTGGTGGTTGTTGAGAAATCTCGAAATTTTCTCAGAGGATAATGTTGGCGTTGATAATTTTATTGAGCAGCACACTTCAAAGGAAAATTTTCTTACATGTAGCCAAGTGTTTCCGTATTGCAGTAGGTACTTGAGTAATGCACAAGCTTGCTCGTGCACGTACCGCAAAAAAGTGAATGCATAAAATAAACAATATCCTCGGGTCCCGAACAATTCACTCGTGCACTGAGATTTTGTGTGAAAGAACTGAACAGTCGCTGGTCAGACTGCACGAGCGCGCACGCATGTGGCATCCGCAAGATTAATCACCCGCGTGACCGCAACGTGCGTATAATGAATCGTGCGTGTATGCACATACATTTCATCGGGGGCTTACAGCCTGGATTTCTGCCACCCAGCCTTCCGCCAGAGGGCCTCGGCTAGACGACTTTCGCGTACGCAACCCATCGACCATGCACTCGCGAGTTTCTTGCCTGTGCAACGCGCTACGTTCCTCCGCGAAATAAACGAGCACGAGACCGCGAGTTAACCTGCAGAATAATTTTCGTAATACAAAAGTAATTATGCAAAAGACAACAGACTTAAGGAGACGTGATGGTCGCAAGAAATATCAACCCTTCCAGTGGGTATTGGGTCGTTTTGACCCGAAAACTTTTCTGTCACTGAATGAAAACTATGAAAAAATATGATCAATTTTTTGCGAAAAGCGTTCACAAAGAAAAACGAAGAATGGATATTTACCAGACAATTTAACAAACGCCTTGGGTCAGATTGACCCTGTATGCACCTAAGGGAACTGTGTGCACTCGAAGGATGAGAACAAGAACATGTTGGTTGGTAACTGGATCATCAAGCTGTAAAATATTAATTGGAGCATTTCCTGTTATTTCCTTTAGTCCCGGACTAGGGGATGCCCTGATCATGACATCACGGGGAAGGAAAATTCTTATCGGGCTTTTTCAACCCAAACTCGAAAGTGACTGGAAGCAGACTGTGTGCTGAGTTGAATATTAAAAATGCTGGTAACAAAAGGAACATTCGAGGGAAGATAACAAAGTTCAATCGTTGCATACGATCAGTGGTCGGATGCGTAAAAAAAAGGTGGAGGATTACTCATCAGCATTATTTGGACGCGCTGCCACCTTTTCGAGCGTGTCTGTCACTGAGCAAAAAAAAGCAGATCTCTGATCAGTTGAAGGAAAAAAAAAGTGAAGAAAAAATTATGGGCAACGGTTAGAAAACAGACGGAGTCCGTGACTCGAGCAAAAGGGCAAAAGGGGTGCGGTCCTTCCGAATCTGCATATCACGGCAGCATAATGTCCTCGATTAAAAGAATACGGTATGCGTATGTTGGTGTGCATGTTTTTTGTCCTTTATGATTTGATGCACATTGTTTTTTGCGATGCCTCGCCGGTCCCTCGATTCATCCTTTCCTTTTCAACCCCCGGCGTGTTTTTTTCGATCATCCCTCAATATAGGGAATGAGAACTCGCGGTGACGCTGCTCCTCACAAAAGACATACGACCCTCGGTCCGGTACGCACATAAATAGAATAACGACAAAAAACAGCCCTCGTGAGTGAGAGTCGGTAGGGGTGATTCACTCCTCCCTCTTTTTTCTTGATCTCCCGTGCTCGATCTACATTCTCCTCCTGTTCGATTGTAAAACGTGTTGAAAAAAACAACGAGAAAAAAATCAATTGAATTATTCGATCCGGGTTAGTGGGAGAAGTTTCTAGGGATCGCGCACGTGGGACATTGCGTTGTTGATCGGAATAATACGAGGAACCACGTTGGATATCCACTGCCGAAATTGACAGACCTTTTTTTTCGAAATTTTGGGAATCGTCGAAAAATTTGGATGCGAGGGTTAACGAACTCTCCTGAAAATATCCGAGTAGCACATTGATATAATATCTAGAAATTACTACAACTGGGAGAAACCGAGAGTGAGGAATTTGAGCACATTTCTTCTTGGCTGAAGATCTTCGTGAAGGCCTTCATTGTGCTGCTCTCGATTTTATGCTACTCTCATCTTGTACATACCATCTTCTTGTCTCTTATTTCACTCGGTTTAGCCGCCGCCGCGAGCTGAAACGTTCAACGCATGCACATGTGCGTGTGCATCACAGCGTACTTTATTTTTTTATTTTTCTTTTCATCTCTCTCGCTCTCTCTCTCTCTATGTTTCTTAGCTGGAATATACAAGACTTTAGTGATGCAGCGGACACGCAAGTGCATGTACGAGCAAAAGCATCGCCACGTGGCTTTCTTGACAGAGTAGCTTTTGCAAATTTTCTTACGTGTGCTTATACATATGTGAGATCGAAAGTATGCATGTATCTGCCTTTCGTCCGAGAGCCTCGGCTGCTTTCCATATCCTTCTCGCCTTCGGAGCGCTTTCTTTTTACTCCAGAAATACGGACCCTTGCACAGTCCGTCACGCTCACAGCTGTTTTCATTGCCTCTGCGCTTCTATACCTATATAACTATGACTTTATATGCGTGTACGAAACATGCAGCCACTAAGACGCGAAGTGGACCACATTTCATGCGCGCATACGCACCGCGAGCTTCGTCCGCTTCACTTTTTCCCACATATGGATGAAGCGAAAAAATATAATGTTTGTACAAATTTGTGTTGTTAATTTATTGCTTTCTCGCGTTTATCCCTTCCGCACTTAGACAGTAATTGCATTGATCTATCGGTCCGTGTGTTCGACAAGTCGTAGTCGGGTTCGTCTTTTGTCTTCCGTGCTTTTGAGAGACGATCTAATTTTCTTCGCTTTTTCGCAATTGCGTTAGGAGTTGATAAGAAATCGAAGAGCGAGTGCAATAAAGGATTGACAACGCAAAAGACACATCGCCTCGCGTCCGAATACACGGACGGTGTAAGAAATCGTGGCCCGAATCGTGTTCCGAAACAATAGGAATAAATACATTCATCTATTTTAGTGAAAACATTATCCGCTCGTGATCGACAAAGTTGTCCAACTCGGAGTATCCAATTTTGAAATTAATGACGTTTTAAGTTTGGTAGCTGAGAATAATAATTTGTCGAGTTGGCGAATTTGCTCAGCCGGGTTGTCCGTGTCGGAGAATCTTAGTTAACAGTAGCCCATGATTCTCTCGGTGTTTTTGAGAGCACTTGTATTCTTGCGCCGTCGTCGTATGCCTCCTCAGCTCACCAGCCACCCTTGAGCACGATTCTCCAGCTCATCTCTTCTCATACTCACTCTTTACCGTCCAACACGCCTAGCTACTCGCTTGTCTTCAACTCTGCCATATACGAAGAGGACATTTCACATATAGACGAGCTTCGCATTCCCCCGGAGTACCGAGATGCTAGAGCGAGAAGAGGATCTCATTGAGGATGGGAGCCGTCTACTTTTCCTCCTTCTTCTTTTCGTTCTCATCCCACGCCCTCCGGCTATATAAATTATTAGAGCTTGGAGATCATACGCTTCGAGCACCACTTCTAAGAAGCTAGACTCTTCCGTGTCCATTGTTGCTTGACTACACCAACTTTGAAGACGTATCCATCACTTTTTCTCTCGCATCTATTAAATTCTCTATTTTTTCATTTTTTTAATCACATTTACAATTTTTCATTCAACTCCAAAAATATATGGAATGTCTCTCATTCATATATGACATTCTTTTATAATAATTAAACCGGCTAACGGCTTCCCCTCTCCCGTCTCGATGTGCTTAAAATTCTCATCGCGTGTATTGTTATAAAAATACTTCGAAAAATCGTAATTTACGGAAAAATAACCAATTTTTCTGAGAAACGATCAATAAGGCTTTTTTTAAATCGTTTTAAAAATGAAACTAAAATATTGAGTTGACTGATATGTAGATTCAATTTTGTCCAAGTCAGTGTAGCGTGTATTGTAATGGTAATTATTGAATAATAAATCAAATAATCGCCAGAGCTCGCAAAAACGGGTTTGCTCGACGATTTTATCTACGAAACGGCGGAGAATGAAAACTCGTTTTTTGGAGTTTTTAATGCGGAGCTCTCGGTTCATCTTTCAAGTTTTAAATATATATACTCCCGAGACGCAGGGTCTGCCTCGAAGATATCGAACGTACTGGACACGATAGATTATGCGTACATTATACACAGGTAAATGGTAAATCGAGGCGTGAATGATCGACGCGAATATACATAATTTAATATTTTACGAAGACCGGCTGGGCCTCAAGAGGTATATCGGTAACGATAACGATCATCGATATCCTCTCGTGCGAGCAAGACGCGAGGCCAAGGTGTCAGTGTAGTATCGTAACTCAGCGTAAGTACCGACGTGACCGAGCGTTCGCGTACTGATTAGCCTAAGAGAAACGAAAAAAAAGGACCAACTAAATCTTACGAAACTGGCTCCGGCCAGGACCGAATATATAAAATAAAAAACGGTTAAGCATTAAAGGATTCTCCTCTTTCGTCGATAGGCACGTCGCGACTAAATTTTTCTTCCAACATGTATATAGAGTCTCAGTTATATTTCCGATTGATAATCTAGAAGAAAACCGAACATCATGAATACAATTATTTTTAGTTGAATCTACAAAAAAAAAAAAAAATGTTAAACAAAATTCAGCAGTCAATTGCGGATTTAATTTTGTACCTAGTGGAATTTTTCTAATTCCGATTAAGTGTCATTTACATAGAAAAAAAAGCAATAAGCAATTAAATAATGAAAAGTGACTTATTGAAATTGCAAATATGTCTGTGTATTTATCGACAGACAATGGGCGTTTTTTTGGATCCTGAAGGAAATTCGGGGAATCGAAAAATGTCACTCTCAATGGTCCAAGCACGTTCGCGGTGTTTTTCGAGTCTACAAAGATGGTTTGGCGATAAGGAACCACGCCGTGTATGTGTTGCAAAAATCGTTGACGATCAAAAGATCAAAAAGATCGCGATGATCTCGGATGTTATCGCACACGGCGTGCGCGAACGATCCGGCAGAGACTCGCGACAATTTTGCGAAAGGAATTGCACACAAACGGGAGGGGGATGGCGGCGACGCTTGAGGAGTCGCTGGCTCGATGAAAATTGGCTGGTAATTGCAACGCACGCGAAGAATGGTGAGCAGGTGAGCTTCGCGGATATCATGACTTTCCGAGCAGTCTTGTCGTCCTTTCAGCAGCGTCTCCAATTTGCAACGCGCATCTGCTTACATAAACGCGACAGCCGTCGTTGACGGAGCACAAGTGCGACTATGAGTAAAAATCACTCTGTGTCGAGGAGAAAAGTAAACGCGACAAAACGCACTAAATAAGCCCTGGATTCGAAAGCTCAAACAGAGTGCATATCAAAGTACCACCCACAGATTGAGTGCAATTGAGTTTTTCCACAAATCGATCAGTCTCTTTGATGTATTAATTAAAAAACGCTAGAACCGTCAAACCGAGCTCCAAATTACTGAACGCCGGTAAATAATCGCGTAGCGTCGGTTGAATTAAACAAAAACATTAAATTGCTCATCATATGGTGGCCAGATCATGGCCGGTCGGGCTATCGAATATTTACACGACCGATGTGTCGCTATGGCAGAAATGTGGAGTGTTCCTCAATTTTTTACATCCGCCAGTGAAGTTTCAAAATGTCGTAGAAAAAGTCGTAAAATCATAAAAGCCAGTGGCAACAATTGCTGGCATTGTAAACAAGCCCTATTTCACTCGTCGAGACGAAAGTAAAAAATCATCGTTGCGCGATTGTCTTCCGACGAGAAAATTTCGGAAACCCTTTCATTGCACACAAAAGTATCGATCCTCGGTATAGAGAAGATTGTTGAGTGTCTTTGATGGCAAAGAGTGAGAACAGGAAAGCTAACGATAGGCGCAGTTCCTCTCGCGGATCCGTGACAGCAGTAGATTCCACGATATCTTTCCACTTTTTCAAATCGCATTCTCCATAGCTTTGTTTTGGCTGTATGTGCACAGCGTACTTGCGAAGTCGATGCTTGTTCGGCAGTAAAACGTTGCTTAGTGCATCACCGCAACTCGACGTCATAAATAATTCCAACCAACGCACACAACTTTTCTTTCTCGCTTTCAGCTCTAGCGTGAAGGCAAACAGGTATAAATATCAATAATTATGAGGGAGAACTTTCATCATTTTCTCATGAGGTTTGGCGCGTTGATCGCGCGGATATAGCTCTTCAACGCGAGATCGGCAAAAGTATCTCTGTCAGTTACATTTTTCTTTTAATTCTTTCAACATTTTCACCGGATCCAATATCCTCTCGCATCTTCGCCGCAGCGATAATAGACACGCGAGTCCAATCTGCAAGTCGATCGAACATCTCGTGTTCCTCTGTCCTTCACATTCAACAAGAGATAAATAAGTAGAAATAAATATAAAAACGTGTACACGCGATTCTTCAACTGCAATCGGTGTGTTTATTGTTTGACAATCTCACCTCACAGAATCTATAAATATCAACGACTCTCATCCAAGTTTCCTCGCTGAGTACCAGGAAATCCTATTCTTCGTTTCTTTCATTGAATCGAGCAAATTTTGCAAACGACGTAACAACGAGACTAAATCATTTCTACGAGTAAAATAATTGAATATTTCGATTAACAAAATTTTCCGAAAATTTTTCATTTCGATGGAAAAAATAATCATCGTCGAATACTTTGAAAAAGAGAAAGAGAAAAGGGCGAGCAAGCAGGAGGAGTGGTACTTGGTGGATTCTGACAGAGCCCTTAACACGCCTATATATATTCCTCGCAGGTCCACAGTGCGAGAGCACAGAGAGAGAGAGAGAGAGAGAGAGAGAGAGAGAGAGAGGGAGAGAGAGAGAGAGCCGTATAATTGAAACGTAAAAAATGTAATGCCCACGCACTTGCCAGGCCAGACTAGACGGTTGTACGAGCCCGCGAGAGTGTGTGTATTCGAACGCGGCCTCGTGTATATTATGTTCGAGAGGCGAAAGTTAGTCTGAACGACACGGCGGACAGCAGCAACGTGAGTCTTGTGTGTATAGCTTGTCTGCAACGCCCCAGTATGAATTAAATAAATAATATATCCTATCTATCTATCATGGACTTCGCCACGGTCTAAATAACATAGTCTGGCAATACTGTTATAAATTCTCGCATATGTTGTACAAGCTAAATTATTAAAATAATAACGTATATATGATAAAATGAATAAATATATAGAAATAAATCACTCGGATTACGGAACAAAAATTATCTTCCCCGATTCTGAAGAGCTCCTTAACGTCACTTGCCTGTACAAACAGAAAAATATAGAAATTAATTGACTATCCAATGATATTTTTATTTTCTTATACAGAATAAATTATTTCATTGATCTTCGTATATATCGAATGGATATTTTCGTTGGGTTTTGTTGCTGATAATATTGTATTTATTGAATCAAATAAAAATTCGGAATTGCCTCTCGAAGCGAGCCGAAAAAATATGCTCGATTAAATATTCCAAATGACGAAATTTTCGAATGGTTTCGTCAATTTCAAAAAAACCGTTGTGACTCAGTACAATCCGAAAAAAAAAATTAAAATTTTTACGGTACAAATTCATACGTAGAGATCGAGAAATTAAATGTTGGAGAATAATTCATTCGTTACAGTGGAATACAAAGGAAATTAATGTGTGATGTAATGAAATTGACAAATTCATCGTCAATCAGTGAGACGTATGCGTCGACGTATTCGAGTCCATCTCTCCTGATAGCTTTATCGAAAAGGGCTCGAATCATTAGGCATCGAATCCTTGATTCATCGATGCTTAACCAGACCGCTGGTCTCCGTTTTACTGGAACTTCATTTGAACACATTTACGCCAATAAATCACGAGCTTATTTCTCATGGAAAAAAACCAGATTTTTGGTCGTAACAATGTGCCATAAAGTAGCAAAAATTCAAGGTGCATTTGTTAGGGAAGTCTGGAGCGTGAATCGAGGCTTTGTTGGATGATGCTACCACGAGGTATGCACGTGTGTGGTTGAGACCGTTGTGGGGAGTTATGGAGAATATAGCCAGAAGGCTTTGAGAGCTACAGATCCCGCCTGTATAATTGAAACGTAAAAATTTGGTACGCAAGAGTAAAGCATCGCGGCAGAGAGGTGTACGAGGAGCGCGGAAAGTTTTCGTATTCTCGAACCGAAGGAGTACGGTGAGGTTCGCCACAGGTAATAAAGATGTATCATTAGGAGAATACGAGACTTTTGCTTCGAGAAATATTCCGACCAACAACCAAAGCATCGACGCTCCCTGGGCTCTTTTGGCTACATGGACCTTGCCCTGAACACCAAAAGCGCAGTGACGAACGAGTCGTAAAACGCCTGTTCGGCGTCTTCGCACGAAATCTCGACGCCTCTCTCTTTCTCGCGCTCTCTTATATTCTTCCTTCGAAAAAAATGTTCGTTCGAGGGAGGAACACAGAGAGACAGAAAGAGACAGAGAAACTCCTGACCGAGACTGTGATATTATGTACTTGGAGCTTTTATGAGCGAGCTCAGAACCTATTCTCTCAGCAACGCACATCAATCTCAGTTTTCGTTTTATCCCTCGCGTCTTGCTTTGCCATCGCCCATTGAAAACTACTAACGAATGTTCATAACCCCGAATATGCACGTGTCGGAAGGTCACCAGAAGTGAATAATCCGCGGCACGTAACATGCAAAAAAGTTCATGGTTTAGCGAAAGTTTGAATATTTGCGACTCTTGCAATATTTTTGTAAATTTATTCAAAACAAAAAAAAAAAACAATTCAAGTCTACTCAACAGTCCTATGATTTGTGTCATAAGAATTGATAGATTCCACAACGGGTGAATGCGTAATGCAACAATTTCCCATCCCCATCGACGTTGTTTGAATTTTTAAGCTTCAGCTTTCTTCATCCATTTTTGTTCGTTTTTCGGAGATTTAAAAAAAATTGAAGTCACCACGTCCCTTTTTATCCGTTGATTTTGGAATAAGGTCAGGAATTTGATAATGACATTCATTATTTCGTCAAACTTTTTGTATACATGCAGCAGAACGAGTAAAGCGAATTTAGCCAGGAAAAGGAGTGATTTGAATATTCAATTCTGTCAAGCTTTGACATTTGGAATAGATAATTCTTGGGCAACACGTAAATAAATGATGTATAGTGCGGATAAATTTCTTGGCAAAGAAATGGACATGACGAGAAGTTTGCATAAGATAATTTGGGCTGTTCGTTTTATTCGTGACTATGAACAATAGCTCACGATCCTCGTTCGATCATCCCCCCGGAGCTCTCGCCCTTCTACTTTGGTATATGCACTTTAGTAATGATTGCGCAAACTTCTTCGCACGGAATAAATCGTTCTTAATGTTTACCGCTTATTCTGCGAGGCGCACACTAAACAGATAGATTGTTAGTGTGTTGTGTGTCGGTGTGTTGGCCGCGTGCAACATGAGCTATATCGAAGCTCGAGATCTGTCAATAATTACGGGTTAGCCGGTGTGCTATCCCGTCGTAATTCATAAGCGGTATTCTATTAGCGTTAACCGCAGATTATAGGCCTCGGCAAGTCATGCGTATAAAACCCTCCCGCGCGCGCCCCCAATCAAGCATAACCTCTTTTCTGTCAATTTTATTTAACTTTTCCTTTTTTTCCATTATTTCATTTATTAGATCGTTTGTCTTGAGCATCGGGTATTTGCATTCGTATAAATATGGTGGCCGATAGGAGCGTGCTGTACTTTTCTCTTTAACGGTTAATTGTTATCGATAATCTATAACCTTCGACCCGCAAGTCTTGGCCATACAAAAACGCGCTGTTGATTTAATCGCCGCTTCGAAAGGGTAGGAAAATTAATTAATCGACGTCAATATGCGCCAACACATTGCACAATTTTATGTTTTTCCCAACTCATGTAATTATTAATTATAAAACTGGATTCATATGTAATCCCGTTATGGATGAAAACGTTTCTCGGATAGCCGTTATTTCTCAAACTATTTTTTTCCTCCGTTTTTTCTCGTATCGTAACGTTGCTTTAAATGTGTAATTAATTTTACATGATCGTCTGGGAGATATCGCGCGGTTCACGTATGTGGGCGCGTTTTATACTCGCGATATTTAGTCGCGTTTAATAGCGCGACTGTGCAGGGATATTATTAAGCGTCTAAATATTTTTGAGACGCGATTAAATACCGAGTGTTCAAACGCTGCTGGTATTACTTCGATGATGTTCTAAATATTTGAACTGTGTCATTGTGCGTTGGCGTTTCGCAGCTTGACGCTAAATTAAATGCACGAGGTGGGGGGCGATCCGAGTGTGACGTCCCAATGAATGAGCCAACTTGTTTTTATCACTTATTTTGAAAGTGTCCCAGCGAAAAAGTATTAAGTCCAATCCATGAAGATGCAGATCTCATGATTTACTAAAAAATATGCAGCACGCGTCGTTGCCATGAAGAAATGAGATCTTATGAAAAAATTTATGAAAATAAGTCGAACTCATCGATCGATTTGGCTTTTCATTTGGAATTTTTTTCCTCCCCTAAATTCTCAGCGCATTCGTTGCACCGTGCGAGTTTCGAAAATTGCACCAATTTCTTCGCCGGACGCCTCTGCCTCTGACACGAAACGTAAGACCGAGCGAACATAAAAATAAAATAAAAAAGAAAATAGAAAGTCCTGTATTTTTCGCATAACCGTCGACGATGCTGCTGTGGTCTCATCAACCTTTTAATCAACGTGCACTGATTCCCCGTTTAATTCGCGGCACGGCCACCACACGAGTCTAGTCTGCAGGGGGCGTGGGCTCTGCTGGTTGTAGTTGCCAGATAACAGGAATTCTCCTGGTTGCTGGTCATGCTAAATCGCTAATTAGTGCGGCGCCCAGATTGCATTATATTGCAAATATACATATAGTTTATCCCTTAAGTATATAGCGCGAGCTCTCAGGTATCGAGCGAATAAGAACGCTACAGCACTTTCATATTATTCTTCGCCTGATATAAATGAATATCATAGATATGTATTGTATGATCGTGTATTTTACACCGGAAACCAACTGCCCAGGATATCCTTCGTCCGTACGGACCAACTATCCAAGAATCAGAATATTACGTGACAAAAATACAATTAGGACTATAAGAATGCGATCGATTAAATTATTCTCAAATCCATTTCCTTTTCTTGAATGCGACTGCGCCTCTCCAGCCTTCCAAAAATAATTGACACCCCTGTGATCGGTTTAATGATCCTGAAGTTTGCATCCAGACAGACCTCAGCAATGGATTCGTAAAATAAAAAGGTGACGAATCATTTTTTGTTTTGTTTTCATTTCGTGCCATTGCATTGATGCAAACTTCAGACTTATTTGATTTAATGAAAACTCCACTTTGTTGTGAAAAAGATCTGGAAAAACATGCAACCGATACGCGGTAACTATCGAGTTATTATTCGTGGCAACAAGATCTGGACGATTTTGTCTCGATAATAATTGAATGATAACGCAAGTCGATATGGCTAGACTTGCACTTGTATTGTACGTGCTTATATAGAATTTTTCGTAGACGCTTCCGGGCTATATACGTCGAGTGTCATGATGGCAGACGAGTGTTGTCGAGCTTGCAGCAATACAAAGCTCACTTTTGCCTTCCCACATCTATATCTTTCTCTTTCCTTCACTTAGTTTCTCTCTCCCCCTCTCTCTCGTCGTCTCCTATAATTCCGTGTATATACATAGTCGCTTAATGGAACCAAGACACGTCCATGCTTACTGCTTTCGCTCGCTGCAAACCACCTCCGCTAATTTATGTGTATACACACCTTCAACGGCGTCGTTTCGCATGCCCCATCCAGTCAGCGCCAAATATCTCGAGGATCCTCCACTTCTGACTAACTCGTCTTCAGACACTCCTTCTCCATTCTCGCTGGTAATCTCGTGAACGACCTCTTGTATAATTAATGGGCTGGATCGGACTGCGACGTTACAATTACGCCTTTAAAGTCGCACGTTTTTAAGAAAGTCTTTTTGCCTTTTTTTACAATTATTCTTCATCCTTCTCGATATTCTCATCGTAGTTGAGCTTTTAGATTCACCGAAAATCGTCATAAATATGGTTTGTCCCTCAATTTCTTTATTTGCAAAACTGAGTGTAGCAAATGGCTCATTTCAACTGAAATTTTTTTTCGACAGCTTCTTCTTCATTGGCCATTACATCTCTCTCGTAATTATTGGAGACTCAGGCACGACCTTCAAAACCATAACGTCTGTTGACTCTAAGAGGCTAAATAATGATAACGAAGCGTGTCTCCTCGAGTGGAGGTAACATTGGCTCAGAGATTCATCATCGCATCTTTGTCTGATGATCGTAAAGAGTTATGCGATGGCCTCGAAGGCAGGAGCATTTACCGCTAGTCCTCTCGTCCTGCCGTAGTTCGAGTCTCGGGCGAACACTCACTCACGATTCTTTAAATGTTAAATCTCATCATGTCGAAGCTCGAGGTAGAACGATTCCTGTGAAGGATTGAGAATAAAGGAGAAAGGGTAAAAAAATAAGTAAGACTCTTTTTGCTTTGTTTATCATGTTGATTTTCATTTTTTTCGTTGAACGTGACAATGGCTCGGTGGGCAGCGCACGCTCACGCATTGCCGACTGACTTTCGACTTCCATTTCGCACTGTCTTCAACCTTTAGCCAGTTCCTCTCTTTTTTCTCTTTCTGTTCTCCACGGACCGGGTTTGATTTATGCCAGAACAGATTTATGCTTGCCTCGCGAGCTCGCACCAGCTCACGTAGATGCCAGACCAAAGGGATAGAGCGGTTGATGCTAGCTGCTGCTGCTGCTTTGCCACTATATGATGCTGCCAACTGGCGAACGCCCGCTCTCGGCGACGACGAAAGATTTACGATCGTTACCGTTATCGTCGCGCGCGCGCCCTCAACTTCCCTGCTCTCTCTCTCTCTCTCTCTCCCTCTCTCTCTCTCTCTCTCTCTCTCTCTCTCTCTCTCCCCCCCTCTCTCTCTCTCGCCAACACCCCACAGACCCCCCCCGCACACCCCTCACACCCCCACCGAACGTTTACACATTGTTTAACATTTTTAAACCCAGACAACAAATGTGCCCTTTGTTCGGTCGAATCTCTGTACAGTTATTCGTGGTACGTACTTGAACGGTGACCCATCCGAGTACTGTTTTTGCACAGAGTACACCTCCGAGGCTTTGCAAAGCTATGCACTGACCGATATTCACCACCAGAGCGTCGATGACGTCATATTTGAATAAGAAAACGTATACAACCAAATGAATTACACTTTATCATCATTTTTTTTTTTTCAAGTCTCCAAACCAGAGGCAGAGGTCAGTACAAAGAGGAGAATAAAGTAGACGAAGCGTCAAGTTAATAGCTCGTGGTGTCTTTCGCATAATTGGAAGAGAATGTACACCTGCTTCGTGTCTCGGATCATCAATAGTTTCGCAGATGACGTAGCATCACTGCTGCCTGTGGATGAAGTCATCGATCTATCTGCAGCAGCCCTCTGCAGTTTAAATCCACCAGCTCGCACATCTGTGTACAAGTTCTCTCCGTTGTTGCCTTAACCGAACGCTTAACTGTTCGTATTTCATTCTCTTGTCATTATAATCGTATCTCATCTCGTCGTTATAATCAAATGGACGGCCATTTATCCCCATAGTCTTCTGACTATGATGATGATATTTATATCGATACGTTATTTTCCGCTTTATGCGCGGACGAAACATTTTTTTATATTTTTACTGGCAACGAGCGCTTAAAATATTGCGCACGAAATAACTCTATTCCCCTCATCCGTCGTCGTCAATACTATCATGAACATTCAATTGAGCGATAGTCTCTATTTTAATCCCGACGTTTTTTTCAATTTTTTTTACCTGAGAAAAAAAAATTATCGTCCCCAGAGGAACGTCAATTGATCACTGTGTTTTTCAATTCATCGATATGAGTAGGTTAACTTTCATACTTTTTCGATAATGCACGTCGATCCAAAATCCGCCGAGAAGCTTGCAAGTTGAATGAAAAAAAAACGAAAAAACAAATTATTTAGAATTGCTTGAATATTTTCATCGTGTTCTTTTGGAAATCGAACATCACCTGCTCGAGTTGGGCCATTGAGTATTGTGGACGTCGCTGCTGAGTGTCGATCGTCAAAGTGACAATGGAAAAATGACAGAGTTAAACGGACGTTCACGTCTTATTAACGAGGTTTGATGTTGCTCTTTTTATTATTCTACCGATCCGACAGATCACATATTATTTCTAATTCTGTAATTGTGACTAGTACGTGGTTTGAGTAAAATGGCTGTAACAACGCTTGTCCACTGACGCCCGTATCTTCTCCTTAAGAAGGGCACTTTGGACGAAGTCTGCATAACATATCTGAGATGCAATAAGCGTGAGCGTCAAACCAATCCTCCGTATATATATATGAATTTATATTTCTCGTACCTAACCGGCTGGCTCTGTAGCATGAGAATCCAAGCACGTACACTCGTTGCACAGCCTAATATGGCCACTGTGTATAGCCATGTAGACAACGCGAAGCATTATATTTGGGCGGAGAACGTTCGCCCGAGAAAGGGACATCCAGTTTTCCTTACAAGGCTACTTCCGGTCTTGCGACGTCGGTGAAACAATTCTTTGAGACAGCACCCGCTAACACGGAGCATCAACATCCCTTTTCCCGCGCGACTGTTTTTCCTTTCTCATATGTATTGCCAGCCAGCTTGTCGATATTTTATTCAGCTACTTGCGTCAGAACATTTCAAATCAATCCGAAAACGAGGAAATTATGTTACTGGGTTTAACTCTCGAGTAGCCACATCCTAGAAATGCATATTGGGTCAATTTGACCCAAGGCGTTTATTAAACAGGTAAATTCGAGTAAGTATGCATTTTTTTTCGTAGTCAATCTTTTATATTTTATGGCCCCAAATTAAATGCAAAATATTCAGTGACAGAAAATAGTTGGGGTCGAAAAGACCCCATGTACACTCAAACGGTTGAACGGACCGAATTTTCCTCCAACAGTGTTCTTTTATCCTCGTATAAGCTGGAGATTACGAAAGTTTGAATAACGATTGATTGGACGGTGAAGAAGGAGCTTCCCGGATTGTAAAGACTTCGTGAAGATGGCAAGCTTTTGTGCGGATGACGAATGTCTTTGATGAGCTTCGATTATGTCACACGATTTTTTTTACTCAGATCTACTATCCATCGGAATGATTCGTTCCGCTGTCCCTCTTGTTTCTTCCTCACAAGATCCATCTCTAGAGCTCAAAGCTGCAATTACCAACACGAAGCCTTCCTGGAAACAATCCCTTCGATTTTAGCCGCCTGGGGCGGTTCAGCAAGTTATTGCACTTACCCGCATGTACATGCATCGCTGATCTCACTGGACACTTATGCATACGATCCTTCACTGGAAATGAGGAACGAACGTTTTTTTTTTTTTTTCATTTCAACTCGAACTTTGCTTAACCCATTAATGATTACCAAGAAACAATTTTACTTCACTTCGTATTTAGCGGGCCCAGAGTGTGTTGTTCGGAATTCTGGTAATATCCAGAGGCTCGCTTTGTCCTTCAACGAGATATCAATTATTTGTTGCTTGAAATATTTCACATTTGCAGGCCTTGATCCTTTCAGCGCCTCAGACACGCGAAGTAATCATGACATGCGTTGAAAATTCTGTGCAGATTGTTTCGAGCAATGTCATTTATTAATCAGCAGAGTTGTTGACCAGGTCAAGTGAGATGTTTCACTTTTCGAATTGCCATATTCAACATTTTTTTTTAATTTACCGGTAACAGGCTCGAGCGAACTTATCATGGTCGCGCTGAGCTGTGAGCCGTTCGTGGATTGAACGAACGTAGAGACGTCAGCGCGCGTACGAATCATCACATCAAGGTATACAGGGCTATTGCTCCTGCTGTTTTATCCTAATGAGAACATTTGTGGTGCTGCAGACGTTACCCATGGGAATAGCATGAAGTGCGGGTGAGCTCAAACCTCCCGAGGACTGATGAAGATGGGGTCGTTACACTCGAGTGCCTCACAACCTCAAAGCCCATTCTACCGAGGCATTGGTACGAGGATTGGCCAACTGATGGCTGGATTAGTCCTGGTCTACCTTCTACAACTCCCAACACTCTGGCTCTGTACCTTGACGTACACGAGAAGCGCCTCGTTCTCGGCCGATAGGCTAATTTAATTAGTAGGAAATACAGCCAACGTGCCTGCACCTGGGACTTGACTCGCGCCCCAAGAATTCCAATGGCCGATTACTTCCATCGTGATAAACGTCACGTGACAACGTACTTGATCCATCAACCTATTAATACTGAGTCAGTTGATCTTACTTCGTGATCACAGCTATTTTCACCGATAAACATGACTTCGTAATATATGGCATACAGGATCGTATTGATGTTTATCCAACACGTTTGAAACGATGAAAATTAACATTCATATTTTCTAATTAACTTATTCAAACAGCTGACCATGTTATTCCCCTTCTAATAAAAATTACAGTAAGGATGAAATACAAATTATTTGGCCAACCAACAGAAAATTCACTGGAAACAAAATTATGTTGAAAAATCTCGATATTTTCTAATTTTCGTAATTTTTGCAGTATATTTGGTTTCCACCGGAATTGACACCAAAAAATGGACAACATTTTTGGGATTAAACGAAAAAAGTTTAGTCGAACGTAACCAAGAAAAATCGATCTTTCCCGACGAAATTTTGTTTTCCGGATTTCCCTTCGCGTCGATTGCTCAAGTATTTTAGTATTATTCCCGAACAAGCCTTTTTAGACTAGTCGTGATAATATATCATTGAAATAAATTTGCGGTATTCGACGTTCCAACCGTCCGTAGACATTTAACAATTGCTGGACCTTCATGGGACCGGGGTGTCCCATCGTTTTTTGCTGTACTCGGACTGCTTTAAAAAATCTGAAAAAATACACGACGGTAGTTTTGGAATTATAGAAAGAGAGCCTGCACTGAGTAATGGATAAACACTGTTTTTTATTGTTATTATTCAATGGTGATCGATACGCAAGATGGATAAAGTTGGGTCATTCGTTAGAAGGGCTGGACGTCCCAGACCCATGTGTGTCTATCGAGGGTCAAAAAGCCTATTGATAGGCAAGAGTAGGAAAGTACGATAATTAAAAATAACGTGTAAGCATCGTCTTTCCTAACGTACCGGTTCGACATCCGGTTTTTCCACCATCTAAATTATGCTGTATATCTATTAAAAAAAAAAACATGTGTCTAGTTGTGTGTGCGAAGCTATGGATATATATATATGGATGTAGCTTATACGATTGAGATACATGGACGGTCGTTCCATGTTGCTGACCCGTTTCTGATCGGGCGATCGTGCGACAGGACACGTCGACCACAGTAGCAGCAACGTCAGCATTCACCCACCTATCTAGCTTTAATCTAACGATGTATAAACGGTAGCTACGCGACGTGGTCAAAGCGGAATCAGCGGCGGAATATCAGGACACGTTGGTCCTTACCATTTCCCTTGGTGAGCAATGCCGCACACATGCCTCTCATACCGATCAGAATCGTTATCTCTTTGATCGCTTAGCAGTAGCTCACGGGCACGAGCAAACTATATACATAAATGCAAAATATATAAATATATATACGGGTTACTCTATTAAATATATATAAATTAGATAATGAATAAGTATAGGAAACGCACTATAATCGGCCAAAGTAATACCCCGAAAAGATCACAACCGCACAGACGTTAAGCGAGCACAAAAACTTATGCATTAACCATTATTGCATTTATTAAGACCGCATCGTAAGGATTTCAGAGATTTAAGATACCAGAAAGTGCATACTCTTCTCCGCAAGACTTCGTGAATAATAGAATGATGAATAGCCGAAGATACGAAGGAGAATTCATTTATATATCTATAGATCTTGAAAATTTAATGTTAACAGATATTTATGCATATTGTAATCCATGAGTAGGATTATATAATAGGATTATGTTTATGTGGTCGCTATATACGAAGGGGATTATAAATACCTCAATGAGGTACGAGGTGAAGGAAGAATCGAGATACACAGTACGAGATCCAACAGAGCTCGGTATGTCCTTCGATCGTGGCCCACCAGGCCTTCTCCGACTTATTCGTCTTTCTTCATCGTCTTACCTGCTTCTTCTCCACATGGATACATCATTGAACATATTCACAGCTTTATTATCACCCTATTCCGATGATAACGTGCGCGCCGGTATTAGAGAAATGGATGCGACCGTGGAGTTGATGATTTTCGTGATTTTTCAAAATACTTTTGTAGAGTTTAATTTTTTCAAGTATAGTGAGAAGTATTCGTGTTGTGCGTACTCTAAAAATTAAAATCCTTTCGTCCATCGTATCCTTTGGAGGATGGAAAAAATAAGTTTCACATTTTTTACGACGTGAAAATTTTCAAGTCAATTTCCGTGCTCGACAGGAGGGTTGTTGTGTGATTGGGTATAAGAATTGTAATATATCAGGAAATTGTAGCTTTGCATTTGTACACGTTTGAGTAAAAGCAAAGGAAGAAGGAGGCGGTGTAAACATGTGATATTTTTAGTGGCTCGGTGGATAAGAAGGCATGGAAACGATCCTCGCACTTGGCTGTAAAAGCGTCTTGCACCGGTAGAACAGTTAAAGTTTTATTCACCGTTGCTGCACCTGTGACACGTAAACAAGTTATATCACCCATAGGGCTTTTAATTAGTCGCTTGTCGTGCCGTAGAGACCAGCGGAGAGAATCCTGCTGCTGCTGCTGCTGCTGCTGCTGCTGTTGCTGCACTAAGGAGCATTGCATTTCATTGTACGTAACCTCAGTTTAACGCGCGGTACCGCGGGGACCAAACGATCCACAACGTCTTGGACTCCATGCCCCTTTCTGCTGTAAGAGTACCCTCCTACATGTACAAATGTTGTACAGTATAACAGCATAAATTCTGCTGAGTGCATTCCGCTGTTTCGGGCCAGCGATACGTACTGTACGTGGCCATGTGTGCTTTCTCTGTCATACGTACTTCTCGTCGCGAGTACACCGACTCCAAAGTCTTGGCGATTAGGCTCCATGACTTCCGGTAAGGAAACACATGGGAGCCTGCAGTTTCGCCTCGTTTATATGCAACTCCCAATAGCAACGGAGAGGAAAAGAGAAAGAGAGAGAGAGAGAGAGAGAGAGAGAGAGACAGGGAGTGAGAGAATAGAAACTTTGACAAGCCACCTCCAACACTCGGCTTCTGTATTCCCCGGAGCATAGGTAGTAAAATCACTTCACCCACTAATTGTTACAGCAGCACTGATCCTGCAGCACAGTCCATGTGGACAAAACACTTACTCAGAGCCTGGTAACCCCGAGTGGATAAGCACAGTACGAGGTTGCGTAATTAACAGCCATCTCGAGGTAAACTCGGTAACCGTATTTCAAAAAAGTTTTGCAACTCTGATACACACTCCTCGAGGATCTTCGTGCCAAGATTCCAGTCGCTTTAAGTGATTATGCAGATTTTTTTCACTTAGGAAGAGCAAGATAAGCATCGGTCATCAGGAGATCTATACTTTAAGAATTCATTTTTCTTTTTTCACCAACTTCCAGTGAGTAAATCATCCACGGTATCGCGGAGAATTAATGGTTGCTGAATTTTGGTGGAGAAATGAAATCGGTCATGCGAACACCAGCGCAATTTTATGTTTCAACAAGTTTTACCGATGCAGATACTAATCTGGTATTCAACATTTACTGGCATGAAACTTTTTCATTTGTTTTCTCACTTTGTAGATTTTTCAATGCACATAAATCATTACGACATTTTTTTTCATCTACTCAAAGTTTCACTATCCACATATGTTACGGTAAGACATTTATAATAAATATTTGTAACATGTATGAAAGTTATGTCGATGTTTAAGAATGGACAAGCACGTTTGCCAAGATCTCTCGTCCTTGCTAGCATTTCCGTCTGAAATGTTCTCTTTCCGTCCGGTTGCTTGGTCCCTTTGCGGATACGTTAGCCAGCGGGAGTTTGGCCTGCATATACACGCCAACCCAATATAACTCTTAGGATTACAGAGTCTGTTGCATCCGCTCCTCAAAGAGCGGACGAGAGTAAGAGTAAGATAAAGAGAAAAAGGGAATGAGAGGTGCATCGGGGCCGGACAATAGAGAATCCCCCGGTAGACGAAATTAGTGTTATTATTGGACCAAATGTCTGGGGCAACGTGCTTCGCGAGACTCTCGGGCTGCCGACGCCGTCATCGTGGGAAACGTCTCCCCTCAAGCGCCTCCGAACAACCAGGACTCCTGCTTCGTCTTCTTCTTCTTATTATACTTCTTCTTCCCTTTTCTTTTCTTTCCTATTCTTGTCCTGTCTTTTTTCTCTTATCTCGCCGTTCCTTCTCCTCTCAAAGACCTCTCGATCAAGTACATTTTTCTTTCTTGTTGTCACCCTATGACACACACACACACACACACACACACCAACATATACGAAGCTACACTTTCTGGACCTGCACGTCGCAATGTAAGCAGCGACTCCGTTATTACTGCCTTTCGCAATGTAACGAGAGGAACTTTGCGGCTCTCAAACTCACAATGCTCTCCGTTCCTCTCAATCGTTCCATCTTCCTTTATTCCCCTCTTTCTTTATTTCTCTTTTTTCAAATCTATCTCTCTCTCCCTCTCTGTCGAGATCGCGCGCGCCTCGCGTCGAGTGGAGAGAGGAAAGGCTCGCGAACGGCACACGAACCCAGATCGAACATCGGGCCCAGGCAAAGTCGTGAGGCACTGATGCTGATCTTCTTCGTTCACTCTCCCTCCCCCCTCCGCCTCTCTCGCTCTCTGTCATTCCTCTTTGCGGTACAGTTAAGGAACTGGAACGTTGAGGAACCACGATCGTGTTTGTCACTCATCGATCTTACTCGGCTCTCTCCATCGATTTTACTCTTCGTTCTACGCGTACTTGAGCTCCTCTTAGCCAACCACTGTACCGGCACTGTTGAAGAAAAAAAATGAAAGCGCCTTCGTATCAAATTGGAGAGAACCGAAAGAGAACAATCGATTAGCATGTTGAGACCCACAGTCGACATTGAGTGAAAGTTTTCCTTCCAAATGTATGTCTGCGCATTTTATTTCAATGCTATCAACTGGAAATGGCATGAAACAATTTATTTGCAGTTCAATAGGCTTGATGAAGTAAAATGATGCTTTATTGTACACTATCCACTGCAGTTTCCGCATAAGTCACGTTCAGTTTCCGGCGTGCATTTCCGATCTGGCTACGAAAAATTGGAGCGAAGAACTTGCAAATTTGCGCTCAATATTTCGCAGATTTCTCTTGTATAGAGCGAGACAGAGAGCATCCTCAACATTGACACTCACCGAATTTGAAAAATGACAGAACGACGTCGTTGTCGATTATTTTTAAAGATTCCCATGGAATATGCACTATAGAACTGGAACAACGATAAAAAACGTGCGTGGGGTTGATGTGAGTGAGTAGAAAAAAAATGGACGGATTCAAGCAATTTAGTGGGTGAAAGGGAAGAGAGGCGAACAGTAGAGAAAAAAAAACGGACACACCACGAAACAAGAATACATAGTTGCTTAGTTGCGGAGCGGAGTAGATTGTCTTGAGAATAAGGCTGGGCAGGAAGTAGGCGTTCGATGGAATTCGGCCAAGGTGGAAGTATGGCAACAACATGGATCAGAAAGGGGCTTGAGTCGGTGGAAGTTAGCCATTAAAAGTCTCCTAGTCATTCGTATGGGTGCACATTTTTATATTTTCGATTTTGCAGCTACAATTACGCTTCTTAATTTTTTTCCAAAGTTTTCATTCTTTTAGTAATCTCAGGCGCGTACTCCCCGCGCACGTTCACACCCACGAGTGATTTTCATTTCATTGAGAAATCCTTTCAATTTTTGCGTCATGGCGATTCCAACGCTTCAACCTGCGATGCATAAATCTTGAAGCGTTCGGGCTGCGCTCAGCTTCGAATGAAAACTAGACTCCGCGTTGTCTATAATCACGCCGAGAAAAGAAAAAAAACACAGCGAGCCAGAGTGGGAAAAAAGAGTAAGATAGAAAATCGAGTTCGAAAGTGATTGCCAACGTTTGCGATTCTCGTGCTGCACGCGGAGGCGGGTAAACGGAGCGACCTTGGTTCTCGCCATCAGCACAAGTAAACCTCAAGGCTACAGCTGCTGCCTCGCACTCTGTAAGCATTCATGCTGTTTTGCTGCAATCTCCGACCGCCATCGAATCCTTTGCCTTCCCTCTCTTTACAATCGTACAACCTTACTTGGTTATATTCATTTCTCACGATATGCCCAAATAGAACGTACAATAATCATTCCCAGCGTGCACTAAACCATATTTTATACTTTTAGTCTATAGTTATCGAGACAAATATCCTCGAGAGAAATGAGAGGACCTATGTGATATTTAGCAATTCGTAACACTCGGCGAAGCAGTTACTTTTTTTTACTTAGCAATAAGAATTCACAAAAAGACGTTTTTTTTTTTTATTTCTCTTTCCAATTGTGTGAAGCCATCACGAAAATAATGAACATTGAATATTTGTGTCCTCGTTGGACACTGTCCAGATGAGAATCGTTGATACTTTTCCTTTCACTCGACGTAAAAATGTATGAAAAATGGAGCATTGATATAATTTCCTCGAGTCAGCTGAAGTAATTCTAATTACGACGGTTTATATTCGAAAGTACAGATAATTTCGAAAAGGACGATGCAATTATGAAGCAATTGGTGAGGAAATTGGACGTTCACTAGGCGGTTACAGAAATAAAAATAAAATTGAGGATTGACTATGTCCTTTCAAATTTGCCTCGATATACCGACGTACGGCGCCTAAAAAATAAAATAATTGGAAATCTGAGCAGTAAAGCGAGGGAAAAACACGCCAGACGGAAATATTTGGTACGTGAGTTATTTAAGTACGCTGGGTATTTAAGTAGAATACGGAGCAGCAAACGCTTGCCTCTGCAACGACGTTTTTACTTAGCAATTGCCATAAATTTCGACGTCTCGTTCGATTATTGGGCAAGGCGGGAACTAATCGTGGCTAGGATCGAGTACCTACGATCTTTTCTTGCTCCGAGACGCTTGCCGGTTCTCCATGATTCCATTTCATTTTCTGCTGTTCATTGCTCGTTTCCTGCTTCTATCAATTATATCGAATCTCCGAGTCGTGACGATATAAATCCTACCTGGATCTTGCAACTGGAATATAGAGAATTGCATTTCGCGTATATTTATGGATTGAGATCGTTGCCAGCAATATTATCATCCACCTCAATCTTCGCCACCTTTTGTCGCTAATGGCCATTGCATGAGCTTTCCTATTTATTCAAGAATCGTAGCAAAATATAGCAAGCCAGGAAACAAACTATATATTTCTATCGCACTTATACGACACACTCCGATCGTTAAATTAATACGATTTTGTGCATATCCAACGAAAGTGTTGTATTCACGTTTGTGAAAAGGAATTTTTCAGCCGAGGTTATTCAAGTTTATAAATAAAAGCGACGTTACGCAAATTGCGTGGTCAAAATACATACTGCAATTTGCAATATCAGTATAAACTTCATTCTCACACTTCTCGAAGAGGAATAAACTCATGGATCAGGCAATTATTCGATAAACGTTAACGTAGTTATCATGACTCCAATTACAGTTATCTATTCACACTGAATTATCTTAATACTCTGTCTATTAAGATAACCTGGAGCCGTTCATAAAAATCTGCAACAGCGAGTTCGTTATGGACGAAACAACAACTAAATTCAAAGAGGAAGGAAAATGACAGAATAAAATGAGAAAGGAGACTTGATTAGGGGCCACATCGGTGAGCGAACGAGGCCGAAAAATCAAAAGATTTTTCATGACTGTGGCTCACCAACACTCGCATCAAATAACATTTAATAACAATAAATTCCGAGGTATATCCCCAAGTAAGATCTTTCCAGTAGAATCTTTGAAAAACTATAAACAATGCATAGGGCTCGAAGGAAGCTTGGAATACGTTGGCATGTACACAAAAGATCGAGAGGAGTCGAGAGCCAAGAATTTCTCCACTCGGTATCACAGAGAGACATCATCGAATGGAGCAACGGCGACTAGGAGCTGAAAGATAGGAGAGGATTCGATCAAGTCGTAAAGAAAGGCATACCCGGAGAATGGCAAGAACGTTCGCCTGCGCGTCAGATTCGCGAGGAAGTTTGGAGAGAAACATGTTACGTTGCATTATAAGCTCCATATAGAAAAAAAACCGCATAAATACATAGTCAAAGAGATGCGAACAGGAACACAGCACCGGAGAAATATCTCGTGTGATTTAACGGTGACTGTGGCTAGATAACAACTGGAA
Organism: Campopleginae sp. 14b; assembly: GCA_030522525.1. Taxonomy (NCBI): domain Eukaryota; kingdom Metazoa; phylum Arthropoda; class Insecta; order Hymenoptera; family Ichneumonidae; species Campopleginae sp. 14b. Next base: position 286,627 of record JAPYYS010000001.1, read on the forward strand.
GAATTGCAGCAAGAAGAGGAAGAACTTTGAGAAGTGTAAAGCTGTTTCTCTGTTATCCGCGTGTACTTTAAGCTTTTTTTTGTCTGCACCATCGGTCAGACCGCCAAGCTTCCTTTTTCTTTAGACCGATACAGCGATACATTTAAATATATTTGCAGTTGGCTATACATCGTACATATGCTCGTTTTACGGCACACTATATGTTACCGAGTGTATAATAAAACATTGGACGCGTGCATCGCTCTCGTGCCTCATCGACGCAATAAAATAAATGTACGGCTATATAGATATCGCGTAAATAACGTCATCTCACTGTAAATTGGACGTGCGTATATTGCGGTGGCCGGTGTACTGCGATTCACTATGTCGCCGCCATTGTGGATAGCCGTAGTGCATTTATATCGAAATGTAAGTGCGTCTCCGTACGTGTGTACGGAGTACCCAGAATATAGTTACATTGAAATACAGAGATGGGTTGCTACTGCTGCTACGTTAGGATCACGGCGACCAGAAGCCGGGGCCACCAAGTGCCGCGGCTTATCTACGAGTCTCTCAGTACCGTAAACTCGTACATATGGGGAAACCAAGTGCATCGGGATATACTGCTCTTCTCTCTCGTATCAAGAACCATCCTTTAAACATCGCTCTTTCTCTCCCTATCGCTTTTTCTCTCCTCCTTTTCGTATGCTTCGCCGATGTCTCGTACACAGGTGTAGAAAAACGCGCGAATTATTCTTGACAGGAGCAAACAAACCAAAAAAAGAAGCAAATGAAATTATGCATATTTTATCTTTTAACAGATTACGCAATCCCCAGCAGATTATTTATTTGATAGAAAAGTGAAATGTCTTGACCATTCGAAATTCATTCAATTTAATTGAGACATTCCCATTATTTCGCGATTGGAAATCGTCAAAGAAATGAATTCCTATTTCAGTTTTTTATTTTTATTTTTTTTTTTTTCAACGAATGAATATGAACAGCAACGGAATTTTTAATACTATTTTGTCTCGAATAATAAAGGATTTCAGACATGATTTCGGAACCGTCTCCTGGATGCGTGACTTTTGTGAGACTAAAAATTCGGCTAGACGAGATGTCTTTCCATCCTATAAATAATTAACATCCTAACGAGGTTACCTCTTCATCATAGATGCTTGTGTACTCGCTCAGTCGACTTTGTATGAGCATGGAAACATCGCTCCAAGAATTCTCGCGCGGGTATAATTTACACGCGTAATGTGTTGGCAATCTCGTTTGAAAGCTCCGTGGACACGGGCGTATAGAAGTATTTTCTGTAACACGCTGGTGCGATGATATCCGACGTACGCGAAGCTCTTGACGACGTCATGTACTTGTCCGAGAAGTTTTCGTTGGGAACTCGCATTCTGTATAGATACGCGCATGTGAACCTGTGCGTTTATCTATATAAATAGAGAACGTCGTAAATTTTAATTCGTTGATGCACCATATTTTGCAACTCACGTTACTGGACCGCACGTAGACGCAATTACCGACGTGTTCCAGAAAACGCATTTTCATTCCCTGCCCCGCCCTGTCTCTCTCTCTCTCTCTCTCTCTCTCTCTCTCTCTCTCTCTCTCTCACTCTCTCTCACTCTCTCTCTGCGATAAATAGAGGGGCCCGTCTCTGTGCATCGGACCGCTTGTATCAGATATAACCGATATAGAGCCACTGAACCAAGAGCTATTACCTTATGATACGTATACCCACCCGAGTGAAAGGATTATATTCACCACCATGGAAATCACTAGACGAAACAGGTATTTCCCAGGAGATAAAACACATCCTCTATGGAATTAAAAAGCAGTTTCGGAAGGAATCTATTTTTCACTCTTTTCATCTTACGTAACCACACTCGGATGAACAAAGTTTGCTCATTATTTTTCTGGTCCTTGTTAAGATACATTTCTTACGACAATTAACCCTCCGCGAATCATATGGATCTTTTCTGACTCAAGCAAATTTTTTTTTCGAAAATTTTGTTTTTCAAAGGTTTTTTTAGAAGCAAAACAAATTCAACGACTATAAAAACTATGATACCTTGAAGCAGAATCAATGGGGAGTATTCCGGAATTTTTTAAACATTTTTCCTCTTCAAATACGTCAGATATTAGTAGCAGGACGAAAAAATTCCCATATGATATGCGATACCATAAGAAATTATATGATCCACGGAGGGTTGAGACTTATGATTCATTTCGCAGGATCGAGAACTTGAATTGAAAATACTTTCATAGCCATTCCGATTGTTTTTAATTATCACATTTTTCGTTCAAGATTCTTTCCATTCTCGCACAGGCTCAATTTTAGTGAAAACTTTGTTTTTTAACGTATTAATTGCAGAAAAAAAATGTTCGATCTTGAATAGTTATGGACTGTATGGATTTTTGCAAATAATTGACAAAAAAAAAGTAATTCAGTGAATAATCTTTAACGCAAAGTCGACAATGTGAAAAACTGGAAATCCTTTTATCCAATTATTCATACCGCGTAGCATGTCCTAAAGAATAGTTAATGAACTGCAACAGGGAACAATTTTGTTCAGTATCAGGCTCAATTAATTTCGATAAATTTTGTACGGTTCTGTGTGTTTTCCTGTGTCTATGCGAGTGACGAGCAAAAGTACGAGTGTCTCGTGGACTAATTGACCGAATTATGGAAAGAGTTGTACGAGAAGGGTCAAGTGGAATTAGGGTAAGGGGGAGGGAAGAAGGAGGAGGGACAGAAAGAGCGACTGAGAGCTGTGATGTCATCGTACGATTATTCACGTTGTCGTAGCAGTTGTTAACCGTGAGCTCGTGATGAGTTCTCTTGTGTCGGCTCGTAGAGAGAATCATTGAATTCACGGATCTGGCAAAAGCGATGTAATATCTCGAGTGCATCTTGTGTAATACGTAGTCGTGTCTGAGTGTCCGTAGTACTCTGGTAAGCAAAGTACCACTGAAGAAAAAGACTGGAAGCATTGTCCCGCATGTATACAGCCGCAATATATATATTGTATATACACATATTATGTGATACAGAGATTGCTACCCCAAGCTCAAGAGTCGGCGAGTCTATTCGTTGCCCTAGTAAGGCCGAGCAACGATTAGTAACTTCGATAAGGACTACTTCTTGTTAGGTTCTATTACAGAGGCGTACAGACTTATGTACACGCGTCCGATTTTCCACTGTGTCTTGCATATTAAAAGGAAGAGAATTACCTCAGCAAAACCGGAGAGAGATCTCATTGGATATTCTCGTTTACGTTCTTTTTTTTTCATCAAAAAATTACTAAATTGATCGATACCCCGGAATTCGAGGCTCCGGAAGGGCGAACGGCGAATGAATTGTTAGATTTGTACGAGAATTGGAATTCAGATTATTACGAGTAATTAGGTATGACGAAAATGATAATTTTCTCAAATTCCAAGAACTTTCTTGGACAAAATTGTTTTCAGGAGCTGCGTAAATGCGACAGCTGCGCGAAATATACTGTGAAAAGCTGCAAACCTCTCGCTTCGGAGGCTCTCGATCTAAAAGATCCATCAACGTGTTCTCCCAGTAGAATACGTCTAGATCATTCTTCTTCGAAACACTTCAAGTTGAATGTAAGAAAAAAAATACGATCATGATGATGATGGACGAAGTTCGCGAAAGATGCAGTCTGTTTTGTTTTTTTTTTTTTTTTTTTTTTTGTTGCAAAGTGGCCTCGTACGTTTGGTAAAAAAATGTATTACCTTCGGATGAAATGGAGATGTATGATGATGGTATTCTTCGTTACTCGTTGGAATACAAGACTGTGAAGAAGGGAAAGAACGAGAAGTGGATGCAGTTGAGTCTTAGTAGCGATGCAACGTTGCTCTCTATCTTTCTTCTTTTGGGCCTCAGGCTGCCAAGTTTTATGCACACGTGTTTGAAATACAGATATAGTTTTGCCAAAGAATTTATTTTCACTGGCATTCCTCATCGAGAAGAGTTCGGCCTCGTGAGAAATAGCAACGTCTTCGCAGCCTTCCCCGCGATCGCTTTCCATCTACGTATATATTCACCGGATATTTCGAGTCATTTTGCTCAGAAACCTTTCTCTTTCTTTCTTTCTCTCCTTCTCTTATCTGCTTCGCTGTACATAGCGCAGAATTTATCCACCGTTTTTCCCTATTTTATCGAGTGTCTCCTAATGACTCTATCGGCACCTTGCCCCGATCCTCTAATGAACGCATGTGCACACTTCGCACGATCGTGATAAAGTGTTGCAGTAGATTTATGCCCGCTTCACGACTACAGATTTAATCTCCCTCACTCTCTTGTTTTGCCTCTTTTTACCGCGAGATGCAAACACGGTAGCTCTCTCGAGTACTTTATTGTTCGCTCTTGTGGAATCGGTAATGCCGGCTTAAACTACTCAACGCGTATGGAAATCCATTGAGAATTATTCCGATCCAAGGGCTGTGCGTTTTACCTTCAACATTTATTTCCAAAGTCGTAACATTCGTTTCTTCCGATGCATTCATAATATTTTGCGACACTCGCAAACCGACCGCGTCCCGAAGAATTAATTTTTTTTTTTTTTTTTTAAATGAATAAACATGCTGCATTTTTTTCAACCAATTTGCATGCACATTTCAACTCGTAGTTCAATTTTCAAGCAACCAATATAACAAGAATCTTGAAGATTTTTTTGACGAAAAAAACAAAGGAAATTTTGAAAAAATTGAATTTATTGGTAAGATTTTGCTGAAGACCTTTGCACGTGCGTAACTTTTGAATGACCAGCGCAGTCGACGCATCGAGTTCAAAAGCGCTTCACACACCTTTCCAGTCGAGTTTCGCGTGCAAACTTTCGCGATATATCAACGCAGCTCAGAGAACGAAGGTTTCAACGAATGGGAGAGACCCGATGCTACATCCTATCCCATTTACGCTCGAAAATTGATAACGATCGTTCCAGTGATCGGTTATTGCCCTTTCTCTATCTGCCTGTGTGTTTCCGTCCGGTTTATTCTTCCGTGAGCACTATTTTACCCTATTCACTGATCGAAGAGCATTTCAATACGATTCTACACTAAAAATCGCATGAATGTTCAACACGAGCATATATAACTAGATTCGACCTGATATAAATAAATAAATGCGTCAATTGATCGATATGATTGAACGAAATTCTATTGAAACACGGCAGCATTTCGATTTGAATTAAATGTAATCTAAATCAATCCATTAATCAACAATATCCCGATTTATATATTTTTTGTTATTTGTTAAGTCTATTCCAATTGAAATAACAGAATCGAAAAGACTAATAATGAAAGGCCCCGCCGCGTACGTTCGTTTGTACTCTCCGAATTAAAAAATCCCACGCCTGAAAATGAATGACACGAACTTCCTGAAACACATGGAGCCGTTACGTAATCAAGAGTCTTTCGATTGAGAGAGAATTTGAAATTTCTTCTCCTTCCAATTCCTTTTTATGTTTATGATGTGCATTATCTAGGGGGGATAATAATGGATAAGCGGTGCGCGATGAGCGCCGAACAAATCGAGCGAATGTAAAGAAAGATTTGAGCGAAAAAGACAGAGGGAGTTTTGGTATTCGGAGAGATGCCAGTCATCATTATACCTACAAGTCGCTGCTTTTTGCCCGCATTTTCTTAATTATTCGAGACTGGAATGTGACTGCTCGCGGGTGGTTCGAAGATACAACTTGGCCCATCCACGTCAGCTACCGCCTTGCATTAGCGTAATTCCCTTTTCAAATGAACAACCCTGGCTTGTCACTCTCCTTCAAGTACACACTCGATTCTCTTTCTGACGATCATTATTACTTTTTCTCCTTCCATTTCGACTCCTTCCCAAACCAGCATAACGTTTATAATCCTTCGCTAGGCGAGACACTACTACTGTGGAAATTATTTTAATTCATCTCTTCAGCTACACTCGACTCCAACTTCCTACTCTTCTATCGAGTACTTACCATTATATATTTACATGCGTGTTTAGTTTAGACTACGAGGAGATTAAACGCTTTTGACGAGTACGCGAGGGAGCTACGCCATTTATTCAATTTCAAATTCTCTACCACTCACATTTATTTCTCAACTTTTTTGTAGAACCCTGTTTGAATATATCCAACTCATGGAATAGTTAAAAAAAAAACGTTATTATTCACTACGAATTAACGATCTTTTTAAATTAATTAATTTCGATATGAAGTGAAAGATAAAAGTATGATTTCATTGCGGGATTGATGGTGCAATGCGTTCTGGAAATTTTCAGATTGCGGAAAGGAGCATTCAAAGTTTTTTTTTCGTATCTTTAATTTTTTTTTTTTTTCTGTTATTGTGAGCACAAAAAATGTGAAGATTTTTTCAGTGACAGGCTTTACATGTCATTCGGAACGAACACTGCAGTGATTCTTCGAAGGAAGAACGGAATAATGGAGAACCTGAGCTTCGATAGACTTCGATAACTCTCGATAACGTCAGTTCATGATACAAATAGCATCCTACAGAATAACAGTCTCGTATACAGATCGAACGTGGGTCTGATCTGTCTCGACGTTGCCACAATGTATCGAGGAAAGATAAGAGCTGAGCGGAACGTTCCTATCCTCGAATAGCATAGTTTCGCTGGATTTCTGAACCGGACTCTCTGATATGTGTACACGAAGTTTCTATGCGGGCTGTAGGTGGGTTCACCTCTGGCTCTGTCTCTATCTCGTTGCTGCATTTGTTACCCGCATAAATCCACAAGTGTTTTCCGTCCACATTTCGCTCTCGCCCATGGGCAAAAATATTGCAATCAATATGGAAGAAAAATCTTGTTTATGAAGCGAAACATAACGAAGACACAGGTGAATCTGAAATATCATTTTTTACAAGAATTCAACGCTCCTCTGAACAATACTTAACGCTTTATTTTCAATCCACCGTTTGGATCAAGCATTTGAGCAGGTTAGTCAATTTTCGTAACCTTTCGAGTACGCCCTGGGTCGTTTTGACCCCAACAATTTTCTCTCACCGATTGTTTGAAATTCAATGGTAAAGAATCATTTTGCGTCTGATTTTAGTTTTCGTTAAAAAATAAATTTAGGCCCATAAAATTTGGATAATTCAGTATGCAAAAAACGTCTGTACAAGAAAAAAAGAAATAAATGCATAATAACGGGAATAGAACGGTTTGAAATCGCCTTGGGTCAGATTGACCCAAGATGAAGTCAAAGGACGTGTGCACTCGGGAGGGTTAAGGTTGAAAATTCTTTTGCGTATTGAATTTTATCACCAGACATTAATCTTCGGTTATTATGGAAAAATTGGGCAGGAATTAAGGACGAAGAAGTATCGAATAGTTCTTTTGTATAATCAAAGTATCCACACGTTTTTCGTCTCAAGTGATGTCCAATTTTGCCTTTCACTCAATAAAAAAATACCTCGACATGGTGGATAAAATATCGTAACTTTAATGAAGAGTAATCTAAAAAATTTCGAGGGGGAAAAAAAGGAGTGGTTGTAGAAGACTTTCTCCCAGGAGGGTCCAAAGTTGCAAGCGGAGCTCGAGTAGCACGAACGAGAGTCTTCCCACGGCTGTTGACATGTTTTGTGTTCATTAATCGCGTGTTAGTCTCGTTGTCACAGAGGAGAGGGAAAGTAACAGCAGGATCAGCAAACGCAAGGATCCAGAAAGTGTTGAGCACGGTTTATCATTCTCAAGACACACGATGGGCCACCGTAAGTGTCTAGTATGCTTGAAAGAACGTTAGTTCGAGTGGTATCGTTGCTTCGTGCTAGGCTTTGGTCTAACTTGTGTGCCTGTCCCACAAACCTTTTACCACTGGCGTGAGACAACATCGACAGGAACAAAGTCCCTCCAGGCGATCGAGTGGCCTTTGAATTTGGATGTTCCAATGGTTCTCGTGTTAATGGTTGAAGCATCTTGTACAATCGCATCCTTAACACGTTGGGTGTCCCGGGTGATATTTCCATCCTTCAAAAAAAAAAAAAACAAAAAAAACACGACATTTATATTTTCATACGCAGTCCAGAAGATACAGACTCCACAATTCTTTCGCCAACAAAAGGCTGAAGAACATTTCAAAGAAATTACTAATAACCGTATAATAACACCGACTTGGAGATAACTTTAAAGAAGTAGCAAAAGCTCTTCGAAGCTAGCAAGTGCAATCTCCTAATAATAGCTTTGTGGTGGTAATTCGACGTAAAGTCAAGTGCACATGGAACTCTCGTGCGGGCTATGATTCTTTCCTCTGAAACGACCATTTAATAATGGAGTCCCACGAGTACTTTAAACACACTCGTTCATTCTTTCAACCTGCTACTTCGTTCTCTCCCTTATTTTTCAACTGCGTCTAGGACTCTGATGCGCAACTCTACAAACTCGCACAAACATAACGAATCTCGAGACTTTGTACTTGCCTAACTATTGTTATTCGGAGAATCACTCAATTTCATTCTATATTTTTTGTTACATCTCAAGAAATCTTGAGAATATGAAGAAAATATTGATGTCCCACGTTATTCACTTCAGCATTAATTACCACGGAGACTCGTAGTTATAAAATGAATATCTTATGTTAGCGAAGTTAAAAAAGTTCGTCTGCGATTACTTCTTGATTTATATGGTCGATACTTTCCTTGTTTAATCATAACGGCAAATATCACCGAATAATCATCATATCCATGTGAAAAATGATCATGACAGATTCATCAATTATTTCTCCACTCGAAGCTGATAATTTGGCATTGATCGCGAGGATCAAAATATAATAATCTCAAAATATTGAGATTCGCATTTGAATTAGCTGGACCCTTTCTGAATTTATTTCCTGACGAAAAATATTGGATGCTCAAACATGAGTTACCATTTGATGCCAAACAATCAGTGTCAGAAAATTGTTCGGGTCAAAACGACCCAGTGTGCGCTCAAAGGGTTGAAAATCTTCAATTAAGATCAAACCTGCCAAGAAGGTGATATGCTCTAGCAGCTCCGACAGCCATGAAGTAGATTGAGAATTATTTCAAGTCCGTAAGTTAATGCTCGTCATAATTCTTAGTCAATGTGGCAGTAATCCACGCAGCTTTATGGTGGCTTCCAGGCTGAAAAAAGCGTAGGAGCATTATAACAACTGCACAGCCATCTTCGTCGTGATTGCATTTGTATGGATCAGATCTTGTTGCCTGGGAAACTTGAACAAACGATTCTCAGTATGAAGTTGAGGATTCTGCTATCGTCGGATATATCCTGGCAGAGCATTCATCGCAATACACGGGATAAAGTGAGAAAGTATAGAATAAAAAAAGCAATGACTTTTGATCAATTTGTCAGCAATCGTTATTGGAGTTTTTGGACGCTTTGGGACTCCTCGGAACAGGCCGATTGACCGGGTTCTTTCGACGTTAAACTTTCAAGTGCGTCCTGGGGTCGTTTTGATCCGAACAATTTTCTTTCACCGATTGCATGGCATTGAATGGCAATAAAATTAAACGCAAAAAACTTCTTAAAAAAAAAAAAAAAGATAGGGACATATTTACCAGAAAACAATGATTTAAAAATCGCCTTGGGTCCGATTGACCCACTATGCACTTATAGGATGTGTGCACTCGAATGGTTGAAATCGTCCCTGTTTCTCTTTCCACATAATTTCCACGCAACGCCGTAAATATTTTGTATAATCGTCGTTTCTAATGATTTTGCAGAAAACTTGAATTTCTTGGAAAATCGAATTTTAAGATTATCATCGACAAGCACTGTCTGGAAATTTCTAGGCTTGCGAAAATCGTAGGAACTTCATTTTTGAAATTGCACAATCGGGTTACTCACAAAAACATGGAGAATGTAGAGACGCACGAATTGAACAAACCACTGCGTGCTCTCTGCTTATAACTCGTGAGGGATGCAACTGTACTTGGCCTGGAACAGGATTTTAATAGCTCGGCACGAGAGCGACAGAAACGGAGACTGCATCACGATCGAGAGTTCCGCCTCTGAGCTAAACGTACACGTTCAGATCTTAACGTCGGCGTGAAGTTTATTTAAATTCTAAATAAATGCGATGAGTGGCTGACTCGGATGTGCAGTAGGTACTTTAATACATGGAGGTAGGGTTGCCTATAACGGGATGCCCTGGCCGCGATTCATAAGACGTTGGGTCGTTGCCTCTGGCTGATTTTTCAACTAACGATAATCCAATCTCTGGAGCTTACTAAACCATTTTATTTTCGTTTTGAACGAAGTTTCCAGAAGACATCGAGTTCTCTGAAAAAAGAGTCAGAAAATAATGGATCAATCAGATCCTTGCTCCGTTGCTTCACTAGTTAACAGAGTAATGGTAAAATGTTGAAAAATGTTTCATACAGTTTCTCAGTTTCCTTCGTCTGTTTGATTTTGTGAAAATTCCAATCGATTTCTCGTAGCTCTGTCTCAATCCTACCGCGTAAATACGATTCTTCGAGGTCCATCGACTATTTCCTGTCGATAGCTCAAGTTTCTCTCTTTCTCTGGATCTATATAGCTCAGCCGTAGTCGCCTGGAGCTAAGAAACCACTGCGAACGGAAGAGCCAAAGGAATAAGGGACCAAAAGAAAGAACGAAAAAATGAGAAGGAAAAGACCGCGAGACACGTACAGTAAAGTAGTAAAAATATTGGCGATTCATGTACGCAAGGATACGAGAATGACTCACGAATGCAGACGTATGTCGGCGACGTCTTCGTAGTCATTCCTACCTCTGCTACCGGTGCTTTGGCCTCTCTGACGCGCTTCCCCTTTCCTTCGGTCCACGAGGACTCTATTCAGTTCACAGAGTAAAAAATAAAAATAATTGAAAAAGGATGGAGAAGATGGACAGACCGCTTGGTTCTCGAGCTAAAAGAGCAAGGACGAAATAGAAGAATGAGAAGAGAGCGCAACGTCCAGCATGGAGAGAGGAGAGTACAAGAGGGCGTCCAAGTCGTCGTCGGATTCCCGAGGCACTAAGAGCTCACCGGTGATTACCATATTGCATGTCACATTGCTGGCGCACCCCACGAAGAACAGGAGGATGAAGGAGGACCGAGAACCAGTATATAGAAAAGTATATATAATAGAAATACCCAAGAAAGAAGATCTAAAAACGGTGTATGTAAAGGAAATTGTGGGGCGAACGAACATACGAGAGAGAGAAGGAGAGCGAGAAAAGGAGAACTCTGTGGAAAAGAATACAGCGGCGAAGAGGAACCAAGCTGACGCTAACCGCATTGCAACATATAGCTGATGAGACGAGGGTCAGCACCGTCTATGAACCACCGCAATTCTATCTACTGTGTTCTCTTCCTCTTTCACTCTTTCCTGTGATCCATCCTGTTCTTCCTTCATTCCCATTCTCTCGCTCGAGCGTGTATAACTCCTCATCCCAGAATTAAGCCTTTTATAGTCCTTTGAAGCGAACATCTCGTCCGTCTTTTTCTTCACCTCTTTCCATTATTATTTGTATCTTCCCGGAACTTGCATCCCCTATGCAGCACCCGCGTATATTTATTTTCCACTTTCCTGAACAGTCCAAGCGTTTTTCTCCCACGTCGATTGATTAATTATCGGATGATATCAAAAACTCCAGACTTTGCATAGCCTACGTTCTTACGAATTTTAAATCCTCCATTCACAACTCGTGACCTTGGCACATTTCGAAAGTTCGTAACTTATGAAATAGGCACTTCGTAATTAATGAATTTTGTTACGTGATCGAGAATTAATCGTCGCTCATCTACGACGTAATACCACACTAAGATTTCGGACCGCACAATAAAAAGACTGTACAGTTTCAGGCGAGCCAAGGTGAAGAAAATTCGAGTTAAGTAACGAAATAATTTAAGCACGAAACATGCTCGTGATTGCGGAAAGGGCGAAGCAGAAGTTTGTGGAAAAAATACGAGGTGTGGAAAGGATCGGCTAAAAGCTGTACGCGCTGAATATATATGTTACTTTTGTATATGATACAGCTAACGGTATGTGCATGTTTCTAGGATGGGATCCCATAGCTGGTGGTGTTGCCTTTAAATATCCTTACAAGTTTTCTCGTACATCTTCGACGTTGGAGCACAATATATACAACATATAGCGAGAAGTTTCACTTCTCTCGCTAGTTTCTCTCCGTCTCTATCCTTTTCCTTCTCCCTCTCGCCCACGTTGCGTGCACACGTTATTTTCCACGATTTTGCAAGCACGCATATTTTTCTTGCACGAACGCACGAAGGTCTATTATGTTTCTAAAAAAGGAAGAGGGGTGGATAAACTCACTCGTACGAAAGTGCCAATTGTACCTAAAATTACTGGTGGGGCGAATCCTCCTCAGTTACTCGAGAATCGTTTCGAAACATTGTTGCCAACATAATCGAAAGAACTTTGGAAAATTATGAGATATTAACCCTTTTCGAGTGCACGAGTCCTGTAAGCGCATATTCGGTCAATCTGACTCGAAGCGTTTTCTTTTTATAGTGAATTATCCATATTTTATGGCTCGAAATTGATTTTTCAACGAAATCGGTGACAGACAATTGTTGGGCTCAACCCGACCCAGTATGGCTCGCTGAACGATTTATATCAGGAAAATAATGATTACGTAGGATAATTCAGGAGAGTTCCGTGTCGCATCTGTAAATAGCGAATGCGCTCAACACTCATTACAACATTCCGCAAGGATTGAGTAAACAAATCGTTTTAGACACGTTATAGTTAATTGGCGAGACAAGAGAGCACGAAATAAATACAAAGTAAACGAGAGAAAAAATTATGGTGATTAACTGTGGCTAAGCACAGTTATGGCAGGTGTCCGGTTGAGCCGTCGTTGGTACTCACTGAGCTCTGGCATCAATGCCAACCAAGTCGGTGACTGCACAGTAGACCCGTAATTTTCGCGATGCAGCCATCATTTTATTATTGAGATACATGAGTAACCTCGAAAGACTCGTCCACATTCTTAGTGTCCATCGCTACTCGTACTCGAAGTGGTAACTATTACCGGATTTCAACAAAACGTCGCGGCGGAGATCTACGAACAGTCCCTTTCGTGCGATTTTGACTCGAACGCTAATCGAAGATTCTGCTTCTTGATGAATAGTTCGATAAGAATATTGGACTGAAGCTTGTTCGACTTCGTACGAAATTTGTTGGTGATTAATGGGACTCATCACAGTGTAATAATTCTCATTGTTGCTCGTGAAAATTATACCCGGATGATAAAACCTTTGACCCCAATTTCCAGTCAGGCAAAAGTTAACAAACTGATGATGAGTAAAAAAATTGACCTTGGTCTGAGTGTGAAGACGCTTTGACGTGTACCGAGCCTTTCACCATCGTTAGAAATTGTACACGGATCTCCAAATGGTCACATAATTATGATGTCGACCTCGGTATCTTCTCTCTACGCCGACTGTACACTCCAGAGAAAAGTCATGACTACTCGATGATCCCTGATTCAATTCGAATATTCGGTACGTTCGGTACGAATCCATAAAAAAAGTATAATTAACCCTTCAAGTGCATACTGGGTCGTTTTGACCCCAATAATTTTCTGCCACCGATTGCTTGGCATATTCAATTGCAAACGAATGCATTTAATTCATGGTCTTGCCAAAAAATAAATTTTGCCCAATAAACACGTATAATTCCTTATGAAAATACGCCCTGGGTCAGATTGACCCAATGTGCACTCATATGATGTGTGCACTCGAAGCGTTAAGAAATATCGCATTAAATAAACCTGGAAATTGTTGAAACTCTCAGCTCCTCGTCCACATATGCTCACTAAACCCTCATGTCTACCGTACGACTGGTATTTCACGCGTAGTGAGGCAAGAGGCCATACAAACAACAGTAACAACAAACGAAGCAAGAAAGTATGTTATTGAGAAAATATATTATTAGCCAAGAGCTATTACTCTATCTACTTTGCCGGAGACAAATAACTAATCGGTTTGCCATTAGCACGAGTCGATGGAGGTTTTACAATCTCATTCCATTAGTTGGTTGTAGTTTCCATTTGGCAATGAATACCGAGAGAGGTAATCGTTGCGAAAACATAAGAGAAAAGAGTCACTTAAGAATCATTTTCATGCCATATATGCGGGACCATCTTGTCAGAGATTTAACTGAAAAAATGGTGAATTACTCCACGGGAAATACCGACCGACTTTACTCATCCGGTGTGAACATCACGTTTGTGTATGCATATATATATATATATATATATATATATATATTTATGATTACTACTATACATATATATGTTAATATTGCATTCCCTCACTGTATAGGCGATTTTTTCTTAGCAAGGATAAATATAATCTACGCTCTCTGACGATGTATGCGGCGTGGCAATATAATAAGCCTGGTTTATGCAACACACGGCGCAGAGCAGACCGGCCCTTCCTGCGCTCATGCAGAAAACTGCATCGCGCGCTACGAAACGCCGCCGCTCCCTATTCGCACACGCCAATCACTTTTTTCTCCTCCACTCTCCGTGAGCTCTTACAATAAATTATTATGCTTACGATATTTTCATTTCGTCATGCTATCTGTCGAATAATCCAGTTTTATTCCCTTCGTCCTTGTCCTAAGCTAAAAAATCAAATAAACTTTGTTTTCCGCAACTTTCGGGTAGAAATTAAGGCGAAGGATTCGCTCAAAAATTGAATCAAGTTGAGATTAATTGTTCATCGTTTTCGTGTTTCATTAATTTTCGACTAAATGAAAATGACGTTTTTCCGAGAATTGGATAATTCTTCCAAGCAAGTCATGCACAAAAAGTATTCAGAGGGTTGGAAATATTTGAAAAGAAATATATTTAAAAAAAGAATTTATTCAAAACGGCCTATGCCTTGGGCAACAACTATGGAAATGTGCGACATGCTCGGAAGCGACGAGAGGACCGCAAAAATATTCCTCGTTTGGAACGGGGGAGGACACGGTGTGTTTCTGTCACGTTGATCGTAATGTTCGAGCGTCTCTTCCCGCATCGGCATATAAGTTTCATTTTTTTATCGTCCGATCAACTTTGATTATCGCAGCGCGAAGTTACCGGTGAATGGAGTAACCGCTTTCGTTTAATAAGCTCATTCGTATATTCTTTTACGGAATCGGAGACGGCTAGCCGGTGCTTAATGGAGAAGAAGGGTTAAAGAACTATAGGAGACATCGTGTCTTTACAGAATTTTGCTTCCAGTTGAAAAACAGGATTTCTTCTTTTCTGATTGTTTCGTTACTTCGAAAATTTGTGCTAAAAAATTAATGCGATTATTACCTGCTAGTTGAAGCTTCAATATTTTTATTATTAATCGGGCGAGCTAGTAGAAATTCCTCGGAAAATTTATGATAAACCCTCGTCCGGATGTGATTTTTTCCTTTTCTTTCAATTTTCTTCATATTTTCTCATTTTCATGCTGAAGAAAAATACGTGCTGCTTTTGCAGTAAGCAAATGCGTGTCGGTCAGCGATACCGTTGGCACTCAAAACAGTTTGCTCGTTGCTTGGTAATAAATTGAATTCGGTCATAAATGCGGCAAATTGCTCGAATCGTGAAAAAAGAGAGATATACAAAACGGTCCAACATGACCGTTATACGGTGTAGGATGTTGAAATGCCCGAGCGAATCGTAAAATAACGAATTTTTAACGAAAACCTGTATCTACCGCAGTTTTTGTCGTTAAGGAGAAAAATCATTGCATCCAGGATTTTAATATCGTAGAATGATGATGGCGACCATATAGGTAAATTCACAGATTTAATGGAAAACGTAAAAGAATCATTTGAATACGTCAGCTCTTTAACGATCTTCGCCAGCGCGGAGCTGCGCATATTGACTGGGTATTTTACCTCGTTGAAGGAAGAAAAAAGCAAGGAGCATGACTTATTATTTGGACATTTTATTCATTTTATTATTCCTCTTGATGGCGTAACCGAAATCTAAAAAATTAAAAAAACGTCTCGCCGGCGATCGTTGGCAAAAATAATTCAGCCCGTTTTCCTCCAAATGGCTTCACACTGTTCGACGGTAAACAGTTAATATCCTGCTCAGTGTTTATAATTTCTTGCGTACTTTATTAGCCGCGGGGAAGCGTGTGTATGATGTCGCGACGTTAATTAGCGACTGGGCGCCACGCGATCATGTGGACTGGCTTCGACTTTTTTTGCCTCGTACTGTTCGAACCGTGTTGCGTGAATCAGACTTAAGTGCAGCTCTTTCTCGGTTGAACAAGGTCACCAAAACGGCCCACGTTAACATTTCTACATGTATTTAGGCTGAGAGGGTCGCTTTTTATTTTTCGATCGTTTTACCAACTGCCGAACTCGGCATTTCGCTTTTTTAATCTAATCACGAATGATCGCGTATGCGTGTGAAGTCGCCACTGGGAGTGGCCACACGCACTCAAATTTCCATTATCCAATTCGACTCGAGCCCCCTTTTCTTATACAATCGTCAAGTGCATTCGTTCTTCAATTTCATTCGGCCTATAAATCAGGCATCCACCACCTTTCATCGGTCCTCTTGAGCCACAGCATTTTCGGCACTCCATTTAGTTGATTGAATTCATAATTACAAGACGCTGCTAAAAATATCCACAAAAATTGCAGCATTCACGAAACGCAGTTACAGAGCAGCTGAATTGGCATCATGCAACGTTTTTCAAACCTGAGTACCGATCGTAAGGCAGTTGTTCGGCGGTCCTGTACGTATCCTCATCCCAGTTATTCCAAACTCTATCAGACAATTTGTCGGATTTCGATTTTGTTAAGTAAAGGCATACAAGTTTATAAAAAATTCCGTAATGCCATCGAGTCTTAATCCGTCGCAGGTGTTAATGTTTTTTCACACCTTTGACCGTTCCCGAGTGTATGCTGGGTCGTTTTGACTTGAACAATAATCATTCGTTAAACGTTTGGCGATTAATGGCAATGTTCGGCAATGAATTTTCTATTTCGTCGTAAACTCGATTTAGGGTCATAAAATATGTTTACCACAAAATTCGTGTCTTACAGAAAATAAAAAACACAAAAAATGCATATTTAGCGGAATACGCCGGTTTGAAGAACGCCTTGGGTCAGATTGACCCAATATGCACTTGTAGCATGTGTGCATTCGGAGAGTTAAGAGTCAATATCTCAGCACTAAGTGTATTTCATTAATTCTAGTTTTTTTTAAAAATAATTTCGGTGTGTACGATAATTAGCGTTGATAGCCAACGAGGAATTCACGTATACCCGGATCATGATGATGTGACTGAGAAATAGGAAGGAGCAGAGACGTTAACCAAGAGAAATGATGTAACAAGTAGAATAATAAAATGAGGAAAGTGGTAAAGGATCTTCCGAGAGCGTGGATAACGAGCATTCGCCATGGTCAATCAGTACCATCCAGGCAAGCGTGCCGCATGAGTGAACAACGAAAATAATATATATCACGAACAAGTCCTGCGACGAGGAAGAGGAATGAAATCAAGAAGACGGATAACAAGAAGAAGGCGAACAAGTTGAAAAAGGGAGTGAATAAGAAGAGAGGAAGCGTTTATCGGGTGATGGGCTCGTGCGACCATGTCGGGCCCATAATTGAATAGTGATCAAAAGAGAATAAGGAAGAAACCGAATATAAGAAATAAATTGACGTTTTTAAGTCGAATCATTTTGCACGGCCCTTCAGATCCCATTATCCATATTTATGTTATGAGATCTATAGATATAGATATGAAAATATTTTCGTCTTAATGGGCCTGGGCTACCGAAACATAAATCACATAAGCTCCAGTGATGCACACGTCGATCTCTTGCCTCGTTTCAATTGACAGAACGAAAAAGACTTGTATGAGGCCCAGTAGTAAATTTATTAAGGGCTGACAAGTTCCTGCGACTCACTGAAGTCTCGGGAAACGTTGAAACGTCTACAAAGTGTTATTGGCAGCCGAAGAAAAACGACCGGGACAAGCGACGTGAATAGACTGTTGTAATATGCTTCCGTTAGAGCGATTTAACGATTCAAAGTTGCAGACAACTTGGTCGACGATCGATTGGAAATATGGTAAACCAGTTCGATCAAGCATGATCGCCAGTTAAATAAATGGATTGGGTTAGCAATAACAGAGAATGAGGTGAATGATATGAAAGTCAGTCGACGCGACATATGACCTAACTAGCGTAGACGTTTCAAGTATTTATTTTGCATATTTTATATTGGACCACGTCGTTAAATTCTTCGCGCATATATCAAGAGCCTCGTATCGCTCTTGCCAAACTAAAATAATAATAATAATAATAATAAATTTATAAATATGTACGCGTGTGTCCATGTATGGATTTCTAATTCCCAATTCCATATAAAATTATCTAGGAAATATATTTTCATGCCGCCTAGCAAAAGCCTGGTCTCTCCGCTGCAATCTCTAGTCCCCGCTGCTGTTCTCGACCCTTATATTTATCCATCGAGGCAACATTAAAAAGTACACACTCAAATCTATTTTAAATCGTACCAATGTCCCGATGAGGAATTAAAAACAAGGAGGTGTGATAAATCAAAGGAAAGTCCGCACTTATCAACGTGTCTGCAGAGTCGCTGAGTCTTTTTATTTAGGGCTTAACCATATATTACAGAATCACTTAAAACTCTAGAAGCATTTGTTCGTGATTTCGATTCTCTTACAAAACTAAATAGTTCGATCCTGAGCGGAGATTCACAAGCGGAGCGTACTTCTCTAATATTATTCTCACTTGATAAAACACCAAGCTGGAAGCTTTTGATGTGGCTATTAATTATTGAAACCACCGTACATTAGTTTCGACCGAAAGTTTTTCACTTGCGCTCTCTCATCGATTATTTGGGGCGTATATTAGGACGACCAAGTTTATATCGACTGTTCTGTAGCTCACACTTTGAAGCTGCGAGACTTTGCGGTTTATCTCAGGGCTCTCGTGATATACGATCTGACCTCGTGGTTCCCGTTGTATTCCAGAGATTATACTCGAAGCAGCAAGCGCCATCGACGACCGCGTGGTAGGTGGCCCGGAAAAACACCTCGGCCACCTCGTATCATACATTTTGCTCCCAAAATGCCAGGATGCATTTTCTCTTCGTCTCTGAGAAAGATCCATCGATCTTTCTACTTTCTGCACACCTTCTGTAAGTTCGTATTGGGTCAATCTGACCCGAGATCTTTTTCAATTCATTGTATTCCGGTAAATATGGATTTGTTTTGTCGACACGTTTCTGTGGTAAATTTTCCATATTTTATGGCCCTGAATTTATTTTTTGCCAAAATATTTGTTGACCGTTGAATGCGTCACGATCGACGGAACATTTTTGGGGTCAACACGACCCCGTACGTACTCGCACGGTTGAACGCAAATTCCACTGAAGATGGTCCCAGAAATTACTTTTAAAAAATTGCTACAATCTGCTTTTGCTGGATCCTTACAATTATG
The DNA here is from genome assembly GCA_030522525.1 of Campopleginae sp. 14b. NCBI lineage: Eukaryota > Metazoa > Arthropoda > Insecta > Hymenoptera > Ichneumonidae > Campopleginae sp. 14b. The sequence goes on from JAPYYS010000001.1 coordinate 306,085, forward strand.
ACAAAGCGACGCTTTATCATTTCTGATGATCAATCGACAATAGGGAAATGCTTTGAGCAACAAACAGTATACACTTTTCGGTAATTTTCCTTGATATTAAGTTCACGCTGTTTACCATCACTAGTATAGGAACATATATATGTTATATATCAATACAGATCCGTGGATCAATCGATTATACGGTTCTGGCCTCTGCTCTTAAATGCTTTATCACTTTTTCCTGCAGCATCACGAACTCACGGGAATCCAAGTAATCTCGTGGGCGTGACGACGTTCCGTAACGAAGAAAATCTTTAATTATAGTCAAGCACTTCTAATGGAAGGTTAATAAATCTCAATGATATAATAATTGAGAAGCGTCCGAGCCCTCCCGGATTTTTCGTACCAGAGCCATGATTTCTTTTATGTTTTTTGTATCCCTGGTCTTGCGTGTCCAATTTTCTAAACTGTAATCGGGTTATGTAGAAATTAAGCGATGTGGAGAAAATTTTACTCATCTGCTCGCTAAAACCTTTCTAGCATCCTTAGCGCACAACTACAAAACTATAAACAATATATTGATTTTTGCTAGAGTTAAGTTTCGAAAAACTTGTTAGGCGAGCGATTATTTATTTAAATTTCAAAGTAAAAGCGTTGTTATGGAATTATTCAAAAGCAAATTTGATGAATAAAACACGATATAAAAGTTCGCATCATTCGACTTGAACGAAAAATATTAGATCGAAATTCAGTTTTTCATTTGCAAATAATTGTCGGTACGAACACTGCGTGTTACTTTTTGGCTTTGTCTTCAAAAAATAAAATAAAACGATGAATTCCGTTGGATCCGAACGATGCAAACATCGACATCATTGAGAAATAATGAAAAAATAATTGATTTGTTTTGGTCTAAGAATAGTTGTGAGTATTACGAGGAGCGGAGGATATAAATTTTGGCCAGAGGTTTGTCCGGGACTGAGAAATTTCGATTCGCGATGAAACGGTGTTGTTAGGCAAACAGTAGGCAAAGCTATTCTTGGCCTATCTCTAACAGGGATCCTTTCATCGCTGGTGAGTTAAAATCTTTGGGGGCCTGCAATCTCGTGCCGCGAATAGATCTTGGTGTGAAGAAACAGGAAGCTCAGTGAGTCGGGTAGCTTATGCGCGAGCTTTGCCATGAGTAGTCGAAGAGTTAGCAAAAGCAACGACAGGTATAAGAGGCGAGTAAAAGAGCAGAGAATAGAGAGAAGAGGATTTGAGAAGAGAAGCGTAGCCGGCAGATCTGCTCTTTAAATGAAGCGGACCAAAAAAACCGGATAACCAAAGCGCAAAAGGAAAAACGGAAGGAATGAAAAAAAAAAAAAACGCGAATGATCGCAAGGCATACGTCGAGCGATAATAACCGGCGGCTGTGTAGCCATCTTGCACACGTCGTATTTCTGTTTGGCCTCTTCGTGTAACTCTTTCATTGCCGCTCGTATAATTCCGCTGATACGACCTGCATTAACCCGCGAGCCCGTGCGCAGGCAACGCACATCCTCACTCCTGGCTCACAAAGAAGCGATAAAGAAAATGGAGAAAAAAAAATCATAATAATGATGAGCAAACATGAGAAATAAGAATAGAAGCTCGGACCCCACCTGAATGTTGTTCGTTTGGATTTCAAGCGGCAGCAGGCATATCAACACTTCCCCATGGGAATCGTTCTTGATCACGTAAAAAAAAAATAATAATAATAATTTCAGACAAGCTCTATCCAAGAGATACTCAAGAATTTTATCGTCCTTATCGATGGAGAAACATGCACAAAAATTGTTGACATTTTACGACCATCTTAGTTAATGACACTTCAATTATCGCGCTTTTTCTTTCGATAATAAAAAACGTCCATGTGGCAACATTTTGGTAATTATTTTTTAATGGCATCGAGGTCGATTGAGCATCAATTATTCGAAACTTCCATACGACATCCATTATTTTTTTTATCATTCATTATTTTTTGAAATACTTAAATACTTTGGTTTAATTCCAGAGTAACTTCAACCGAGCCGTACTTCGTCAGTGAAGCTCTCTACGCACTTCCAGAAGAACTGGAAAACTCTCGAGAAATAACGCTCCACGTACTGACGCTGGGGACTTTTATCGAGGATGCATCAAAGGTTAGAACGTTTTCATTAAGTTTATCGGAAATCGAGTATTTTTCCAATCGGCAGTCCGGGTTGCACATGCCTGCATCTCGAGTCGATAACCCTTCGAGTGCAGACATCTTATAAATGCACGTTTGGGTCTATTTGACCCTAGGCGTTTCGAAATCGTAGTATTTGGGTAAATTTGTAATTTTTGTGTTGTAGAGACTTTCTTTGTCATAAACTCTTCATAATTCATGGCCATAGTTCATTTTTTGAAGAAAATCGAAAATTATATGCCCGAATATTCGTTGCCATTACATGCCAAACAATCGGTGACGGAAAATTATTGTCAATTCCGCTTTTCCACCTCTTCGTTGGCTAGCATCTTCCTAGACAATTCTCATCTGTACAAAACTGTGAAAATGGATGAAAAACTGTCTTCTGCTATCTAATCGCCAGCCAAGTACCGGCTTCACCGGAAGTCGTTTGTTTGAGAAACTTACGTGACATTTTGAATTAAAACGTTACGCGGAAAAAGCCTCTGTTTATTAAGACTTTCAAAAACATTTGTCAGCTTGCGAAGTCATTCATGATATCAACTTCGATACAAATGATTAAAAAATACGTACTTGCATGAAGTTGCATCTGTCCATCTGTTAATTCTTCTTATCGTGAATAGCAACAGCTAGTCGCCGATAGAAATGGCGAGGGATGCAACTCGAATCAACTTTCGTCGTACGGTAAATTCGAGTTGCATCCACTCTCAGTGCACGCATATATATCCAAAGAATAATGATAATAGTACGTGGAATGAGAATCGTCGAAGCGACCAGCACTGGGGAGAGACTGGACTAGCTTGTCCAGAGTTATCTCGTTCCCTCTGCGACTTGCTAATTAAATGCAAAGGCTAATTAGATAACTGATGGAAGATTTATACATACGTATTTTGCCTGCAAAGCTTCGATCCTCTCGTTGCCGAAGAATCCAACATTTGAATTTGTATTTCTATATCCTCGTCTTAACTACAAACATATCTATATAACAAACCAACTCCTGAAGCTCATATCCATGCCACGCAGGAACGAAAATTTGCGACAGCCGGCATATTTGCAAATGGCTCCATTAATTAACGTGATGCATTTCGGTAAAAACTCATCAGAAATCTGGCAAAGTTTGCCACAAAAAAAACAATGTTTCGATGCATGTGCATCATCGCAAATTTTTTAACATTTTTTATTGAGTTTCACATACGAACGGGAACTAAATAATTTGCCGATATTAATACACGATCTGAGCCGATGTTTCTTGTGAGTAAATTTCAAACGTGTCGGGTTTCAAGGAACACTATTAGGACGGTGGAGTATTGCTATTAGGTGTCGAGATTAGCGACTAAAGAGCTAGCTGGTGGGGAATCGCAGTCGCCGTGGTTAGCCACCGCTATCATAAATCACACGGGAGCGACAAGCAATTATAATAACTATCCCTCGGTACACTATGCATAAATATAATCCGCGAAAGCCCACGGGGTGGGTTAATGAGGCGTGCTCGCTGAGAAAAATCACTTCATATTTTATTTTCTCTCGCCTCTTTTACTTGTTTGCTCCAACCGAATAAGAAAACGATGAAAAAAAATTGTTCTCTCGGCTCAACCAATCGACGGAATGGACTTCGAAATGTAACTTATTTTTTTTAATATGCTCGGATATTAAAAACAAAACAATTGACGTTTCACTTAAGCCATACTGGTTAATCCTCGAGTACACACTTGCTATAAAGTGCGTATTGGGTCAATCTGACCCAAACCGTTCCATTCCGGTAAATATACATTTTTCGTTACGCACAGACATTTGTTGTAATAAATTATCCATATTTTATGGCCCCGAATCAATCGTTTTGGCGATAACGAAAATTCAATGACAGAAAATTGCTCGGGTCAGAACGACCCAGTATGCACTCCAAGGGTTAAGGGTTCTCGTACAGAATTGCTTGATTTTGTCATGAGCTTTTTGGACAATTTTTTGAAATCGTTTCACGAGACCCTGTTGCTGCCTCAAAAGTATGGACTTTTGCAAAAAGATTATTGGAAAATTTCTGGAAAAATGACAAATATTGTGCCCGCACTTTGTCGCTTCCCGTCGACGGCTTCATCCGCATTATTTGTTGGGCACAGAAACAAATCGGTGATACGAGTGAAGCAGTTCATTTCCGAAAGCGTTCTCACGTAAACGTCGATCGATTGCTCGCTTTCTCTGCGATTTCTGCCGGCGAGCGATTTTTTTTTTGCGTTGTTGTTGCTGCGGCTAAAACAGGATAAGAGAAGGTCGGAGACTCGGAGGTTCGTCGTGCCAGTGGATGCATCATGAAGATTCTTCGTACGCTACTTGATACGCAGAAGGAAGAAGCGGCAGCTACCGCGGCCAACGAACAGAAGAAGAAGAGAAGAAACAAATGAAGAAGGGGAGAAGGAGACGAAGATCGGTATAAAAGTCACCGAAGGTTCTTCCGGGATCTTTGCATTATTCATGGGAGTGCATCATAGCCGGTGCAACGGAAAACCTTCTCGAGGCGATCCATTCCATCCACCACGATTCCGGTTCATCGGACCATTGACTGACAAACATTTTTATTCATCCTTGTATATTAAGAATCTCTTGAGTGTCAAAACAAAACAATCAACAAATGAAAATGTAGAGATGTTCGTTCTCCAATTTCAATTATCAATTTCAACGAATCAAGGATTTTTACTGCTTCACCATAGTCGACGACGTGGAAAGTAAAATCATGAAACCTCTTCAAAGAAAAGCCTGTCAAGCCAACGATGCACGTCAGCCCGCCCTCTCAGTCCATGTTACCGATTTCCTCCTCAATAATCTCGACCCCGAGGACTCTAGGCACAAAGTGGTTGATCGTCGCAACGTTATAAATGGTCGAAAAAAGAAAAAAAACGATTTTCAAAACAAGCTGCGCATTCATCCGTGCCGAAAACGTTGTGTTCGATTTGCCCCACTTTTATTTCATACGATGAAAAGTCTCCAACGGTTAGGCAAAAAGTGCATCATCGCAAGAGACGATAGAAATCCACACGGTAGTGACATAAGAAATGATCTCAGAAATTAGAAATGGTAATTCAATGGTTCGCTTCTCCGGATTATCAAAAGTTATCTGTGAATCGATCTTTTGGCGGAAACACTATGATACTCGATACTATTACTGAGACTTATTCGCAGGTGATCGCACGATCGATCGACATACATTTACCGCAGTTACTGTCCGTAAGATGAAGTGAGCTCACCCTCTCTTTTTATTCTCTTGGAGTTTGCCGATCGATCGTGTGACGCTTCTACAGGCAGCTTCTCTTTTCCAGACGCGAGATTGTCGTCGCGCGCCTTTATGCGTTCTTAGACGCTCGTCTAATCCACCATCACAATATTTCTTAGATCAATGTACAGGGTGTCCTACCCAGGATTCTTGATCCGAGCATCCACTTGAATTACGAATCTTGTGACAAATTCGAGACCCTGAAAAACTGTAGCACACACTGGGTCAAATTGACCCGTGGCGCTATTCAGCTCGTCACGAAAAGCTCTTCGGTCGTTCGCATTCATAAATCAAACAAAAAGAAACGATGTTCATTAAAATAATCGACGGAGACTTAAGCTATTGAAAAAGTAAATATTCAACGAGTCAAAAAAAATCGCAATTTAAAGAATTTTTCATATTTTCCGAAATAAAAAAATCGAAGACTCAGTGCTCTAGTGAATAGTTAATAAAATTATTGATGGGAGTATTTATGTCTCATTATCGCATAAAAATGGGATTAGACGTTGATTCGATTCTATAGACTCGAGATCATTTGGCTAAACTGTTTCGACGTTAAAATATGATAGGACACCCTGTATATGGATTTACACAACTTCAGAAATCACTGATACTTCGTTCCTATACCGATCTTCTCTCTATTGGTTATATCTTTGCTTTACTGACTCCACTACCAACTCTTCCCCAACGAACCTTCTCCGCGAAGCTCGCGAGCATAAATTATTCAAGCCTCGTAGCAAAGCGATTAATTTTATTGCTTGACGTCCCGGATATGGCTCGTCCATACGCGTCACCATTGCTTTGTTCCAACTCTCTTGTGCACTAGCCAATCTCACTTAGAGATATTTCTATCTCTATTCATTTTGCTATCAAACTGCAAAGGCTCATACAGAGTTGGAAAAATATTTCTTACGATTGAGGTTTTTTATTGTCCTGCATTCAGTCTTAAAAAAATTGATTAATTCCCTTTTTTCATTAAAAAATAGACTCTCAAAATCATCGTTCCTTATATCTTGGGAAATTCAACTTCCCCAGAATACTTGTCCATAGCTTCAGACTGAATGAAATAATTTTAACAACAGTTGAGCTCTCGGATGGATCGATACATTGGCTCTTGCTCATAATCGACTAAGTCCAAGGATTTAACTTTTTTTTCACCTTTCCAGTGCATACTGCGCCTTTATGACCTCAAGAATCTTCTGTTACTGATTATTTGACATTTTATGGCATTAAGGTTAAGAAACCCTGACGTTGACGCCGAGACTGCACGAAGGCAGTCTCGTTGGTAAGGTACATTAACGGAAGTGATTGAAATTATAGCCAAGTTCGGTCAAACCGATCGATCGTCTGTGTAACATACTTTTTATCACGAATGTATTCTACCTCGAGACAAACGGGAACGCTAACACATTCTCTTTATCCCTTTCCCCTCGTCCTGTCTGTTGGCGCAACTCACTGTTGCCCCTTATGTTCTTTTATCTTCGTCGGCTTGTGTGCATTGTCCAATCGCAAGACAATCATTTAATAGTGTTAACATAAGACGTCTCGGCAACAATTTTCTATGACTATTTTATCTGCTTAATTCCTTTATCAGAAGTTATTATAATGATCACGCGAAGTCTTTCTCGCAGTTTTTGTCTCAACGAAAGTTTTTTTCTTTTTTTTTCACTTAAAATCCACGAGTTTGATTCCTTTGATGTATTCAAACTATAGCATTCGCTAATCCGTCTTGAATACGTCTACGTATGGAATTGACCTTCTGGGTACATACTGGGTCGTTCTGACCCCAACAATCATCTCTCACCGATTGTTTGGCCTCGAATGGAGACAGAAAGAATCAATTCGGAGCCATACAATACCGACAATAATAATGAACAATGAAAATATTCTTTGAAAAAAGAAAAAACAAAAAGTTGTTTTTTTTTCAAAGAATATTTTGTAGTAAATTGTCAGTATTGTATGGCTCTGAATTGATTTTTCCGTTCCCATTAGAGGCCAAACAATCGGTGACAGAAAATGGTTGGGGTCAGAACGACCCCAGAAGTTATCGAATCTTCCAATGTAAAATTTGAGTTTCTTCACTGACTTTGATCATGAACAGGAAATAATGGAAATTGCACTGTTTATTGAATGAAACTACACAGTTCCCATTACGTTTCGATTTGATGCTTGTAAAAAAAGTTGCAACGGATGAGTTACTTGAGGAGAAATGGAAAAAAAGCTTGACTATACTGGAATAGAAGTGACTAAGACCATAGATAGTCGCCAGCTCCATCTGCTACCTCGATGGATTCTTGGTATGCCACGTGGGGTCAGGATTCTCTCGGTACATGTTTGGAATAAGGTCCCCGGATCGGTAATCGTACCAGCGAACAAGGATCTCTGTAAAAACGTCTAAATTGCGGCGCACGAACTCCTCAACAAGAATGGATATTGCGAGGAACTCAAACAGCATTAAGAATTTTAATTACCGATATAGATTGAAATAAATTAATCGTTTTTCTCCCTATTCGGTCTTAACGATATTTGTTCGCGTTTTTTTTTATCCTCCTACTTAATAATTACTTATTATTAACTTTTCGAGTGCACAGATCCTACGAATGCATATTGGGTCAATCTGACCCAAGGGATTTCTCAGATCATTTTATTCCGGCAAATATGGATTTTTTTGTGTGTTAAATTCATTTTTTGACAAAAGAAAACCAAATGCCAAAAAATCGGTGACAGAAACTTGTTGGGCTCAAAACGACTCAGTATGCACTCAGAGTGTTAAAGTAAGACGCGGATTCACAATTACGAATGCTGCTCGATTCAGTCATACCAAAAGATATCCAGGAATTGATGACAAAATAAAGAAAGACAAAGTACAAATAAATATTCCTATCCCGTTTAGTTTCCAACTAATAAAATGATAGACATGGAAATACTCGAGTTTCTGTAGTGCATGGAGAGTAAATAATGGCGTTGCTGGCTCGAGTAATTGAAAATATCGCGGCGGAATCTGATGGAATGCGTCGTGGGGTTACGAACCGTCGCGTAACAAAGAAAAAGAATTCCGTAGAGATTGGGATTCTTTTCTGTTTCACTTTTCACTGACTCTTCCTACAATTACGAACGCGCTCTTCGCCCCGAACAATCTCAATTCCCAAGAATTCCACTGGATCTCCTGTTCATCGTGACATCCGAGGTCGTTCTCTCCTGGAGATGATTAACAGATACACTCGGAGACCTCATTCCGAAAGATCGTTTCACTACGAGACACTTTTTTTTTGGAAATTAACTGACGCTTGTTTGAACTAAGAAAATTGACGTGATTAACCCAGTCCTTGTTTCATTACCGAAGCCATCTGACCCAAATGTGAGTTTATTACCGCGTCAGTAGAAAAAGCCAATTGAATTCATTACACGAGAGATTGGAGCTGTCAAACAGTAATAACTCAAAAAAAAAGCCTCACTTTTACTTACTGGACAAAGTTCTCTCATGTACAGTCCTCGCATCATCTCTCCACCAAGTCCTCCGCTAATTTTATTTTTCCGAATTTTTTTTCCTTCCACGTGGACAATCGGTCGCATATAACCGAGAGGGGCTGAGCAGCAGGCTACAAAGAAACTGGTGTCATACTGCTATTATACGACGATATGAAAAACATTTTTTTTAGCGTATCAACATCATTACAGCGGTTAATTAGGTATGCCATTTACTCGCTCATCTTTATAGCCAATTAATTTTCATTCCATCTACCAACGCGTCAACTTTTATGACATATTATCGTACTATAAAAATGATATAATATCTCGTATATTTTAGTAGTGGAAGATAACTCCGTTGCTATTAATATCTCTTGCTCCGTGCTTTTGCGTATGGCTCGTTCATTCAAGTATAAATATCGTCCCATTTATGTGTGATGAATATTTTAAGTACGTCAGATTGTTTAAGCCCAATAATTGTGCTGCAGTACTCATTATAATTCTGCATCGCTTTGCCCCTCCCATTTTATTTTGACATGAGCGAGAGATGAAAGTTCATACTCTCTTAGCTTCGAGCGTTATCTAGAGGTTCCACATGACGTGCTGTCCAGCAATCTCGATTTTCCGTATTTTTATTCTGAGTAATATTCGCATCTTGTGAGTGCCGGAACTCTAGGCTACGAGACGATTCGTCTCAATTGAAAATTGTAATCACAGGAATATGACTCCATCCGCGAGCAGGGCTGGAAGTCATCGTCCGAGCAGTGAGAACGGATCGAGCTTGTGAAAGGGAGGAACAAAATGCTCACAGGTGTCCCTGCAAACGCGTGTTGGCAATTAGCCATAAATCAAAATCACACCGTCGATTTTCTCTCCCCCCCTCCCTACCCCTTGCCCTCTTTCAAGTTAACTGCGGCAGTATTTCTCAATACATCTAACCAATGCCAGTCCACGACTCTGATAAATGTTTATCCAAGAATACAGCGTAATTGCAAATCATAAAGTGTGACACTGCGGTGCCAAGCAGAACATGACCTGTATTATAATACATGTCATAATAAACTGTATCGTGAAACCATTTTTCACGCTTTTTTTTATCTTGAAAATCAGTCGTTTAAGGTTTTGCAACAGGAAGAGAAAATTATGCCAAAAATTTCCATGAAAACATAGTTCCCTGGTACTGTGTCGTCCCTTTGAGAGATTTTACCAAATACGTGGCAATATTCAATCGGGAATCGTGCAAAAATTGTAAAAAATTGGTGAAAAATGTCGTCCACTATTTTCAAGAGAATATTAATTGAGAATTGCCATGTTCTTCGCTTAAATCTTCTCAACAGTTGACATGGGACCAGGGAACTGCCATGTAATAATTTTTCATACTGTATGCTCTCTTCGTGAATTTTGCGATGCGTTTGAATGACTGCATAAAAATACCTTCAAGATTCCTTGAGAGAATTGACATTGCCAACCGATTTTTCCCTGTCTGTATGAACTGAGTGAGTTAAAATTTAATGAAAAAAAAAAACAATAACGGTGTTGTCCTTGTTTTGCCAGAAACCATGATGACGTAGAGATGTGAGTGCACGAACCCTAAATCGCATGGTATTTTAATGTGACCCTCCTCAATACCCCAGGGCATGTTTTGGAGATGGAAGGCGATGGAAGGAGCACGAGGAATACAGCTGGATATTTAGTCGAGTGTGCGTGGTGGGCGTATAAATTTCGGGGTCGAATTTTGGACCAGAGAGGCTCCCGAACGGCGGCAACTTTCTACGCCTCTTGTCCCCGCGTAAAATGCAGGAATGTTGGTCAATTTATCGAATCCGTATCGTAATCTGTTTCGGACCGTTGGACCAGTCCAGAAGCTCTTCTGTATTCGGTATTCCCATATCCTTTGCGATAACGAGCCGCGAGCTAGATTGTTATTCCGAGCGCCGATCCACTAAATAAAAGCTTTTAAGTTCGTTACCCAACGTGCGAGAATCGAGCCAGCTAACAATTTCATATACAAAAATTCCGAAGAAAGAGTTCTCAATGATCATGCTTTTGTATCGATGTTTAACACTCCGAGTGCACACATCCTGTAAGTACATACACATTGGGTCAATCTGACCCGAGGCCTTACGCATTTTTTCTTTTTTTTTATGTCAAGACATTTTCTGTAGTAATTTATTCACATTTTATGGTCTCAAATTTATTTTATGACGAAAATGAGGATGAAATCCCAAAACATTCGTTGTCATTGCCAAGCTATCGGTGAAATAAAATCGTTGGGGTCAAAATGACCCAGCATACAGGCATATCCTATGTCCTTTTTTGCCATAAGCCATTCGCCATCGATGTTTCGTGCCACGAAAAGAAAAGCTTAAGAGTAGTGACAGTCAAACGGAAAAAAATTATTAAATTAAGCAGATTTTGGGGGCAAATAATTCTTCTCGGTCACACCATCTCTGAACGGTATTTTCTACAATTTTGTTGACCTTATTTTCGACTTGAAAAACTTGCATGCCGAGGGATATTTTTCTATGGAAAAATACGATTCAGATTGAACTGTGGAAAAAGGTGGCTAGAAACTTCAGTGGATAGAACTGCACTGAACGCCACCCGGTGCATGGAAAATAATTTATAGCTCTGTCGGGATGCTGGTAATAGCCCTCCCATTAACGACATTAAGTTACGGGAACGTCGAGAACCGTCGAGTTACCTGAAGCGAGTTAAGAGAGTGAAAGCAGGACAGAAGATTAAATAAGACGAAAGAATATATAGAGGAAACGAAAGATAACGCGCGATGTTGCTCACGCCCGCGCACTGCAATGCCAAGACTCTTGCCTCCACTTAGCTCGACACTCCTTCCTATCGACATATATTTCCCTCTATAACGACGATCGATTAGAAAAAAAGGAATGTTCTCACGTTTATTTCGATATAAAATGTTCAAGAGTCCAAAATATTTCATTCAAAGTGGACCATTCCGTTGAGAGGAAATAAAATGACTCACCATTCGACTTTCCTATGGAAACAATCGATTCCTTCTCAGTTTCAACCGTTCGAGTACATACTGGGTCCTTCTGACCCCAACAATTTTCCAACGAATTTTTTGGCATTTCATTTTCGTTTTCGTCAAAAAATAAATTTAGGGCCATAAAGTATGAATAATTTACTACAAAAAATATGTCTTCACGACGATTTTCTAAACGCCTTGGGTCAGATTGACCCAATATGCACTCATAGGTGTGTCCTCGGAGGGTTGAGAAAGATTTCTGATGCCACGAGCGTAGGAAATTGTCTTTCTGATATTTTCCTGCTCCGTAGAGTATTTCCGTTAAAATAATGTACAAAAGTTTCAAGTTGTTTGCTAATTGAGGGATCCATCTGTTGACTTGATAATTTTTTCATGAACCTCATCGTTCAATCTTGCATATGGTCGTGAAGAACATGTTGGATATTTTTTCGAATATTAATAGTGAACGGTGGGTGTAATCTATCGCGTAATGGCATTGACGTAAGCTGGCCTAATAGAAATGATAAATGATTGAGTATTCATTGTTCCTCCTTCATCGAATTGACAACCTTCCCCAAACTGATCGATCGAGTGATGACTAATCCGTAGGCCAACTCCTGACTAAATGGACGAGTCATTCAGTCATTAACGAATCAGCTGATTCCTGGTTTCAGGAAGTTCGATACAGACCATGGACATGGGATTTAATGTTGAAAGACAGAGAGTACACAGAAACGCTGATCCTGGACTAACAATCGGAATAACTTTAGTTTGTGTTTGTGCACCGAGCCTCAATTTGCTCCGAGCACTGCACCGAATGTGAATGTATGCACGCCTTCCGAGTGAAAGTTACTCCACATCGGTGGCATTCCGTATAGTTTCTTCATCGATGTACTTCGCTACACAAGTTATTCTCCTTGCTTGTTTATGTTTCTTCAAATAATGTGTGTAGGGTAGACCTACAGCCCAGATATACATACACGTTGTGTGTGTGTATTGATTGTGTAGAAAAGTGGGTCGTTCGTAGACGTTGGTGCACGTCGTACTAGCTTCCAGGGTTCCGGCTCCTTTCGTCACTGCTACGACAATCACGGTGCAAATTATTGTAGCTCTAAATTAAATCTGAACGAGACGATGACTGAAACTGACCTTAAAAATAATAGCAGCTATGGAAAATAAGTTAAAAAATAAAAAACAACAGCACGATGACTATCGAGCCAAAGGGAATCCAGCTCATTGAGTTGTATTTACGAAAACAGCGGAATCTGAATGTACAGTTGACGTTGAATAAAATTCCTTTCTTTCTTTCGACGACACAACATTGTCTTTGCATGTGTTAAGGTCATCAAATGTATATTGGGTCAATCTGACCCGAGGCGTTTTCCAAACCGTCGTATTCCGGTAAATATGCATTTTTTTCTCGAGACTTTTTTGCAGTTAGTTTTTTATGGCCTTTAATTTATTTTTCGAGGAAAATAAAAATTAAATGATGAAATACTCGTTGCCATTAAATGCCAAACATTCGGTGACAGTTGGGGTCAAAACGACCCAGTATGCACTCGAAAGGCTAACGACTAATTGGAAAGAATCGACTAAAATACAGATATTCAAGAGAGCGAATAATTACATCAAGTTTTTGGCGTTGTTGCCGCGCGTTTAGCGTTCCCACATTAGAAACGTGAGGCCGGGGATAAACCGAGAATAGCGAGGACCGATTGCAACGAGTTTAGCTCTTATTTCGATCACGGTTAGAACTCCCAGTACGATGTCTGACGGAGCCATATTGCAGCGACGGTTGCAGATACCCGAGGAGCCGCCAGCAGTTAAACTTAACTAACGACTCCATCAAAATATCTGCACCCGACCTCAGCTCTAAACCAAGCTATCACGACATCGAACGATCGGCCGAACGGTTTCGTTGATTTCCTACTTTCATTCGTGATCCCTGTCATTTCTTCGGAGCCGTTAAATTCTACCCACCAGAAACAAAGTTTGTCGTTTCAAAATCTCCAATATAAAAACCATTTCGAAGCTGTAAATCATCGGATTAGAAAGAAAAAAAAAAAAAATCAATAAATTCTTAGAATCTTACGATCGGGTCTTGGTTTTGTTGTTGCAGCCTCAGTTCGATCCATCATCGATAAGATTTGACCATCTTATATGGGGCGAGCCGTGGTCAAGAAATCAAAAATATTTTCAAGCATCAAAGTCATTGAGATTTCCTTAGATTTCGAAAGGCTCCGTATGCATTCGATTGGGACAGATTCAACGCAACAGCAGCCTTTCTGGAGCCATTAATATTGGACTATTCGTCCAGATTCTACACACCTCTCTAGGCTCCTAAGTGCCTCATTGCCCAACCAGTATGACTTGGTAAAAACTTGATAAAAAATGAGCACATTAAAGCAGAAGAAAAATAAGCAAAATATTAACCCGTCTCAAGTTGACCACGTGCCAACACAAACTCCACTCGTCTGTCATTTTTCTGTCGCTTTATTATTCGAGCAACGGAACGTGTCAAGACGCACGAAGTACGAGCTCTAAAAAAATATTCATGCTCTCGTCGGTTAAGTATCGATAGAAAAGATTCGACTTGCGTAGAGCGTCACTCCACAAACGTATTCGTGTCGGATGAACAAGAGTTTTGGTGAATTACTAATGTATTTGTAGGCTTAGAAGTGCACGTAAGTGACATAGGACATGCTGACATCGCCGCGGCGGGGTAACGAGTCCTCGAGCGTTGCGGTACGTTTCAGTTGAATGGAAAAATCAGTATCATATCGAGAGAAACAAACCGCGGGCATGGAGAAGAGATAGAGAAAGAGAGATTGGACTGTTTGTAGAGTGACAGAAGGTGTTCCGGGATTTCTTTGGCGAATATCCAAAGTCGCGGTGCCAGACTTACCAAGCGGTCCGCGATTTCGTCGAGTCTCAACCGAGAGAAAAGTTTCGTTTATCTAAGCTTTCCAATCCTATTTCCGTAGCTGCAACACAGGGTCATTGACCCGTCCGCACTACGTTCATTTCTCTCACCGTCCGTACTCGCCTTTTCTCTCTTCTATCCTCTCGTGACTGCTGCTCTTGCGAACGGTCCTTCGAGGGAAATATCCAGTCTATCTATGTGCTCATGTGAGAATTTTCTTGGCTAAAGATGAGAGAATGAAACGAAAGAACAAGAGGGAGGTTGGATCGGCTGCTTGGCTTCCTGGAACACGTATCGTTTCAATCGATTGCGAACGTACTGATCGATCGCTTTACCAAGCACGTATCGAATTGGCAATCCTCTTGTTTTACCTTTTCCCCTTTGCGCCATCATTTGTATCATTCGTATCGCCATGTTGACGAATTGCGAGGAATGAGTCTCACGTATCTCCGTGGACCGTTACATGTATCCGGTGATGCAGAAAATATGGCGTTGTCACGGATTCAACTTTGTAACGTTTTTTTTTTCTTTCCGCGGAGTCTTACCATCACAAGACGATGCTTTTATTAGAAACATCGTAAACCTTGAGCACCGGGTCGCTAAAAACTTATATAAAATACCGATCCGAGGGCCATCATCCTTGATCTCGAATCCAAAAGATACAGTAGTGTGTTTTATTCGATCCAGCATTATTGGCATTCAGCGAATGAAATAATTAATTAATCAATCCATTATTCGCGAATCGATTGCTAGTCTTCCGGTTCTGGCTAATATTACGCGACGTTGAATCCTATACAAGGATCGCATTTCATCTCGATCATGCATCATCATCTGAACTTTGATGATCCATCGTTACGTGATCACAGCGCAGTAACTTTTCCAACAATCACGTCGGACCAAAGTCTATTTGGTCGCGCATCCATCGCTACGGGACACCCTCGACTATACCTCCTTCGTGATAATCATCGATATTCTCCCTTCCGCATACCGCCATTTTCCGCGGCACACTGTCGAACGTGACCCGAGGATATGTGTACAGAAATTGCGCGAGTGCCAGGCTATACCCAGGCACACATTTACTATTCTATATTTATATATTTTATATGAATATATATATACATGTATGTGTTGGATTTCCCCGCGCCCTTACCGAGGCATGATATTCGATACGATAATGGATAACGAGCCTGTTGCAGAGATATTTTCGCCGAGTAAGCTTCGTGTATTCGCGAGAGATAGACGAATGGATAATACGGCATCGATAACGTACCAATGGATTTTCTAGAAAAAGGTTTCGCTCTCGAGACAAGGTAAATGAAGAAAAAATTTGGTGGAGGGCTACTCGATGGCTCATCTCTGGGCTCATAGGTTTCTACACTTATGCGCTTGAGTATATAAGTCTAGTCTCACTGGTCATCCTTTCAAAGGTGCTCAAGCAATACTCTGGTGTTACGAGATACGGTCTCGCGTCTCTATTCTCCAGTGAGAGCTTGAAAAAAATCCCTGTGACGTACTTGAGACGCCTCTCATCCTTCCTCCTCCTCCTTCTCCCAGGAAGGACTCTATCGACAGCAGCAGTAGAAGCAGGATCCGAGCGTGAGTCTGTGTTTGTCCTGCACTTTAACCCGGTGTACAGTGTGCACTGGCTTCTTTCCCTTCTGTTTTTTAAGATACTTATCCTCGCGCACATTACAATTATCCTACTCCATGATGCTGTCAAGTCCTTCCGGATTTGCACGTTTAAAAACCGGTGGAGAATTTAACGCCAAGTGGAAGAACGCCGAGTGGAATGTCAACAGTATTTAAATTCATTCTTAAGGAGCTCAAAAGAATTCGCCGTATGCGATTTTTCAGAGATTAACGTTTGCTAGCGTAACACCATTTTGCCCGGAAATATTGTTTCAGGGAAATTCATCGATCTTGGGGGCTGAAATTCAATTCCATACAAATAAATGTGTTTTTTTTTTTTTTTATCGTCGTCGGAATATTTTAATATTCGCGAGGGGAAATGCTGTGTGAATGCGACAGGTGGTTTAGGACAATCACCGTTGGGCACGGTTGATGACCGGGTCTTTGACCTGAGTTGCATTTTTCACCAACTGTTTTACGAAACATTCCATTTTTTATTTCTGGCCGATCTTTTTCATGGCTGTTTTTGTTGCTTCGACACAGACTCGAAGGTATCGCTGTCGCCAGCTGGGTTTTTCGTAGGACACATACGAATGTATACGTGGAAGTGGGAGGAAAAAAGTTGTCGGAGAAAAGTGTGTTTGAACAACGCGATTATTTTCGCTGCGCCCGGTGCCGCGCGAGGTAGCCGGTCTTTTGGGACCGGTCTGGCGGAATCTCGTTCCCGTGGGGTCCCCGGAACGAGATCTCGCGGATCAGAACGCGCTTAAATTCCGCGTTGTAAAGAAACGCCCCACAATTTTCATTGCCCAGACATATCCAAAGAATGGCTTTTAATCCATGGTGTGTGCCCCGTATGTGCCTCCCCAGGTTTATAACGGCGGCGTAACACTCTCAACATTGGCAACGTCAGTTCGAGTCGTTGGAGTTTGCGGAATGCCATTGCACGTAGGAGCCGTTGCAAGTTTCTCTCTTATACACACTCCACACAACACTCCATGCGTATACAATGCCACAATAGTATGCCTACGTTTTTATCCTTTTTTCTTTCGCGAACCAGACGTCGTTTCGCATTTGTGCTCGTGTCGATGAAACCCGCGGAACCCCAATAATTAAAATACTTCCTACACGCTCTGCTATCGCTCCGATAGCTGCATTATGCTAGTTCGATAGACACCGCCAACTTGAGCATTGACAGCTGCTCCACATATTTATTATCCGTCACAATTCATTCGATAACGCAACTCTATATACATACGAGATTTATCAAACAAATTATATGACAAATACCTCTACTTTTCGATCTTAATGACCATTATATTGCAGGTCCACCATGCATTCCACTCTACAAAATCCAAACGTACCAACTATTCGGATTAATCTAGTTTATACCCGCGTGCTGCTTTTTTCCCCCTTAAAATCACGATTACTCGAATCTTGTATCCTTCGTACGACTGAGCCTGATATATACTTGTTGAGCTCGAATAGTAATCGTAGGTGACATTTAAATAGATCTAACCGAAAGGAACCGATCGTTAACGACATTCGCTGAACCACTTTGCCAAACGAGTTCGTTCTGTTGAAAAAATAATCGAGTCCATCGATTATGTACGCCACACTCATTCGAGTAAAACTCCAAATTCTTTGTCGACTCTTCCTCGTGCGTAATTAATTTATTTTGTTCGTTCTGCTTGTACAGTTTTGGAGTCAACGATCGATTAGGAAATTTGTTTTTCAAATTTTTCGATGCCTTTTCAATCTGAGCCAAAAGTATGGGGCGTTGATCAAGATCCTGGCTCGTACCTCAACTTTTTTTGTAGCAAATCAACGAAGGAGGGGGGGGGGGGGGGGGGGAGAAAAAAATGAAGGTTTAAATAGACAGGAACGAAGCTTCTCTCAGGAATTGTACTCATGCATATATGCATATTAACTATCTTTGTAGTTTGTATTACAAAGTATAAAGATGGAGTAGTAACGCGCGAGAGGGCGGAGTGAAAAAATGTATAAGCCAGATTATTATTAATACGCCCAGGTCTCTATATCGGTCATTTATTAATAGCGAGGAGTGCGTTCTCGCAACGCACTGTTGACCATTAATGATATCACCGCATGATATTCTCGACGGTTCGAGAAGCAAAAACATCCAGTATGCAGTAGACGATCGAATCGCAGCGGGTAAATCTAATAGCTGTATGTGCAAACGATCGGTCAACGTCGAACCGGGTGGCGAATGCAAGGCGTACTCGAAGGATACCAAATCGAGAATATCTCGTAGCACACTCGTCGCAATCAGCCATAGCATCAGAACCAGACACTCCGCACACACCAGAAGAGTGAAATGGCTTTCGGTCCAGTTCCGTGTTTTGCCCTTTTCTTCGTCATCTTAATACCGTAAGACGTATCCTTTTATTCTCCGCTTCATCTTCTTACCGTTTACTTTTTCATCATTTTTTTTTTTTTTTTACTTTTTTTTCCTACTCCATAAACAGTTCCATGAAATGGAGCTCGTATACAGTAGCCAGTATTTATCCACCACTTCTTGCTCCGTCCTTGCTTGCTCCAGGCTTGCTTGGTGATGTACCAGGCCCCCGCTTTTTGAGCCTTTAAACGATTCGATTCCAGTATCCATCAACGGCCATCATTTTTGTCCCCTCGATCTTGCCTTTCCCAACGTCCCGCCATGAAATTCTACCGTCTTTCACTATATAAGAATTTCTTTAGACTCTCCTCGGAACGCGCTGCTTCAGAGTTTCCAGAAATCCACTCGTCGCACTCTCTCGCCGCACTATTTTTTTTTTCACCTCTCTCCATTCGGTTAACCTGTTCGCTCCTTATTTACAAGGCGTCGACTCTCTCCAGAGTCGATTAAGCTTGCTCAATCATTATCTGAATCAATCTGCATAAAAGCAATAATAATCTCCCCATCAGAATCGACTATTCAAGGCTCGTATGTTCTTCCCACCGTTTCGTTGTTTTCGTCGACAAATTCAACGCTCCATTTCCGGCTCTTTTTTTAATAAGACACTCCATCGAAACTTGTCCCTATCGAATCTCAAATTGCAAAAAGTTTGCGTTCAAACAAAATCGAATACGCAATTTTATCCTTATTCACTATTCGTTATTAACGATCGTAACGCCGACGGATCATTTGGAAAGTTAAATGTCGCGAAAATTGCTGAGACCTTTCGAACATTCCTCCAATATGATTCTTTCTTTCTATCTCTCTCTCCCTGCTTCTCGCTCTAACGAACACAAACCATTGTATGCAAATTTACAAAAATATCTCATACCTCGCTCTCTCTTTCTGTGTCTCTCTTGTTCTCTTGATGACAGTATTTTTCTTCTTTCACGCAGTGGTTTCTGACGACTGTGTTAATCCTTGATGAAGTCCGAGGACAGGTGACTGCATGGAGAAAGAATGTAACGAAAGAAAATAGCAATGGAATTAAAATGATTCGGAATAACTGCATAAATCAAGATTTGTGTTAATCATATACAAAAACTTGTGGGTGTTTTACGTTTAAATTGGAACGTTACCTTGCCCCATTTCCGAAACCTCTCCCTCTCGTGTTTTTAAACAATTCGAGACTTTCTTGACAGCTGCAGCTTGGTAGTAAATGAATTTGATTTCAAAGTTTGCTCGGTCTCGACGAGAAGTTGTTAGAGAGGGACGTGGGAAGAAAATAATAATCATGAAGTTGGTAAAGACGTGTCGAAGATTTTGTCATTGATGAACGCGCGCACAAGCAAAATTGCATTGGGGATTCAATCAGAAACAATGCAACATTCGGTGAATTATTTTGTTTGCCTTTTTTTTTCATATGATTCTCGTAACGTCTTCCCAAAACGGTAAAACAAAATTATGTCGCCGCTGAGTGTTTCGGTTAAGACGGTTCAACGCCCACTCGAGTCAAAGACAAAAATCAAAGATCGGTAGTTATGGTCGACAGATAAATGGAATGAGGGCGCGCTTGTCCCTATAGAAACGACCTCGCTGTACCGGTAATTATGAATGAACGTGTTGAAGTAGCGACCCACGCTCGTCACATAAGCACACCTCGCAAAGCTGTTCACCATCTTTTACCGATCGTCAAGAATTCTCAACGTCTGCACAGACTTTAGAAGCTGCGGATGAAAATTGTAGCATTATCTCAATCTCGGAGTAACGACGTTTTGAGTGGAGCCGTCAATGTAAACTCGTATTATTCCTTCAAACGTATAAACTGCTATAGTTTTGTCTTGTGCCGAGATTTGTCAGACGGAAAGGATTGCGGACAAATTCGTCCATTACTTCGCCTTTTTCCATTCGTGAAAGGTGCGCGGTGCTCAAACTGCACAAACTGCCATTCCGGATAACCAGGCCAACTTTATTGCACTCGAGATCGTAAGTATCCGCTTCCCAAGCGTTCAGGTCGATCTCTGCACAATTGCTAACGATCCGTAGACGTGTCAAATGGAAAAGGCAAAGACGTCCGTTCTACAGAAGTTTTGATGATTAGAAAATGAATAAATAATAATCGGCAGTGTGAAAATTTACGCTCCGAAATATTGATTCATCGCTACGATATCACCAAAATTTACATCCAGACAACTCGAGTCTGCGACATTTTTCCATCCATCGTCGCAATTTATTCATTTTTTATTTATTTTTTTGCTCATTGTCCTGAGCGCAAAAACTATTGCTAACCATTATAGTTTCCTTTGGGACAAGAGTTGAATATGCTTTTTGTTGACGCCAGGTTCTTTACACCTTTAGGAAATCACGATCCAGACAGCTCGTTGCGAAAACGGCAGGCATAGTGTGAGCAATAGTGAACGCGCACTCCGACTCGATTATTGCCTTTTGCTATACCAGAGTCTACGTAGATATTATATATGTATATTATATACGGAGTACATGAATGTAAAATGGAATACTATACGGGCGAAAGGAACCCTCGAATGAAAGGGTACACGTTTATTAATGCTATTTTTCATTATACCCATACATATGCATAATCCTGTAGAGCTCCAACGAAATCAGTGATATTTATTCGATCTCGTTGCACTTGGTGCTTCGGGTACCTCATTTTTATCTCTTGCCTCGTCGACAACAAAACTTAAATAGCAAATTATATTTGTTGCTATTAGATGCACAAAACAATCGATGGCAAAAAATGTTGGGGGTCAAAACGACCCAGTATGTACTCGAGGGGTTAAAAAACGAAGGGTTCGTCCTGCATTTCGTCTTAATCATTTGTCGATCATTTCCGAATCGAGCCCTTCGAAGATTTTCATTTTTGGAAACTCCGGTATATCGATCCAAATTTACAGGACCTTTTTTTTCCATGCGGAGAGCAAAAAATCATTATTCGAGTTTAAAATTTATTGCGGAGTTAAAAATAAGGTCAACGGTGGGGAATATGTGAACTCTTAAGTTACAGGCAATGTGAAAAATGGTAAGAAAAAAGCTCTGCACGACTAACACCGCGAATAGAAGCAGATGGATAATCCGATGTTACGGAACTATTATATAAAATTTTATATTGTATATAGACGTTGAAGCAGCTCGTAGAGCAGTGGGTAGAAAGCGCGGTTGAACAGCAAGAAGTTGGCAAACAACTCGACGGACTCTGAAGAACATCACGAAGAAACAATAAAAAGAAACGTCGTGCGGAGCTCTTGTTAGACCGCGCTATTATCGTTAATTAAATAGCGCCTTTTTGCTGTGTCCCTGATGTCAGTCCCTTTCTCACACTCGCTCGTTAAAACTTGTTACTCCATTTTGTCTAGTTGTCATTTTGGTTTTTCCTCTTCTTTCGCTTCCCATGCTCTTCAGATTTCGATATAAATCTTAATCCTTCGTGTGGATACTGGGTCGTTTTGACCCCACCAATTTTCTGCCACCGTTTCTTTGTCATTTAATGGTTATGAAAGTTGTTCTGGTCAAAAACACAAATTTAGGGCCATAAAATATGAATAAATCACTACAAAAAAAATGTCTCAGCGTAAATATAGGAAAAAAATCATATTTACTGGGAAACAACCGTTTGAAAAAAGCCTTGGGTCAGATTGACCCAATATGGGCAGTCGAAGGGTGAAATTATGGTTGAATTACGTCCTTCGGAGGCCATTCATGAACGCCACTTGATCAATCATGTCACGATGTATTTCAAATAGTTTCAAATCAAATTTACAATATTTTTATATTATTTCCTTGACATAGAAATAAACAACATATGGATAGAATATTTAAATGCCGTCCGTGCTCCATATAAATTGCATGTGAGAGCACACTCAAGATAAAGATTCGATGGGAACAAAGGCTTATTATCGTTTCTCGTTTTTAGCTCGCGATTTTCCGATCGGTTTAGCTCGCCCTGACCTGGTCGTTGTTGATCCCCGGCGTCTTCGTTGCCCGCCGCGCGATCCCGTTAACTTATTTATGTTTATTTGCTAGGGTAACAAAAGAAGGAACTCGCGTGGATCGAGGGAGCGTTGCCAACCTCCACACGTCATTCAATCGTGATACACCGTAGTTGCTTCGACATTTTTATATTTCCTGCGAATATTGGCATTTTGTTTAAGTGAAACGATCCAACTCGTGACGCAGCAGTTCGATTATAAATTTCAAAAGATTAGAAATCATTGGTGGCCGTGAGGAATGGTGGGAGCGAGTATCAACGTTGGTGTCCCTCTCGTCGTTGTCGTGACCAAAAGGGGAATTAACGGGCGAGAAAGTTTGTCGTAAAACTGCTGAGATCCCAAAGCTCTATGAACATGTAAACAAAAACATTCCAATCCATTCGATTCGTGCATTTCTGCATACTCCGTGCAAACCTCGAGCACGTGGTACGAAAGAGCAAAAATGTTTGAAGCAAACCGAATTTTTTTCAGTGCCCTCGCCAGCATAGCCTCGTTGAGAAACATTTGAAAGACCAACAACGAAAAAGGCTGTTGAAAATATAATTTACCAATTTCATCCACAGGCAACGATTCGTTCCAAATTTTTTCGTGAGCATACAATTAACAACATTCCCCGAATAACTGCAGGTAGTTTCGAAGTTGTATCAGCTTCCAGATGGAAATTCTGAGAAAAAATCTACAACCTCAAGCAGGCTATAGAAAAATCCGTTGCAGTAAGTTGATATTGGAATTTTCCCATATTTGGGAAGGATTGCTCCGAAAATTCCGCGTCGTTCCCGACGATCGGGGATGTCAGAAAAAAGCACTGCTCTCTTCTCACACAACCGCATGCCCACACAATACATGGAGAAAAATTGACTGCATCGCATTGGCTATCGGAAACCGGACAAACGAATTCAGTAATGATGACATTAGCCTCGTAATAATTAAAACGTCAGCCCTCGCGTGGAAGGTGCGTGCGTTAATTTTAGCTGCAAATGTGTAATACACGCGGTTGGATAGAACTGGTGAAGAGGCTGATTGGTTAGTGTGTGCCTGTGTTGTGTGCCAGTTGGTGTTACTTAAATGGCATTGGCGGGTGTGTAACAGCTACCACATCAGGGACTTTAGTAGACACAGATGAGCGTAGCAATACGAAGCTCTTTCACTTGGCCATTCGAATCTCTTTTAAACTCCGACCTGTTGGAAAACACTTGTTAACGCTCAAGCCTGCAAGGAAATAAAGTGGTGGCTGTCCGGACTAAATGTAGATACACCTTTTATACGCGTTATCGCTTCCCCATCTCTGTGCAACCTTTCTGCTTGGTGGTGCTTGAGTTGGTGCGCGATCGGACCACACGAGGCCACCGTTTCCTCTTTTTATTCTCTCTCTTTCATACTACTCTCTCACTGTTGTTATATTTCGTTTCACTTTTTTCTTCCATTCTTTCGTTTCCTTTTGTCCCCTTATTTCTTATATACCGACATCAATGTTCATCCACTGTTTATTTTTCAGTGGCACTCGAACGTTGTGCGTTGTAGCTAATATTTACTAAATGGGCTACCGCGTACACCTCCGCGAGAATTACGATAAAATGTAACGATTGATGTCACTTGTCCATCGATATTAAATTGAAAATGATGGAACCTTTGATCCATTCAGGAATATTCGCAATTGGAATTCCGGCCACCACACTCTTTTCCGCCGTTTTCGAAGCATCTCCAATCGATTTTTCATGTCCGTTTATTCATTTGCTCATCTCGTTTCTTAGTTGAGTACGTAATGGGATTTCAGAATTTTCTGTCGGCCATTCCGTGAGATACATTCCATCGAAATGCTTTGGCAACTTTTCCATGATATTCTGATTCATACGATTCCTTCGGAAAATTCATCTGAATCGAGTCGATGCATTTTCACGAGGAATTCGCAGACAAACACATTATGGCTGCAGAGATTTTTCATCATGGGTATTTTTGAGTCTATCTATACGTTTCCTCATAAAAATCTACAGTAGGCATGATAATCTTTGCATCGCCTCTGGTCCCATGGGATAAATCCATGAATGTACCAATTCAGTCACTATTATCATATTTAATTATTAATCCTTCGAGTGCTTCCTTCCTATAAGCGCATATTGGGTCAGTTTGACCCAGGACGTTTTTTGAACCGTTCGATTCTGGGGAATATGCATTTTATAAAGACGTTTTTTTGTAGTAAATTATCCATAATTTATGTCTCTGAATTTATTTTTTGACAATAGAGAAATTATTCCATGCCAAAACATTCGTTCCAATTAAATGCTAAACGATGGGTGAAAGAAAGTTGTTGGGGTAAAAACGACCCAGTATGCACTCACATTCATAATCCATTGCCAATGGGATTGGCGTCGAGGAATTGGAAAAGGTTTCGATTGTGAAAATGATCAGGAATGCATGGGTATGTATTTTTATCACGTACATAAATTTCAGTGAATTTTTTTTATTCGAATAAAGAGTAAAGATGCAACGCTGTCTTTCAAAATTTCTTTGAATGTAAATGATGCGGAATAGGAATTTCGGTCAAAAGGTATTTAAAAGATTCGTAAAACATAACAAAAGGAATTCCGTGTCTCTATGATGGACGATAATAAAAAAAAAATTTTAATAACATATAAATTGATCAAGAGAAGGGCGAAAGGTGTTTTTTTTTTCTTTGAACATAAGTGAAACGATCCTTTCCACATATTTCCGGGGCTGTAAGGGCGCGGGCTTTCCTCGTCGCGTTACTCGGGATATAACTCAAACGAGAAGTTAAACGAGAGGAGAAAATAGTAGTCGGGCTTTGCAGGTACATTGTAGAAGTATTTCCTTCGAAGCTGAGCATGCATCACCAAGCTCGTTACAATTTAACGATAACATTCCAGTACAAGAAAGAAAAAGATTGAACGAGTGAGAGAGAGGGATGAGAAAAAAGAGGGGTTGAAAGTCTCGGATTTATTTAACACGGTAGAGCTCTTTTGGTGTTCGGTATTCCCTCTTCGAGCGATGCATTTACCCCCACCTTTTATATCGGCTTACATCTTTTCCTTCCTTTCCCTTCTATCTTCTCCGTTTTTTCTGGTTTCTTCTCTTTCTGCCTTTCGTATTTTTCGCCATCGGCCGTACAACGGCCAAAGTACATCGACACGCTTAATTGCCGGTAATGATACCTTTTAAAGAAAGAGCTTCGCATGTATATATCGGCCCCGAGAGCTCCCTCAACTCCCTTGGTTTTGCTACCGCGAAGCCGGGAAGCACAAGGGAAGAAACAACAATGCCTCATTGCTGCTGCTGCTGTTCCTTGGACACGGCGAATAGCGTTTCAACGAAGTTTCTCGCGAGCGGCGAACCTCATATACAAACGCTAATGCAGTTATGCCCTAAGGCCCCATCACGAATATAAAAAAATGGCAAATTCTTAACAGAGTCTATATCTTTGGAATCTGCCGACTGTGCCTACTTTATTTTCGCTTTTGTGCTTAGCCAGACACGATCTGATTCTCACTATGAAAAACACGCGAAATCTACTTTATCGACACAGATTTTTCGCTGCTTTTCCGCGCTCTTGATAGGAATGTTACTTGGCACTAATTTACACGCGCACACCTCGAATGTAGCGCGAAGAATAAAAAATCGTGCGAAGAAATGAAAGAGGAAATATGTCGAGCATTTCATTTATTTTCCATCTTTTTATCATCACGCCGCCAAAGAATCTTGAAGGCGGTATTAATATATCCAAACTCCATAACTAGATTATTTATATCGCTTTTCTCCATCTATCTATGCCGCGAACCTCGACGTTTACCAAAAGATCATGAATATCAGGATCGTTTGAAAGATTGTAATATAAACGTTGAATTTCCTTGACGTTTCGTGCTCGAAGAAACATCGATGGAGTGCTGGAGAGAGCAACGTGAGGATGAAAAGATGTGAATGGAGACAAGCGACATACCTGCAATTCATTATACTTCCTGACCGGAAATCGCCTCGTCGTAACGTCGCTTTCTCGATTTTTTCGCCCTCGTATATTCTCCATACTCGTCTGAATTCCATCTTCTCTCTCTTTTTTTCTCTCTTCTCATTCATGTTGTTTCTATTCACCTCTCTCATCGCTTGCTATTCTTTTTTTCAAAACGCCACGTATGATTCTCGTCCTGCTGACTGGTCTGCTCCGATGCTCATAGAAAATTCTTCGTCAATCTATTCTTATCGCCGCGTCGGCCCGTGGTATTCTCGTTCGCCTCCTGGGGACTCTAACCGCTTCGACAGACAGAAATACATAATGCAACGCACCGCGTCAGAATTTTACCGGTGAACTTGCACGAGTAACGCACCGAGAAACGACGCTTCTCGCATGATTCTCGTACCGGATGCGCCCACACTGAACTTGAATACCGATAGCCCTTCGAGAGTCCTCGCACCGAACAAGACGCGCCGTTTCTTCCTCTTGTCCTCCCTCCTCCGCCCCGTCAATATATCTCTATGAAAGAAATCAAAAAGAAAGTGTGTCGCGACGCAGTGTGATACACGCTCGAATCACAGACACCGTTACCATACCTTTCGACCGATGGTCTCGAAAACTTTTTTACCAAACCAACCAACTTATACAATCCCAAGAGAATTTATGTGACAGCGAACAAAAAATGCAGTGGAAAGAAAAAAAAAATACACGTATAGAGACTTGTGCAATATTTATCATTTTGTTGGTAAATGTGCCACGATCGCCAAGGCTTTCATTTTGATTTCCTTATGACTAACCGTAGCGTATCGAGGTAGGAATGTTTCCTTTATTACGAAGTCGAATAATATATCAATATATAAATATTAATTTGTATGCATGTATTCATTGATATGTACAGACCCATCGCGAATGGATTACAAAGAGAAAAATCATCGAGGTAAAGGCCAGGGAAAGTTTTATTTATATTTAACCACGAAAAAGGCTCTGGGAAATTGTACAAAATTGCAGCAACGAAAAATAATCAAGCTGAATAGGTGTGATTGACATATGGGGAATAATCTGTAAATTGAGGGCTCCGCATTGTTTCAAGCTTTTTCAACTGTCCCGCATGCTGACACCCAACTCTATTGAATTTTTTGTTTTTTTTTTATATCGTGGTTTTTTTTTCTACCACGCGTGGATATTTCACAGTACAAATGATGTGGTGTATCACACGTGAGCCCATAGCTAAGCAAGAACAATACGACTCGATATCCGATGCATCTGCCATCCACAACGTTCACCCCATTCTCAATGGACTCTGAGAATTGCTACCAGCGAGTTCTCACACATTCAACGACTATTATATCTGAGCTATTCCACTAAAATTTGACCAACCTTTGGACCGCAACCCCATTGATTTCGAACTGCTTTTGTGATTCTTCTTTCTTTCTCCGTATATAAAGACTTCATAGACTGATGGACATTTTTGGTCCGCTCTGGATTTCCGACACGAATTCGAGGCTCCAAAAACTTCTGCCATATTTAAGGCAGTTTCGGGTCGAGCACCAACTCTCAATTCTCTAACGTAATTGTGATAATTATTTCGATCAACTTTAATCAAATACGATGAATTTATGTGGCCATTTGGATAACGTTTCAATTTTCAAATTAATTACACAATGGAGCTTTGTCCGTACTCCTCGTTGCATCGTATACACGAGGCCAATTAATGATTGCGGTATTTTCACCCAGTAATAATGTACGCTCTGTGCGCGTGCACATGGCGATCTCAATATGAAAAGCAAGAAAAACAGAGCTGCCAGTAGATAGGCTTTCAATTTAATTTAATCACGCTTTTGGACTATTCGGAGAATTGGCTCGCCCATGGACGTGCATATAGGCGATCACAATGTACTCCGCTAAATTCTTCGACGCACTCGACCAACCGCATAACCCTTTTGCCACTCCAAGCTCCAGACCTCGCATCCAAACGTACACGCCCTGAGACAATGCCCCTATTTGCATAGCTCGTTCTTTCCTCGCACTCGTCTTAATTGCTCGGTGTGATCGCGTGTCCCGTTCGTCCACCACACGCGCCACCATACTTCATTCATGTCAAACAAACGTTCTCCCATTTTTCATTTCCTAAATTGTACTCAATTTTTCACTTTTTTTCTACAAGAATGCAAAGACGTCCAAAAAAATACGATCACTAACCCTTCGAATACATACTGGGTCGTTCTGACCCTAACAATTTTCCGTCACCGATTGTTTGACATTTAATGACAAAGAATAATTTGCTATTTAGTTTTGGTTTTGTCGATAAATAAATTAAGGGCCACAATTTATTACAAAAAATAAAGAAAGATAAACAGGAACTCATATTTACTGGAATCCACAGATTTGAAAAACGCCTTGGGTCAGATTGACCCCTAATGCACTTATAGGATGTGGGCACCCCAAGTGTTGATAATTTTTTTTGTCCAACAAATATGATTATTAATAATCATTTTTCGTTAGACCAATAATTACATTTTTTTGTGCTAATTGACAGGAAAATATTTCATTAATGCGTTGCCTTGTTCTACAACAAATTTTCGGCTTAGCTTTTTCTTCCGTGGGTTAAAGCTATTCAAAACTTTTATGCTATGTATTTACCTTTACAATGTTTGAAACGAAATATGATATTCGTTGTCATTGCGAAGGCTGAAGAAATTTTACGACTCTGAGCTTAGAATCTTCTTCCTCGTTTCGCCCAGAATAATAATGAGAAATAAAAAGTGGATCGTATTAATACGAATTTCAATCGAATAATGAATTAAGGGAGAAAAATGAAAAGCTGATGAAGTAAAATGCTTTGCTTCCTTTCATTCTTTCTGAATTGAAATTATTTATTATTATTGTATAACAGTTTGTACGTTGGGATGTTGAGAACCTCTGCAGTCATTCCTATGCCATATAATGCATGCGTATACGTACGACATCCCTCAGAGTTCGCTTTGTAAAACGGTCACATGTACGCATGCCACTCTCAATCTCTCTCCTCCCATTGTATATTTCATTGTTCGTCGAACGTGCGCATGCAAATTGCGATTTCGGGCTCTCGACTAAAAGGGGAAGAGAGGTAGAAAAAAGAGAAAGAGAGAGAGAGAGAGGAGGGGGGGGGGGGGGGGGGGGGGGGGGGGGGGGGGGGGGGGGGGTGAGAGATCGACAGACAGAGAGGGAAAGAGAGATTAAAAAGAGGGCTCGAGTATCAATTCCAACAGGATTAATTCGCGCACGGTCATTGTTTTTTCCCCGTGGTCCTCTTCACCACTATAACAAGTTGGAATTAAAAAAAAAAAAGTTCTTGACTGACAGCAGCCTCGTGCGGTTCCCTGTTGTCAAAATTTTTAGCCTGCGAGTACATAAGACAGGTTAAACATTTGGTGTGAATTCGAACCACGAAATCGAACTTTTCCACCTCAATATTATTCGCAATTCAACAAGCATCGGAGTTTTTTTTCGCATGCGGACTTATCGTCTCGCTGCTAGCTCCGTTAGGAATCACTGACCATAGACAACTCTTTGCAATACAATTTAAAAAAAAAGTGATTGCAATTACGAACCTAATTAAATCGGAATTTAGGATTTATTCGAAGTGACGAGTCCCCCCTCTCCCCCCGTTTGCTCCTACGATTAAAATGACACGTTCAACTGCAAGAATCCGATGAAATAAACGTCTAGGGCCAAATTTTCACCAAAGTGACCACATGGAAACCAAATGTATATGTCGAGGACATACAGAGATAAAATTCTCGACCCTCCTACGTCCTCGGTAGGGATTTCATTCACTGAGTTCGCTGATAGAACTTTTGCACTTTTGTATCGTTACAAGTCACCACCTGAACGAAATAATTCTCCATATCCGCTGCACTCGCCATGCACACAAGCCGATAGCCGATTGATTTCCATGACCGTTTTTTTTTCATACCCTGTGGCCAGCCAACA
Source organism: Campopleginae sp. 14b (assembly GCA_030522525.1). NCBI lineage: Eukaryota > Metazoa > Arthropoda > Insecta > Hymenoptera > Ichneumonidae > Campopleginae sp. 14b. The sequence continues at coordinate 336,867 of JAPYYS010000001.1, forward strand.
ACAGCATAAACGATTTCTTGTAAATACTACAATGTTTCTTCCATTTTTTTCAGCGGGATGACTTCAGTGTCGTCAGCTCAATTCTCCGTCAATATCTCCCAGAAAAGGATACTCCCTACATTCTCGACGTCGATCTCGATTTCTTCAGCACCAGAAATCCTTTCAAGTCTCTCTACGAAAGAGCCAATCTTTATGAAAGTCTCGCATCTTTGTACTCTTTCCAACGACCCGACACAATCGAACCTGAGGTGAGTCTTGGTTTTTTTCTATAACGCCGTTATTGTAAATCTTTATGCAATGAAAAATCACTGAAATTTCCATATTTATCCGACGAACGTTTGTGTTTTTATAAAAATTGATAATCTCGATATCGAGCCTCAATGAAAAAAAAAAATCGTTTCGAAAATATAAAGTTTCGACAAGAAGAAATTTTTATGAAATTCGCAGCTCCGTAATCGAGAATTCATGTTTTTTTTTTTTTTAATATTTTTTTTTTTATTTTCATTTTAAAATTTTTTTCTAATTATGGCAACTTTTGGGTCACTCATGGGTTAATAGGAACTGATTTTTTTTTCATGTAGTAGTCAAGCAGTTTGCAAGTTTGACATAAACGATTTTTTAAACATATCGGTTAGATAATAGATAAAAAAGGAAGAATGACTCGATGACCAATGGGTTTCATTTTCCCTGACCAGAACGTGTAACCATTGTGTGAGTGGCGTTACTACGTACCAGGTGTACACAATGCGAGCGTGAGTCGGATGAAGTCAATCGGGAGTGAAATCTGCATACGTGCAGATATGTATTGTATTCAAGCCTTAGACTCCTTATTTTAGGGACATCCTAGATACTACATTTTTTGGAATCTCCACAGTCTCGAGAAAAAAAAAAGCTCAAAAAATTGTATTCGGATAAGGATACATGTGAAAATAAGAAGCTGAAGGGATGCTCTGAGAAATGCCCGGGAGTCTTTTTCCCACGACGAAAAATATTCAAATTATTGGTCCAAATAAAACATTCGCTACCTCCGTTGCGAAACTCGTGCAACGGAATTATGGACCCCAAATTCTGAAGCTTCGGTTATTCGTACCTAAACCCAAAAACCTACATATTTTTACATACATATTTAACGACGAGAAAATAATCCCCGCAACGATTCGGTGATGGCGTCGATGCGCAATTTTTTCCCATGGTGTTTCCCATGGTGCACCATAGAACGGATTTAATTATCTCGCGATACTTTGAAGATGATCGCTCGTCATTTTCTCCGTTGACAGAATTCGATTTGGACGAAAAAGCCTCAACTATTAGAAGAAAAAATTCTCACAGTCCTCAACCTAAGGCTTTGTCACATCTCACCCTTTCCAAATTGTCTTCATTCACTCCTTTCAAGACAATCTCTCGGCACTCCTTTAACAAGGTGCAACCTTGGCAAAATGTAGAGCACAAATACACACAATACTTCTATCAATACCAGGTGAATCTAAAGTGGAACTAAGCTGTGAGTCGTAAAGAGGAGGCAAAGTGTCCGGAATTGGTCTCTCGCTCGACGGCTGTTATGCTAATTTCCAGATTGCCCGACGAATAAGTAGGTCGATACTGGCTCTTGTCGAAAGTCTATACCTCTCCTTTTCCCTTTAGCACTCGTTTAAGCCTGGAGCAGAAAAAACGAGTCAAGTCTTAATTGTAAATACGATTTCAAGTCAAGAAAATCGTTTCCCTTCAAACCCTCGTTAACGAAGACCGAGCTAATTAATTCATGGCTGCGACAAAATGCATAATTTTTTATTAGCTCCGCGTATAGTTAACCGACCAGTGAACGGACAAATAACGAAACTGCTGCAGTTTTAAGTTAAGCTGTAGTTCAGGTTTTTCCGTAACAAACGATGTTGCAAATGTTGATAAATAAATTGCGACATTTCTGGAACGCCAGTGAACGGACGTCGTCCAAGTTGAACCATGAAAAATCGCTGCTGTCTAAACAGGCGATCCGTTCGCTAATAATTTGGCGATTGAAACTTTTATCGACAATTTTTAAACTTTGCCTGTTCGCAACATCAAAGTAATCCCGCCCATTCAGATGTCCCCGCCTATTTACTATTCAGCTTGTCCCGAAATGACCTGAAAACAAATATGTACGCTCGCAAAACGATCGTGGTAATTGGCCACTGCATCGATATTGGCGAATTTCTAATCGATTTGTCACGTCACAATTTTCCATTGCCAATTAAATCTCAAATCATGGCATTGAATTGACAGTTCGCTGAATCGCTGACAGCAGGTGAGATAATAGTTAGATTGCATGAGATGATTTGGTAGGTTAAAGCGAGAATTGCAATCGTCGGAAAGATTGTTAAGCGTTATGCCTCGGAAGATCACGTGGGTATTCCACTATAAATCCCGTTGCATCGATTCCGTTTATTTCTTTCATTTTTCCTCGAACGCTGCTCGTAGGACATACTTGAAGAAATACGGTGATGTCCCACTGAGATGGCTTGAATGAAGAAATAAGGAACAGGTGGGGGGCCTGGTATGCAAAACGTGGCCTTCCATCCTCTCCTCTCCGCGACGGGGCCAACGTTTTCCGGCCTCTTTGAATATTGATGTGTAGCCAAGTATGCAGATGAGCGTGAGAATGCAACTCATACGGAGCTCGCCCTGTGCCCGTGCAGGCTGCTCTCGTTGGATGCTGTATACAAACATGTAGACACACGCACACATGTACACACGTCCAGAGACCTTTCGTACGTATTACGAATGATGAGCTTGCGAATCGATGAACCGGAAATAAGTTTCAGGTAATCAGAATTGCAAGCGGAATCCCATGAACCCATTCAGGGGACAATATACCTTCATTATTGCTGAGCAGACGACACACGTTCAGGCTTGATTAATTTCTGTAACTTCCGTTACTGTTTGATGAGACGAATCGATTGTGTTATTGAGCTGCAATTACATGTACGATGTGGAAGCTACTAATTTATCACTTCGAGTCGCACGCTATACATAATTTCGTCGATTTTTTCTGTTTCATAATTCCTTTAATTTCGGTTCGATGCAGTTTCTCATTTTATTTCGAAACGATGTTTCTTTCTGTTAATTTTTTTGCTTCGGCATCGTGGAATTTTGATAATTTTGGATGATTTTTTCTTAACCCTTCGAGATGAAATCTCCCATCAGTGCATATCGGGTCAATCTAACCCAAGGCGTTTTCCAAATCATATTCCAGTAACAATGCACTTTTTTTTGCTTTTTTTTTTAGAGACGTTTCCTTAATTTTTTTACGAAAACGAAAATTGATTGCTAAAACATTCGATGTCATTGAATGTCCAACAATCGGTGACAGAAAATTGTTCGGGTCAAATGACCCAGTGAGCACTCGGAGGGCTAAGAATCGTGACTATTACCGTGAATGAGATTGCAGAAAAGAGACTTGTAGGACAAACTCTAGAGGAGAGCAACTTGCCAAACTCGAGCAACGAATGCGAACTGCTCTTCGCTCCTACAGCTGTAACGTAGTGGTGAATAGAGTTATGAAAGCAGTATTGAAAATAATGACAGCAGGGAAAGGGCGTGAAGACGACGATAAGGTTCGATCCTCCGATTGTTGAGTCAAAGTTAGAGATTGCGAGGAAGCCAGAATGAAAACTGCCTTATCGGCTCCGACATCTACACGCGAAAATCGTGGAAGAATGGCCCCTCGAAAAACTCGCCAGCCCTTTAACTCCATCGTAAATAAATCCAATTGGCTCGAATAAAATGTACGGACCGAAAGTCGTTGCCTGCCAACGAGGACTACTCGGTACATTTTTTTTCTTTCTTTCTTTATTTCCTTTTTTTTTTGCATCACCAGCTTTGTCAATGTCTCCTTTACACTCTCGTTCTCCCAATAAATTTGGATAATCCAATCGATACAGCGGAATTTATTTTGCACCACTCGAACAAATTCCAGGAATAACTATGGCCCAATCAATTACACATCTATGAAGTGTATTGAATCGAAATTGCAAGATTAATGTCTTCACGAAAAAATTCCAACCCCTATGGAGCAATCCAGTCAGATTTTTTCTTAATCGTCCTGTTAAATTTTATGCTCACTCAAAATCGATACGAACACCAGCGACCCAGGTTCAACATTTCAAATGCACACAAACTCCCATGAAATTCATTCAATTTCACGTTTTTTTTTTTTAATCTCGACCAAACCCTCCTTTACCGATGGTCAATTATCGTTATCTCCATGTTTTAATCAAAACCTATGTCATTACTGACGCTGTGTTTACGTTAATGAAAACACGCTTCACAACTATGACAAATTCGTTGAGATAGGTCACGTTCCTAAACTTCAACGACTTTCATTCTACGCTGCAGGATAATTACCTTTTCTCACGAAATCCCCTCGATGGTAGTCCATCAAAACAGAAGAAACAGGGCCATATATGCTTTTGCATGATTATGCCGCATGTTTTAAATTAATGGTTATGACGTTCCGTCATTCTTCAACAAACACTCGAAGAAAAAATCTTGGAAATTCCAACATTTTGATTCTCGATGATTTGGATATCGCGATTTTGTCATCGAAGCAACTCATGGAATATCCACATCATTTTCTCCAATAAAAAAAAAAAGTGAATGAAGATTTTTCGTTTCTCGATCAAATTGATGGATCTGATTTCGATTTACCGCACTTTGCTTAATTACAGAAAAAACGAATGTGATTATTAGGAAGGAAATAAGGAATGCTGTCTTATTTTTTTCATCCACGAGGGCATTCGAGGATATTTCGTAAAAGAGTAGATGTGATCGCCATCTGTCGCAGAATTAAAGAACGAGACTTTCCTTAAAAGTTTCCACGATAAGCCGCGACCCCGGGGGGCGACGTTACGAGCAGCAGAGGCAACAGCAGCCACCCCCGATGTTGACGCCGACGCTATGCGCCCAAGATGGCCGCGAATCGTTAAACGGTCAGGCGCAATGTGGCGCATGTGAATTAGGGGAGGGAAGCTCTGTGACAGAGCTCGTTCATTGGAATGCCAGTGAGCGATAAAACGGCAACCCAGTCGTTTATTTCTCTCTCATGGATTTATCAATCGCTATTGATATATGTAATCTCTCCAACAATACTGAAGCTTATCGTAAACCTGATCGACACTTTAGCAACATTCTCACTTTTTTTTCTCTGAATTATCTTTTTATTTTTATTCATGTCAGCCAAAGAATTTATTGATGAAATATTTGTGCTTTTTTTCATAATTTTTTTCCGACCTTCAACTTTTTTCTTGTTTGCGAAATTTCAATGTTTATTTTATTGCAATTAATTGAAATAAATTGAATTTCGATGCTCAAGGGTTAATCGATGTATTTCGCTGGAAGGAAGCTCTGCAGTAATGACAAAGTCATCGGTCTCTCGATTGGGAAATTTCGGAAACATTAAATAGCTTAATCTATATACTAATTAGGTGTTGCTCATTTGGGTAATGTGGAAAATGGAGAATAGATGGTGGGATTGAGTAAGTGGGAAATATTGAAAAATGTTAAATGGATAAATGAAAAGAACTGGAAAGCGTGGAAAGTATATGAATGCAAATATTGACGTTGAAAATTTAGGTGGCTCATTGGGAAGTGAGGTCACCGACCTGGCACGTGACTTCGTTTATTACGCGTTTACGCACCAGGGCTAAGGGATAAAGAGAGAAAAAGAGTGAGAGAAAGAAAGGGACAAAGGGAAAGAGAAAGAGGTGGTTGTATATAATATAGTAAAAAAGAGGAGGCGCACTTGCGGGAGTTCGTCGACCTGGGTCATGGTCGAGCGAGCAAATTCGGGTTCTCCGAGGTAGGCATTAAGGTAAGAGGAGGTAAACGAGCAAGAGTGTGACGCTGTATCGATCAAAGAAGAGAGGGAGGCCAACAGGATACGCATAAGGTGGAGGCGTGTACGTCGCGGCTTTTTCGGCAATACGTTTTTACCCGCGTGCTCTTTTATTCGCTCGAGCCTGCCGCCGCAATACTCGAGCTACGCGAAATACTAATTATCGGATGCACCAGTACACGCTACATGCGAGCTATTGCTTTCATTTCGGATTCGTTATTTTTGTGCAATTGCATATTTTCCGGTGTAATATCGAGTCGTGTATGTAACGTTCAGAAATTATTCACTCGTGCGAGTTACCGACGACACATGTCAAACTTGTGCTTACAGCGGAGACAATTGTAACGTACAAGTACGTTATACGCGCAAGATACGATGTACGTCAAATCGCACCTGGGTTCATCTAACCCCCAGCATATGACCATTTCAGGGCAAAGACCTTTTTCCAACATTGACCCCAATTAACCTTGAAATTTTCTCACCAACCGAGCATCGGACCGCAAACTGTGAAAATCCAAAATTTCTCTTCCCATTGTTTTTATCCTCCGTAGAATACGAAACTCGTATAATTAGAGATTTCATCTTTTTCTATTTCCGCTCTCTCTCTCTCTCCCTCTCTTTAATTATAAAAAACATCGAAACTTCTCAGGTTTTTAAACGATGCGATCAAAATCCAAATTTATCTTTTTCGCAGATAGTTCGACCTTGGAAAGTCTTATTCCCTGAAAACCTTGACCCTGTTTTGTATATGGGCTCATGAATGGGATACGATGATCTTTTAGGATTGTTCTTTATCGCAAAGTTACTTTTTGAGTGCATACTGGCTCTCTTCGACGTTTAATTCTCGTTTTCGTTAAGACATAAATTAACAGTCATAAAATATGGTATGCAAAGAAAGTCTTTACAAAACAAAAAAAAATACATCATTACCGGAATACAACGATTTGGAAAATGTCTTGGGTCAGAATGACCCGAGATGCACTCATAGGATGTGTGCACTCGCAGGGTTATTAATCGCCAATTTCTTCAGTGCTATTTCCGTCAATGGGACTCAGGTCGAGTAGATCGAGGTGAAAGAATTCCAAGGGGTTATTAGCGAAGAAAAAAGTTGGACAAACGATGACAGTCTGGAAAAAACGATCAGTCTTTATTGAATTTTCATTAAGTTGGTAACAATGAGGATCAAAACTCAGTTTGGGGATTGAGAATGTTTTTTTCAGAAATTATGATAATATTATTGATTTTCAGTCAGACGAGTGACATACAACGAAGTTAGTAAGTGATCACGTATTAATAATGAACTAGAGGTTGATGCGACGAGCGAGAAAACTATTGAATCGATAAAGAGGCGGCTACGAAGTCCGTCAAAGTAAGAAAGTATCGATGAACGGCAAAACATCAGAAATCTTATATAGATACCGTTTGCGTCAAGTTTCTCATCCAATATTTATCAGTGACCGTATCCAGACGAAGCATCGGAGCGTTTCGGAAAACTACGTGCCATGTTATATTTTCATATATTTGCAAACATTCATGTTTCGAGGACTCCCCCGGACATTGCCTCTCTGGTAATTCATGACCACGCGGAAAAAACCACCAATTTCGTAAAAGCACATGCCGCGCTCTGTGACCAAGCGTATGACTCTCTAGTTACCTGTACAGGTGTACACAAAATATTCACTGCAGCGTGAAAGTCATTGAACTTTACACGCGCTCCAAGAAAAATTTGCATTCTCACAATTTTCTCTTGTTGTTTGTTTATTTAACGAACTTTTGGAAAGCATCGATGAGACCGAGCCGAATTTTAATTATCTTTATACGATTTAATCGTGTCAATCAAAAAAGGTAATAATTTTTTTTTAATCGGAAAATCCTTCCAGAATATTTCACAATTACGAAGAACTCGGAGATGTTAAAAAAAAAAACATAGCGAAAAAATTGCTGAACTATTCGGTGCAATAACCACTCAATTTTTGTGCAAATTTCGTTTTTCTTTTTTCAAGGCGCCTCACAAACATGTGTTCAAAAAGCAATGACAGCTCTGCCGCAGTTTGCCTCGAAGACATTATGTTTACCGCAGCGTGAACCACGAAACGCGAGGCTGTGGGCGCGTGGGCGATTGCAAACCAACAGAATGAACAATTTTCTTGTACACTGAAAGACGCAGCTTTCGATGCCAGAAGATCAGCCTAAAATATACATATATTCATCTTTTATTCATGTATATAGAACAGGAATATCGATATATATATTTTTCGGATTTATCGAATTTACATATCTTTTTGCATAAATCTAGAAAAAGATTTGGGCAGAAATTGTTGAGAAAATATATGTAATATCGTTGGCCGATCACGAAAATTTATTTTTACACGCAAAACCAGCCAAAAATCGAGAAAAAATGAAATTAATAGAAGTTAATTGTGAAATTCGTGGAGGGCCCCATAGAAATCGAAAGAAAAACGTTAAACCTATGAAACGTTAAAAAATGCTAATGGATTATGAGATCGAAGGGATTAGTGTACATTTACTCGACTATTCATTGCACGTAGCAATAACGTTTACGAAAACAATCTCTTACGAAGCAAAAGTTCCAGAAATGAATGACGTAGAAGTTGAAAAATGTTGACCATACGTACAATTTGAAATTCAATCGTAATGTACCGAAGTGCATAAAAACATGGAAATTGGTATTTTAGGATAGTAGTTTGTCGGAGGTTGGATGTATCAAAGGCTCAACGTTATTTACACTCCGAATTCCTATTGGCTGCTAGGCTCATGTGTTTAATGGCAAATTTTAATATTAGATATTACCTGCTCGTATCAACATCACGCATATGGGAGTTTGTGATCACGTTCGTTCGCGTGCTATTTGTAAGATAATGCAGAAATAACTCTTTACCTCCATATTGTGTGTGAGTACCGTAACAACCTAATTTGTCATTGAAATTTTCCTCTCATTTTATTGTCGATGCCGATGAAAACACATAGTGCGTCGATACTGAATGCACGAGGGACCGTTTTCTCATGATTACTTAATACATGCCCAACTATATATCTATAAGATAACGTGAGCAAATACCAATTCTTCGAATTATAAACTCAACTATACATATATTTTACACTGGATCGAAAATATTTGTGCATTCATGGATAAGAAAGATGCAAAATGCGTTAGCTCGTGTATTGCGCATTCTCTGCGTATAAAATGTGATGTAGACTGTAATGATGCGTGAAATATTATGTACCAGTGATGGTTGAGAAGCCGACATGGGCTTCGGAAGGGCGCACGAAGCTCTCTATTCTTGCCGGTATATCGCTTACGGCCATTTCCATAAATTTTCATTTAACACGATGACCCAGCCAGCCCGAACTTTTGCCATATACGATGGATAGGTCAAGAGGAATGAAAGGAAACGAAAAATTAATTTTAAGGTGTCAAGATTTTTCCGATATTCTGACACCATCGTAACTCCGGTCAACCGTAAAACAAGAGTCTGTTGATAAAAATACCGCGAAAACCGAAAGTATGAGTCGAATTTACATCTCGCCTGTATTATTGCTATTGAAGATCGATCCGTTGCGGCATGACGCGAAAAGAACTCATCCCGCATTATTCAAGTCACCGTCTCGTTTTAGAGTCGTATGAAATATTTATTGCTGTAGTTTTTGGATTGAAATTATTTTCAAAGTAGGTCGATCGGGTATCGATTTCCGGTTTGATTCAAACAAAGCCTTTGATACAACCTCATCTGTTCTTCATTACTGACCTCAACAACGTCTTAGACGGTGATGGTCACAATCAAAATAGAAAAGTTACCGTGGCACCAACAGAAACGAGCGCAACTTTAAAAATTAAATGATTTTCCTCATGCAGGTGTATATTTTTGTCAGAAGAAAAAATTAATTTCGTCTCCTCTATAAAACTTCAAATTATTTAGCGGAAAAATCGCGATCATAAATCGCGGTCTTGACCCTCCGAGTACATACTGGGTCGTTTCGACCCTAACAATTTTTTCGAGCATTCTCGTTTTCGCCAAAAAATAAATTTAGAACGACCTTGACAAAAAAAAATGCGTATCCACCGGAGTACGATTGGATTTGAAAAAAACTTCGGGTCAGATTGACCCAACATGCACTTATATGCGGATTGCACTCGGAGGACGAAAAAAATGATTGAAATATTTATCCAAAATAATCCAAAACTTTTCATGTTCATTATTCGATGATCCAGTGGCCATTTCTCCACTACCTCCAGTCTTAAAAGGGAACCGATGTAGATTAATGAAATCGATAAAGGAGGAGATCCTTATCGGTGAAAGGAGCTTGGAATTAAAAAAAATGCTTGAAAAACACGAGATTCACACTCTCTTGAGAAGGCAAAAATATATATCGAAAGGGTTGAACCTCGAGAAGGAAAAGACATTAGGGCTGGCTTTTGGGGAAGCCGCTAAACCGCAGGAAACATGGGGACCGGATATCCCTAGCGTAGCCGCACAATCCCGCGAGTCCTGCATACACTCAAAGCTTATTCTGGCTGTCGTTAGTCTCTGTATTTAATCCTTTTTCTCTCTTCATTACTTCAAGTTCCTTGTTCATGCTTCTGAGATTTTACGGACAATCTGACTTCGCGGGAAACACTTAACGCGATACATTAGAAATATAATTCTCCAAGTTCTCACGAAATAATCGAGAATGAAAAAATAAATGACAAAAAGCAATTGAATAGAATTACGAAGACCAGATGGACTGAACTTTCCTGGATTCTGAATAAAATACCGTGGAGTATTCTTTCCCTCAAATATGTCGACACATCCGCTCCTGATAACACTGCGTCTCGAGTCCGTGGCAAGGTAAATTCTCATATCTAGATCTTAGTGGAATCTTATCAGGACGGATGTAACTCCTGCTTCTCGTTACTCTGGAATTTTCGTCGGAGCATTTGGTTTCTTGGTGCAGACAGGAATTCTGGTTCGTAAAAAGTGAACCGGCCTTTGTGACCGTTAATCGCACCTCGAGTTTTTTAATTACCGGCTTTGAGGGAGCCGAGTGGAATCAACTTTGTACGATAATTGGAGAAAAAATGGCTTTCGGTATTTTCGTAGAGATTTTCGAACTTTGATCGCTCGATAAACTAAATTTTTCAAAATTATTATCCATTCGAATTCCTCTCGAAATAAAACGGCGAAAAATCAACTGTTGTCGTTCCGGCAGTGATTTATCATGAACAAAACTGAGCGTCGTGGTTACGTGCAAGAAAAATGACGATATCCCGGTCAAACGATTCATTTTGCACCACAATCTCTGGGATTTCGTAAGCCAAACGTTGCTGTACGGCATATAAGACGCTCAATTGGAGATTAAATCGATTGTGAGATCGAGCGGCCGGTGCACGATCCTCGGAACCTTCGCAAGGCGATCCGTCTTCATTGAGATTCTCAAGTTTCGGGACGGGGTAGTCCAACGAGTAGTCCAGTCGGAGAAGGCTCGAAAACAAGCCAGAGAAAGCAGAACTTTGATCATGCTACGGCTTTTCGTTCTTACTATGCGCCCGAAGCCTCGTATCGAATCTCGCTTGAGCAGCGGCGGAGAGGGCGTACACTCCGATATATCCCTCTTATCTTAACCACACTCTCGTCTCGTCTCTCTCCCGGTCGCTCTCACAGCCTCTGCATTTTGTATCGCCAACGAAAATTCAACTCTACGGCTTGCTCGAATAATCGCTAAACTGATATTCGCCATGTCACGAACGCTCCGCCATTTATTTTACAAATTATAACCCCCGTATGAATTATAGATATTGTATATACGTATATGAATCGAATTACCCAGAATCACGACCCACGAAAATAATTATTATTGTGAAGATATAAATTTTGCTCACATTATTTCCATTTTTTTTTCGCCCATAGACAATTGATTTAATAATCTAAGATTTATATCATTCGATGCGTCATACATTGTAGCACAAGGTTCAACACACCCCATCGGTGTTGAAAATGAATCCATCCCTATTTTTGTTCCTTTATGTACATTAAATTGTCAATGAAATAGAAAAACGATAAATTTGAAACATTTCAAAGTTCAGTAATATTTCCTGTCTTCAATTCGATTCCAGAAATTTTTATGGCATGAATATTATTCCTTCAAATCTTATAAGATCCACTATTGATGAGAAAATCGAGAGAAAAATGTTAAAATGAAAAACGAAAAATCGGTGAGGCTAATCCAAGGGCAAGACGAAAACATTTCATTATTATTTTCAAGAATATTTTCCTGGGAGTGCATTTTAGGAAAATGTTCTTTAGATCAGTTATTGTTCGCTTATTATTGCTGTAATGAGAATCTCTCGGATATTATATTTGTTCGATTGCGTAATACTTCGTGAGACTGTTAACATATATGCGACTTTGATGAAGGGGGATAATCACTGGGCTTCTCATTATATACACCGATTGCCCCCCTCCCCGCCGAACCGAATTTTATTCCGCTTTGGAAAACAAGCATCGGGCTCGTCATGTGATATCAAAACTTTTTTCATGTTGAGGACACGTTGTCAAAGACCAACATTCCGAGACAGACTGCCCTGTGATGCGATTGTGCTGAAGTAAACAGATAATGACGTTCAGAAATCCCCGTCAATAAGGTCCACCGATGAAACGTTCACTGGAAATAAAAGTCATTGTGGTTAACGAAAAATAAATGCAACAGAGACTAAAAGTTTCAAAAAGTAAGAATGTGGCATTTTTATTTTCCCTCATTCTTTACAAGATTTAGAGAACGAGGAGGATTACACATTTTTTCAAAAATATTAACGCAAGTAGTTGCAGTTTTGAAATGAGAATGTAGTCCCGGAACGTGCTGATCGTTGTTGCACAGTAGCATCGAACGTACGTGACGAGAGTATGCGATAAGGAAGTTCGTGAGCTACGCGACCGGAAATGTTGTCTATCTCTGTTAATAACCGACGTTCGTTTACATTTGCTTCATTCCAACGAGCGTACATAACCCTGCCTTGTTCATTCGAAATTGGAATAAACTTTTCTCATCAGAATAATAAATTCATGAGGAATCTCGATCGTTTACGATATGCTTGAGAAATATTCTATTTTGGTTTTTCGATGATCTTCGACGATCCCTATTTCCCACGATGTTTATTACATACAATCAGATGGACATTATTTTTCCGAAAAAAAAAATCTCTAATGGGCCCGAACCATTCAGTTTCGAATAAAAAGTTTCAATTCGGAGATATTTATATATTGGGGAAACTGGGAAAGACTTGAGAAGCTACACAAACTGGGAAAGTCCAAAATTTATGACTTCCCATAGACTCCCAATCGACTCGGACTTTTATATGGGATTGGCCAACAGACGATATATTTTATGGAGTAATGAGACGCTGAAAAATACGAGAAAGCCTTGAATGACACGTGAGAAAATATGAGCCTGAAGTTTGCATCGTTGGAAATAAACGAAAAATTTATTTTTAAATCGTTATTTTGGTGATGAATAAAATTTTTGGATTTTTTACAGTAAATTCCGTTTTGGAATGAGAAAAAACGTCTGGCTCATTATTTTTTATGAATATTTTTCGAAAATTTGGCATTCTGCCTAAAAGGATAATGAGTTTTCGTTGCATTTCAACGATGCAAACTTCAACGTCGTGAGAAAATTATTTTGGAGGAAAAATCGAATTTTTATGAATCAGTACCGTTTTTTTTCCTCTCGATCTCGCTCTTCCTATTTTTGGGTTCGATGAAACTATACGATATTTGGTCACGAGAGAACAGTGGGTTAGAGTGGATGGGCGATCTCGTGGTTCTAAGAGTCACGAGAGAGAGAGAGAGAGGCAGAGAGAGAGAGAGAGAGAGAGAGAGAGAGCGAGAGCAGGATTTAGAGGCCTAGAGAGAATCTTGCGCACCCGTGAATTGCCGGTTGTGTGGGTCTTCTTCGTTTTTTGTATTTTTATTTTTTTTATTTTTTGTGCTATCCCCAAGCTCGTGGAATCTCATTGGTATAGTCAAGAAAAAGAACGAAGCCCCACAAGAGTCGAACGACGCGTTCAAGCCCAAGATACTTTGAGATTGAGAGTCTTGACCCGTTGGCCTCGGGGGCCCAGGGATCCTCGCACGCTCTATGGGAAAGAAAGAGATGAAATAAAACGAGAATACGAAAGAAAAAACGTCTAAGAGGCAAACGGGCGGGGCGAGATACGAATTCCTGTAAGAAACGAGTGGCATGGATTAGAGTTCGAATCGTGGGTTTCGAACTTACAAAAACTCGGTTTCCTCTCTCCAGGTGTCCAGAGACACCACAATCTTTAGAGGCTACTTCAAGACGATTCTAAGATGTGAGACTTGGAAAAATTCAAGCTGCAGCGCTGGGCTATCATACAAGAGCCGTCTGTGTTTCACACAATTCTCTCAATCAGAAATCCACGCATTCTGCATGGATTTCGTCGAATGAAAAAAAAAAGCATGTGTGCGAATAATGAAAGAGTCAGGGAGTATACAAAATAGTAAGAAACTTTCTTGTAGTCGTGGTAAAGAAAGTGAATTTGATTCCTCGTCCACTCAGTAACCTTATGAATCGCTGTCCCTTTCTTGTTTTTTTTTCCACCTTTTTTTTTCATCTCCTACGTGAAGAAAAGGAACCTGTATGGCCTGCACGCGGCAAAAATATAAAGGACCATCGACCTGCTGGACCAGTTTCGAATTTCAAACACCCATTCCTTTCCCCCTTTCTACCTTTCTTTCCTCTACCACTCTACATCCCCTTCGTTCCTATATGCATCGCCGACATATGGGCTGCATCCTTTTTTTTCTTACATCCTCCAAAACTGTGAAAAACTCTGCCAACGGAGCGACACGTTGATTCAATAAATGATACTTTGATTGCTGCAAAGATTCTTTCTCATTGCACTGACATTTTTCATTTACTCTTTTCTTGACTCTTGGCTTTATCATTTTTTGCTGGTTTCTTGTCTCATTAGCATGATGGAAAACATCTCCGAAAATTCATGAAACTCCCTCAAATCATAAACCGGAATGTCACGCTCGTAAATTCGATCGACGAGTCAGAAATTTCTAGCAGACAAAAATTCCTTTTCAATCAGCGGAATCACTCACGCTGGCTACCAATAGAGGAGGACCGATGAATTTCGAAAGCCTCGCGAATGCATGTTGAAATGAGTCTGATAAAAAATAACAGATGTTGCCCGGAAATGAGTATTTTTTCCATTGTTCTCACAATTGTTCAACTTTTTCACGAACGTTAAGAATGTTCTTACATTTCTCAGCGTCTAGAAGCGCCAAACATTGATTGACGAAACAGTCGAAATATTCAATCAATCTGCCCATACGTCGTTTCATGATTTCATCTCGTGGGTCGGTGGATGAGGTTTCTCAATTTCGTTAACATGGACCGTCCGTTTAATCGCGTTTTCAGATTCGAAATATTTTTCGGTCATAATTTTCGATTTCGTTTGGGCATAATTGAAAAATTCGAAGCAAAAAATTAGGGAGCGGTAAGAGAAATTAGAAAAAAAAGAAGAAACAAATGAAAAATCGGGAATTGTTAGTCCGTTGGTAACCTCAAGATACATAAACGTTTTCGTACGTGTCCGATTGAATTCTATATCGAATAGTGTGAGAGGATGCGACCGCGTCAGAAAGCCACGAATCGAAGAAATAAAAAGAAATAAGAAGAGGAAAGAATAGAAAGAAAGGAATATAAGTGTACGGGGGATTCGCGCGGACGAGCAATGCCAACACACCAACATTTACGATCCATTCCCGTAACGTGGCGGGCATAAAGTCGACTCTATTTCATGGTGGTCCCAGTCAGAAGAGCGCGATTCTTGTGGCTCGGAAGAGAACCAAGACGACGAGACTAAAACGTCGCGCTCGGGCGAACCTCTTCAGGATACGAGCTGTACGACCCTCGCATCTCTTCGAGGGGACTTTCGAGCAGCCATCACGCCAGTCACACACGAGACAGCCTACAAGAAAAATATCAATTCCCAACAAAAACCCTCCCTTCATCTCTGTCCTTCGCCTTCCATCCTTCCACGTTCCTCCCACATCCATGTCTAACCTCTAAACATCCATTTCTATAGTCAATGACCTCAGATACTGAAAAGTAATTTTTTGAAGTTCCATACACTTCAATTTTTAATGCACTACTGGTCGTTTCTCGACAATTATTTTATCAATTTTCCAGAATCAACTCGAATGACTTTTAAAAGAAATTTGTTGTCGAGGCGTAGATAAGTTTTGCCTCTAAATTTATTTGCTATGACCGTTAACGTCAATATCGCAGCGTTATCGAAAAGACCTCATGAATATTTGAGCAATTCGTAAATCGGCAATCACGTGTAACCCTCTTTATTATCAAGTTCATCTCAAAATCTTTGCTGTTGGACGAAGACGACTTTTTATTGGGGAAAGACAGATTTGGAGCCCCGTGGAGAAAAAAAAAAAAAAACACTTATGTAACTGGAAAATCGTCCTGTTGTCAGTAGTGGCTGAGCAGATAAGGGAAGCAAAGTCTAGAGACCCGACCAGTTATCATTTCGATCCAAAAATATACAGAAGGATTTTTGTCTTATCATTTTCTGTGATAAGAAAACAAGTGGCTGTATTTTCGGTTGCGTGCAGCGTTAACATCGAAAAACTGCAGCAGGCAGGAAATAATGGAGTTTCATTGGGAAGTGTGAAAAGAAACAACCAATAGCAATGCCGAATTTTTCGATTTCTTGTTTGCGGGCTGAGCCTCAATCGAGCACGAATGGTGCGGAGAGAAAAAATGTAGGCGGGAAATTGGGGGTTCCCTCGCACGGTTCTAGGTCGTTCTGGAAATTTGATCGCAGGGGGTGGGCGAGAAAAAAAAATCGTAACTCGTATTCGCACCCTTGTATATCAATGGGTGTTCTCGCGGCAACTGAGCAAGCCATCCGGGGCTTTTCCATTTAATCTGGCGAGGTTGACAAATGGTTGTTTGGCTGTCGTAGCTGTGATTCGGTGAGTCAAAGCCCTATAATCCTATCATCGCCCATGCAAACATTGATCGCCTCGTTTATATTCTCTTCGGGACCAATATCTTGAGATCGCCACCGATCGCGACCCTTCTTACGCGTGTATGTATGTTCGGTGGTTTCAATACATCGACCATTCTTGTTGGCTAATGGAAAAACCATTTTTCATTTCGAAATAAATCGCTAATTTGTGAAAATAAAAAAAAAAAACCCTTAATTTTTATCTCTTGTCCGTAAAATTATTCCACAGTCGATGAGTCAATGAATTTCAAAAATGCAACAAAATCTTAAAATTAATTCGACTTAAAACAAAAAGTCGAGTACGATTTTTTCCATAAATAAAAATTTATTCGAATTGTAAAAGGAACGAATATGTTGAAAAAGGCAAAACTACTTAACGGTTTTTTGAATAATTTATGCACATATTTGAAATTTTAGTTGAGTGACATGGTCGGGACTAGAAAAAGAAAAGATTGTAGTGATAATTCGAATTTAATATTAGATCGAACTTTTTCTTTCCGCACCGTATGTCCTCGATGATTTCAAAATATTTGGATTAATGGTATTTTGGAGAAAAGACCTCACGAGCCAAGAGGAAAGGTTGAGAAAAAAAAGATGAAATGTGTTCGAGTTCTCGGCCACGTTGGAGAAGAATAACAAAATAAATATTACTCACACGCCTCGTTGGTATTTCCGTGGTAACTGTTGCTCGTTTATATCTTCGCACAAAGCGTTGTATTAACAGTAATAACTGTGAATCCTCGAAGTAATAACGTCTCTTGTTTGAGCATGTGTGAATTTATTTCTTCAAGTGACCAGAAACGAAGATCTTTCGGCAAGTCCAAGAGCACGGTATGAAGTTCCTACTTTCTTAAGACTACGTAGGAACTCTATACCTCGCTGCTGGATCTCTACCATATAATTATGGTCACTGCGGCTGCTCGTACATTTCTTTTTTTTGTTCCATGGTAATTTCTTCATTGGCTTCACTCTTCACAAAACGTGGCGTTGATTTTCCGTAGCACTTAATCTTGATGCGTCGTATTACGATTTGATAAAATGAATTTCGATGTAAAACTAAATGAATAAATAAATACGAAGAGGAAATGACAATAAAAAGAAGGAAAGGAATGAGGAGCATTGGAAATAATTGAAAAGAATGAGTAAGGAGAGGAAAAGGAAAATAAAAATCGACGAAGCAGCCACGCGGTCGGATGGTGAGATTGAACCACGAGGCAATCTCGTAACCGGCAATGAGCGACGCCTGGGGGAGAAAAGCAGCGTCAGCTCCGGTTGTTGCGGGCTGGATGTATCGACGGTGGTCCGCGTAGAACTGAAGAACGAAGAGCCAGAGCAGTTGAGAGTAGAGAGAGGGACACGCACGCCCGGAGCCTCTCCTCGACTCGGCTGAGCACACTCACGCACACTCATACCCGCCCATATGGAGAAACACGTCCGTACAGAGTCACATATGTGTGTTGTCGCGCGGGGCAGAGCGAAGGGAACCCGTGATTTCCCCCTCTTCCTCAATTCTCATGGTATCTCACCAAACAGGAGAGCGGGAGAGGGAAGAGTTCCCTACACGATCGAGAGGTCAGAAACTCGCTGTATCCGTTTATCCCTGTCTGATTACTTGAGCCACGCCACGTGACACGTATATTCTTTATCCGTGGGCTAGAAAAAGAAGAAACAAGCCAACCAAGACAACCCATAGACCATCTCTGCAGGAGGCTCGACAGAGATTTCCTCCGGAGTGGGGGACAAGTGTGGTAGAAAAATTATAACCAAGAAACAGACAAGATTAGAGTGTTGGGAAGGGGCGAGTGAATATCATTTGGAAGTGGAAGTGTGACCATGCGGGTCTTGCCAATTGCGTTCGATAAAAAGCCACACCCGAGGATTAACTCTCAGAATAATAAAATGCTGAAAAACTAAGTACACCGAATGGCACGGCAATTATTTTCGATGAAAATTTGTCATTTAGTTTGCCGGATTTCAAGGAAAAATACCATGGATGTGGCTTCCCAAGCGACTCATAACTTTATCGTGAAGGAATGAAAAAAATATGGGGTTTACTCCGCTGTACGAAGAGTCACATTTAATCTTGGTTATTAGTCAACCCAATGTGCGGGAGTTACTCGGAATAAGAAAACCACAAGATTCATCAGTCCTGGAAATGATCTCAGTAGTTGAGTCAAAAAGAGTATGAAATCGTAATTAATCCGATGCTGTAAACTTCACGAGTTTTCATAATTATAATTTTCGATGTAAATGGATGATATAATAGCGTGACAGTGTTGCAAAATGGAATAACTGAATGCGGTATATACATCGACGTGCTCGCACGTTTATACACAAAATGGTGTATCGGTTCGCATACAACAACGCGCGCAGCGTGCTATCTCCGAAACCAATCGTATCACGGATAACAATGTTGGGTTAATTATTCAAAGCAGCTGGCGACGTTGGCCTCCCGCTGTTGAATCAATCAAGCTTGCAATAGCACGGTATAGCTAAACATGCATACAGTTTAGTCATGAGCATCGAATGCGACGTCGACGACGCTCTTGGTCTCTATCCAAGGCACCCTGGGTCGTTGGAATATCGTTGAATAGCATGTATAGCCATAATCTTTGTCAAATGATTTGCCGAAGTTACAATGCCAAGGATACACACGCGGTATTAACTATTGGTTTCTCTTTGATTTTATGCGCGTCGGGCTGATACGATATTCGCATTGTTAATATTAAAACTTGACATAGAAAGCAAGGAGCAAACGTTTCCTTGGACCGATATAACCGAGGCTGGCCTCATTGAGTAATGCCCTTGAAAAAAACAACGGCAAGAATGTGGAAGATTCTGAAAAGGTGACAGGATTCGTGCTTGGTAAATCGTCCCTCGGGACTTTGTTTTTAATGGTTGGAACTGCAAAAGCAGAGAACACAGAGAAGAAGAGAGAGAGAGAGAGAGAGAGAGAGAGAGAAAGATGGAGATGGATGACGGTCCTTGGCTCCCGTGGGAATTTCTTCCAAGAGCCGTGGCTGTTATCCCTAAACGCCCGCATCATATCCACGTATGTGCGCGAAGCAAGAGACGAAAGATGAAGAAAACCGGTCTTGTCTCGCATTCTTTCACGATCACGAAGCTCTCCTCATGTCGTGTTGAACGGATGGACCGAGAAGCATCCTAAAATTCCGTGAACATTCTCCTCGCTCCTCCGCGTCTCTCGTCCTCCGCTCATAATCCTCACCGTAATCCTAAATATCCCCATATTATTCCCAAAAAACTAAACGACTCTCGAATCTCTGTCGATTCGGTGGAGCGACGTGAGCCAACATCAGATAAACTAGTCATTCCAACCGGAGCTAGGAAACTCTGAAAATTAAGGATATGTACTCCAAGCCAAACCAGTGCCAACCTGAGAATAACTATACAAGCGCACATACTCCCTCGTCGTGCTGCACGAGGATAATTAACCTCACCGCTGCGAAAGGTCTTAACGAGTAGCACGACTGCGTGTTTACCGCACTGTGTGCAAAACCAAAAAGGGCCAAAAGGGGAAAGACGACGAATGTTACAAGCAAAATTAAAAAAATTATCCGACGAATTTCAATCTTTTCCTTATTCCCATCAAAATTATCGATTTCTCGTTGTCCAAATGAGAATCAAGTAAGAAATCGTATTAAACAATCAAGAGACTCTAATCAAGTCATAATTAGCATAAGTTGATGGATTCAGAATAATCGAGATATATCTTGAAAAAAAAAAAAAACGCACGTACGAAGGAGCAACGGAAATACATTGAGGCAAAGTAAAAAGAATACGAGTGAAAAAAAAAATACTCGGTGGGGACCGACGAGATTGAGAAAAAAAAACGACATCACTTTTTTTCTTTTGACACATCAGCTTCTATGATAATCCACGTCTATGCGAACGCCGAGCCAAAGATCAAGGTTACGAACGGACTCACCATCCGCAATGACGCAATTGCGGGCAGCTGCATCCGGCGACATCTAATTACTCTTTCGGAGCGAGCTCTTACTGTTGTTCCAAACGTATACTTACAAATAAATGAGAATGTGTCTGTATGTAATGTGGATAAGCGTGTACAAAGAACGATAGATCGAAAGAAAAAGTAAAAAAGACGTTGCAGCAGCCCGTGTAATAATTTCCAAAGATGGCAAAATGGCAAAGTTTCGATAAAAACAATAATTCTTCGAGCATCAATCAACGTCGTAAACTCGAGCAGGGGTTGTTTCTTAACGACGAAAAAGAAGTACGAGTCTCAATTCTCGTCGGAAGAAATGGATGGTAGGGCTCGTTGGGCGTCTCGAGCTTTCGTGCAACGAGCAGGCAATCTAAGTTGGTACAGACTTTGCCTGGAAATTTGCTTGGTATAAACAAATTTCGAGAGGGATTTGCATCTCGAGACTCCCAGCAAGATACGAAAAGAATTATGAAAAAATGATGACTCTGTCGTTCAATTCATTTCTAGCAACTTTTGTGCGGTCACAATTTTCAAATAATTTTATTAGTCGCCTGCTCATCATCTGGAGAATATTCGGAATATTAAATCCATTGAAGTTCGAGGATGCCATGGAGAAGGGAACGAGCAACACTGATCCTTGCTGCGGATGAGATGTGCTCGATGGCCGTACATAGTTTTGATATCTTCGGTATACTTTTGTCCGTTTACGAGTGCGAAATTACTGTTCGCTTTGGAGATGTGCTCAACACAGAATTCCATCTTGAAGATCGTTGCACAGAGTGCGACGAGGGTGTACGAAACGAAGCATAAGGGAAGATCTCGTGAGCTTACGAGGGGTTAACATAGCCTAGAGGGCGAGCTATTCGCTTCTGGTTCCAGGACGTAATCTTGGGGGCAAAATCTCGCGGGACACGATGTTATAGTATCCTCGACTAATAAGGTGGATATTTGAAAATATCTTTCCGTTGAAGTTCATTCTTGAAGCCCAACGAGAACAAGCAGCTCAGCTCGTATCAACAAATTCGCGGGATTCTCGGGGCTTTCGAGTGAGACATTTTTTCTCCAAGAAAATCCATACGAACGACTGCTTTCCAAGCTCCAATGCGACTCTCGCTTTGCAACAAACAACCGAAGGCAAAATAATTCAAAAAAATCCTGAAGCAAAAAAAGTCAAGGGTTTCTGAACTTATCCATGACCTGATCGCTCGCATGTTTTTCGACGTTGCCCAGCAGCATGCCAATCCGTTTACCGCGCGCAGTGAGCACACAGCTCGGATCGAGGAAGCATCGCGTAAAGAAACTTCCCCTTCGAATATCGAATCAATTAAGCCACGTGCTGTTTGAGACTCGTCAACCAAAAGTCCCCCATGACTTGTGCGAGTATTCCGATTGGATGAAGATCGATCGAGCTCAACACGAAGAACATGCTCTCCCAAAATGGTGGAAAATATTGTAGATCTCAACAATTGCTACGAACCAAAATTCAATCACGCTGCAAATTTAAAAATTGCTAATAATATAAAAAAAAATTAATAATAACGAGAGCCAGTTGACGTTAAATTGTTATGGGTGCTTTTACATTTCCATGTGAATATCGAGACGGGTCGAAACGGGAACGTGATACAGCGAGAGAGAGAGAGAGAGAGAGAGAGAGAGAAAGAAAGAGAGAGGGCATTTGAGGACGTGGATACAGAGCGATGGATCGATAGGTTCCCGCCCAATAACAAAGCAATAACCGGTGTCGGTGCTATATTCAATACGCTATATATTCCATGGCGAACGATGCGAAGCAACGAGCAA
The DNA here is from genome assembly GCA_030522525.1 of Campopleginae sp. 14b. NCBI lineage: Eukaryota > Metazoa > Arthropoda > Insecta > Hymenoptera > Ichneumonidae > Campopleginae sp. 14b. Next base: position 359,559 of record JAPYYS010000001.1, read on the forward strand.
ACGATGCATGGGATATACACGTTATGACGTACACCACCAGCCTGCACTGGGTTCTATTGGAAGGACTACTATTGCTGTGACTACCACTACAATTATTATTCTGGTACATATAGAACGAGTATGAAACATCCCGACAGTGCCCCGACCCTTGTAAACGGATTTACATACAGCCGAGTTGTTCGGCCACCGCTATCCATAAGTTCATTTGCATCGTTCCGGACCATGCCGTCTACATACGAAACACCCAGTATGCACATACATTCGGTATCGATCATGTACAGGCTGTATCTATACATATTCGAAAGGACACGACAGTTCATATATGTCGGTGCGCACGTGCTACTAATTTTAAAACAGAAAAAATGAATGAAAATAAGAAGAACGGAGAACAAAGATCGAAGCAAGAAAGCCACGATTAGAAAAATCAAAGGGTGAGCTGAATTGATCCTCGCGAATTCATCGGTCCGGGCTCCAGAGTACTTGCAAGTGCAGTGGCTTAATTGCTTCGTGCGGTATTGCCACCCTGTTCCTCTTTCTAACGATATAAATGTCTGATATGCGATGAGTAACTAGTTTTCGTGTTAATTACCCTGTTACGCGGCTACATGTGTACCACATGGAAAGCTCTCGCTGAGGAGGAGAAACACTACAGGCACGCGAGACTTGTTCGTCGGTGGATCTTGCATTAATACACATTATGCCTCGGCGTTAATGACGTGGAGAACGTTTTTTCTTCTATACTCTTTGCGAAAGTAAAACGTAAGCGTGGGAGCAAGAACCAACGTTGAAAACTCGTTCAGCCCCATGAGCTAGTGAATTCATTGGTGCGCCATAACTGTACTTTACTCGAAGAAAAACATTTACTCGTCAACGATACTCGCGATAATCCGAAACTCTGCTTATAATACAACTAAATGTCGGGACGCTTGTATCGTTAAATTATTCATTTCTCTACCGCTTCTCTGCATCCGGAAGTTATTCTCATTTCAAAGCTGATTACGATGATGCGAGAGAGAGAGAGAGAGAGAGAGAGAGAGAGGGGAGAGAGTAATATGCACTGCGGGGCTACATCAAATAATTTAGTTAGTTCAATAATCGCTCGGAGCGTAGTTTGCACGTGTGTGCGGAGTGGCACGTAATCCCAGTTATAATTGAATCTTTATACGATTACAAGCATCCACAGTGAATTTATATCGTAATATTGGAATATATTGAACATTATCATAGTGAATAATGAAGAAAAAGGCACGCGGAGAGTGCAACAGACACGCAACGCTGCAGGATATCGAAATTGAACGATGGACATTGTTTCAACGAGTGAATGAGATGGCACGAGGCAAATATACGACGGTAGGAACGGAGTAACGGATTGTACGCTATATATAGGACAATTAATCAAAACCAGCATCATGCTAATACAGTGAAACGGGATAGGAATAGAAGATTAAGTGTTTATGTACACATGGCGCACCTGGTCTTGGTATTCCTCGACACCACCCTTATTCGGCATTTACATTATCACGAGTACCGCGATATTCGTGGACCGAGTAGACATTATTTTACGACTAAAGTTCGACGATGGGCTTTGACATATCGATGACATCGAGAATGAGCGAGCGATGCCAAGCGAAACGCCTTGGCAAACGGAACCTGCGTGCATCGCCTCGTCATTTAACTCATCTCTGACGCATCAAGCATGCATGGACACACAACTCTATAGAGCCCGCCATTTGCAATACATACGATGACCACGTGAGTGCATGATTTCAATCATCGAATAATGCATCAGGTATATAAAGCCGTGAATTAATACGCATGGTACAGAGACAGAGAAGAACAATTAATCATTGTGAGCACTCATGCCAGAATGACGATCTTCCCCCAGCACAGCACGGCTAATGCTCGTTGCCACAGGGCATCCCACACTTGCATACAAACATACATGCTTATTGCGCATCCACCGCCTTCCATCGCAGCACTAAGTACCAACGCAATTTAACTCCAACCCAAAGAGTAATTAGTCAGGAAATATATAATAAGAATGGTTACGATCTTAATAACGAATTAACTGTAAGACGGTGAAGTGGGCGTGAGGATATTATTTATCACGTGAACGAGACGCCCCGAATTGCCCACGGTAACGTGTAATCGTGGGCATGTTTTGCATACGCTAGGGAAACATAGCCAACGGCCGCGAGCTCGACAGAGAGCCTGCTTTAACTGTATACGAAGCTCCGGACTTGGGTGACGATTATTCGTTAGATTTCTAATCTATTCGCAGTGACCAGGCGAGACTTTGTGTCGGATATTCGCGTAATTAACCATAACCGATACCGCTATGCCGTGGCCAAGCAAGCCACCCGATTGACCAAGCCTCCCTGGCCTCCGTCAAGCAAATAAACAGAGTTACACACACACATGCGGGTGCCAAGCTTGATTCGGTCTACCTGCTCCGATCCCCAGCCACGCTCCCAGTCATAACCTTCAGCGTATTGGCAAACGGTGCAATCATTCCAGTCGTAATACTCAATATTACCATCTGGTGCACACGAAATTTAGCCCCGATTTATGCATCACGACTGAGATTGGAATTAGTCGTCGACCAATCGCACGGACCGGTCGAGCGATTCTTCTCACTCTACCTTCAAAATCATCGATCGTTGTGACGTTTGAGTTTCATGAGCATTTCATATATTCAATGCATTTACGTCCTTTATGGTCCCTGGGCTTGGACCCAGAGGTCTAGCCTCTGTTTCTTCATGGATTCTCCATGCTCACTCACGTGTACGGTGATATATCATACTGACCGACTTCTCGGACTGATAAAGATGAAACTGCAAGTTTCGTGGCCATCGCGATCGAACTTAGTCTATCTATGGGTCGCATGGCAACGCGTGTCTCTGCAAAACATTTTGCATTCTTATGAGACCCCCGAAGCAGTCTATGACGAAATAAAATGTCGAATTACCCAACCATTGGATCTACGATTCCAGTGTTCGTACTGTAGAGCTTCCTGAATCTCCATTTTTTTCGGCACTCTTAACGGAGTGGCGTATGCACGTGACTCGTGCTTAAAAGTGATGTCAGGAAAAAAGGAGAAGAAAAAGCGACTGCGTGAAGTGATGGGAGTGAGGAATAAAAATAATACATAGAAACCCCATAAAAATCTGCCAATCCCACGTCCGATCAGCCGAATCCCAAGTACACTTAGAACGCAAACATATATGTGTTCACACATACATATACTGTATATTATGGGCTCTTGGTTTTCATGTATGTGTGCGTGTGTGTGGTTGTTCTCCATCCTTGTTACTCTCAGCTAAAGCCATAATAAGCTCGACGAGGGGTTAAGCGAGGGCTCGTACTTCCGGGGGTGAGCGCATGGTTGGCACGAACGGAGGGTTGGGTGATGACGATGAGATTCGGGGAGAAGAGGGATCGTTCGTGGGTTGACGCCCGGGGGCGGTGTGTTGGGGATGCATCATACACGCGGCGCTCATACCACGAATAAAAACTCGTAAGGGGATTCTCCCGCCAAAGCTACCCCACATTATCCTCCCGTTCATGTCCGGCCAACCCACGATCACTATTTCTATATACATACAGATCCTTCATCTCGCTTACGCATCCGAAATACATATGCGAACGCATGGAGATACTTTTTTTTCCCCTCTGACGAGGATCGCCATTTTTATCGCTAGAACTCTCTCCACCACGCCCGAAACCGACCTTTCCACCTCCTGTTGAACCCGCAGCCAAGCATTCGCAATCCGATCCCCCGCGTGGACATCAATCTCTATAGATATATACGGAATTGCACAACTGCATGTTACTATATAACACGAACTGCGCACAATCAAACATCCACAAGCAGCACCCCTTTCCTTCGCTTACTTTCTCACTTTGTCTCTTTGTACTCTTTGTTTATCGCTCATCCGAGCAAACAAGCGTACCATTTGATTTCCACTCGTATTACTACGCTTTTTTTTCCCCTTTTCGCCCTTGTTTTTTTCCCTTTTTTCCATCCCAATCGACTGCGGAATCATTTTTATGGAATGCTCTCATGCTCTTCCGCCAATTCACCAATTTTGCCAATTTATCGCTTTCGTTCCTGCAATCTGCACCACCTCTGGGCTCGGAGATTTTATCGGTTGCCCTTGGCTGCCCTCCGAATACCCACCGATACTTTTTTTTTCACTTCCCACCTCGGAATCCATGTCTCTTTTACCCTGCCATATACAAGTTTCCAGTTCAATCGTATCCTCCACTTTGTTTCTCTTCATCCTGTCCCGTCAATGCTCGACAAAAATTTAATACATTTTTTTTAAGTGGAATACTCTTTCTTGTTTCCTATCTCATTTAAATGCATTCGTTAATCTGAAATGCCGATCGAACGAACCAGAAGTTCTTCACCGTTCAAAATGTTTTTTTTTTCTCCTCATAAATGCGAGCATGTTTGATAATTTAAGTTGCAGTTTAGTGAGTCGTATTATCCTCAAGTCGAGGATCGACGAACCACCTCGTAAACGTCATGTCGATTATCTGTCACTGCGCAAGAGAGTTTCGACCCCCATTAGCATATTATATGGTGGAGTTTATGTACAATAACTGTTTAACGGTTACTTCATTAAATTTCCCTCTGCGGATACTCAACGGTTAACAGCTAAGCACTCCAATAATGGGACCAAAAGTTCGTTTCAGTAATATCACACAATCAATTAACTCTCGTGTACAGTAAACAATATCGGTAACGTTACAAACTATCATTACACAGTTATGTGTCAAACTCTCCTCATTTTCGTTATTGCAGTTCAACGAAATATTATTTTTTCAGTTCATGGTTCATAATATTATCGAAAATGGTTATTCCAGAAATATTAATTGAATGATTTCCCGGAAAACTATGATAGTTAAGCCTTTGAGCGCACACGAGCATATTGGGTCAATCTGACCCAAAGTATTTTTCACACCGTGTTGTATTTCGGTAAAAATGCTTTTTTTTTCGTTTTTTTTTTATAGTAAATTATGCAAATTTTATGCCCCAAATTTATTTTCGGACGAAAACGGACAATTCGTTGCTATTAAATGCTGTACAATCGGTGACAGAAAATTCCGGGGGTCAACACGACCCAGTGTGCACTCGAAGGGTTAATATTAAGGTTCCCTATCGCAGATGGCCCACGAGAAACATAATTTCCGATGCCGCGTTCAGAGTTCAAATCGAATTGAACGTGAAAATTGCTTCGGTGTTGTCCCGTCAAATTATTCCATGTTTGTTCGATCATGGAATTCGTGATTCATTACCGAGGGGCGACATTCCGTGTGTATCTTGTTTGCAAAGAGAAAAAAGGTCGTAGACTGGCGCATCAAGGGGGATATGGACCGCGAGGAGAGGTGGCAAAGTCGGTCAGGATGCAAAACGCAATGGCGTTGACGAATATGCAAGAAATCTTTGATGTGGGGTTAACGACGCGACATGCTGAGCCCAGAATCTATAGACGTACTTGCTCCCGGTTAGTCTTAGGCCTAAAGATTTTTACGGAGAGGGAGAGAACCCAGAAAGGTATTTTCGCTCCCGGCTCAAATCTGGGAACGCCACCCCTTTCGTATGCAAATTATGGAACACCTGGACCAAAGGATCTCATGGAAATCTCGGGCCAGAAGACCCGAGGGGCCTTTGCCCTCGATTTTCGTATATTACACGTATACAACGTGGCAGTATATTTCTCCGAGACCCTGCAGCTTCCAACAAACGTTCGAGGCAATGCCGATCCTTTCCTTTAGAAACTTCTTATAATTTTCGATAAATACGTCATCATTTTTATATTTTTCCACCAATTCGGAACTACTCCACGCTTAAACGCGTTGTAAAATAAATTAATTTTTTTTTTAATTCACTCAACATTTATTAAACATTTAATTTTAAAGTTAAAATTTTTTTTTTTAATTCTATTCGAAACTTAAAAAAAAAAACTTTTAAATAAACCTTTTGTACGTTTCATGGACAACATTCAAATGCAATTATCCGTCTACAAGCTCGTCTGCTAGGAATATTGTAAAAATCATGTGAGCACATCGTCTTATGAATTGAGCCGAACGTTAATAAGAGCAAACGCAGTTATCACACGAGCAACTTTTAATCTCGAAACAATCTGGAACCATCAATCAATCAACGCCATATATAGTCATCCGATTTATATTCCATATTCGAATTTTCTCCCTTCGATACATTGAGACTCCGGAAAGATTATCTTTAAATTTAAATGTGGTCAATCTTCCACATGCCTTGACAGTTTTATCTCAGGCTAGGCATGTCGACGAGGTTTGTCTGATGCGTTGCTTATCGTCGATCGCACTTGGAAGAAGGCGTACGCTTGCTTCGAGACGCGTTAATTGAACCGATCTTCGTCCTTTTCCCATCGGAAACGAGACAGAGAAAATAGATGCCGAGATGCTGCTCGGATAGCATAAAACTTCTCCCCCCGCTCTTTTCATGCAACATTTTTTCGGTCAAACTTCGAAATCAATGAAATTTCGTGAGGATCGTGAAAAAAATGCGCATGGGAATTTTTAGAAGAATTTTTTTTGTGCAATTTGTGGAATGAACCTCAAAGTTAATCAACGATCCGTACGTAAGTCAACAAAGTGACAAAGGGAGAAAAAAGATATGGAGGGAACTGGATGCGACCAGAGCGAGTGTAGAAAAAAATCTTCACACAGACTCGATATTGCGGAGCTTTCTCTGCAGCTGCTGGGCTCTTTCGAAAACGACAACGCGGACGAGTAACGAGAAGAAAATAATTAACGATGAATGTTGCCAGAGGGCACGGTTTAATGTATCACTGTATATCGATCATAACAGGCAAAATGGTCGAGATTGCCTGCTCGCACTCTTTCTCTGAAACGAACTTCCAGTAGCTCGAGTGGTCTCACAACACCGAGAAACATAATCACTTTGGAAATCTCACCTCGTCCAGACCTTAATTCATTTTCGCTTGAGACGTTCAGGGACCCTGTTACTTCCAATCAGGCAAGCAGAATTCCCAGAAAAACTTGATAAAAACATGATTTCCCATGAAGAATTATAAATCATCATAAGTTTCATATTAATTAACGATCAATAATTATCAGGTACGATGTTAATTGATCAAGGAATAAAGAGGCAATCCTTGAAACAAGTTTTTTTTTTAACGATTATTCGTTCCGATTAAAAATATATATTTACTTCAAAAGCTGCCTACACAATTCCGTCAGTCCGCGGCATTAATTTTCCAATGCAACTCAATGAATTATGCTGAATGAATATTGATCAAACTCCTAGAGTTTTTGAGAAGCTATCAGAATTGTTTGGCATTTACGCTTCGTTATCGTCCGCCATTTTTCGAAATAATTTATGTCTATTTTTATGTTCTAGGATAATAAAAGTAAATGCTTTTCGATGCAGCAGTAAACTCTCCGTCTCTGTAACGGCCGTTTCGATAATATACTTCGGATAGTAAATGTATTCAACGTTTATTCGTTAGGGCAACAGAGCCTCAGCGACCATTATTTTTTGCATCTCTTATAATTCCTCGCTCGCAGCGACCTCGAAGCATTAAATGAATTAAATTACCGATTTTGTTAATCCTGTTCCGAGCTAACGAAAGTCTCTGCTTCGCTACTCAGATTCTCCAACCTGCGCCCACTCGTCTTCTCCCTCTTTACAGCCTTCCCGAACGATCTACAATTACGTAGTCAAGCTCTTAGTATTTTCGGTGTTCTCATTAGAGTTCTCGTCCTCGTTAACTCACAGCAAAATTTTATTTAATTACTTTTTTCACCGAGAGACAGTTTACGGGCGGAAGAAAAGTTCTATCGTTTTTTTTTTTTCGCCGTGTAAGCCTTCCAGTGATTATTGCTGTGTAATAAATTCCCTTCTTTATTGCGCCAATGGGCGCCATCAGCCAACAACAAGAACCTTCTAAATGTACGAGTGATATTTTTAACGGACATTCGCAACTTGCGATTACATCGATAGGATTATCCGTGAACGGCAATTCTTCCATTCGTTCACCTGCGTCTCCCGAAACTTATTTCAGGCATCGAAAGGTAAAAACTGCACTCTGTCATTTCGAACCATTATTCCTGCACCGATGCACGCTCCAACCTCCTCCTCTTTCATTTTTGAAATACTTTGCCTATCGCACTCGATGTTCGACTGCCTCAGACTGTTTTTTCCTTTCATTCCGAATCATCACGATTTTTTCCATCAAATATTTTATTATTTGATCAATTATTAATCGGTTTCCAAAACTCGCTATCACTATTGGAAATCCTAATAAAATGAAATTTTTGTATATACGAGAAAAAAAAGATTTTTCTTCAATCTGTTTATTCAGCCACTTATAAAATATCATTGACGTTCTTGTTCCTGTTTATCCGTTTGTTCTTTTCTTTTTGGTAACGCCTCCTTTCACGCCACTTTTACGAGGGGCTACACCCCGGACCTCGAAAAATGAGTATCTCATATTTCAATTCCGCCATTAGGGCATTTCTGGCTGTGCGGTCTCTGGGTATCGTTCTCGGTTGGTTCGCGACTGCGAAACGAGCGAGTAGTGTCCCCATCGGTATTATACGCGAGGAAAAGTGGTATAGCAGGCCATGAGGAACGAAATAACGTGCGTTAGGAGCCCCAATGAACGCCCGTTTGCGTGAGACACGACGCTCGTGGAATTTTTTAATGGCGTCTCATTGCGCGATCCCCGACCGCCGGAGTTACGCTCCGACGTTTCGTTTCCCTGCCTCGTTTCGTCCAGGCCAGCTGAGCGAGTCAAAGAGGGGAATTCAGTGTGTGAGAGCGAATTGAATCGCTTGGAACTAAACAACCAAATCGAAAAACAACTTGAATCCTGTCTATTGATGAAAGAGACAACTTTTTCATGAAGTTAAAAACACAAACACACCTAAATCGCCTTGAAGATTATGAGCAACCCGTTCATTTGTATCAACAAGTCTCTTCCTCCCCAAATAATTGCTTTTGATTGCGGAAGTTCAATTCACCCTCCCTGCTGCCTCGCTGTCCCCTCCATCTTCGATTTTAACCCGAATCGTGTTGACCTTGAAAATGAATTATCTGATATCCATTCGTTTCTCTTTTTTTTTCTCGTTTTTTGGAAACTCGACAGATTTCGTACTACAATTCTTTCTGATCCTTGTTTAGGCACACGAGAATGAAAATTCATTCCAGGTTTCCTCGAAGATTCTAGGACTTAATTGTAAATTTTCACGTATCGTGGGATAACCGAGAAACAAAGGCATCCCGTGAAGAAATAATTGCATTTTTTGAGAATCCGTTTAATTGAGTATTTAATAAATTGCGAATAAAAATGACAAGAAGGTTGAGATCGTGATGACACGAGATAGTGGTATAAAATATAAAAGACAGTTCCGTACAAGGAGAGTACAATGGGGGAATGAATACAATGGAATATGACAGTGTAAATGATCGAAAGAGTCATTGGCCCCGCGTGCGCTCGCGCCATCTCCTCGTCTCTCGGTCGACGTTCTCGCGATAAAGATAAACGTAAAATTGTTATCTTTATGCGCTCGGGCCTAAGAAAGCGAAAGAGCTGGCAAGAGAGGAGAGAAAGAACCGATCCGGAGGTTTACTCATACGAGTTCGCATTTCGGAATGGTGCTTTCGTTGCCGTTCGCGTGTTGTATGCACACATCGACTCACTCTAGGCTTTGTGCCGGACGATTGAGTCATTTGGATTCCCCGTAGCTCTCACAGCTCGTCAAAAGGCAAACATACGACCAGACGAGAACGGAGCAGAACGACTGAGGGAAAAGCTCACCAAGCGATAAAGAACGAGAGCAAGAAGAAAAATAAAAATATAACTTGCCAGTGCTTACGCTTATCAGCACAAACTTATCGACGAAAAAACTCACTGAGAAACAAGTTTTATTTCGACAATTTTCAAACTAAACAAAAACAGCAACGTATGTTTTGACTGCTGCGCAGTTGTCGTAAAATGAGAATATTTCTTTTTTCCCTATTCTCTTTCAATGCTAAATCCGATGAACTTGAAAAAGACGAATAGAAAGAAAGACGAAAGGAGTATAGTCGAGTGAATCATAGTTCTAGCTCATTATTTATCGTATTCCCGAGAGTTCAAAAAGCGAAATTTTTTCAATTGATATTAAATAAAAATGTGTTCGAAATTATTTGGATTTTAAGTCGAAAGTTCCAAGACCGAGGAAGAGTCGAATTTTTCAGTGCAGATGGAAAGAACGGGCGAGGCCAGGCTTGCATCGTGTGAGTCAGTTTCACCAGCAGGATCCTGCGTACTTGCAATTAATGATAATAATTGTTCAACTGGGCTTGATGACCGTTTATTAGAGCTCGGGAGTCTGTAATTCAGGGAACGCGGTGGCGGGAGCTCGGGATGGCCAATTCGCGTCACGCATTCCCTCGTAATTTTCTCCTTTTTTCAATCATTTTGCTCGTTTCGCTTCATTTTTTTTTATTCCTATTTTTTACGTCAATTTTTTCTCTCCGTTTGCCCTCTTTCCTTTTATATTTCTTGACATTGGATTTTTATTTTCGTACTCGATGCAGGGCCCGAGGTAGTTGGCGATTTTTTCCGATTTTCAATTGTCGTCTTTCCACTATTCCATTACAATAATTACGCAATAATTTACACAATTTCGAGTATCCTCAAGCGGAATCGCTGTATGAAACTTTGTACTCATAAACAGACGTTCGCACTGTTTTTTTTTCTTCTTATTCCAACAAGAATGCTATTGACAGAAAAAAAAAAACAGTTTCAGGACGCGGCTACTAGTGGTTTTGTGACGAGAACGTAGACTGTCAGTTTTCGAGACACATGTTTCCGAAGAATATACAATTTCGCCCTCACGGGACTCAAAACATCTTTGGAAAACGATCGTCGGAGTAACGTAGCAGATGTTTTGGTGCGCAAGAAAAAAAGGAGAGAAAAAAATTAAGTTAAACAAAATACGCGAGCGAGTATCACGAGAGGCGATAACCCTAGTGAATCGGGTCGAATTGTGTCTGTGAAGAAATATCTTGTTTGGTTAAAAAAAACCTGTCTCTACTATCTCACAAGTGTAGAATTTTATATTTTATTTTTGACGTTTCTTTTTTTTAGTATCTTGACGATATTTCTTGAGCTGCTCTACGAACGCACGTGGAGTAATTATAGCGAGGAATTTATTTGTTCGCCGAGTTGGTCCCCGCTTTTCGAGAGAAAATAATGAAAGGCAGACAAATTTTACGACTTTCGGGAGATCGCGCGTCAAGGAAAAAAGAATTCTCGATATTTTGCAGGTGTTGAAAAAAAAGCAACAACAAAAATCGCTAAAATTGAATAATAAAATAGCGTAAATCTTCTATTCATTCTGCACGCACGTTTTATTCATTCATGCCCGAAGGACACCTTTAAGGAAGTTGTAAAATCGAGCATTTTCGTCCTTAAGGGTGTAGAAAAAAATGATTAGGGACTTAATGATGAAGCTAGATTGCGTGCTTGTCCGCAGGACGATTTTAGAGTGCAGACGGCACAGTTGTCTCGCGTTCTTGTGTTATGGAGACACAGCGTGTGGGCAGAGATTTCCCACAGAACGACCACAGCTGTCGGAGCATCTTTTAGTTGGCGTAGCCGCTCTTAGAGGCTTTCTCATCCAACCCTCAAATATTTTATACCCTACAGACCCAAATACACCATACGTAACGTGCAACCGCGACTATTAGCATAACGGGGAGAAAGAGGAGAGAAAAAAAAAAGATATTTTGGACGAACCTAACCGCTGGCTCCCAGGTGATATCCCGTAACGCGTCAGAGAAGGGTTCAAAATTACCTTCGATCTCGAATAGCCGAGGCGAAAACGAAAGAAAAAAACTTGACACACGCAAAGTCTCTACCAATTTATTTCCCATTGCGACCACGTGAGAGCTCAACCAAAAGGTGAATTAATTCTCTGCAATTTAATATTTACCCCAGCCCAGTCCTTACCCAACCAGTAGCCAAACCACGTTTCACCGATTTTCTCATCGATCCTGCAACAAAAATAAGAAAAATGCAAACATTAATAGAGAACCAAAGAAATTTCATATTCGATGACAAAATTAATGGAACGACCCAGTGAACTTATTATTATATGATCGATAAATATTCTTTGCAAATTTGAAAAATGTACGAGTGATCGCCGGTAGAACGTGGCGATTTTATCTCAAAGCTCAATCCATTGATTTGACGAGGACTGGACTTGAATCTATCGCCTTATCAAATAGCTATTCGAATTTGATTATTATCGTTGTTATCATTATTACGTCAGTGAATCGAGGACATAGTGGTTGATATTTAAACTGCGGAGTTAATACGCGTACGGTTCGAAAGGATATTCGTTTAATTACGAAGTTTCACAGCAAAAAGAAAGCGCGGGAAGGCCGGAATACTCGTTCGGAATTATTAAGCGCCACCGCGAGTGAGTCTCTCTTTCTCAGCCTCTTTTTCATTCGGCTCTCCGGCTCACTCTATATTTCACGAGTCTTATGTTCGCGAGCCTTCTCTCGCATCGTGATACTTTTATTTATGATTTTATTTATTTTTTGTTTACTCTTATTTAGCTCGCTCGGTTGCAGCTCCCGATCTCGCGGCGGTTTGACTCTTGCCAAAAGAGCCTCTCGAGTCTTCGGGGGTAACCCGAGCGGCCATTATAAACGCATCAGCCTCCACGTAGGACCGAGCGAATGAGTCGACTCAGATACCCCGGGGCCCACAAATTATTCCGTGTAATTTCTCGGCCAACGACCCCCACCAAATATTTCGGGCCCCTATATTATATCTCCACGACGTTCATTTTCTTTTTTCTTCTTCTCTTAGTACCTTCTTTTTTTTACATCTCTCCCGTCGCCCCTTTTATTTTCTCGTACTCCCAGTTATCTCATTTTTTTCCTTCTTCGTTCCTCCGAATATACGCCCATATTAAATATACGAATAAAAAGGCTCTGCTCGTCCCAAGCATGCATACTCGAAATTTTAAGAAACTGGACCCATTATTACCTTTCATATTATTCTTATTTGCTCCGTTTCATTTTCTCCGTCTTTTTTATTTCTATTCTTCGCTGATTGGCTCTCAACGATTGAATCTACAGCCTCAAAGCTCATTTTGGTCGATCGACAGATGCCAATTTCTTCTCAATCGATAGCAAACTCTAATAATACGATGAAAGATACGCTAACCAATCGATTCACCGTAATTCAACGTCTAGAAACAACGTTACAATATTTTCAGCTCAATTTCTAACCTCTTAATATTTTTATTGTAATTGTCTTTTAAATTTTCGTTCCCAAGATCGTGGAGGTGCAATTAAAAAAAATTTCAAATGGTGGGGGAGAGTTCAGGTATAGGTTTCCCCGAGTCGAGCAGACCATAGAAATTCGAGCTGCAGTTACACTCGCCGTCGCAATCCCGAGATTCTTTTACTCCTCTAGGGATCGGCATAGAATTTCCATAGCATTATTGGATCCTCGCGCGCGTCTCTACCTGTGCGCGAGAAAGTAACCCTTTTGCGCCAATGTATTTGTACGCGTATGGCGTGTATCATAGCTATAAGTATAATGGACATAATCCCATAGTTTGCTATCTCGCTCGTATGCAATATATCGCTGCCATCCCGATACGCCCTGTCCCGATATTATAATACACCATCAAAAGATACTAATGGCTTTGCTCGTACGTTTAGTTCGCAATATAAAGATCTTCAGCGATTCCGGTCTATGCTGAAAGAATTTCATCTTTTCATTTTTTCTTTGGCGCAATCAGGTAGCGCCATGAGAAAGAGCCATTAATATTCCTTACGCAGAGACTAAAAGGAACTCAGCAACCCTTTTTCTACGTTTTCCATTACGCCACCGAATAATCGCATTCCAAACGGTTTTTTCTAGCCATCTCATTTTTATGTGCTATGTACGCGGCTTTTGTGAAGCACCAGCCTAGCCGATCGGCTCTTGCCCCAAATTTTCATAAAAATCCCATAAATAATAGCACGGGACGTCCTTATTTATATACAATATTTATACGCCACGCATGGCCTCATATCGATGTGTCGATGACACACGGGACCCTCCGCGAATTATTTTCTAAAGGATCGGATGCACGATCCAAATGGAACGTTGCAGAAGGTATAAGGATGAATTATTATCTTCGAGACTTTTCTCGATGGGTGTTGAGTTGGAATGGAAAAATGTGTGTTTTTTAATTATTTTTAATTTTTCAATAAAATTCGATGTTTTTTTTTCTGGTTGAATGAAATTCTTTTCGCATTCACTTCCGTGTTTAAGCTAATCCGCTAGACAGTCAAAATTTAGGCAGGAAGGAGAATAAAAAGTGAAAGGTTGAGAGATTAAGAGTCGGCAAGTCGAGACGTTGAAAATCAGAGAATGGTGTTAAGAAAAAGAAAAAAAAAGGTGAAAAGAGAAGGAAAAATCGTGTCTCGTCTGCGGGAGAAAAGAAAATGGCGCGAGCAAATACCGCGGACCGTACGAGGCGAGCGCACTAAATGTAACCTCGTTACGAGAAGGTGAACGGTGGGAAAACGCAGCGGAAGAGAGGCGAACCCGTGGCGCATCAGTGCGAGAAAGCGAATCCCTAAAAATTTGGTGAGATCAAGAGAGATAGCGGATCAACAACGTCGTTCGTGCGGAAAACTCACTTCCGCTCGTTCGACGCACATTCGAATGCTCCAAAGACCGTACACCGAGAATCCAGAGAAAACCGCGTCCATGTTATTACCAACGAGTTATGGCGGAAACATGTTATAGCTCGTTAAATTTACGTATGCGGCTGTGCACACGCACGCTCTGTATTGTTCGTCAATGGGTGTCGCCAATTGCTCACTCGCTCGTCGAATCTACGGATGGACATTCCAAAAGCATCGATAAAAAAAACCCGAAGAAGTGAGACGAAAAGAGAATTTTGCGCACTTTTTCGATTCCTCCGGGTCATTCAGAATTAATGTACACAGTTTCGATACTACGGCCTCAGCTTTAATGTCAAAACGTCACCGCATAGACGACCAATGGGAATGAACGTTGCAGGCGCGTTGGTTAGTATTTAAAACCGATGTATCCATCGGTATGTGCAGCGAAAGACTCGAAATATAAAACCGGCGAAAAAAAGCCTGACTCATTGCTTACATTGAAAAACATTGTTCCGTCGTTAAGCGCTGGCGATATATGGAGTCCGGATGCTTCGCCGCAGTTGCTAGTACTTAGCAGAGTCTCTCACAGTATTGCAATAAAATGGTAAAACAAAAGGTCTTTAACAACGCTGTTCTCCGCTATTATTACTCGATCTCACCCGCTCGCCCGATATGGACGGTGCGTTGGAGCAAGACAAGGAAAAAGGAGAACTAAAGTCGGAAGAAAGAAGCGAGATGGAAGAGAAGAAAATAATAAAAAACGAGAATAAAAAAAACGAGTGAGGGAGAGGAGAGAGACTAAAAAGAAGGTACAGAAGGGTCCGAGAAGGAGCACGGCGCTCTGAAAGGGGTTGAGGATAAATTAAGTGGAAGGGCTGGTGGGGTCTCCGTATGAGAAGAAAAATATTCGACCCCGGGCTTTGTACAGACCGATGCACAGGGGAAGACCATGGGCATTCCCCTCAACAAGAATCGGCGAGAAATATTCAGAGTACGAAGACTCCACGCGTGGATGAGAAAAAACGAAAATTTAAAAAGTTGAAAAAGGCGCTCAGAAAAAGACTCGATTAAAAAAGAATAGACTGCGAGCGAGAGAGAGGGAGAGAGGAAACGAGAAGGAGAACAGTGATGCTTATACAGAGTGAGAATGCCTTGAAGTCTGCAGGAGGGCTTGGATGCATCAAGAGAAGCAGCCCAAGCCGAGAGGCCCAGCCGAATTTGATGGCATACAATATTGCCCAGACAGCGAAGCTGCAGCATCACCAGCAGCGACTGAAGATATCAATCAACGGGCCCATTGTGCTTAAGGATAATTTGACGCGGAGCTGAAAGAGCTGCAAAGATCTCAAATTCGAAAATCGGATATAATGGGGGCCCGTGCAGTGTGATGCTCTAACCCTTGTTCTCTTGGAATCCACGGGCCATCCTCTGGCCCGATCCACGAGGCTCTTTTACCTCAAACCCCTTTTGGCGTCGCTGCTTCAGTCATTCAGCTATGGCTTTTGATCGAGAGGCATGAACAGCAAAGCATCAAGGCACACTCGATTCAAAGCGCGGAGTGTTTAACTTGCCACGTTTTTTTCAACTCAGCCTCGTCTCTCGGACATAATATTCAACGTCTTATCTTATGGATAACTTTGTAGCTTGTACAGAGAAATGAATAATCTCAAGTGCGTGACGAATACAAGACGTGACTCTATCTCCATTCCGAGACATCTCTCTTGCGTTAATCTACCGAAGACCAGAGACCGCAATGGCGTTGCTTGCTTACTGTGGATGGAATAAATGATTCGTTTGGTAAAGGGAACCTGGAATGTTTTGTCTGATGGACTTTACACGAAGAGACTCTCGAAAATACTGTCGCTTGCTCGCCGTCGGCAAACTTCTGTCATTCTTTATCCCTCTTTCTCTCAACCTAACGTATAGCTAACATATCACTCAATCGGCTTTATTATACCGCATCGTTTGCCACGCCGAGATTTTCCCAGCAGGTATTTTTTTCTATAAAGAGACCGCCGACGACGACCTTTCACAGGGTAGAAAATATAGCTATCGAGGCATCCTTTATTTACCACCACAGCGAGCTCTCTGCCCATGTCAGTCCATTACTGTCGAATATATAGAAACCGAAGAATTCGGATTCAGTGCTTTTTAAAGATGTCGTTAGGATCCTGTTAGATAAAACGATACTCGTCACTCATCTTTCACTATGGAACGTACCTACGAAAAGTCTTTTTCAATTTTTCAACATTTCTAGACGCACGAGGTGAATTTTAACATATTACGGAAAAATCGTTCGAGTCGATAAGAAAAACGCATCACATGGGTCGTTAGCTGGAGTGATTTAATGGCTGGCTCGAGTGTCACCTATAGACGTAAGTCCTGGAAATCTGAAGACAGTGCATCCCGAAAAAGGAGAAAAACAGAACGTGTTGATTTTGTTTCTCATTCGTCCACCGTAAAATCTCTTTCGTGGCCCAGAACTAAATGAAGGTAGAGAGTGACCACGATCGTAGTGTAAGTCCCCTGAAGGAGGCTCACGATGAATTATTAAACCCGATTAAAGTTCCTCGCTAACGATTCGATCGCGTGCGATTTAAAGTCCGCATCATCCGTCACTGTCAAATTTGCACAATTCACCTCGCCCCCTCTCTCTCGCTTCTCTTTTACGTGTCCGATGCGTGTCTATTTTGGGAGTGAGCATTCGGAATTTATCAAGTGTCTTTCTCTTTTATTATTTCTTTTTCGTTCGCCCCCGCCGAATGTCTCTCGCGGTAGTAAAAATTGAATCGAGTGAAGAATTGATAAGTTCGCAAAAATCTGAAATTTATTTCATTTTTGACTTTCTCTCGTAACTCGCCGTACCTGTCGAGACATTTTTCATCTTCGTCAGACTTGTGGGATTAAGATTTAGTGAATAAAATTATTACCCAATAAATTAAATCGATTCCGACCGAGGACAGACCACGACTGATAAATCAGTTTAGTTGCCAAATTTTTTCATAAAGATACCCGAAATATTTAACGACTCCGAGTGTATGAATAAATAACAGAAAAACAGACATTTTTCGGGCCATCTTCAAAATGGTGACAAAATTTCCAAAGCATCTCCACGTCTTGTGCTCCTTCCCGTTTTCATAAATACCGGATTAAGGAATGTGCAGGGAGCTAGATGCCTGGTATATCCTGATGCCCGTGAATCGGCGGTAAGAAGAACGAGAAATTTAATTTAGAAATAGGCTCACAGCGGAATCAAGTATGGTTTAAGCGATGCCGTCATATTTAGCTACCTGGTCTACCTGCGGCACGCGTTCAACCGCAATCCAAGCGGCTCAGAAAGAATTTTTCTTTTTCGATCACAAACGTACAATAGCGGCGGCCTCGAGAGGCTTAAGAACCTCGGGGAGCACCTTTCATTGGGGAAAGAAAAAAAATACTCTGTGTACCTGCTGTTTGCCGCGAGCGGAACAAAGTGCAGGCGCACGAAGAGTGCTGAATACTCCGAGGCTCTCATTGAGAGCTCTGAGTTCGACTTTTAACAGGTGGATACTTATTGTACGTCAATACTGCATTATTGTGTGACGTGATGAGTCGCCACAAAATGTGTTTGAATCACCGGTCATTGTGTCGTAAATCATATACCTGCTCGAGAATCGATACGTGTATACCTTTTGCTTGCTTTCAACTATTATTTTGGTGCAATTACGAAATTGGACATTTCAAGGACTTGGTAACCGTCGAACAAGGTGCCTGGAACTATTGATATTTGGCTTACCTGTTGCCCAACTTCATCGATGTTCAATGCGAGGATTTTCCTTCACGGAACGATAGCCGTCGGCTCAGTGAGCCTCCACGTTGCTCGAGGGAAACCGATTAATCAATCGTTTCGATATTTCTTGTATTCATCTTTTATTTATTTATCGGGAGTCCCGCTTAGTTTCAATTTTTTTTTTTACACTCCAATCGCACTTCATGAAGTTATATTTTTTTTTCCCCCGATAACGAATTTCCCCAGACAACACTACCCGCACTCGGTACGGAGCGATATCACGAGTCCAGAGTCACTCGGTTTTATAACCCGAACGAACTTGCATCGTCGTCAACAAGTTTTTTCGAAACTAAATTCGAAATAACTTTTTTGCAAGATCGTAAATTTACGATCGAACAAACAATTGTCTTAGAATTCATAATCCACACACGTTTCGTTGCCCGGGTAATGAAAATACGCGGATTAACGAATGCCTCGATCTACTGACGAATCGAAAAACCAGACGACACTTTGGAAATTTCCCTCCGAGGTAGATAAAGCCTCTTGACTCCGAACAATCGTCGGCAAGTTTCATCCTCACGTGGTTTCGCAAGAACTCGACATACCGATCAATCGAAATAGCCAAGTTCATGTCGATGGCGACGTTGATAATTATGAGAACCATTAAAATTGCGTCATTTGTTACGAGATAGTGGATTGTTATCACACAACTGCGTGGAGAGTCTTCGGGAGCTGTGATCTGGGATGATGAGCGAGTTGGGTGATCAGAGTGTGCACTGTTCGTTCTGTTGATCTCGACTGAGGCTGTTGTCCATGTCAGGCCGTACGAAGAAGGTTGTAAGTGAACGGAGGTAGTCGCGCAACGTCACAAAGCTCTGTGCAAGTAGTAGCGTTTGGGTGATACGAGTCGGTGGAGCTCTACTCCTCGAGGATGAAGAACTTGCTCTGTCGTAGTGGTGTTGGTCGTCATTCGGTGTATCTATCGAGTACGCGAGATAGACAGGAGGAAGAACAGCAGCAGGAAGGACGGTGGTGGGCACCCGCTCTTTTCGACCCACCCCGACGATCTGCGTGTCCGACGATGCCGCGCTCTGGCCGTACAGTCACGCTAGTAGTCCTCGGTTGCCGCGTACCTCCGGCTCTCTTCCATCGTCGTGCTTCGCCGTGGTCCCGCCGATTCGCAGCCATCGTTGTGGTGGTGGTTCGCGACGATGGTGGTGGTAGTATAGTCGCGTTTGGTAGAGTCGCACGGTAGTGGTGGCGGGCACTCCACCAACTTTGACCAAGCTCCACAACCCCACCCTGGAAGCATCAATGCCCCCACCAAGTATCACGTAATCGTGCCGACCCCGCCCCACCACCGTCGCTCTGATCCCCTCTCCTGAGAATCCGATCGTTTCAAGCATTGCGAGCTTCCGCGAGTTGCCGTCAAATTTGTCGCTACTCTACGCGCGTATCAGCGTCACGACGCCGAGCGTCGCTCCGTTGCGTGCGACGCCGCACCGTATGAAGAGAGGGCGAGAAGTATATTCTCGATAAAACGAAAGGCGAAACCCAACTTTCGCCGATCCCCCCATCATTTCCCCTACTACGCTTTCTACCCCTCTCTCGTTTTCTCCCACCCTTCCGATATATTCTCTTCACTGCACTCCCTCTCGACGAGGTGCTTTTAAAACCCAATCCCTAGGGTGGGAATCCTCATCTCGCGCGGGGAAATTTCTCCACTTTCTGGAGTGGGGGACAAAACGCTTCGGCTATCTGACCTGTCCGCGTCATTGAGCTCGATCTCCCTCTCTCACTGATAACGCGATCGTTTGTTTTTTTTTTATAAACATATTGTAGCTCAAACATTCCCGGCAAACTTTTTTCTTCACGGTATTGCGATAAGTTAATATTTTTCCTACTTCCAAATTTCCACCAATATCCCCCAAAAATCTCGCAATTTTTTTTTCGAGTTTTTTTTTTTTGGAGCTTCTCTCGTTTGTTTTTCAAGCACCCACGAAATATTCACGTTTATTATTTTCGTTTGCCTCTGCTTTTAGACCGCAGCTCCTCGCGCGAAAATAGCAAAAATCTTTAATTCTTTGAAAAATTGGCGAAATTCATCCTCAACGTATTCTATGCCCGATGATAAATAAAATCACTGTTAAGCACAATCTAAGAAAGTCTGGAAAAATGAGTGGTGACAGCTCTCGTGAAGCATCGTTCGTTGGGCTTAACGTTTAAATCAAGAAGTTTTGGTATCGCGGCGTGTATTCCGCAAGCCTGAATATCCCAACGACGTGACACATCGAGTAACCAATTCCGCGTCGTTCGCGCGCTCCCAACAGTTTATTTCGTTCGTGACGGATAACAGATAAATTATCTTATCAAAAGACTAGCCTGTTTATCAGTGCCATGCAGCCCACCCCCTTTTTATCGCACGCAGTTTATTTGTGAACCTGATAAATTATTTATCACCGTCTCTGCACATTCTTGAAAAAAAAATAATAAAAAAATTAAAGAAAAAAAAAACATTTCCACATGCGAACTCGATAAACCGGAGCATTTCACCAAATTAGCTTTTTACGAGGTTGCCATTATTCGAGATTAACGCTTTACAGAAAGACTTCTGTGTCTTGATATAATAAAACTATTTTATTTGCTCGTGACTTTGAACTTTTAGTACTCTCGAATTAAATAAGGAAAAAACAAAGTGTAATGGCTCTGTGGATTTCTTAAATTTTTCAAAATTTCTTAATGATCACGTGGCACCCTGTAACCTCTGAAAGTAACGTGATAACACTATAAAATCAGTGAATAATATCGTTTTACCCTGATGAATGGAATCACCTCTCACACAATGGAAAAAATGAAATAAAAATGCGCACTAGCGTGACACTCGAGCACGCGAGATTATAAGTTTAGCGACGAGGGGTCAAACGGATCCGGCAAAAGTTTCCACCGAACTAGACGAAAAAATGAGTATCGGCGTTTCCGACATTCCTTACGGAATATGGTTACTTTGTGACCGGTCGAGTAAAGCGAGAGATTGAGAAATTTTCGAAAAATGATGAATGACATGTCGGATGAAAAAAGAAAGATGAAAAAAACGAGGGCTAAGCGATTTTGGGTGATGGTTGCGTTAGCACGATGGAAGGGTTGTGGCACGCGCGTTCGACTGGCTTCCCTCGGTGATGACGGGTCCGAGTTGAGCGAGAACACGCGCTCTTCCCCTTATTCGCGCAACTTTCCCTATTCTCGTGCTCCTCGCCAATTCTCCTCAACGTGTCCTCCCCCCTCCATTTGGTTTAATACGAAAGAGAGCGTGCTCTGTGCACTCCCCCACCTTGAGGACGTTGGTACGCTTCGTGGAGTCGAGGAACGGTATAAGGAAAGTCAGAATTACTTAGCGCGGAGGGCACCGAACAAACCTCGCCAACAACTGGCAAGATGGACAACTACAGCAGGATGATGAGGACAAGGAAGAAGAAGACGACAACGACAACGCAACGACGATATCATGATGGTGACGCCCCACCATGACGTCCGTCGCTCGCTTCTGAGTTTCAAACTCCGCCTAGTGACGTTCACCGCGCACCACCTTGCTCCGAAGCTTCGGGCGATGCAAAAAAAGCGTGTCAAAGAAACGATAGGTGTATAAGCGGAAAAAATAAGGATTGGGAGGAGAAAGAAACGCATGTGACGAGTGCTCGCTCGTGCAGGCGGAGGTGGTAGTGCTGCTATAAGTATAGCGCCCTCTCCAACCCCACCACCGACAGTCTCGCCTGCACGCTCTACTGATGACGAGACCCCGCCCCCGCAGCTTTATATCAGATCATCCATCTCTCGCCTCTCTCTTTCTCTCCCTCGCTGCCATACCGTCCCACCCCGATCGGTACCTACCCCATCAAACCATACTGACTATTTTCTAGACCGACCCCTTAGCTTTTTCCCGCAATTCGTCTTCTCAACAGCTTTCCTACGGAGTTACCCCAACTTTTGTACAGAGGACGCTACCCTGGCACTCGGAGTATACCCGCCAGTGGAAACTGCAACCCCTCAACCACCTTTCTCCGCCGTTATCGTCGTTCTCCCCTTCTATACGTTTCGCCAATCTCTCGGTGGATGGCAATGCTGTTCCCATCATCCGAGATCGGCTATCGCAAGTCTCTCACCCAGACTCTTCACCTCGTATCGCTCTCATCGCATCCCTGCGGAAACTGTAGATCAGGATGGGATCTGACAGGAATCCTTCCCTACCAACCGATCGCCTTCCAATTGCTCCAGCCTAGTTCAGAGATTTCTCGTAGGGTGGCTCAACCGCCACGACACTGTGCGGATGCTGCAGCATCCATGTAGCCCCCGGAGCCTCAACTTTTCTCGTACCCATGAGATCGAAATAGTCTAATCAAAATATCAAAAATTGACATGATCTCTTTTCATTATTCGAAAAACTATCTCAAGAATCCAACGTGCCTGTCTGTTTCCCATATTTTCGATAAATAAACTACCAACATTTCACTTCCTCTCTTTATATTCGATTTTGGCATCTGGAAAGTAAACATGACTCGACATTCTTCATTCGCCAATCAATAATTTCGAGGCCCAGATTAATTTTATTCATCACGTAAGAATGGGTACGATATCCATAAACGAAATATAGTTTTATGGCTCAAGACTTTCCAATCTCAAATAAAAGGTGTTAAAAGTTTATTTATATAGGAGCACTCTAAAGTTATAATCGAATCCCCATCGACGGACAAATAGTGTTTTAATTGATGCTTTTTCAAAAAGTATTCCTTCGACCTCGTCACAATAGGCCATATATTTATTCGTCACCAACATGAAATACCCGAACTTGGCTCTATGAGCCATGCCAGCTCGTACGGTGTTTTGCATTTTCTGGTTCTTTGTTAATCATCCAATAACTGCCACGGCAGCACAGAACGGATTTTTCATTTCCATATGGCGCGTAGAATAATCTCAAAGCACAAGAAAAATGTGCATTCGTATTTGGTTATTGCCTAATTATCACGTCTAACTGTAAATTAGCCCTTTATTCATAAAAAAGCAAAATCCATTTTTTCCAAAATTTTCTGATCTGTTTTTTTTTTCCCTAAAAAAAAAAAAATTAAAAAAAAATAAACCGAAAGAAGATGCAGTATCGGTTGTGTTCGAGTTTCGAGTTCAGGTTCGCAATCAATGACCATAAAAATCAGGGCCTGCTCCTTTCGGCATTTAATGGCAAAACGAATTATTTGACAATTTTCTTTTTCGTCGGAAAGTTAATTCGGAGCCACAAAATATGGATAATTTACTGCAAAAAATGTCTCTTCAAAAAAATAACGATAAAGAATGTTGTTCTCGACTTGAGGGCTGGAGATAAAATGCAGTGACTAACGGTATCGTAAACGAATGATAGTGAAACCCCGTGGAGTGTAACAGTGTCAAAGAAATCAAGACAAAGCGTTTGTTTCACTTATCATATATTGGCGGACGATGATACGATGAAAAAAACGTAAGAATGACTTTAGGATATTTTTTCTCTTTCCCATCGGTGGATTATCCGGTTTCAACGAGGCAATTCGGCTTAACCGAGGGATATATCTCCAGGGAGAGGTGAATCAACGAGCTATCAGTGGCTATTGGCCAGAAACGTGGCAATCGGATAGCCCACGGGGGGGAGGGGGGATGTGGATGGCTCGGTGTGCAGATTGCGCGAGCAACTCCCAAAGCACGACCTCTCTATATGTATCCTCCGTTTACGATCCACCGGATTAGTCGGGCTCACTCCCGCGTCATGCCGCATAATTGATTTTACCTCGAAATTCTAAACGTTTCAATCTGGCTAATGGTACGTTTCCGCAAAGCTTCGGCGCTTACACGAAAAATGGGAAAATCCATGGGAATCCCACCAAAAACATTTCATCTAAAATCTTCAGCAATTTTTTTCCAGCGATAACATTTCAACGTTGACGAAACAAATAAACATCCCAAAAGGTTGATTTCTCTGTATTTTCCATACGATCGAAAGCAGAACATTTATTTTTCATTTTCCTTCACACACCGGTCACGTTTTTTTTTCCAGATCATGAACTTCGCGAAAACTGTAGATTTTCTCTGCTTTTCTTAGTCAAAGTTTGCCCAAATTAACGCAAACAATCTCTAGACCGATGAACTATATTTCAAAGAGATAAGAAAACGAAGCAATGCAACGTTCGAATTTCTTGGGCGAATTGAATTTCAATTCAGTAGCTTAGAGTCCCGTGATAATCGGAACGTTTTTCGCGGGGCTTTAAAAACCAATTTTGACAGGAGCATAATGATCTAGAGAATTAATTAAATTACTGTTCTCACGTACCTAAATTTGATGTCAAAGTCAAGGGAGAAGCACGACTGACACAAATCACATAATTGCAGCGACGTGTCGTACACGTAACTCGAATTGGACGGTCACATCATGTTGGCAGCTGGCACAAAACTGACCGGCACGCAACGTACGTCCGTCCTCCAGATTCCCGAGCACCCGAGCCTCTCTCAAGACCCGGGTGCCGTTTGTTCTTCTCTCTGTTAGAATCGCACGCCTCGCCTGAATCGAAACCCTTGCCACATACGCCCTCCTAAACAAAAAAAGTTCATTCAAAGGATGCACGTTTTTAAAATTCCTCTTAAACATCATTCTCCCAAAACTCCTACTATAACGTCAACGCAATCTACACCTTCCGGCTGCCCCTCTCCTGAGTCTGATTCTTAGCCCATCGTAAATTACGCCACGAATTTTGGCTTTTCGTTGCTTTCACGAACTCTCGAGGAATACAGAAGTTTCAGTTATCAGTTTTACTACTCAACGATCCATCGACAGATAATTCTGGCTGCTCCGGTTTTTATCTTAGAATAAATCTAACCGACTGGATGTCTGAATTGCTCTGATGTCATCCCTCTCGGTCTCTCACTGTCGACTTATTATTCGTTGACTAATTTCTATTTTATTTCGTCAAAACTAATGCTTTGGCATTTCTTTTCGATAAAAAATGTCTCCACGGAAAAAAAACAAAAAAATACATATTCACCGGAAAACAACGGTTTGACAACAAATTAATGCACTAGAAGTTCAATCGTCCTCGATGACTTACGACACAGAGAAATAATTTCGTTTGATAAATTCCTGTGCACCTAAAAAAGTCGTCAATTTTCTGAAAACTTTGAGCGCGCATTTGGATTTCTTGTAGAGAATATATAGGAACGACAATGCAAACGAAAAGGAAGAATAACAATAACAAGGCGTGTCATCGTTTCGACAGCAACACATCGTAAAACTGGCGGTTTAACAGCTGGAGCGTCGTGAACGCGATTTTCAAACGATCGGTTACGGCAACGACAGCTCTCTGATCTTTAAACGAGAATCTCTGATCACCGGAAAAGCCATTCGATGCTTTATGGCTTCATTCGTTTCCTCTCCATAACGCTCCCGCGCGATTGTATTTTTCACGAACCGGTGTACGTTCAATGAAATAAAATAACAAAATCCACTCAATGATCAAGAGGAATCGAGTAAATCAAGTTTTCCGACAGAAAAACTTGAATTGAAATAAATAATATTTATTTTCCATCGACAACTGAATATCCCACGGCTAGACCATGGAAAAGAGTTGCTTTTGCTCGAATCCAATCCTCGGAAGACATAATCGTATATTACAACATCGTTCATTATATTTTATTATTTTTCTTCTTCATAGTCACGGACTAAATATGCGGATCCTTAAAATTCCGTTGGATGGATTTTAATTCGAAAGGGAAGATGCGTGGAAAATGTCAGCTTATTAGGGTCTTAGGATAGTGTACGAGCCCGTGGGATTGGAACAAGTTACGATCATGAACGTTCATATTTCGAGCACAAAGAGGACGCAGTGTCCGAGAAACCAGAGAGGGTTGGTCGTGGAGCACTCGTATCGTATAACTGTCAGAGAATTAAAAATATTCAAGTTAGAGAGAAACCAGGGAAGAAAGACGTTGTAGTAGATTCGAGATAGTTAAGTCTTGGGCTTAGAGAATCGAGAATAGTTCTAACGCGGCAGGTGGATCGAGCTAAAAAGCCAGACCGACCAGACTCCGAAAACCTCCTCGAGGCCCTTCCAAATAAACTATCCAACGGGTGTGTTCGAGACTGAAAATTTATCTATCGCTACGAAAGCATCTAGGACCGGAGATTTTTTTCCCTCTGTCAGTCAGCGAGCTCGGCGTGCCAGCAGAATGCAACAGGTGAACTTGAGCGTGGGACCGTTTTCATTCCAGAATTCTTTCTTTTTTTTTCATTCGCTCAGTCTCGGACAGGCTTCCGGAAGAATAAAAATAAACGACCACGAACCAATCTGACGAAAAATTAAATTCTCAACTGTTTATTTCCTAGCTCAACGACAAATACCCAAAGATAACGAATCCCAAGTCCAGCAAAAAGTTCGAAAATTATGAAAGTTTTTTTTTTCTTTTTTAATTCGAAAACTTTCAATAAATATGACAGCACGCGTGAATTAGCATGATTGCCCATTCATGTGGGTTTCTTTGAACTCGCTGCTGAATGCTATTCAAGGCATTAGGCTGATAAATGAACTCGAGATGTCAAGAAAACTCGAAAAGAGTGTGAACGAAATCGAGCAAACCCTCGTCAAACGTTACTTCGGGCTATTCTCCTTTTATTTATCTTTTTCCCCAAAACCAGCTGATTCCTCCTATTCAATTTTTGATGCTACATTTTGATATTTATTATTCGAACGAGCCTCATCTTTCTTTACAACCTTGTCACAGTTTACCAAAAAAAAATGTTACGTCATCACGAAAGAAAAACATTCGGTGCCTTTTTCATTTGTAACAAACACAAAAGCACATGGTTTCACGCTGTAGAAGGATATGGACCTAGTTTTGTTTGTTCTGCATCTATTTGGAACTTGAATGGTTAGGTATTCCTTTAAATTCTCGTGCATCTGTTTTCCGGGTATGGAAAAAAATACTGTAGCACGAGAGCGATGCAACTAGTTGAAAAAATGAGTCACGGATCACGTTGCTTTTATAAAAAAGAAAAAAAAAAACGATCGAAGATAACCTTGTCCTTGTACTCGCTTCGCACGCTGTGGCAGTAGTTCGCGGTCATTAATATTCATGGTGCATCGCCATTTCCTATTAGCCTCCATTTTAAAATCCGCACGTCCATCCGACCTCTCGTCAAACCGGCGTACTAATAATCGATTTTTTTTATTCTTTCTTCTTCTCCCTCTCTCTCTCTCTTTCCTCCGGCCTCAGTTTGTTATTTTCTTGATCAACTCTTGCAAAACCTCCCACGCATCGAAAATGCGGATATATGCTTTTGTAAAAAATGGTTACTCGTGCTCGACATGACAACGATTCAAACATTGGAGAAGAATTGTTGAGAAAGTGACAACTGCAAGAATCAGGACCGAAATCGTTGACTGGTGAATCCAAAAATTTTCTTCATTTTCTGAGCAAACATTTTATTTTTAACAACAGCTGCAAAGTTTATAGAAATCCTGTAAACAATATTGATTGTATACTCGCCGAATTCTGTCGTTAACTAAAACTCAAGGAATTCAAATTCAAAACAATATTTTTGATTTGCTGAACCGCAGAGAACAACAAGCAAGGCTCATTACTGATTTGCTATCCGGCAACTCTGCGTCTCATCGCTGTCCACAGCGAGGAGAATTCATTGT
Source organism: Campopleginae sp. 14b (assembly GCA_030522525.1). Lineage (NCBI taxonomy): Eukaryota > Metazoa > Arthropoda > Insecta > Hymenoptera > Ichneumonidae > Campopleginae sp. 14b. Next base: position 387,739 of record JAPYYS010000001.1, read on the forward strand.
TGTTCTTTGCGGTTCAGAAAATCATCGCTGCTTACTGCGGGACAGCAAATCCGCTGGACAGCGATGAGATGTACTGCGGCGCAGGGGACAGCGTTGAGACTTTTTGCACCGCAGTAGAAATGCATGAAACTTACCAGCTACAGCGAGGTCCTTCGTCACCCTCCAAAAGTTATCTAATCGAGTGGCTTCGGCTGATTGAGCATATTCATTTTCTTTCTTTTCGTCGTCCGCATCCTGCAAATCTGTTGTTAATGTCACAGCCTCAACGACAGATTCGTCGCTGGCGTTGTCCTCCGGTAGTCGTGGGGGTGACCATAAATTCTTTCCTTCACCGATTACTTGTTCTAACGACATCTGGACGTCGCAACGTGTTTTTTTTTTCATGTTTTTTGAGGAGGAACATATTCCTCTTTTCGGCGTGCACTTCTTTCGAGAAAATTTGCCGATCGGGCGCGGCAATTTCTCCCGCTGCATCGATGCTGTACCGCATCAATTCCTCTCGATTATCTAGAAACAAATGATTTATACGGTTATCATTAGTGAAAAACTATGATTTTGTAAATGCATATATATATATATCAGGATGTACTTGCCACTGTTTTTTTTTTATATGGACGTAGTGACAAGATTTTTTTTTTGTCACTTTGTCAATCCACGTTACTCGCGCTTTATCTCCTTCCACTCGATGGTTTTTCGGAATTAATGTCAATTCTGAAACGTCGAACATCGCTTGCTGAGTGGACGCACGTGGTCCTTTCGTGGTTTTTTTTGTTTCTTCGTAAACCACGAGGGCATATCGCCCTTTCACTTTCGTCGCCATATTATTTGCGAGACGATATCGCAATTGTACGCACAAATCGAGAAAACACACTTTTTTGTTTTTATTTTTTTCGAATGAAAACTGGCGATGATTAAACTTTTTGACAGTTTTGTGTGAGGTTAAGTTGATTGAGTGTCCGGTTAGGCGGAAGCATTGCTTTTCTAAGCGTGCGCCGCGTGCGGTGGTCACACCGAGAGTGCCACTGCCAGAGGATATAGCTATATTTTGATGAATATAGATATACTCAGAAGAGAGCAGTGGCCGAGTTGATCGTTGATTTTTCTACCCTATTCAACCTCCTTTCGATCCAGCTTTTGTTTTTCCAGCCTACACAGCCTCCTCTCGATCTTCATTGGATTCAAAGGAGGTTTGCGGAGGGTAGAAAAAACAATTTTAGGTGAAAATGAGGTTGCGTAGGCCTATGCTGAGGCCCAAAGGAAGTTCGGTAGATTCAGCAACAGCCTTAAATCCCTCCGAATAGGCCCAAGTGGAGTCAAAGGAGAGTGGCGGCTCGTGTATTACCAAAGAAATAGGCTCACGAGGAGTTAAAGGAGGGTCCAAATTTCGACTCGGGGCTGCATCGTCAGAAGCTAAACCAAAAAGGTTTTGCTACGAGAGTTCAAAAAATAATTAGTGAGTATGATTTTTAACGTGATCGTTAAATTTTGTGTACAATCAATAGCAGCAACGGTTTGCCCACTTCTGGATATATCTGCCTCTTCAGAATTGACTTATATTTAGTTTTATTAGCACGAACGAGAGAGAGAGATGAAGGAGCGAGAAAATCGAACTCTAGAAAATCGTTGAGAAGGCCAATCATCAGCGATAGGTTGATATACGAGCCCGTAATTAACAGCATCTCTCTGACCCGGTGACAGGACTAAAGCGTTAAGTTGAACGAGCTACTGCAAAACTCTGCTGGAGCTCCTGAAATCCTATAACTCCGGATGCCCTTTACAATATTTGCATGCATCCATATAATTACACCCGAGTGCATGTTTTTCCATATGAATTGAAAGGTCGCCATGTGATGATTATTCATTCGCATTAAACTCGGCATGAATGTTCGCATAGAAACCGAATTTTCTAGATTCAACGATTTCTCTTTTTAATTAGTCCCATCTTCGAAATTCATGAACGTTTTGAATTCCCCGTCAGTCCAATTAGCTCGAAAATAATCGGACTCGCTTCAACCGTTCTATTATTTTTTTTCCGTTAAATATATGAATCGTGACGTCCGATCAGATATAATTACAACTGAATCATTCACAATCCTCAACTTTCCGACTAATTCAAGTGAAAGTTTTGACTGTCAAGTCTAACAAAAAACAGCATTCAATTGCGCTAAGTATAAAAAATAAAAAAGCAGTGATTCTCACATTGTCTGCTCTAACACTTATCATATTTGAGAGTACTGCGTCAACGAGATATGAAAAAAACGCTGAATTATTCAATTTTAATAATTTTCATTCCGAAGGAAATCTCTGATGAATAAGTAACTACGTACGTGACATTACCTCGATGATTCACGAAGATGGAAATAATTGGGTGTTTATACACACGTGCCACGGATGACGTGATTTTTTGTGCACGCACACATAGGACAGAGCGTGCTAATATTAATATAAATAGTTGAATAGGTGAAAAAATCACGTCACTCACATCGCTTGGTCCAGAAAATACCAAATAATAATAATATAAAGCTAATATAATTAATATCCTGTAAGTATAAAATTTCCGATGGTATAACACGATAGTTTGGTTTATAAAGAGATGCGAGATTGAGCCATTAACAGTCTCGATTCCCGAGCCAAACAACAAAGATCGGCCTTGGCTATTCCGTGCTCGGAACGTGCGATGACGTATGGAATGTGCAACGATTGTTGTGCATCTCTACACCTCTCGCTCCGACATAAGATCGACTTTGGACTTGGATTGATTATCTCTGACTCGAGCACCTGACTACGTCGGTGTGCGGCAACGTTTCTTCATATTTTTATTATTTTTCCATTACTCACGTTCTTGGGGAGTGAGTATAAACTTGGAGTGAAAACATCAAAATAGTAACGAGGCAAAATCATTACTTTTTACCGTCTATTTCTCCTGAGAAGTACCTCGCGCAATATTCATCGTTAATTACTGATTTTAACGAGAGGAACCGTTTTAATGAAAATACTCAGGCGATTTTAATTTTCATTCAAATTGGAATATCGTTTGTTTCCAAGCGTGTCAAGTGTAAACTATCGCATAAATAATCATAGCCTCATCTCGTATTCACTGTGGAGTATTTATAGAATGCACGCATGCAGCACACTCTTAGCCACTAGCCATAATACCCATAAACGATGAATATACAAGAGAGCCACTATCTGCTGGCCGATATGCTCGAGTACTACTCGCGGCATCACACGTGCTGCGTTTTCGTAACACTCAAATTAATCATATCCCACACGCAGCTGCGCGCGCACACAGATACACGCACAAATGTGTGCTTTTCAACATCGAGGCTCACTCTTTGATAAGAGCAAAACATTCCGTAATTTATAGCATTATTAAAAAATCCCTCCTGTGGCCAATACGAATGGCGCATTTGAGGGCAGCCTTATTCCGTATGCAGCGTTTATTATAACCTACTGAATCTCGTAATCCGTGTACCATTTATTTATTCACGTGATTGCGTAATCAAGGTGTCCCCTGCCATAATCCTTTTTACCTGGCAAATTCATTTTCTAATGACTGGGTGACGGCGTAGAAATGATTTACATTTCTAAACACTAACGAATATCAAATCATTTTTTTTACAGATCTTGAATTTTTTCGCAGCATCCAGTATGTCACGATGCTAGAGCTTCGTTAATTGTTTTCTTCCATCTGCAACAAGGGAAACATTATTCAATGCGTCTTTTCAACGATTCTGGCAAATTTTTTTCTTCGCAACGACGAAGCCATACGCAGGGATAGTCATTTCAATCCTTTCAGTGCATACCGCCTCATTTTGACCCCAATATTCTCTGTCGCCGATTATTCGTCATTCGATGACAACCTTTTCACATTCAATTTTCTTTTATATCAAAAAATTAATTCAGCGCCATAAACTATATAAAATTTACTACGAAAAATCGTCTCTACTAAAAAAAAAAAAAACAGACAAAAAATGCATATTTACCGGAATGGAACTATTTTAAAAACGCCTTGGGTCAGATTGACCCAGTATGCACTCATGAGAGCTGTGCTGTCAGAGAGTTAAGGTTCACGGAATATAAGTCACAATTTTAATTTGAGGAATTTCACACTGAACAGATAAATGAAAAAAATGATGTCTCTTTCTCTGGTAACGATCAGCTGACACAGACGAATCAGGCCGCATGTCTCTGATGATATGATTTGCGATTCAAATATTCTTCGATACAGGTAATAGATAAAAATAATAATTATCTAGAATTGTTTCGCAAAAGGCTGATTGAAAAAAAAGACAGAATTTTTATTACGTAAGAACTGCATGGAGGCTGCAACATCGGTATAATGATGCGGGGAACCTAATTTCACTGTAAATTGAACGCGGTGATCGTTGGGGTACTAAACTCTTTTGCATTCTCACATAATGTGGCAATAATGCATGAGCTCAGGCCTACGGCAAGCAATCGGAACATTAAAGTGTATTCGTGGCTATGTCTGTTTTACCACTGCATGCAATAATAGCCAACGCGATGAGCGTGAGTTTATCAGTCGACGTACCGAGTGTATGACCTCACTCGATTGCTCCTTCACTCGTGCTATCCGGGGCTTCAAAACGAGGATACAATTAGCGACGAGAGACAATTTTTTTTCCGCTTAGGTAGAGAACGATTCGTTTGTCCTTGCACCGAATATCCAGCTGTCTGCACTAGCTACCGCCAATTTCCGTGGGATCAAAATTCTTTTACCCTACGAGTGCGTACTGGGTCGATTTGACCCCAACAATTTTCTGACACCAATTGTTCGACATTTAATGGCAGCGAATGTTTTGGCATTTTATTTCCATTTTCGTTAAAAAAAATGCATTTTTCCGAAATACAACGATCTGAACAACGCTTTGGGTCAGATTGACCCAATATGCAGGTATAGAATGTGTGCACTCGAAAGGTTAAAGCTTATGACGAGACAATTAATAGTTCGCTGGATTGCTCAATCGTGTGAATTAATGAATCTGAAGCATGTAGAATGTGAAGAATGGGCACACAAAATCGTACAAGTTTTCATACACTCCCATGCACCGAACCAGGGCTCAAATTGAGAATTTTCCACGTTGGAATTTGGAATGCTCGAAGGCCGTTTTATACTTGTTTCATGGTGGACGATAAATATTTTAGTATCATTGGCAATCCATGAAATTGTGGTCGATCGTAATGTACGACGTACCGACAGCCGATCCAATGTTAATTATGAGGAATGCGAGAGTCCGATTTATTTCATTTGGAAAGCGATCGACGATATTTCAACATACGTGCAGAAAGCATTAAAATCTTCGCAACACGTTCGTCATTCGTTTGCTCGACATATTGAGTGTCTGCAGTATTTACAACTTGTGCTTATCGGCGTGGGATGCTAATAAACATGCCACTGATTGACTTATTGGAAAACCGCATCGGTGTCCAGCTGAAGTAACTGCCAACAATTACGAGAACTCACTACACAATCCCGTACGTTGTACACAAACTTTTTCTGCTTTTCCCCTTAATTTCGTTGGAATTTATGATCAGCACGTGAAAATTCGTATCTATATTTCCAAAATCGAAAGTTTTCCAGTCCGAGCAGCATCCAATGAGGAACATGTTTTTTTATTTTAAATTAACAAATGTAAATTTCACTTCATTCGATCTCGTCGAGTAGACGTCAATAATTTAAATCGTTTTCACGAATTCTTCCATTTTTTTCAATCTCTATTTTATTTTTCTCCTAATCGAGTAGGTTTCCTTGATGAAACACAAGGATAGATACTTAGTTCAGCTTCTCTTGTTCACTTGGACGTAGAATTCCACAATTACCACATAATGACCTGCGTGGTATAATAAATTAGATGCATAGAGATTTGCACTCACGTTTTAGCGAACGTGTGTGTATGTGTGCAGAGCTAATTGCTACCAAGTATTTACTAGCTCGTAGTAGTATATACTACGACGTATCATGCATGCCACAAAGGCTCTGAGTGTGACCCAAAGAGAATATATTCATTCGCTGCGTTAAGAACAGCAAGCAAAAAAACTCAACTAATCTCGTTGATCTCTCATGAATCTGTAGTCTGTAAACTTTGTTATATGTGCAGTATGGGTCGAAAGCAAATATAATGAGAAACATCGTTTTGAACTAAATTGAGCGGGCAAATAGCCGATTCAGTGTTTTTTGAAATATGGAGAGAAAATAATTTTTTTAAAAATACAAACAATTTGTGCCAAAGATTTTTCAGCTGCCGTTAGTGCGTTTGTGACGTTACAAGTGCACATTGGGTCAGTCTGACCCAAGGTGTTTTTCAAGGCGTTGGATTCCGGTAAATATGCATTTTATGTTTTTTTTGTTGTTGAGACGTTTTTCGTAGAACATTATCCATATTTTAGGGCCCGAAATTTATGAAATGCCAAACAATTGGTGAGAGAAATATTTGGGGTCGAAATGACCCCAGTGTCCATTATGGGAATAGTAAATTAAGAGAAAGCTTCTGATCTGCGCATGATTGAACTGTTCATGCAATCGTGTGAGCCATGCAATATATATTAAACGAATGCAATGGACGATGCTTCATGGGGGGTTTCTCGCGTTGCCACTTGCGCAACGACTTTAATCTGCGGGCAGATGGTTGCACCAATCGCCTGCCAACGCATGTAACATCTTTCCACATAAGCCTTGTAGCAGACTTCCTATTACTTTGCTCCTTTCTTGGCAGCTTCTTCTCCCTCTCCCAGCTTTATGACAATCGTGTTAATTCATAAAAATGATTTCTATCGTATCTGCAAATCCGGGACCTCCGGCACGGAGTCGTCGCGATCATTAATCGATTGTTTTGTTATCCACATGACGATACGATTGATTGTATCGATACGTTAGCACGACACTATAAATCCCCATGAATACTTGTTGCAGCTCCAACACTCGCGGATGAGTCCGACGTTTTTTTGTTTGTCTCTACAGCCGATCCTCAGCCGCACCTCTCAACATAACTTCGTAAAAGATGCGTCGATCCAACTTGCATTTGTCGCTCGTTAATCTTTCCGCAATGTGTACCATAAAACCTTAAATGAGAAAGAATTGCTATTTCATTCCTTTCTAGCTTCGCGGGCTTGAGTGAGCAATTATTTTTTACAACCAACTCGAGGGATAGGTGTGTACATAGAGTATTATTACCCTGGAGAATGGCACCGCCACGAAATCAAGGGAACGTTCAAGTTCCGACTCCGAGCAACAGCCAACTTGCTGCAAAATTCATTTGCCAAGTATGCGAGTCGATTAATTCCATCCAACGATAATTACCTTTATCGTGTGTATTTCAATCCTGAACCACATACATAGACCAACAAATAAATATTGAAAATTCTACGCATAGCTAAGTATACGCTTGAACAAATCGATTCAAACGATTCTCCACATGATTACCATCGCTCTTGCATACCTCTGTCGAATACATGATCATCACTACTCGGTATCCAATTGGTTCTCACCAACACTAAGGCTTAACGATGTGAACAACAAAAATTCTGAGATAAAAGTAAACGACCAACCGTTGTGAGATCGCGAAAGAAAACAAACTTCTTGCTTACGTGATATAGAGTTGCTGTTCCCGTGAGATCAACGCCTCTTCGTTCAATCAACAACGTTTGTACTTATGTTCTGGATCATCAATATATGCCACTTTATCAGATTTATAACAAGTTTTGAAAAAAGGACGACTTTTCGACCAAAAACCGACTAAAAAATTTATTGGAATCGATCGATATTTCGTCGAATACGTTTAACCAGTTTTTTTCAAAATAATCTCGAAAATATTGTCATTGGAAATATATTGCGACCAAAATATACTGCAAAAAAGTGGAAAATTTTGGAATTTTCTGAAAATATTATAATTTATGATGTTAAACAAAATATCGATGTTCTTTTAACAAAATTTCATCTCCTGAGTTGGTCACGAAGTTTAAAGGAAAATACTAGTGGTATTATTTTTATATTTCGAGACAAAAACTGCGCGTGAGAATGTTGGGAAATTCGAGAGCCAATCCCGATTGTATTTCTAATCGGATCGGAGTGAGAAATTCTATTTCGAACCGTTCCATCCGCTCCGTAGATGCTCACCTCGCCATATAGTGCGTTCTTTTACTATTTAATGGGATACCGAGTATTTTTTTATAGCCAGCACTTCGAGATGGTGAGGTTGTTGGTTACAAAGAATGCTCAGCGAGCTAACGTTATTGGCCATTGGGCCCGAACAAGATCCAAACTTAGGGTCCTGATATACCTGCTTGGAAAGTCGTTCGTATATTTCCTTTCCTTATCCAAATAGGCATAGGGTCCACATTCCAGATTGCAAAGTCATGTCAGTCTCGGAATCCATTACGTAAGGAATTACAATAATGATTTACATGGTACGTATGAAAAGCTTGTCATCTCGCCACACGATAGGATTTCCTCTAGAGCTCACTCGTGCTCTCCCGAACCGAAAAGATTTCGGAATTCGGATCCAAATTTGGAAACCTCGGGCGGTTTTTTGCGGCATTCTCAACCCAGTAAATGTGAAATTGAGCGGGGTTTTGTATGCTTTTAAAAACATTAGTGGAAGATCATGAAATATTAGGAAACCCTCGCCGATATATTTCTTGTTCATTCTCGTCATAGCCGAATAATGAATAAAAATGAATTAACAAAACTGTTACGAGTTCTCGGAATAAGTAAACCTATAAGTGCATATTGGGTCAACCTGACCCAAGGCGTTTTTCAAATCGCTGTATTCCGGCGAATACGTATTTCCTGTTTTTTGAAAAACGTTTTTTGTAGTAAATTATCGATATTTTGTGGCCCTGAATTTATTTTGTGACGAAAACTCAAATTGAAGGCCGAGAAATCAGGAATGGAAAAGTTTTGGGGTCAAAACGACCCATGTGTGGGGACATTAACGAAAATAAAAATTCGCCTAAAAAGCTTTGTTTTTTATACGGAAGAGCAACCATAAAGAACGTTTGGGATCATCAAGCAACATTTTAAATCCCGCGTGATCCATTGATACATTCAGAGTATCGTTACCTCAAAAAGTTTGTTTGCTTCCTGATAATTATACTTAAGTTTCGAACATTCGATTGACGACCCCTATGTCGTGATATTCACACGGCAGCCTACGCGTTTCTTCCTCCGTCCCGAGAATCTCGCTCATGATTAATTAAATGATTCGCTTCAATCCCCATGTGCAAATAAAATATTCGACTATTCTGTTGTCTCGCAACTATCACACGTGGAGTCATGGCTTGAGATGATGATTGCGAAATATTCGAGTTGGGAAAGCAGAGACATGGAGATGATTAACTGTAATTGCTCATTAGCTTGTATAAGCTTGAGCAATAAAAGCGAAATGTGACGAGCTTTCTTCTTCCCACACTACGGGCAGAAAGTTCTAACCAGTCCTTATTAAGTTAAAAATAGAATCAAGATTTCCAATGAAATAATTTTTCGTTTTTTTTTTCGCACGTCTCGCAATTATTCATTTTTATAAAACGACGCATTTCCCATTTTTCTCCCTCACAATTTCCACTAGTAACCGAATGCTTGTTTATTTATTCATTCCTCCGCTTATTAATTGATTTGTTAGTTCATTCGTAAAAATGTGGATAGTCATTCGTAAAGGTGTAGACTCGTGGCGCGAGTAATTGACAAAGCATTCGTGCAGAATTAATGGACCGTGTGATTCAGCATTATGATCGATCAAACATTTGTGAGATCTCGGAGAGAATCGAGCCAGGATATAATGGCCGATGTATAATATACTTGTGCGAGTAGCACGCGTTTACATATACGCGGCCGAGTCGTTCGGTAGCTTTTCCTCCCGACATGAGGCGTCGAACGTGGACGCATAAATTGAAACGTTGCATTGGGGCTTGAGCTTTTGTACATATGCACTAATCTCACAAAGATTTAATCCTCCATACGCGCGATATTAATAACCGACAGAGAGTAATCCTGCCACAGAGGGAAAATTCATTATTTATTTGTCGTTTGCTGAAAGTCTCAGCAGCAGAAATCTCGCTTTCCATCGACCTCCGCGACTCGCAAAAAGAAGACGCGACTATCAGTTACATAGCTGATTTATCGGAAGCCTATGGGTAATAAGCGACCTTTCTCAGTTTCCTCAACGGTCTTCATAGTGATTAATTAGTCAATTATTTATCATTCATTATCGATGTTATTACTGCGTAGAATTAAACTATTTCATACGATGATCAAATTTCCTGCGCGTGATCTCCCCTCAGCCAAATAGATTTCTCCCATTTGTCTCAATCCGTCGAAACCATGGAATTTATTTTATTTCTTCTCACGTTGATGAAAAAATATCATTTTGCTGATAAAGTTATGATTATACCCGAGAAGTAAACTGAATTAAAAAACTCGAATCAATCAATTATGAAGCCGCTTGAAATACGACTTTATAAAATAAAAATTATCGAGCCATTATGATATGAATTTTTACTCAACATTTCCATCTCGGGCATAGCCGAGTCGTACATTATATCGTCTCAAGAAAAAAAAAGAGGCGTAATGATCTACGAGAGAACGCACCTTGTGGCATCCTGATGAACACACCTGCTTATTGATTCATGACATGGGGCGTTGTGTCCGGCGCGTTCCTCGTTTGAATCGAAAGGCTAATCGTCGATCGCGTCCGGAGGAGAACAGACATATTGGGAGGGAAGTAATTAAGAAGCTTCCAGCCGAAAAAAGAAACAAAAAATGATAATAAATTAATTAAGTACGCGGGAGAGAGGATTTTTGACACCAGTTGTTCACATGGCTTCGGGTCGATTTTGATTCCCACTAAATTTCAACCGATGCATTGGGTCATGGTCCTGCGCGTTTCAGATGGTGTTTTCGAGCATTTAATTATTCCGCTGAGCATGCGGCAAATATTCCCAACAATTTTCAAAGTTTATTGAGATATATCACTCGAGTAATCGCTCAAGAAATTCAAAAAACTTTAGCCACATTAATTTTCCCTGAAAGTAGGAACAATCTTGGAAATTGCGTGTCCTCATTGATTCTGGGTGAATTTTTAAATGCCCATTAAAAGTTTCAGCCTTTTATTTTGACCTCCACAAATAATTCATCGATCATTCTTAAGTACCTCGTCTCAATTATTTCCATATTGTTTTTGTTATGCGCTGAGTTACAGGTGGAACAACTATGCGCGTGTCTCAGCCCACCTACAGCGTGCGATATCTCGCACGTGGATTCTACTTCGAGTCTCGTATCACTGCGAACGTAACCCCCCCCCCCACCATTGCAATCAATTGCGATTTATCTCACTACCTGACAATTCTCATGTCACCCGAACAAGATTCTTCAAAACATTTCGAAAAAAAAGAGTATGGCATCTCGTTATTAGACCATCATTGAGACACGTGGACTGACGGAGGCATAAATTATTACGAAGCTTGTCAAAGACTCAGGTTCGGAAACAATTCCGCTGCTATCGATGCAACTCCAAGGATTGCAATAATTTTATTAAGTGGACTATGCTTCTTCGTCCAGAGGCCTCGAAGTATCGGATCGTCTTCCAAAACTTTGCTCCATCGTTAGTTTGTGACCATCATATGGTTCCGCGACTGTCCGTCGAAATCCAAAAGAAGGAGAAAAGTTGGTATATGGTGAAACATATAATTGATGTATTTTTTATGTCAGCAAATTAACCCTTGGAGTACACACTGGGTCGTTTTGACCCCAACAATTTTCTGTCACCGATCGCTTGCTAATCAATGGCAACGAATCTTTTGGCATTTAATTTTCGTTTTCGTCAAAAAATTAATTTAGGACCACAAAATTAGGATGATTTACTTCAAAAAACGCAAAATCCATATATATCGGAATACAACGATTCAAAAAATGCTTTCGATCAGATTAACTCAATATATACATATATACGAGGTCCGCATCCACTGGATTATAAATAAACTAGCGAGTCTCTTGATAATGGTCCTTGGAAAGCCAATATGGAATGTCAAAAGTGATAAACGAGGGTAATCGATGCCACACGAGTATCGATTATTTCTAAACGTGATACATCAACTTCCTGATATTTGAGAATGTACATCGCAATTGAGAAGAGTTTTGACGTGTCCTTATACACCTAAAGGCCAGATACAAAGTATCTGGTATCGAATAAAACGTGACGATTAATCGGAACACGATTGAAACGAGCTTTTGAAATATCGTCTCGTCCAGACATATTATTATAATTGAATGGACGATTGTATAAAAGACTGAGCTATTTATCGTTAGCGTTATAGCTCTGTATACGAGGCAATGAGTGATGGATTTTTCCAAGCTTCCTTTTGCAGTGTTTTTATTCGAGCGACTATAGAATCTCGGTGTAGTCTCTTGTAAGCAGTCCATGACAACTTGGCATTAATGTTGAAATTTACGGTGCACCTCGCCGCCAAGTTCGTAGTGAGCTACCGGTCGCGAATCACTCGTACCTTTACCAGCACGTTGTTGATAATAATGACGATGATGCTGATGACGCTTTTGAGTTACCTCGAGGCTCTTGTTGCATCATGTATCTATTCCTACGCCTTCTACCTTCCTCCTCGTGCAATAATTGTGGATCTGGTCGTGCTGCACGCCGTCCATCGGTTTTGCATTGACTTAATGAGCAGGAAAGAAGTAGCAGCCTCACCAACACAGAACGATGCAATTAAAAACACCGTCACCGACCGTTTACTTCTCCAACCTTCCAGACTCCTCGTCATCTCTGCATTTTAAAACATCCTTCCTTATAAAAAAGACAAAGACGTTGAGAATTTCGCTCCCCAATGCGTCACGAATCTTTAGATTTCGTTGTAATTTCGTTGGTGCATTCAAGTTTTCATATTAGAAAAATCTAACGAAATCATATAATTTCGAAATTTTTGAAAATTCCGCGACGAATTTCTCACAAACACTCATCATAGGATTTTTCTTCTAACGCTCGACAATATTCGTAGAATTTTATTCAATTAAGTTAGATTAGATTCAATTTATTTAATTTATTTATTTCATTCAATTCATTCAACTTTTCAAATTAAATTAAATTAAATTCATATTCCTCGATTTAATTTGATAGAAAAATGAATTTTATTTTCATTCCAATATTGGCCAAGGAAAGATCAAATTTCGAAGCTACACCGAACTGAGGAGGCGAGAAAAACGATTCAATTTTCAAAAGTTTATATGGGCAGGTTGGAAGTGTCTCGTGCATGGAAAAAGTCGGATCATGGGTATAATCCGGAGTGACGTGTGACACTGGTAAGCCAGGCAAGATCGATTGCTCTATCGTTCGCTAGTTCGTACATTGCGTGTTTTTTTTTTCGGTTCCTTTTTTTCATCCTTCGAGCATCTCCGGATCCGTTTCTGCCCGAATGCCTGGCAAAATAATGATCCATGAGTCTCTTTAAAAGCATGACACATTGCGATAGAGTGGAAAGAACTATCGCCTCCGGAAGATACTGATATCCAAGATTAGAACAAAAAAATAAACGAACATATACAAAAGAAAGAAAAAAGAAGAATTGAACCCACAAAGAATGATAAAAATACGTTGAAGAAGCGAAAGTGAGCAGGGCGATCTCCGAGTTGTACACAACATACAATTTTTTCGTCCGATCGCTCGTGTGCTGCACAAATGCATCATTCCATCGTTACTTGAAGCAGCATGTGGGCTGATTCGCTCAAGTATTTTCCTGCTGCAGCAGTGTTTCATACACCGCGAGCAGCAGGGGCGGGGGGGGGGGGGGGGGGGGGGGGGGGGGGGGGGCGAAAAGAGTACAAAAGCGAACAAACACATTCGGATGTGGGCGATCGAGGATATGATCGAACGAGTCGAAGCTTTTCAACGTATGGCATTAGAATACCATTCCTTCGTCACTCTCAACGTGCAATCACATATATCGCGTTGTAATGAGACGTGCATGAGAAATATAAAATAAAAAAGTATGTAGAAGGAAAAAACACACTGTACATATTGGCAGATTAAATTGATGAACGATTCGTTTCCACCATCGCGTTCGTTTCCTCTCCAACCTTCAAGACACTTGAGTAATATTCTAACGATTCCTCAAGACTCATTGTTCCAACTAACTCTGCAGCGAGATCAATGCTCAATTGTCCAGAAGGACCAGATGTGGTGAAAGGATAAAGAAGATACGCGTGGGATTACGTGTCATGTCTATTTCTCTTTCCCCTCGTTATATCCATATGTGTTTACTGTCTATGGACAATATACAAGCCTATTATGACAGTGCTTTCGAAAATTTGAGTTATTTAAATGTGGGACGTAATGGACGTTGTTCTGTTGCTTCAACATCGAGACATTTACACACTTCGTTTATCTTTTTTCCCAAATTTCAGCTGGTTTGGCTCAACCTTGCCGAACGCGAATTCTATGATACAGGAGACGAGAATTAGAGAATCAAATTGAAAACTAATTTAATTCCCTTCGCTGGGAAGATTTATGTAATTTTTTTTAAGCGCAATTTACAATTCCAGCTAAAATCAATTTATATAGACGTAATTTTTATCGTCTCATTCTATTTGCATAATGCATTCCATAAGCGAATGTGAAACGACGACAAAAACGAGAGCAAAGCAGACGAAGACTATGAGTACTCGGTGTGCAAGCAGATTTCGAACAATGGGGATTATTAGTATCAGTTGAGCCTCTGCTGACGATTTTGTTGTATGTTTATTCATATACTTCTTCGTCTTCCCTCGACTTGATATCGAGCTCTCAACTTTTCCCGAGGTATATTGCAATCACGCCAATATATCGTCCCGTCGTGCGTTACATATGGCCGAAATATAAAAACAATCTCGCCGTTAACGAGCTTTGAGCTCTTCAGAAAGTTCTTGACTATACGATAAATTACTTTTCATGAATCTTTGCAGTTAAGCCGACGATTCTTATTATTTATTTCATTTTTGACTGCACAGATTCTCAAGGAAGCAGTAGCCGCCAGGAACGAACAGCTTGATGAACTTGAGGCTATTTTTCAACATTTGCAGGAACACCGAAATCTCCGAGGATACGAAAACATCTCGTCTCAACGGTGAGTCAATTTACACTATTTTAATAGGAAGTGTTTCGCTTACCTGTTGTTTGCACTATCAGATTGAATTGAAAATCGAATAAAAATGTGGAAGATCGCTTGAATTAAGTTTTCAAGTGCATACTGGGTCGTTTTGACCTCAAAGATTTTCTGTAACCGATTCTTTGGCTTTTAATAACAACGAATGTTTCGGCATTTAATTTTTGTTTCCTTAAAAAAATTGATTGAGTGCCATAACGTATGAATAATCTACTAAAAGAAACTACTCTGCGGAAAAGAACAAAAAATGCATATTTACTGGAATTCAACGATTTGAAGAACGCTTTGGGTCAGATTGACCCAATATACACTTACAGGAAGTGTTCACTCGAAGGATTAATTTGGGAGGTCAGATACACGAAAAATAGGTCAACGCTAAAGAGTGAATTATTTACTTATAATTTTAAGATCTTATGACAAACGTAGCAAACGCGTTTACGCAATAAACGGATGTTTGCACAGTTCGTAGATAACCAATAGCGTAAACGGCATACTGTCTCATCAAGCGAGAAAGATGAAGAAATCAAGGGATTTGTACGAGCCTGGTACGAATTTTCAAATACTCGTACGTTCATTCCCATAGGACGCCGATCGTTACAACTCCAATATTCTCTCACAACTCTCTTGCTCTTTCTCTTTTCCTATCGACGATAAATCTCTTTATGAGCGTCGTCTCCTGGTCACGCGATTTATAGCTCATCGTCGACGATTTTATTGCGAGCTTGAGGTGTTCTCGTCGTCTATCTTCGAACGGCCGACTAAAAAAAAAAGAACCTGAACATCGTGGACACTTCCGGGGCTCACGACGCGAAAAATCGAAAAGCCATAACATTGCTGTCATTTCCAATTCCTGTTTGCTCGCAAGCATCTGGTTTTCAAAAGCTCTAAACCAACTCAATAATTATGCAAAAACTCATCCACGCTGAAAAAAAAAAATCACCACCTGAAAATGGGATAAATTTCGAGGAGTAAAAATTTGTCAATCAATCGTTTCGTACGTTTTGAAAATTGAATCCTTTATGCAAAAGTACGTATCCCTTAAAATCGTTGCTTTCCAGTAAATATATACATTTTGTGTTTTGTAAATATGTTTTTCGTAGTGTCCATATTTTGTGGTTCTGAGTTGAATGCCGAACAATCGTCGACAGAAGGTAGTTGGGGTCAATACGACCCAGTATGCACTCGAAGAGATGATAATGTGGATTCTACAAAATCTGTTCTCTTGGAATTGTGCCAATGAATTGATGCTAATTGTTGATTCGAAGGCCATGTGTGTAAAAAACGAACGGGCTTGACAACAGACTGCAAATATACGAGACGATAGAAGTAGGTGACCCCACGAGAGGTCGATATACTTTGTCCAACAAAACAGAAAAATTCATCAAGCTATGGTTGATGGAAAGTGGGGACTGATGGGAGGGAATAGGGATGGTTTAACACGTGGAACTCGTAGAAGGAAGAGAAAACGCGGCAGGCACATTATTATATGGTCAGGACCCCTGGAAATTGGCAATTATTGCAACCCACAAGCATGCAAGTCCGATCACCTCTAACCGCGCCTATAATTTAATAGTGCAAGGCTAGTCATGGCTTATGCATCGTCGTAGAAACGATGAGGTGCAGACTCGAGCCCATCCGTTGCAGCCGGGGCGCTGTTGGCCCCGGCATACAAGATCATTAACCGATAATTAGAAATTTGAAAAAAGAAGAACGATCGAAACAATAAAAAATGATGAAAAAATTAGAAAGGACGTCGACACGGAGATGTCGATAAATAATGCACGCTCGGGTGCATACGAGGAGGTGTATCGAGGCTATGAACAAATCAACCTTATCGTAATATCGAGCCAATTTTATTTTCCTCTTTTTTTTCCACACACCCTATCGTCCTCGTCTCTAATCCAATCTGTTGCACTTTTAAGCGCATCGTCAGCTGGTGAATTGCATTTTGCTTCGGCAAAGTACAACTCCCCCAACTTCCGGTGGATTACTTCGCACTTTGCCAACATTTTGTTCTCTTTTTCATTCCGCGGCTATCCTAAACTCATTTTTATTTCTTTTTCATTGTGGTTTGGTGAAATAATGCCAGCAATTTTTGCACAAAACATTTCACCGACAGGTTGAATTCTTTTTTTCATCCCGTTACGTTACTCGCCCCGGTCAGAAATATTCTCCACGCAACTGCTTCGATGAAATACTACACATTGAGCCAACATCGGAGCATCATTTTTAAGAATCCAGCCAAATAGGATTTTAATTATCCATCCGTCTAAAATTGTACACAAAAGCTGTACCGGCCAGATCCAGATGGTCGAAAACTGCTCGCAAGCGAAAGAGAAAAACGATGGTGAGTTTTAAGGAAAAAAACAACAATGTGTGGACCAAAGAGACACGAGACGGCGATGAGAGGGTGAAAAACGTTTGAAAAAAAAAAAAAAAAAACAATCAAACAAACAAACCAATGGAATTGGAACTCGGATAGAACTGACTCGGCGAGACACAAAGAGCTCAAGAGCTTCTTTTTTCTCTTTTCCATTCGTCGTTTATACACGAATATACAAACATATGTGTGAGTGTGAGTTGGACAAGGAAAACGCAAAGATATGGGCACAAGGAACTTGGAGCTCGTCGTAAACAACTGTCGAACACAATCTCCTAATGCACCCTTTCTTTGCACTGCCTCATCCTCCCTGTTCCGCCTTCGCTAAGCTCGGGGATCCTCAGGTTTGGTAACACGAACTTATATTCGAGACTGTGGCAAAAGAAAATCTTACGTCTCCGGACCAACATACTATTTCTTTTGCTCTCCTCTTCCTATAACACTTATAATACGTCACGATCAACCCTTCGAATCCGATACCTTTTTCTAACGCCCCTTCCAATCGTTTTCACGAGTAGATTCAACCTTCCGATAAATTATTTCAATCTGCTAAATGGATACGCGTCGAATTATCAGTTTTTATTTTTCTTCCTTTTCAAGGCTGCGCCAAAACTTTATTGTGACAGGTGTAATCGAATTTGTTATGTAAGTCAAGCGCATGTACGGTTTGTACATTTTTCGTTGCTGGTAAACAAGTTTTCTTTATCCTTTCATTAGATCGTTACTCCTCACACACATCGAACGTAAATTTCTTCCGAAAAAGTTGAATTTAATCTGGCAAATGGACAAAAACGTGAATCATCGAGTTTCGACAAGATTCCCAAGCAATCCTGAGATCGAAAGGACTCTATAAACTTGTAAACGCCGCTTTTTTTTTTGTTTTAATGTGATTTTTAACATTCGCCTGTAACATCCGTTAAGAGGAGGCACTGAGATCGCTGCTATTGCTTCGTAAAATTTAAGGTTTGACTCTTTTTTTTATTTACCATCACTCTATGGCCCTCGAGATTCAAACGGATGGGTAGACGCTGAGAAAAAGGATGTACAGAGTGATAATAAAAAAGTGAACGCAGGATAGAACTACGCGCGAGTACCAAGCTCGAGACGAAGCCAGCCGGATATCGAAGGGGCAGATGAGCTACCAATAACTCAATGTACGCTTATAAACTGTTCAGACTCTCCTTCCATCTTTTTCTCTGATGCCCCTCGCTCCCATATCCCTTCTTCCTTCTGCTTCGCCTCTATCCTCTCTCTCCCTCTCGCTGTCTTCGTCCTCCGCTCCTCGCCATGCTTCTTTTTACTCAATACGACAGTGAAAACGACCACTCGATGTATTGCTCGGTAGCGTGCCCCTTACTTTTCTTGTCAGTCCCCAATTTCAATATCTGTCTCGATCACAACTCCCGACCGAGCCAAGTGCAAGAAAATCCACAAAAACTTCAGAGATTAAATTCAAAATCGTGAATAATGCTCATAAAAATGAATTCATCACAAGGCATAATTAAATTAATCGACAATCGACTCATTCGACGTAAATCTCTGCAGGGTCTACAGAGAATTTAAAAGTCGGGAAAATCGAAAATAGCATCCAACTGAAAATTGGAAATTTCTCTTAACGCGTCGGTTTTGGTCCTCAATTAATCCGTCACTCTACCAATGCGGGGTATTTATGAGTTTAAATTATGGATAATCGAACCTGAGCTATGCGATAACTGATACGTTGTCCAAATATCGCTTTGCACTATTTATTTCCCATCGATACTTCTTCGGATTGCTCTGAAGCTATATAAATCGTGGAGCGTAGCGAATTTTCCATTTTCGGCAGGTCATGCGTTGATTTTACATATGAAATCTGTATGAGAATCGTCTCCTGAGATAGTCTCGTGGCGCGATCTGTTGAGGCTTCGACGTAACGATCACTGCATCGTTCCGGAACCCTTTTGGGCGTTAATCGGTCGGGCTGCGGTGTAAACCGGGTTGTCATTCCACAGGTGCATCGTACAAAGTCTGCGTTTGGCCGCCGGCCATTAATCTTTACGCAAATCATTATCAAAATGGGGATGATTATAATTTTGAAAAATATTTAAATGTCGCAAAAAGTTTCGGTCCAATTTTCCGTCTGGGAATGTTAAGTGTGTAAATATGTTCGTAGGATAATGGAAATTCCTTATTCGGCTCGACCGATTACGACTCGAACCTTTAGAAAAAGTGTGAGTCCTAAATTTGTTGGCGTGAACTTGAAACGCAGGTAATTTTCGATGTCTTATGCAAATTCGGTCGACAATTCGAGTTGCTCGTTTCCATGCTCGGCGGGGGTTTTTCGGCTCGACCCCCGTCGAGTTTTTTCCTCTTTTTATTCGACAGCCTGGCAAGAGTTTCCAAAGACGTTGGCACGAACCTTTTTACGATGAAACTCGTAATTCAATCGATCCTCCTCGTGTATAAAGTCAATGAAGTTCACGTGGCGTGTGCTCATAATGACAATAATAATGATAATAATCAATGAATGAAAAAAATCAACCCCTATGCAAATTTTTCTGTTACCATTAAGAGAAGAAAACTTTTCTGCTCCCGTTTCTAGTTCGCTCGGTAACGGTTCACAGTCGCAATAAATTCCGGTTTAACCTGCAGAAAGAATGCGTAAAACACCGCGATGATGACCATTGACGAACGCTCACAGCGACTTGGAACACGTCCATCACCCCAAGTAATCAAGTTACCAACTCAGCTGGTTCTTGCCTTTTCGTGCCGTGTTACGTCACAGCGACTCAACTATTTCCCTCGATTAATTTCGTCCTTTTTATGTCCTGGTGTCCCCGGAATCAGATTATTATCATCAATTATTCTATTATTTGAAAAAATATAGGGGAACGACACCGTTATGTGTATAATCATCATATATATTTTTCTATGTCGCTTCGACATCGGGTCCTCGCAGGTGACACATCAGCTCCCTCAAAGATAGAGATCTCAGCTTACATTATACGAAAAGAATCGCATACTTCGTGGCATTTAATTATAGTCCCATGCCTCGTTATACACGGGGTGTGTTATGGATACTTAATTATCGTTCTTTTATTTCACTATTTTCATTTCCCATAGATACGGGGTAGAAAAAAAGTAGGAAGTGGAGGGCGGAGGACATAGTCGAATTGTAGCTTCGCTATGGGTTCGTAGATGTACGTGTGTGATATGAAGAATGTAGGGTTCTCGGATCCAACACATGCTTCGCAATTGCCGCATTTTCTTTGATCGTTCCGATAAAAAAATTATATAAACGAAAATTAATTAGGATTTGATGAAAATATTGGACTCGTTTTTGCTGGAAAATATTATTTCGTTATGGAGCTTCCGTGACCGAGTGTGAATTTAAAATTTCTACGAAATTGGGTGATTTTTCTTCGTAACTTTGGTGATCGGTGGATTGAACTCGGAATTTGGAAATACGACAATGAGTCCGGCAAATCGAAGAGTGGAATTCAAATTTTACGACGGGCAGTCTTGAAATCGTTTTCTGCCACGTTCATGCCACACGATCAAAACCCCGAAGAAGGAAAGGCGTGTCTGACAGAACCCTTGGAACCCTGACAATAGTCTACTGATGAATGCTCGTATATATTTACATGGGAAATAGCGTGGTCGGGTGAAAGGACGATCGTCGAAGAAGTAGACGAGACGAGCGTTTCGTAGCTCCACTACACATCCACCGAGTTTTTGATGCCATTAGACTCAACAACAAGAATTTCTTCGACGATTTCTCGTCGACGAAACGTCAGCCTATACAAGCCTTCATACTTAAATATTCGCATAAACATGTATGTATGCATTCTTGCGAGTATAATTTATGAACGCAGTTATTTATTCCTTACGCAATTTATCCATACGTGCTCCGCTGTCGCTAAATTCAACAGTCAGCTTTCGATAATATATTCGAGCTGAGGAAATCTCGAACCATATTGACAAATAAACATCCCAAAACATTTAAAAACATTCAATTGCCCAGTCTAGCCTCTGAAACTTTCTCATATTTTACCATTGATATTTTTTCCTTCAAAATAAACTCACACCGCCTCAATTTTCTTTGAAACACGCCTCTTGTAAGGGAATATGGGGTCAATATGACCCGATGAGGCGTTTTTAAAGTCGTTGTATTTTTGTTTTTTCTTGTAGAAATGTTTTCGTAATAAAGTATCCATATTTTATGACCCTTAATTTATATTTTGTCGCAAACGAAAATTCAATGAAAAAACCTTCGTTGCCATTAAATGCCAAACAATCGGTGCCAGAAAATTATTCACGATGACCCAGATTCGAGTGCGTATAAAAAAATGATCATGAACCAAACAAAGTTGATCAAAATTACTTGCGATTGGCCGCTTAATCGTAGGCTGGCTCGCGCAAAAAAAAAAAACAAAAAGCACAAATCGTATATCTTTTCGTTTCCTAATTTAGTGAAATCTATGAAAAAGTTAAGATTCAAATTTTCGATCAATTTAATCAAATTTATCGGTCGCGACGTTCTCGCGGTAGTTCTCTTTAATGCTGCACTTTAGAGGGCAGATTGGAATGGCAGCGGAAAGGTTGTGACACAGTTTAAATGCACGCGACCTTGCTCTTGATAATAGTTTATGAACCGTACGATGGGTTCAGTGTCTCAACTCCGATAGTCGTGTCGGTGGTTTGCTGAGTCTGCCGGGACCCGCAGCCGAGTTTATATAGGGGTGGGTTTATGTTCTGGAATTAATTAACCCAGAACCCTCAGAGTCTCGTGTGATACCAAAGTTTTCATCTCGACCTACCCCACTTTCCGAGGCACCTTGTCACTTCCACAACTCTCTCATCTCTGTGCAACGTTTCGATAAGTTGTCACAGAATCATTGATCGGTGCTTATTGGAAATCGATGTCCGCTCAATTTTCATTGCCAAATTCACTGAAAAATGCTCCATGAAGTAATTTTCTGAATAATCGGGTCAATCTGACACAAGGCGTTTTCCAGAACGTCATTTTTCGGTAAATATGCTTTTTTGTTATTTGCAGAAATTTTTTTTTTTTTTTTTTACGCAACGTAAAATTCAATGCCAAGGAATCGGTAACAGATAATATAGTTGGGTCAAAACGACCCAGTTTGCACTCGAACCGCAAAATTAAGTGTCTTTACGGAATATTTTTGAAATCTGCTGCGCAATTAAGACTGTACCATAAAAAAAAGTACGATCGCCCAAAAAGGTCATAGGTTCAGTAAACAAGTTATTGTTGGGGGCTTCCGAACACTAGTTGCACTGATATGCTTAAGAAGATTGCTCCAGAGTCCGGGTTTAAAAAAGTTGAAAACTTGAAAAAAGCGAAGAGTACGAAAGGAGTAAAAGGCTGAGATGAAAGTGCTGGTTTGGCTACGCTTTCCCAACTGCTGCCGGTATTTTTTAAGGTGAGGGATGAAAACATGACCTGCCTTAACCTAGTGACTTCTCTACTTAGCAATTTCCTTTTCACCCTCTACGTCTTAAATGTCTTCGCGTTTCTTTTAGCCTTAAATGAGGGTGGCTGGCTCGGAGAAGTAGAAGCGACTGCTCGTTCAGTCTTTCACGAGTAAAAAAGAGCGGGTCACGTGGCACGAAGCAAGAACAAGAGACGCCAAGAGTTGCTTGAATAGTGTCTGCAGACGGGATTTAACTTAAAGTTTCTTGCCAAAGTTCCACGGTCCAGCTCACTCGTTCCTCCAACTTGGAAAATCTGGTCGGAATTTTTCGAGACATAGCTTTTGCACTTTTTCGTGTATGAACAAAGAACTTGGACGGGAAAACAGCAATCGCAGTTGCAACATTTCATAACAGTTGAGAACTTTATCTATGTATAATTATTTCATGGTCATATGTTTTTTTGTGAATATTCATTTTTAATGAAAAACTTTCGAACGTCAATTATGGAGCAAATTTGACAGAACCAATGTCAGTGGCTCGCATCCAACGGATTAGGAACTTCCATGCAATATTTAGATGAACCATTCCCCGCAAGATTTTATCGTATGACGAAAAGGTCGAAATCTATGTATTCAGGGAACAGAAGAGAATCCGCATGAACAGCTATACAAAGTGAAAATCCTTTAAGGGAAGTGAGAGTTGGCGAAAAGGCGATGCACTATCCTCTCAAATCCACAGCAACATCCGCATGAGTAATCTGCAAACTTTCGTGGAAGTCTCCTCTCGTGCTCGAGTATACATAACTCGGAAAGCTCGGCCTTGCATAGATTGAGACACTTCGTAGTTCACTTGGCTCTGTCTTTTTTTTTCTACCTCCGCTCTTCATCGTTTCGTTTTCATTCTTTTTACTTTGAAGCAGTCCTCAAATCTTCAGGAATGTTGTTTTAATCCGTCGAGAACACACTATAAGTACATCTTGGGGTCTATCTGACCCAAGACGTTTTTCAAATCGTTGTGTTTCGGTAAACATGCAGTTTTTTTTTTTGTAGAGGGGTTTTTGAGTAAATTTATGGCCTCAAATTAATTCTAACCGCCAAAACATCGGTGGCTGGAAAATGATCGGGTCAAAACGACCCAGTACGCACTCGAAGGTTTAACTTTTGGGAGACGGTTGCCGTAGTCGTTCCAACCGAATAATTTACCAATTGGAGGATTTTCTAATGACATTTATTTTAATTCGGAGTAATAATCAATCGATTGGGACAAATTAGCAGTCGGGGACAGAGTGCCTTTGTTCTTACAATTGTAGAGCATAGGGACTTCGCGAAACATCAATCCGGCATCGTGTCGAGATGAATTTCATCGATCTTTTTTCTGTTGGCAAAAAATTCTCATATTGCGAACGAAGGGGAAAAAAAATCGCGACGCCTCCACAGTGATTTACCTTGGAATATTTTCGCCTCTCGTCAGGTTGCCTCTTCACCACTTCCACGCATTTATTATCATATTTCACTGGCACGGAGCTCGCTTTAACTCTGACGAGTCGAAAACAGCCAGATTTATGAACGGACTTCCGGACAAATAAACACACGTGGGCCTTTCCTCTTCGTGTACTTTCAACGGAGCAACTCCCTGAGACTACGTCGATGCCCGTTGACGGAATGAGTAATGGACGCTAAGATCCATCAACGACGAAAGCCCTAAGCCTGCACTGGCACCGTAAACATGCCGAGTCTTTTTTGCACCGTTCAAGGAGAAGGAGAATCGAAACGAAACTTGCTATACTTCGTAGTGAGAGTCGCAAAATTCCAGGATCTCCGACAGACAACAAAACATAATCGATCTTTTTTCCCTTCAATACGAAGGGAATCCCCTTAAATAATATTTTCCTTTACTCCTCGGCTAATGATAATAAATTACTGAAACTTATTGCCACAAACTTCTGATCAAATTCACTTCTGATATTTATTGATAAACCGGGGCTCCATTTTTTTTTTTGCAAAAAGTTTCCTCGCTACCGCATCAACAAAATCAAATGGGGAGCCTCGTTAAATATGTCGCTGATACGTTTCCCGAATTCCGCATATTCGTCGACCTCGACAACGATATTTTCTCCTCACCGTTCCGAAGAAAATTGAAACAAGCAAACCTACGCACAAAACACTTAACGGACCATTCCGAAAGAAATTGACGTACAGTTTAGTCGTGCGGAAAATTTCAATGTCGTTTACTTCAATGATTTGACAATCAAACAAACCAGTAGCGTGTATCAATCACCCGAGTACTTGTTATGTATTTTATCATTTTTACTCGTGTTTGTGTCCGTGTATTTTTTTTCTTTTTTTTTTTATGAATAATACCTCATTTTCTTCAAACGCTTTCTAGTCTAAATTGTTTTATAGAAAAATTCTAGAAATTACAGACAAATTTTATAGAAAATTTTTATAGAAATTGTTTTTTTTTCGAGGGTTCGTGCCTCTTTAAATTTTGGAGTTTTAGGGTAAAACATCATTCGAATAACTTTTCTAATATTGGCAGTCAAACGGATAATTCTTTCTTAATTATTCATGCGCACACCTCTTACAAGTACATATTGGGTCAATCTGACCCAAGGCATTTTAGGAATCGTTGTATTCCGATGAATATGCATTTTATGTTTTTTGTAGTCTTAATTTTATGGCCCTGAATGAAAATTGAATGGATAAACATTCGTTGCCATTAAATGCCAAACAATCGGTGACAAATAATGGTTAGGGTCACAACGACCCAGTATGCACTCGAACGGTTAATGTTCCTACGGCAAAATCAATGAAAAGAATAATAAAATTATACGCACGAGGTCACTGTCGAATCTCCCATAATCGTCTCAGCTTTTCGGACACTCGATTTTTTTCAAATTTCTCGACCTTCATTGCGATTCTCATGACGTTGGTCATGTAACACTGAGGTATTTTTTTCTTGAACTACACAAAAGTTTTCTATAGAAAACACTGTTTAAGACTGATTAGGAATGACGAGGAAATACCCAAGTTGGAAAGTGCCCAATGGACTCTCACGTGTCCCCGAAAAGAACGGAAAATTTAGTTCGATCTCAAAGCTGCTCGAGCTCTAGGAGACACCCACACGCGATCAACATATCCAGGAAAGAAAGCAGGAGGGGAAATTTTCGATCTAGGTAGAAAGCGTGCTCGCACACCCTTATCAAGGAAAAAAAATAGCGCCCAATCAGAAACGAAGGACGTGTGCAGAGAGCGCGAGGCCCTCACCCTCGCCCTTCATAGCGTTTGCTGTTGCTGCTTCCTTGGCTATACGGAATTCGGTTTCGTCGTCATGACAACCCCGTACCACCCCTCTATACATATACGCATATCAATACACCACCGTTACTAGTGTATATGCTACTTTGTCGAGGCAACAGCAGCAGGACATCTGAGGGGAGTTTTTTTTTCAGTCTCCGTCATCGTACCTCGGGGGCGGTGTATATATTTCGACCTGATCGGAAATCGGGGATTCGAGATGATCCACCATTCGACGAAGCATAAAAAAAAATTTCATTCCTGCCTCCTTTTGTCGTACCTTTTTCTAGATTGTACGAAATAAATCCAGAACAATTACTTCGGAGACAACATCACATCGAACTTTGTAAATTCCAATTCCAATTCGCATGACAAAACAAAATTACTGCGAATTACGTTCATTGATAGATCGACACCCGTAACGTCTCAAGTTTCCGAGAGTCTTTTCAATTTTTCTAATCAAGTCAACTATCAAACCGTACCAAAAAATTGCTCGATTATCGTATCCAAAGACCGCATTCGAATTTGCAGCTCCGATGCAAAAAAATCGGAGATTTTGGTTCGATGGTTGACCGCAACGATCGATAACCACCTCCGTCTTGGTCTGAACTTCTGTCTCAGGTTTGTTTTGTCAAAAAATCGACCAACGAAAAATCGTTTTCGCGCGATCGAGTACACCGAGCTCTCTCGAACGTTACGCGCAAAAATATGGACCTGCGGCTATTTTTAATGGAAAATAAATATATGGAAAAAAAAGTATAGGGAGTTTTGAACTGCAGGGCGTTGCAAAGCAAGATAAAAATTTGGTAGACCCGGAGAAAAATCAGCAATAGAAACGAAAGATCACATGGCCGATATACACGAGAGCATGTGCATATGTATTCGTTTGTGAATGCACGAGGCTGCTGGCAAGATCCGAAGGGCAGGGACGCTGCTGGAAGCCTCTCCTAAGAGAATTGATAGAGTAAAGAATGTTGCTCATCCCTTTTTCCACGCGCCAATCCTCTCTGGATACTGCAAAACATAGTTATATGGAGCGCCATGTTGGGTTTCGCGTGGCACATGCAGGTATATCGGGGAGGTTACAGAGGAGAACAAGCGAGGGATGAGGAGGTGAAGCAGGCAAAAGGCAGGAAAAGAAATGCCGAAGAAGCAGACGAGGAAGAATTGCGTGGTCTTCCTCCAGGCAGACGAATCGATCATACGTGATGGAAGCTTCATCTTTATTGGCACATAGCGAGATGTCGCATACACATGAAGATGTCTCACTCCAGGCTGGCAGAATGGATCTGTTGTTTATATATTTATTTTCCCCCAAAAAATACTTTCGCTATTTTTTTTTCAATATTTTCGATTGTTTACTCAATCCCTCGGACTGTAATTGATCGATGACATTGACGATCGATAGATGGTTCGTAAACAGTCCTCTTTATCACAATATTTCAACTCCTGGTTGGATCGATATTGGAAATAGTTAATTTCAAATATTCCATTGTAAAAATTGGTTTCGTGAAATGAAAAAAAAAAAGCATCACATTTGAGGCCACACGATTCAGAATTCCCTTGGAAATCACAAGATCCCCATAGGTTCCCATGAACTTTTCTTAATCCCAGAAGAACACGAACTCTCGATCTTTTCCGATCGTCTTTAGCTCCCGCAGTCGCGAATACACTTTTCTTTCGTCTTCTGCCACCAGAATCCTTTATCCTTTACACTCTATCCCTTGGAGGATTTTGCCGAAAACTCACACGAGGCTTTCGTATCTTTGACGACGAATTCAACCCCCTTATCCTTTTTTCTACATTTATTTATTGCCTGAAGCAATTTCCCCTGCTCATTTTTTCAATTCATTTTATATTTGCGTCTCCGTGCCACACGATCACTTTTCGGGAACAATCGTGTGGTATTTTTTTTTTTTTTCAAAAATTGTGGTGCTCGTCGAAAATAGTAAAAAGATCTCTCACTATCATCCTCCAGGGGCGTGCGATCTTTGCAGCAGTCAGACTTCTGGACTAAGATTTTCGCGATCTCATCGCCACGATCGGAAAGTTGAATTGCATTTTGCCAACCTCAAAAATTAGCAAACAGGACCGAGTTCGTCAAGGACAAGTGATACCACGATCACAATATTTACATTTATCATACCCACGTAACCGAGCTAAAGAAGAGTGTACACAGGAGCTGCAATGCGTATTGATTCCGTTCTCGTTCCCCGAGCGCTCTTTCTCCCTTCTGGCAGAAAAGCATCTCCCTCTCACACGATTCACCCCTTGAGGTTCACATCCACCCACGCCTTCTGACAAGCCACCCCCTTTTCTGTATGTTCTTACTGCTGTGTCTCTCAGAGCATACAGCAGCATCTCGTGATCTGAATTCCTTCCACTCTTTTCCCCTACCCTTTCGGCCTGTTCCTATATACACTGTGCTTGGTCGCACACCCAAGTCCTCCACCTCCCCCGCCCAAACTTCTGTGCGCTGCCTGACTCGGCGAACGAATATTCCGCCGCCCCAACCCCTCGAGCTTCATTTCTTATCCGACATTGTTACAGACGTGAAATCCTCTGTATCGCCCACTCATCCCCCTGCCTGCTTCGAGCCAACATCTTCCTACGGTCCTTGATATTTTTCCAATTCCTAAAATTCTTGCGAGCTTTCAATCTTTCAACGCATCGAATTAATGCCTAATTTTTGGACATGCACAGAGGAAAATCAAGTCGATTCGTTCGACGAATCCAGGACGCAAAATTCATCTGGATAAGGGTTGGATGTTTTCCTTCCCATCGCTGACGATAAAATTTCAATTTCTCCTGACGCGATTTGGTCAACACTGTTTATTTATTTACTCGACCTACTAAGCTCTCGTATTTTCATAATAAAAATTCCGTTATTGCAAAAGGGTTGAAAAAAGTGCATAGTATAGAGTTGAGGAGAAAAATTTGAAGAGAATGAACAAAAAAAGGAACGAGGAAAAGTTGAAGAAATGGTCTCATTGAGAATCAGCTGGTGCAATTTCATTCGCGTGGAAGCACGTGGAACGAAGCTCTACTACGAGAAAGTGAGAGCCACGACCTACCCTTACACATTAATTATAAGGGGAATCCTACCCCAGTTGGTCTCTTGCTCTCGCTCGCACATGCAAAGTATTCTCTTCGTTTTCTCTCCGGCATTTTGCTTGCCCCAAGGAAGCCAGGATCGGAGCCACGTAATTCCGCTTTCTTTCTCGCTTGCTCGCGTCTCAACTCCTGCAAACTTCCTTCACGCTCCAGTCTCCGCCACGGCGAGAGGAGTGGTGCTCCTCTCTGCTCGCTCATTCAGATCTCGACGCGACCTTCAGACGGCCACCCTCAACGACGAGCTTCTCGACGGTGGAGGAGGGTGTGAGGGGTGATTCCCATTACGAAACTAGAGCAATGCCCCTTCTAACTTTCTCGAGTTTCCAACTCGACACAAATTATACTCAAGTTCCGAAACTTTCATGACCTTTTAATTTACAATATAAATACTGAGGCAATTCCCCCACAAACTATGAATATTTATTTCGCCGTGCATCACCGGAGATAGTAAAATAAGCAGCTTAAGAATTTTCCACGAGTTCTCCCCGTCCACAAGAAATAAAGCACAAAGATTATCGTAGCTCGGCGATGTATTTTTATGTAACGATGAAAAAAAAAACGAATTGCTGCAATATTTTTGTGCACATATACCGGAAGTGTCTTCAATGACGAGCAAACGATACGTGGATCCGTCCTGGAGTCTCTCAAGGAGCAATCTTGTTCCTTTTCTTCTATACACATGCTGTTAGTGCAGACAGAGCCTTGCAAAACACATCCAAAAAGAAATATAAGCTTTACGATCTTATACGTAACTCCTGACATGAGTCTGTATACGAGCATGAGAAGCGGGAGTACGTTAAGAACAGGAGAAGAATTCCGCCGTCGAGGACGAGTGTGTAGGTGTATAGAGGACATATCTACAATATTGGATGCACGAGAAAGCGTATTCCTTAGGAATGATTCTGGATGGGTAGACGAGAGGCTGGAGATTCTCCTCTTTCCGCGGAATGTTTGATAGACAAGACTGTGCAAGATAGAAGTCGAGATTCGGTGACGAACTGAGGCTGAACCGAGAGAAGAGAGAAAAAATGATAAAAAAAAAAAAAAAACGAGAGGGATACTGTGCCAGAGACGTAAGCGGGTTAGAGTAGAGAAACCTGGATGTCAGGACGTCACTCTTAGAAACTCGGGGATGCAAAGGGTAGTATATATAAGTCCCCCCCCCCCCCTCACGCCACCCGGCTTGGCGATACTCCCAGGGTTTGAAAACGTCGAGAATCACGAGAACCCAACATCGAGCAAGATGATAAGATGCTTGGGATAAATTGTAAAGCATGGGATGTGCTTGGTCACGAGGAGATGAAGCTGAATGTGAGACCAAGGATTGAAAAGCTTTTGCCGGACAAATTTGCACTTTTTTGAGCCCTTTTCTCATCGAGACAGATTTAGATAAACGAATACAAGCCGCTATAAAAAATGAGATTAATCGGAATATGATCGATCTTCGAACTCGTCGTATTTGGACAAGCGGAAGATTGCGGGAATGATAAAAAAAATAAACTTTGAAGGGACGAGATGTCTCTCTCTCTCTCTCTCTCTCTCTCTCTCTCGGATTTTCCATCGAGCCTGAAAGAAGACAGTCAGGAATGGAATTACAGTCTCAAATTCGTATGTGGGTTACCGACGTCCTTGCCATTGGAAGCTTGTCGGAGGGTTCGAGGGACTCTGCAGATTGCAAAGTGGGATGAGTCAGTCAGCTACCAGCAACTCTCTCGGGAGGGTTTCGCGTTTCTGAATTCGACTTTAAACCACGTCGAGACTCGACAGCCTCTCTCCTTCTGCCAATGACGTCGACTCAAGCCCCTTCTATTAGGTTACCTACCCTATCCTCCACACTCGTCGGCACTATCCTCATCCTTTCCTATACGTACGTAGCATACAGCATATACACATAGATATATATCCTATATCCCTATCGTAGCTTACATCCTATCCTATGCCCCCCTCCTCCCTGTTTCCTCACTTTGCTTCCCTCTCGCTTTTGGTTGCTCCTCGCAGCTTGTCCTTTTTTCTCATTTTTTCTTTTTCTTTTTTTTTTATTTATTTTTTATTTCTTCCATTCGCGTCTCTTGTGCCAAGCCAGGGATCTTCCATCGCTGCTGCAAAAGTCGCCGTCTTTCCCGACTTCACCGCCGTACTCGTTGCTTGCTGATGTGCCCTCCGGCCCAGACGTAAGAACGTACGAATCCCAGACAAGACCGACAGGCCCAAGACGCACCAAATCCCCTATACCATCTCTTTTCTTGGCTCTTCTCTTTCTTTATCGCTCCACTTCGAACTTATATTCCAACAGCTCCAATGAAATACGCCGAGTCAGCTATCCTGAATACCCGAGAGCCATCACTGCACAATTCTACGCATCCAATGCAGATCTACCCAAAAGCTTCCCTCTATCCTTTACCACCAATTTTTCATTTCGCCATATCGTGAGACAGCTCCGGAAAACCGGGGCTCTCCAAGCTTTGCTTTTTTCAAACTCAGACTCTCCGTCACTAAATCCAGAGACAGGCTTTGTGTGTGGATTATAACGATAGAAATTGACGACAAAAAAAAGCGCTTCCTAATATCGCGATATCATAAATTATTAGAATATCGGAAATTCGGGATTTTAATGATTTCCGAACTTTGGTTTTTTGTCGATTGAGACCGATAACGGTAGGAAAAATATATGACAACGTAGTCGGATGAGCATTGGATTATTTCGTTCGTTACAAAGGTGCTGAGCGATACAACGACGCTTCAAAGCTCCTGCATGGAACCGCACGAGGGTGATTTGAGCGGGGACTTTCTTTCCATTTTGTTTCTTCTCAGCCTCTTTCTAGATATATCTCCAAAGGCGAAGGAGAAAGCTTCAAAGTGAAACGCGATCCTTTTCCGTATAATGTGAGAAAAAGTCAACCGGATGCACACTCGGAATGCCAATAGTGATCCGCGGAATAGCGCGAGAAAGAAAAGAAAGAAAGGAGGAAACATTACACCTCCCTGCTTTTTGTAATACCGTCCATAAATTGTTCCATGTGGTTTACCCGGTGTGTTACTCGTGCATCGCCTTTCTCAAGGGTTCGGAGTAGCCTCATAGGATAAATTGCAACGAATGGAGGAAATTCTGAGCGAGCGTAAGATCAAGCGTGGCTAGTCTCTTGGAAAATCGACGATATGAAACATTGCCTGCTCTGGCGCCTTGTAGCCTGACGTTGACTTAAAAAATAAAAAACTGACGAGGATATGGCGAGGGAGTCGAGATTCTGCTGCTTTGGATGGAGAAAAAACCGAAAAAAGTAAAAAAAAACAAAACTGAACTCAACCAACTGGAAAACTATAACTACGTCTTTAACCCGAGGCTGGATTCTCTCACAGAATTGTAACAAATCTCTGACACAAGAGAGTCAAATGGCCTCTTATTCACGTCCCAAGAAAGTCTCTCCAAAATAATTAGCTGCACTCTGTTCAACCTTCAGTTTTAACATTACAAACACAAATAAATTCGAAGGCGAAAAATTCGGCTGTGACAATCCGTGTTGCGAGTGAAGGCAAATCCATGAAAATCCTTCGTTTAAATAAGATACGGCAGCACGCACTGTAACATAGCGTACAAAGTCGATTCTCGATAGGGAACCAGCGACTGCGAAAAGAGAGGGATCCCATTACGCATCAGTTTACTTGCCGAATCAATTTCAGTCGCTAAAAGTCGACAATAAATTCTAAGAGGAGCTAGATCATCCCCATTCGCTGATTCAGCGAATTTTCGTGTTTTTCCATTTTTTCATCCCCCTATTTTCTTTATCACCATCTACTTTGTGGTGCCGTTCATTTTTCCATCCATCTTCCAACTTATTTGTCCTTGAACGTTCAATCTGCAAACGAATTAACGAAAATCTCGAGGAAAAATAAACGAATCAATGAAAACCTCAAGGCTTTTTGCACTTTTACTCTTGAATTTTCTTTTCCGAAGTAAAATATTTCTTAATAAGTCAATCAGGTTCGCACACCGCCAAAAACCTTCATAGAGGAGAGAAAATATAGCGGAAAGTAATGGAGAGATGACGTGAGCATTGGAGCACAAAGAAATACGTAGAATCTTCAATCGGGTCGCAATTAGCGGTCGAAGCCGGAGTCTGTAAATCCTCCTCGCTTTCATGTTGCGCTTGCAACTAGAAACGTGCTATCCGGATGGTTTTTTGTTGCCTCTGTTTCACAGAGTGAAGAACCATTGACGTGAATTTCAAGTCTAGTCCTTCGGTAAAGCGATGATTCGTTCACCATTGGGCGCCAAGGGAAATATACGTCGTCCTGGAATAGACTTCATACAGCCGAGCATATACGAACGATCCCCAGTGGTTGGTGTTTGGAGCTGTTGGTACGAGAGATCGCGCTGTCTCCAAAGATTCGAGTGAAAGAGAAAAGCGCGTTGGCTCAGCCACATTCGCCATCTCGCTACACTTCGATCCCCCTTTGAATGTACAGGGCGTTTCGAAACCAAATTTCGAATAAAATTCGATTGAAGACGAAAGGTTGATGTTTGAATTTTTTTAATTTTCAGTTTTCCATCACTCAGTGTGTAAAAAACATTTTCTAAGTTTCCGCTGAGAAAACGCGCTCCACGACCTCGACGAATAAAACCCTCCGGGCCTAATTGTGGCCATGGCTTTCACTTGAACTTTTCATGCGTACCGATTAATTAAAATTAATCTCTCCTCCATATGAATCGTGTATTGCGATTATCGTTTTTTTTTGTTTTGTTTAAATTCGTTCTCGATTCGTAGAACATCCTGTATTAATATGGCACTCTTATCTGCAAAGTGGAGGAGACGGTGTAACCTGCTTCGCTGGAAGCATCCTCGAGTAAGTTCGATGCTGGGGGTTGGTGGTCGCCTCGGTGCACGATCACACGCCAAAAGTAGTAGGTTCAGGCTCGTCGTTCGGGTGGTGATAGATTGCCTTCTCGCCACAGCTACAAACCCAGCACACACCGTTCCACTTTGGTCGTCGCGCGAGAAAGAAGAATTACAGATATAACTGAACCTTAGCACGAAAGCCTCGTATGCCCAATGGCAGAGCCTGGTTGCTATAAATTGCTGATCCTTGGATTCAGTTTCCAGTGACGATCCGTTTTCAAGAGAACCATAGAGACAGCTCGAATTCAATGCGGAATGAATCGTCTTGTATGATATATTACTCGCTCACTTTTTTTTATCACATCCTTTTCGGGTTGGAAAAGGATTCGGATAGATTTTCGTTGACGCTAATCGTCGCACGATCCAATGGAATTGAAAAATCATCCGATGATTCATCCTGATCAACATTAGCGAGTGTTTCACACTCAGTGAAAAACGATTTTGTATCCGGAAAGTTCGACTTGCAATTATGCTTGAATACCTCGAGTATGAATACTCAGAGGCAACGAGGATTTTACGACAGACATTGGTGATTCCAGGGTTATGGGAGTAGCCATGGTTGATGGTTCGACGATTCGTTTCGTATATACTTGTGCGATGTTCGGTCCAATAGGCGTGTAATCTACGAGGGTGTTTATGAGTCGCTGGGGCGTTTACACCCTCGTAGATACGTGCTCTACTACCTTTTTTTTCGCCTGCTCCTTATCCTCGTTACACAAAACACAACATGAGTATACGCTTACGTACGTGCTCTTGTCGAAACATCGGAAATGCTATATCCACAGGCAGCAATGTTTGTGTTTGTTCGTCGGCATATATTCATGGCTGTTGATGTTGGAGTATTGTAATAACACACACGTGGCCAATGAGATGAGTGAGCCAAGGTTGGGTATTGTTAATCTTGGTGGCCTGAAGAAACGTGTGCTTGAGTTCGATGATGATGCGAAGAAAACCAACGAATCTTATCCCTCCCTCGATGCTACCTCGTGCCTCCTCGATCCGCAAAATCGAAAATACTCCAGAGAGGAAAGGATGCAACATCCGAAGAGAGAAGCACACAACCGAGCGAGAGATAAGCCCTGATGGTTTGTCCAGGTTTAACCAGCCTGAGGAACCGTGCACTGAGGGTAAAATGATACTCAAGGGGCGCGAAAAATATCTACCCCGTGGATATCAAAAGCAATAACATTGTAGGAGAACAAAATTTAATGGCCAATAAACTCACGATCATTTTATTTTTTGACTATCAAAGTGCTCTCGCACTTTCTGCCTCATGTGTGCGCGATTCGCGTACGACAAAACGATGGCTTCCACATTAAAAATTTAAAATACAAAATATTTCGTTTATTCTATGAAAAAACATCCAACGAAAATTTCAACCCCTAGCCACTTCTTTTAGATTCTCAACGGAACAAGACAACGCACGTGTTCCGGGTGCCATTTACCTTTCCATATTTCACTACGATGCGATGAAGATAAGACATGTACGAAATGGCCGTGTCGATGTTGCGAAAGCCTCCTTCTTTACAGAAACAAAGAAAATGCTTTATTTCATATTGATAAGAACTTTTAGGGCTGATAGTTTTGTGCGACGTTTATTTCTCGATAGGAGAATCATTCGTTGACCCAAACTGCATTCATAAGAGCAGATTTCCTGGGTAAGGAACATACGTGAACGAAGATAAAGGGGGGGATCCTGAGAGCTCGTGTTATGTCCCAGAATTACGTTAATTATTCCACGACATAAAAGATTAAGAAAGCGAGGAAAGGAGGTCGAGATGTTTACTAGGAGAGAGAGAGAGAGAGAGAGAGAGAGAGAGAGAAACTGGGCGAATCATAAAAGTTGGCACATGCAATGTCACGCCGTTGGTTGCTATTTGTTATCGGTGGCGAATGGCGCCACCGCAAATACGGATACGGATTCTTTTTATGTTGAAAACCTATGTCTCCTGTTCCCCAAGATTTCGAGTTGTTCTCGCATCCTTTTTCGTCTGCGTTTTACCACATACTTCCAAACACTTCGCAGCAAAGCCAAGTTGCTGCAATGCAGAAATTTTGACGCCGGGTTTTTCATGCTTATCCATTAATTCGGTTTGTACGTACGCCAAAATGGAAGAATCGAAAATCTTTCTGAATATACACTGACCCGATGTAGTCGGTGTTAACGACCCTATAAAAGTTCGGATTTTACCAGGGGCAGCCAGCAAACACCCTCAGCCTCCTGAGCCCCTTCTGCCTGACATAAGTTCCCAAACACAAAATCAACGATCTCGGAACTCGACCATATTCTCTTCTTCTGGGCAATAATCATACGAGAGACCAATTAATTCGAGAATCTCGATTTCCAGTCAATAAATCCGTTTATTTTATGAGTTGAAAATGAATTTGAATGAAGCAATGTTCAACAAATATTCCGGAAGTTTCAATAATGATAACGTGTCAAAACCTTTTTCAGACTCTGCTTTGTAGATTTTGAACGGGGTCGGGTAGACGTAGTAGCCAAAAAAAAATCTATTTTTCTTTCTACTGTCACGAGCGATTGCTCATTATTTACATTATATCTATGTCTCGCATGGTTGTGTAATTTGGAGTGCCTCTTGTGTTTATATTTGTTTATAACATATCTCTTTTTTTTTTGTAAATCCTTTTGCGTGTTTCTTACTCGTCCTGGGCTGTTTCGTTCCATCTCGTCTACCGACATTAAGGCAGACATACGCGGAACCAGATAGAAAAAGATCCTTCAAGTAAGGAGAGAACCCTGAACGTGCGTAACGACGAGTAAAATGTACTGTACAACGTATACGTACGTCAGGAGACGCTTGGAAAGGATGCTGGGGTAGAGAGCAAGGGAGAGAGAGAGAGAGGACAGGGTGAAGGCATTATTCAGTCTCTCTTTCTCTCTTTTTGCCGACAAGAACTCTCATGGTGCTTGTGAGAGCTTTCCCGTATGTACCTGGGATAAAGAAGAAAGGGGATAAAAGAAACGAATGAGAAGTATGGAATAGGCGAAAGAGGGAGAGGAGCGAGAAACGCGGGAGTAGGAAGAAGCGGAGAACGAGAAGAAGGCGAATGGTCGACTATACCCTAAACACGCACCTCTCATACGTCGTATAGAAAATCAATACTGTCTCAGCCGGTTCTGAGCCCATTTCCCGTTTTTGCCTCCTTTACTCGTGTGCTCCTCTCACGTCATATATTGGTGGGCTTGCTTCCACCCTCTTATTTCTCTGTACGCCTGTATCCTTTTCTTTGATGCTGTCAAAGTCCTTACTTCGGATCCGGCTTTGTGTTTACCAATTCGCTGAAAAAACTCGAGATCTCCGTATGTCAAACATTTTTTAGAATCCATTATAAATCTTCCCTTGAAAATTCCATCAAGAATCTTTATAAACTAATAGAATTGCCAGAATTCATTGTGGCTGTAACATTTTTTAACATCAAATCAATTTTTTCCTACGTCCTTAAAGTTTATTCGCCACTTAATTGTACTCTCTGTCATTGCGACATTTAACTCGGTGTAGAATACCATTGACCTTTCTCCTTTCTTTCGTGTTATCGTAGTCAGACACTTGGCATTACGAGCCAGATGTTAGGGGTGAGAAGCAAATTGCAGAGAATCATGGGACGATGAAAGAGAGAAGTGGTGTTGGTGCGGCGAGAACGCGAGACTGGTATATCCTTCGTGCTCCAGTGTTCAATAATTAAGTGGAACCTGTTGCGCCCATCTCGCACCACCACCATCAAAACTTTCAACGCTATTCCGTCCCTTTCCCTGTTGCTTGATCTCTGCCTTCGGCGTTCATGCCGGCATGCAAAAACTCCTCGTACCAGTTTGTCTTTCATTATTCATTGCAATTATGACATCTAATTACGAAGATCATGACCCAGACAAATTCGGTCGCCCTGTTCTCCGATCCACCCTAGGGATCATCTTCCCTGAACCGTATCGGCTGATGGCTTTTTTCTACCCTCGAAAGTACCGAAGCAATAAAACTGGTCAAAGTCCATGGCAACCGGACCCTCGGAATTACAGATTGATCACTTTCCCTCCAAAATGAGCGACGACCAATCGGGATATCATGGAAAATAAAATAGCCTGTATCCTTTCGAGCAACCCTAAGGTTTTTCAAGATGCCTGGAAACGTAGCATCGAGGGATGAGAGGAAAAAGGAAGAAAAATTGATGGTCAAATCGGCTGAATCAGCTCGTCTCCTCAATCTTCTCATTCATCCACTTATATTTCGTTCTGCCTCTTCAACGTTTCTTCCTCTTCTCATATATTATATTGGTCTCTGTAGATACACAGATGAAAATCTCTCGTCACTGTCGTCTATCCGAAACATGGGAGAGCGTACCGTTCAGCCATTGCAGGGTTTTCATGCAGAGACTTCAACCGAAAAGCGTACACTCTGAAGACCCAATTCCCGGCTGCCTTTCAAGTTTTACCATCAGTCAGCAAGATCCTGAGTCTTGTGTTCGTTCTATGTCCTTTTGCATCTCGCATACCAGCACACATGACGCTGCCGTTGACGGGGACCCGATGCCGTCCCTTCGTTCTATATCCTATACGCGATCGCGCGTCACACACAATCGTCCCTCAGGAAAGCGACCCATCCCATTACGCCTCGAATCCCACTCCCTACTTTTCCTCTCCGCTTATTTTTCATCATTCCTCCGCCCACCCCATACAGAGCCATGACATGACTCCGGCGATGGTCCTAGACGCAGATACACCGTCTCATTCTCCTTCCTCTCTTCGTAAGAACCCACGCATCATACAAACGCGCTTCAACCTCGACAATCTCCAGAGATACGATACAACGAGGATATCTCGTCTCCTGCACCGTGAGGATACTCTCAGAATCTTCGATT
The DNA here is from genome assembly GCA_030522525.1 of Campopleginae sp. 14b. NCBI lineage: Eukaryota > Metazoa > Arthropoda > Insecta > Hymenoptera > Ichneumonidae > Campopleginae sp. 14b. Next base: position 426,879 of record JAPYYS010000001.1, read on the forward strand.
TTCGGAATAACATTTCCACCTTTGCCTTTTCTCGTTTCTGGAACATGGCTCCTTCGTCTCTGAAGCTTCTCTGCGTCCTCTTTCTACACTCGACCGTCTTCGACGTTTTTTTTTATTTATTTTATATCCTACGATCCCTTCACTTTTGCTTTCCTTTCTTTATCCTTTTTATTTCCTCTCCGATATTCTGGCAAGCTCTGCGCCAGTTTGGCAGGGCTTCTCTTCATTCCTCTTGACGAGTTCGGCATACTGGGTTTGCCCATCAACCCCCTTATTTCGGGATCGAACGAACGGGAGACACGCGAAGGGATCCGGAAAGTTGTGACGTCGTGCACCTGTAGTTGCTCGGAAAAAACTCTTCTCTTGGCTTCTCTGGCGTCTACACCGGTAATGGCACTGACATCTGCCGGAATACGAAAAATCCTATTTCAACCTGAGTCTCCGCGAGCGGTGATGCAGCAAGAGATGCGTATAGCATCGAGCTATGTTGGAAATTCGATCTCCACCTATACGGAGGCAGAGCCCTGGCGTTCAGATCAGGTCTGAACCTCAATTCGACCCCAACCATCCTCTGTATTCGCTTCTAACGTCCTTGAGTATCTTCGACTCCCTTCTAGAAAAATCAAATCAAACTAGATTCCCTTAAAGTTGTCCTAAAAGTTTTCGAATTCCTCACGAATAGCCTAAGATGCTTATGACTTTTGTTCCTTTTCGCAACGACCTAGTACAAGACGTACAAAAGATGTTTGATCCACTTACCAAACCCATGGAGCGTCTCTGACGTTTTGACTCACCCGATATCAAGAAACTTACGGCACAAGATGCTGCAGTTACGAGACATTCGTATAGGAAGTAATACTATGCAGTTTTCAAATATTCGAGTGAAGAAAGTCTCGTGAGTTTTGTTCACTCATGAGATTTAATATTTTAAGCAAAACCACTTGCATAGAGAATCCTTAAATGTCGTGTATCGATTATTAACGAATCCAGAAGTTTTTTTTATTCATCGCTGAATGTTTTTAATAAAATAATTGACGAAATTTTGAAGACTGGCGCATGCGTGGATACCACGATTCCCTCATTCATACTCATCCCCCAAAAACTTCACCCCTGTTTCTATATACGAGGAAAAAATGAAGATAACGATCCTGCGCTGGGTGAGCAAGTAAAACTGTCGTAATGGCGGTACTCTCTTGGTTTGTCATGGCAGCAGTTTCACGTGGAAACTCTTACTCCCCCAATGGCCGCCTGTTCCCTCCACATTTTCCTAATATCAAGCATCATCGCTCATCCCTTATGATATGAGTGTACGTATACTCTATATCCAGTGGCAGCTTACTTAAAGCGTACGATGATGGTCGCTCACAAGCTTCTCGTTTCACTCGTGGCCTCGATGCCTCCTCTAGACTCGACTCGCTTATTTTTATCCCTCGCAAGCAACAGTCCACGTCGCATTACTCGACTCGTTTCCCCTGGATGATTCGCTCGGTAATATTCCCCAGACTTGATCACAGGCGTCTCGCATGTGCCGCGATTTTCTCGTGCTATATCCTCAACATTCTAACACGTGCAGCCACTTTCAAAGTTTTCAACTTTTGACACCCATCAGCACGACGCATATTTCTGGTAATGCTGCAATGCAAATTCGACCGCCAACATCGACGTTCACTAACGCATTGTGCATGCTATCAAAGAAACAAGTGGAATATGCTATTTCTGTGTGGCGAAGATTTGACTCTTCGAATGCACACATCCTGAAGTGCATTTTGGGTCAATCTGACCCCGGAGGCGTTTTTCAAATCGGTGTATTCCGGTAAAAATGCATTTCGTGTTTTTTTTTGTAGAGGCATTTATTGCAGTGAATTGCCTATATTTTATGGCCCTACATTTATTTTTTAACGAGACTGAATATTAAATGCCAAACCATTCGATGTCCTTGAATGCCAAAGATTCGTTACCGGATAAAGTTTGGGGTCAAAACGACCCAGTATGCTCTGGAAGAGTTAAAATCTTGCAAGGCTCAAAAAGCATCGAATGAACACGCACAAAAGCAACGGAACCATGCACTTAAGTATATATAGGGTCACACAGTTCACAATGAGCAAATGGCTTTCGAGAAAAAATCAAGGCTTTTCGCGTATAGTTAAGGCAAAAAAGCGAAACGTCTGTAGAGCGTATAAGAGTGGCTTCTCCTTTGGCAGAGTCTGTTCCTACAACATCGAGCCAAGCTATACCCTCGTGTTTTCAAGATCCTCCAGGCATACACATATTTTCCAGACACCATTCTGCCTATCTTTTTCAAAAGCCATATACATATAGATATCCTATGGATGAGAAAGATAGAAGCACATCTTCCCCGGGGGGAATCCTCCATTCTTGTGGCACTGACAACCAAGTCACCCAACCACCACCCACCCAGCCCCCTGCCGGGTGAGACAACCCTCCGAGTGGTATTCCTCTACGAACACATACGCGTTTTCGTTCGATATATCTTTACATATATATATATACATATATATATGTGAATTCTATAGTGAAAGATAGTCAGAGGGTTACGGAAGAGAGATACGAGGAAGAATCCATAAAGCACCCTCCAGTAGTGTGTATGCCATCAGCCACCTCAGGGATATCGACTCCCTTTTCTGTCTCACTTCCGTTCTTGCCACCAAGAATACTGTGTGTAGCGTAGTAACGATTGTTACACAAGAAAACACCGTTAGCAAAAAAAAAAAAAAAAAATACGGATACATTTTAAAAACTCTGAAATTCTACGAATTCGTTTAGTTTTTGGTCCAAAGTAATGCTCACCGTTCTATAGAAGTCTTTGACTTGGGACAGGATCGCTATGTTGGCGATTTCAATTTACAAAATCAAATGAGTAGGAAAAAAGATGCACGAAAAACGTCGTCGAACGAATTATCATTCCACACGAAGAACCTCGATAATTGTCACCCTTCGCAGAGTCTTCATGCTCAACGCACCCCTTGTGTTTGCAAATAGCGAAACGATCCATGTAGAACTTATTCTCGCGACCAATTATGATGCATCCAGATGGAGAATATCTTTTTACGATTTTTTCTCTCCCTTCGGCACTCTTGTTATAGATATTTGTGGAGCTCTCTCATGGGGACTCAGAGAGTGGGCACGAAATGTATATTTTGTTTTTTCATTTGTCGAACAGAACAATATTGTGCGGTTGGCATAAAAATATGGAACGCAGGTAGAATGATTTGTTTATTTTTTTCATGCTTGGAATTCCACCGCATCACCTGGCGCCCCTTGACTAGAACCAGTGTTTAACCCTTCGAGGGCATAACGGGTCGTTTGACCCCACCGATTGTTTAGCACTAATGGCAACTAATTTTTTGTCATTCAATTTTCGGGTTTCGTTGGAAAATAAATTTAGGGCCATATAATATGGATAAGTTATTACAAAAATCGTCTCTACAAATAGAAAACAAGGGATGTATATTTACCGGGGAATACAACAATGTGAAAAACGCCTTGGGTCAGATTGACCCAATATGCAATTATATGAGGTGTGCACTCGTGGGATTGATAATTTAGAATAATCATCTAAAGCACGAGTATAAATCAGGCCAGGCTGGATTTTGGTTGACGATTTCCGTAAGTCGAGGATCAGCGGCATTTGCTGATTACAATTTTTCAAAAATAAGGCATTGTTTTTTTTTTTCAAACCTCTGCGAAAATCGGTTAAGATCGTGTTCTCTATTATAATCGTTCGGACGGTTTGGAAAACGTTAATATCTCTCGAGTCTTTAACAATCCCTCTCGCTCCTACGACGCTCTTGATCGCAGGTTGCTCGGTCACTCAAATTGATCGGAGTGTCACGTATCAATTCATCCAATTTCGCTTCATCCGAGGGGGAGGGCAAGATGCATCCAGGATCGTCGATCTCTAAGCATGTGGGGCTATAGCTCTAGAGATGACGTTATTTTTTTTCAATATATCCTAGACTGGAAGATTGAAGGTAAGAAAGCACGGATGGCAGGGGGAGCAAGGACCGTAGAGAACCGAGGGAGGAGCTAGAAAAGCCAGTGTGCCCATGCACCATACCAATTTCGCATACTCGTTCACGTGCGATGCAAAAATCATGAAAGTGCGAGGAGGAGAAGCATAAAAGAACAAAGATAGTTTGAAATCGGACGAATATGCGTATATGCGATGCACGTGTGAGAGTTTCAAGTTGGCTGTGCTGGGTAAGCAGGCAGCGAGTAGAGACCAGAAACGCTGCGAGGGTGACGAGAAAAGCAAGAGAGACTAGGACGAGATGGAAAAGAGGGGGTTGCTCTCCACATATGAAATTCCAACAACGTATCGCACGCTGTGTGCCGTTTTTTTTTCCCTTTCAGGCAACCCCCTCGCCCTTCTTACCGCCCCCGTACGCCTTCGCCCCTCTCACTGGATTCTCAATGTCACCCCCCGTGGAATAGAGGCGTGCGAACGCTCTCCCCCCCCCCCCTCCTCCCGGCCCCTCCTGTGTTACCTTTTCTTATTACTATTTCGTTCCTCTCTCTATTTCTTCTTTATTTTATACTATTTCGTATTCAACGCGCTGCATATGCCGCCCGTATATTTCGAGAACTCTGCCATTCGACTATTGCATTAACCCCTCTGGTCACCCCTTTCTACCTTCTATCGCACCGCCATGACGACCGAGAAAGCTGCCAAGAATTTTTTTAATCAGCGATTTATTGCGTAAACATACAAATTATTGAATCTTACCAACTTCTCATCGTCTACACGAGCAGCTCCGATTGATTACTCTCCATTATGTTAATTTCGATGAAACAATGTTTAAAAAATATTTCTAAAGCTTTCTGCGTCGGCATCCGTTCGAACTTATTCCAACGACGAGATCGCACAGCATTTTGAAAACAATCGTGCAGGCACTTTTGTACAAAATTATAAACCGACGTGTGTCTCTGGGCGAGAAAAAGAAACAGAAAAACAAGATCAACGTTCTCTCGGCCATGTGACTATTTCGAGACATACAACGAAAACTATGAAAGTTCTTTCCGGCTTCGTAGCAAAACCGTGCGAAGAAACGCCTCAGGCCTTACGAGTTACCAAACCCACCCCCGACCCCGAGCCGTCACAGCGAAATGCCACACTGTCTCGTGATATTTTAAATATAGTTCACCGGCTGCACTGGATATAATAAATCTCCATTCTTTTTTAAATATTGTCTTCAATATTTTCCAAGATACGAAAGTATTTGCAAGAGCTCCAAGCTCCGGTCAGGATTCAAATTTCGGTTCCATAGAAACTGGATGAAAATGCTTTACTTTACCGCGAAGAAACTATCGAAATGATGCAAAAGCAAAAAAATGTCAATTTCATTGAAGTTTTGGGATGTCAGTCTTTCGAATCGAATGAATTATTTTATTCGAGCACATATTTTTCAACATAGACCGATCCACTATAATTTTTTTCAGTAAATAACAGCCAGGCTCCCTGATGAAATGGGAATGGACGAAAATAATTTAGCCAATTAATAAAAAACCTCATTAGAACGTGATGTAAGAAGGAAGAAAATTTCTTTCGACTAGATGTGTCAGTGACATCGACCCAATGCCTTTTCGAGGTGTAAGGGTCAAATATCAGAGGGTAAAAAAAATTGGCGTGGAATAGTGATGTTTCTCGACTGGTTCGCCCAACCACCATAATCCTGGACGTTTTATAATGCCACTCTAAAAGCCGAGGAGTCGGAGTAGCAAGAACGCGCGCGCGAGAAATCAAGTATGAAGTAGATTTGCATGCGAGTCGACTAAGCTCGAGCCTGAATATATTTAGCCACGAATGTCGGATACGTGAAGGAATAAGAAAAGGGAGTAAAAAGAGTGTGGAATAAAGGGTGTAAGAAACCCTGAGTATTTCATACGGAATATGGTGGAATAAGAGAAGCATATAAGACGATCTGGACCTGAATCGTGCGATGCGCCAACCCCGATATTGTCGACGTCGCGTTTTCCACCTATTTTCACACGAGTAGCGTTTTAGTCGTGTGAGACAACGGGTATCCATCCCTCCGAAATTTTCATTTCGCTACGAGAAAAAACTCGTAGGATCCGATAAATCGAAAAAGAAAAAACTCTTCGGCAAATTGCAATTCGATCTCGAGACCGAGATCGGGGTGAGCTTAGGAATTTGCAAGCTTATGAATGCTCAAAAAATCGAACAGTTAATAATTACGTGAACGACTCAAAGGATCATGAAAGATTATGAGAAATGAGAACCAAAAAATCGTCTCTGCAGTCGAACGACAAATTTTTTCGATTTTTTATAGAATTTTTATGTTCAACTTCATCACGAACTCGTATCGTTGACAGAGAAAGTTAAAAATAACATAAAATATTGTAATATGGAAAACGGTGCGGTTATATACGTGAATAATAATATAAATGCTGCACAAGAATCACACGAAAGGAGAATGGATGAGGCAAACAATAAGACCCAGAGAGATAGAGATGCCGAATGTTTTCTCGGTTCTTTTGAAATCTACCGTCGAGCTTTTTTCTCATAGTTTTTTATTCAACAGTGTAGAGAAGAGAAGAGAGAGTAAGGGAAGGAAAGAGCGAGACGATCATAGGAGTAGCTTCGGCAACATTGGTATAATATGCAAAAATATGTGATAAGAACAGTTGAAAAGTATGCGAGCTACTCGTGCGCATAACCCGCCTGTTTCCGTATACTCGTATCACGAATTCTCGTCTCCGTCGTTCACTCGATCATATAAATATACATACATATGTAAAATATGTATGTACATGCATGTATACACACGAAATGCCAAGTTGCCACATATAGCAGGTATATATGTACACGTGTGTGGAAAATGCCAGAGCCAGTGCTCTCAACCCTATCGAAGGTAAGACGACGAAATCCCGAGAGGCGAGGCTATCCAACGGGGGGAAAAGAAAAAGCGCGTGAATGTTAAAGTAAAACGGTGAACCGCGCAGCATCCCGATGGAAGAGCACCTACCCTCTCATTCTCTTCCTGAAAAGTACACGAGAGACACACGCTGTACACCAGCCTGTACAGGATGACAAGAATTTTCATATCTCGATGCTATCCTTCCTTTCCTCCTTCCTCCGCTTTGCCCCGCGCCTCTAGCCGCTACTTCGTTCTCTCCTTCTCTCTTTCGTTCGACGTCTCTCCCCGGGGTAACCACCCTGGTAAAACAAGAGCCAGAAAAAGCTTTTTCGTTGAAAATTCGAATTGAAACTAAATCCAGATCTTGTGCCGTTGGCCGCGATTTTTTTTACGGTAGCGTCAAGAAATGTACCGTTTCATCGCGAGGAGTTTGAAAAACTTGCCAATCGGAAAAATTCTCCGATATTTTTCGTAACAGTATCATTGACTTTTGAAACATGAAAATGGAAAACTTTGCGTCAAATTGTTGATTAAGGACAATCAGGAATTCTGAAGATGTCAGTTTTGTTGGAAAAATTCGTGTCGTTCCTTCGAAGGGAAATCTCAATATTTTTCATTGCAAATGTCGTATGAGGAACAAGGCTAATACGGGCTACGTAGAAACTGCTGTCACTGTGGAATTATAAGTACGTTAAGGTTGACTATATATTTCATATATACAGATTTTTGCCCACCCTTGTACAACTTTTCGTCACTATTACTCGCGACAGACGTGCTAGCAAAAGCAGTCTGGAAGCGCCGCTCATTCACATGCGCGCACACAGTCTCACACACGAAAAATCACACAAGCCAAGAAAATGATGCTGTTGAAGTGAAATTGTAACGTCCCATGGAATCTTTGCCTGCGTGTAACTGACAGCTCACATTTATCCCGAAAGCGAGAGTTTTATTTATTTTTTCCCGTAGCATATCGAGATGTGTCGAGGACAGAAAACGCACAGAATCCAGGCTTTTGCGTGTATACAAAAAAAATTGATAATGATGGCTTATTAATTGAATTCACGTATTTTTATTCTTCGAATGACAAAAATCCACTTCATGACATAAAAAAAAAAATATCGTCAGAAATCGCCATAAAAATGCATTGATTCCCGAAATCACAAGTTGATGGTATCGAAATAATAAAAAACTTGCTCTGGATTGAAAAAACAATTCGTTAGTCATGACGATTAATGGAAAACAATTTTTCTTATTTTTCTGGATAAAAGTAAACCGTAAAACGATTAATTATTGCACGGAATTTTGAAGTTCTCTGATGTATCCGGCCGCAGGCAAGATCGTCGCTGTACTAAACGATCAGCGTGTGTTCCAAACCCTTCCATCCCCCGACAGACTTTATTCGTTCTGTCCTCGTTACATCCACATACCTGAGTTATAGCGACTCTCATAGGTTTATTTTAATGAAGGCGACAACGTCAACGTTTCTTAGGCTCTCACTGGGTCCCCCCACCCGGAGGGAAAAGTTCAAACGACGAAGAGTAAGGAGAGGGAAAAACAAAACTTTAAACAATTTTAGCGAACAAGTTTCTCTTTCGATTTTCATTTTCCGGTCAATGAAACGGTCGCAATTTATTATACGAAAAGATTTGCATATTTGTTGGTTCATATACCGATCTCGATGTAATGTTCTCCGTTCAATTTGTCTCCTTCATTTATTTTTCTCGAGCATTCAAAAATCGTTTATCGATGTATAAAAAAAAAAAAAATGATAATGTCGAATCATTAAATCAACAGCGCTTCGGTGATCCATCGATACACGTGCTTGATATATTTCGAACCGTTCGCATACCTCGAGCAAAAAGAAATACATAAAAATGTGACGATTCCATTTGCTTGGTTTTGTTGGCAATGAAAAAACATGGGAATTGAAACAAAAGTCATTAGAGTGTACAGAAGATCGCGAAGGGACCGACTATATATTGTTTTCTCATCATATCCTTCCGCATTATTTATTGCGTGAGCAAAACGTGGTTGAATGAAAAAAAAGTGAGAAAAAAATGGATAATGTTATGGGATTCTGGAAGGAGGATGAGGCGGAGAAGGAGCCAGGAAAGAAAAAAGGATGAGAAGAGGCATAAGGCAGAAATCATTAAATTGATCACGGCTGAGCGAGTTTTGGCCCAGGAAACTCAAGTCAAGTATACCCAGAGATCGTTTTCGTTCGCCCTTTTTAACTTTTGGCCCTGCGCCGTCGACGATGTGCTCTGCTCCCTCCTCGTACGAGTAACACACGTATCGGACTAAATACATATGCAAATATATGTGTATACTCGCGGATACAAGCCGGAGTAGCGACCATCGTCGCGAGGCCCATCGAATTTCCTCTCCTTTCGCTTTTTCCCTCCCCACATCCTTCTATATTTCCTTTTACGTACAGCCAATATGTCCCTCGTGCTTCAACCGAATAATCAGCTATATATAGCTACGCATATATATGTATATAACAAACTAGAAAAAGGGAGAGAATCGGGACGCTCTCTATGTTCTTACAAAGTATATGCAAATCTTCGGGTCCCGAACTTAAAATCGATCCATCGAACCTTCGTCATTCCATCACGTATTTCTGTCATTCGACATGCGTTTGTCAACCTTGATGTTTTCTATAAACCAATCCCCCGTTGAGGTTCATCCATACACATGCGCTTCAAGGATAAGAGGCCAAAAAAAAACAAAAAGAACCCTGAAACGGCGAATTATGCACCGCAAACTTTCGAGCTTCATTATATCCAGGAAGCGATAAATTATCATCCGTTAACAAAATTACGATAGTGATGAAGATGAACATTCCGTCAAATCGTTCGAAACCTCCTGGACTCGCTGCCACGAGGAAAAATTGCAAAATTTTTATCTTAGCGTGGCTTTTTGATTCTTTAGGTTTCGCCGTTCCTCACCGCGACTCGCCAATATAATGACTTTTTGTCGAACACGTGAAAAGTGATTTTTCGGATTGGTATCCCTTAAAATTCGTCCAGCGCTCTCTTCATTATCTCTCTCGATGTCTTACAGTAAAAGCAAGAGAGCAAGGGCAGATTTTTTCTCGTATAATCGGGACAAGGCAGTTCGGAAATGAGGGAGATGAAACGAGGAAGAAAAAAAAACGGTGCGACGCTCGTATGCAAATTGGTCGATATTGTCGTGCTTTGTACACAACCTTCGAGAGCCAGGTATGTACCAACACAACACTACGATTTTTGGTCCATCCATGTGTGTGTGTGCGTGTACATTTGTTGTTGAATTTACGTACGGGACGAAATACATGTACGATTTATATGTGAGAAGCGAGAGGATGAGAGAGGGAGGGAGATGAAGAGAAAAAAATGGGTCCATGAACGACGCAGGCTTTTCTGTTCTTTTCTCTTCTCCTTGTTCCCATCTCCTCGTCCAGGTAGTTGCAAACGTGCGAGTACAAACAAACGACGTTGAGAGAAGAGTAGAAACGATTCAGTCGATGCAAATTTGTGACGCGGCTGAAACGCCGGAACATATAACACACATAAAGCCGAAAGCTCAGCCCCATCCTCGTTTCAGAAGGCCCATGTGTTCTAGAGCAGCCTCGGCTTCACGAGCCACGATTTGCATAAGTGTTCCGGCAGCTGCCGCATCCTGCAGACCCGACCAAACACGTGCCCCGACATCCGATTATCGGTACGCTCTCTGCGCGGCGCATCTCCGGATCTCGTGCCTCTCTTCATATGTAGAAATGATTAATTAACTAAGTAAACAAACAAAAAATATTGAAGAGACTGACACTGCGATGGGAATAATTTGTTCACTTTATTTTCTTCGAGCTCTTTGATATCAAGGAACGAGACGACGATGACCGAAATCGTTCAAACGCGAACTTTGTTCCGTCCTATCAGGAATTTAGGACTTTGCACTTTGAAAATAAACTTTTCGTGATATCGTTTGGGAATTGGATTGCCGAAAAAAAAACATGACGTTTTGGTTGCATTTGTTATTGCGAGTGTAAATAAGGTATGGGATGATAAGAGATATACGTAAGATCGGTAAGGGATGAACGGACTCTGGCTCGATCTGTTTGTCAGGCGCGCAGGGAGGCTCTTTCCTCGAGGCGCGACACCGGGAGCAAAGTGTGGCGGAAACGACTTTGTGTACGTGTATGTATAGGTGGGTGGGCCACGGGGGAATAAGATATGGAAATTTTCAATTCGGGCAAAATTTAAGAATTTAACCCGCACGCGCCCCTCCCGTTTTTTTTCGTAGCGCATGTTGGGCGAGCCAAGAATATATGTATTATGCGAAGATGAAGGGGGTGGTGAGCAAGAGGGTGACGTAGTTTTCGGGCTTGAGGGATGCCCAAAAAATAGTGATTCGTGAGAGACCGAGAGATAGAGAGAGAGTGAGAGAGAGAGAGAGAGAGCGAGAGAGGTTGAAGGAAAGACGCACACGAAAGTGAGAGGGTGGCGGAGAAGGGTGAGGAATCGAGAGGGTGGGATTGAAGAAAGAGAAGGAGGAGTATGTGTGTGACGTGTGTGGCGGCCATTACTGTGTGCTGGGGGTCGTTGCTAAGCAACGCTTTTCAACCCCCCACATACTCACACCATTTTGCCCTCGCTCGACTCTTCCAACCCCCGAAAACTCACTCGTTTTCTCACTATCTATATATACCCAGATATAGATACATATATAGAGCCTCAATAGCTTAGATGTATAGTCTTGTGCACTCGAACTCGTGAGCTTCGCTTCTACTTACGTCTCTCGGTTCATTCTCATTTCTTCGCGGTGTATTCCGTTAGGCTACATATTCGGAAAAAATAGAGAGAAGCAAAGAGCGAGAGAAAAATATCGGCGAGTGCATGAAGCAGCACCAACGGAGATCCTATCCACGACGTTTGCCAACAGTAACTCGACTCTGAATTTCTTCGTTTCTCCGTGCTCGAGTTAGGTACAACAGATATACGTACAAATCTGCAGTCGCAAAAGAGGGAGGTGACGAATGGTAGAACGCGGGAGCGATGCTGGCAGAGCCAAACTCGCGACCGAGAACCAGAACGCACGCGACTTCCATGTAATTTTTATATTTATTTTTTCATTCTTTCTCCTTTCACGAATTGAAAAATATTAAGGATTCACTAAGAATATCGCACTATAACTAATATATAGCATGTGTCAGTCTATATGTGTTTGCGGTAGAAGTCAAACCACCGTCATGATTGTTAACGCGTTTCTTGAGAAAGCCCATCGCCTGGAACTTCGCGTCCGGAAATTCAATTTTCATTATCACACACAAGCAAGTCCTCGCGATCGGAGATAATACAAAATATTATAAGATTTTTGAATGAAGGCTTAAACATATTGAGCTACCTTGTTTGTAGGGAGCACGAAACAGAGTAGGGAACGAACATTCGCTTATTTCGTCCCAGATTTAAGCCGAAACTTCCCTTTTCATCTTTATCCCAACGCCGAAAACTTCAAAGAGCTCAGGAGCTTTTTTTCATTAACAGCATTTAATCACCGTTGGCCTCTTTTGGCGCAAAGAATACCGCGGAAAATTCTTTCGGAATATACCGTAATAAGCATGTATTACGTTCCATGGGATCACGTTCCCATTGACGAAGCTCTCGGTACATAAGAACGTTACTCAACTCTGCGAGGAAGCAAGACATTATTTATTTCTTCGTGTCTCCTCGTCTCGCGAGCAAAAATTCCATCTCAGAAACTATTCCATACTTTTTACACTGAAAAATGATTTTTCAATCTGTATATGAGAATTGGACGAGGACATTTCAATAAATTTATCGAGAAGTCGAAAAGTCGTCGGAGCTTCGAACCCCAATACGACGTGTTATCCCATTTCCTTTTCACCTCGATTTCTAATACGAATCAAACGGTATTTGTTATTGAGTGTCTTAAATTGGGTGTAACGTTCGGCTGTTGACTCTACTCACACGAATATATGTCGGACATATACACGATCCAGGTTATTTCAATGTACACACTTATATTTAAAGGATAGTGTTTGTGTCTGTGAAGAGAAGCACGTATCGATGATGCTTCGATAAACATCCGAGTATTGTGCAATCAACCGCCTATTTGGTGTGTCATTGTTATGGGACGACAGAGCCCAGACCAAAGACCATATAACAGCGGAACTTGTACTCACGCATCCTCTTCTTCCCTACAGTAAACGTGCATCAGAGCAAATCTTCTCTCGCATTGTCAACCTCCCCCTTCGTCAGGCTCAGCGCTATCCCGAGACCATTTCATTTTTTATGCTCTCTTTTTTTTTCCTCACTCACGTTCGTCTATACCTGAGCCTCGTCCTACCTGCGATTCACCCCTTTTTCCCTTTCCCATCTGTAACTCGCGCTCACTCCGCAATGCCCCGATCACTGTGACCAAGTGAACATCGAAACAACCAACTATCTGTCCATATGTTCACTTGTTTCCTAACAACATTTTATGAGCTCGTCACGTTTTACCCAATAAGTAAAAATCTTTAACGAAATTTCTGTTGTTTTCATAAAATTTTATATTTTTTTGTAATTCGAATTTAAATAAAATATTCCAAATCAAACTTTAGTTTGATTCAAGACAAAATTAAGTACATCAAAATTCATTTGTGGAATATTCAATTTAAATTACATACGAAATTGGATTTGGAAGTAAATTAAATGAATTTTTTGATTAATTTCAATTGAAAATATGCTCATACTGGCCGTCATTTTCAATGTAATTGGAACGAGTCGCCACAACGTTAATTTAATGGAAAGTAAATTTAGAATGAAATAGTTAGTCAAAAAATATAGAATTTTAATTAATATCAGTTTTTGAATACTTTTCATTTCGTTTTTCGATTCCAGAGTTCGAAAAATTGCATGTCAATACAGATTATGCAAAACGACAAAATAATGCAACGATGAGGTGAAAAATGTGAGATCTTTTTGGATCGATGGAAGCTTCGATAAGTTTTGAAAAAAATCAACCTGTTCCGGAGTTCTCGAGCGATTAAGGATCGGTGAGAGCGACAGGTGCATATTACACGAACCTTCACCCGCGTAACTCATTGTCCTTGACCCAGATTTCATCTTTTCCTGTTTCCGAGTGTGAATAGAGGAAAAAAAGAGGCAAACAAGCGAAGGTTCAAGCTGGAGTAAGGGAGGAGAAGAATAAATAGTTTTTCGTGTGTGTTTACGTGTATCGGAGATGATGATCGGGGTGCTGCATGCAGCATTGTGCCCCTTTGCTGGAAAGCCCTCGATCGTTCATAGGGTGACCTTGTTGACCTCGACTACCTGCAGCCGCAGAGCGTTGTACAAAAAAAAATTTTCACATCCTGCTGTAGGTTTGGGAAAGGTAAACCTGTCCGGCTCTTGAAACCCTAACAAAGTGAAAGCGGCGATTATACGTCCACGCGCCCTTCGGACTCCGTAACACCGTTTCTCTAATCCCGCACCCAGAGACGCAGCAGCGTCTCGGAGCAAGTAGACGTGCCATCCAAAATTGCACGAATTTCCTTTGCTTCCGAACTACAACTCGTTAAAACTTGCATATCAATTAATTCCATTGGCCAAATTTAATACTGAGAAAAACTTTTGAATGCACAAAAGTTTCAGGCTACGAAAAAACATTGCTCAATGCCAAGAGCCACCGCAGTGCAAAGAAAAGAGAATACTTTTTCAACTCTTCGAGTGCGCATATCCTATGAGTGTGTATTGGGTCCATCAGACCCAAAGTGTTTTGCAAATCGTCGTATTCCAGTAAATATGCATTTTTTTCTGAGGGCGACGCTTTTTGTAATAAATTATTCATTTTTCATGGCCCTACATTTATTTTTTGTCGACGAAAAAGATATTTCAATTCCGAAACATTCGTTGTCATTAAACGCCGAGAACAATCGGTATCAGAAAATTGTTGGAGTACAAACGGCGCAGTATGCATGTCCTCGAAGGGTTAGAATAGTTCGCAACAAATTTCAGCAAGTTTGTTATACATTTTTTAAAAATCTCTTTCGATTCATAATAAAATAATTCTTTCATACGAGATGAAGCCCCGGTAAGGATGTGATATTTTTGTGAAAAATAAAAAATGTTGGACAGAAATGCTGCAGCGATGCGCCTAGAGCCTTTGCATTGGCTTTGGAAAGAGGATATTTCCAATTTGTCTTGTGCTCACAAAGTGGTACAGACCTACGAGCTCACTCGTAGTACCAATATCGCGCGGGGTCTTACAAAAAGGCGTAAGTATCGTTAACTCCGAAGAAAAAATTACGAGGGTTGAGCCCTTTTTTGGCTGACGGTCGACGACGTGTAGAACGAAGTGTATCGTTTGGAAAGAGCGGCGAGAGGGGGGAGGGAAAAGGAAAAAAGTGACGCATTGAAGGCTCGAGCGGATAATGGTGGAAAATCCGACGCGCTGAATCGAAGCGAGACATCGCGGAATTGAACAATCTTATGTATTACATAGACATTTTTTCTTTCTTCCAATTCATGTCTGTCGACAAGAACGACGCCGGGGCGCACGTGGATCACGAACATACACCGTCTAGTGCGCGATCCCATCTTTCTCCATATACGCTCTTATTAAATCTTGCAAACACACCGATACTCTTTTTACATCTGACATTGTTCATTTCGCTCTTGAGCAAAAAAAAATACTCCTTGGTACACTTGCCTTCGTTCTATGAAATATCATTTTTTTCCTCCTTTTTCTACGTCAATTTTTATCAACAAACTCACGTTCCCATACACACATGACGACCATTACGAACCACATTACAATGTGCAATGCATTTTCGCATTTTTTCCAGCTGGAATGTCATTCACAAACATTTTTAAAAATTCAAAAAAATTGGGAGACAATTTTGCCCACGTAGATCTTCCGATTTATTTTTCCCATAATACGGCCTGGGGGATAAGAATTTTTTCATTTTTCTTATGTGTCAAAAATAAATACAAGTTTTAACTTTCACCGCAATGCTGGTCGCGAGAACATGTTCGAGTATAGAATTACCTAAAAAGTCTGCAAGTTTCGTACACGTCGTGAGGTATATGGCTAAGAGCAAGGGAAACTTTGTAGTGAGAGTTGAGCACGAGCTTAAGACCTCGAATCGCGATCAAGTCTTTAGCAAACTTTTCCTTCCATTCATAAAAGCAAAAAAGCAAAAAAAAACAAAAAATGCCAACAAGTAGATTGTCATATACGAAAGCGGTCTTATCCCGCTCAGGAATTAACCCACTTGAATAAGTTTCTATATTCAGTTTGTGAACCATATGATTAACCCTCCGTGTATGCATACGGGGTCGTTTTGACCCAGACTATTTTCTCTCACCGAATCTTTTGGCATTTGATTTTCGTTTTCGTCAAAAAATAGATTCAAGGCCATACAATGTCCATACAAACAAAAGAAATGAAAAATGCATGTTTACCGGAATATAACGATATCGAAAATACCTTGGGTCAAATTGACCCAATATGCACTTCCAGCAGCGTGCACTCGAAGAGATAATGAAATACTGGATTGTTCGAACGGTTGGCCCACGTTTGTTTTATCTGATACTTTTAACAAATTCGTATTTTTCATTTCGTCCTAGAAAGTGACCAAAATTTCAATGTGGTTGTGAAACTGTGAGATACAAAAATACATGTTGTCGTGGTGCAGATTGTACGACTCGAGTGTGTGCTCTCGAAATAGATTAAATATTTGTATTCGTCAGTGGTAGAGGGAAGGAACGCTTTAGACTAGTGTGTTAAACCGGGTTAACGTGGTTTTTCATAATCGGGTTTACAAGGTGGCGCGAAAGAATTGAAAAGTGAAAAGGGTTAAATAGAAAACTGTGTTTTTTTTTGTTTGCTGGGTGTATCTCATGCCATTGTCGACTGTAATACGCCATATCCCTCTTCGATATAGCCCATAGCTCAAACAACCCTTGTATCCCTGAAGTTTTATTTTCAGCGGCGAGCCCTTCATCGAAAACTCGTGCGAAACGAACGTTCGAAGCGCAGAAGTTGAAGGAAAAAAGAGAGAAAGAAGAAAGGCGATGAAAATTTATTGCAAAGTTACACGCGTGACGGTGCACGAGTGAGGAAAAAAATGAGAGGCTCTCGGTGCTTTATTCGTTCATTTTCTTGCTGGGATTTCTATATGACAAGTACACGTATGTTGCTCGATCGCGTACCAATGAATCCCCGTAAAATGCATACGATTACCCTCGCTTATTCACACGACCCTTTAGTCACGTTATGTATACGTGTACGCGTTGTTATGCCCTCCATAAAAAAAAATTAAAAAAGGGTTCCTCGCATGCCTGCTTTACTTTGCCATAAATCAGGAAGCAGGCAGAATAGAGAGTTCGATCGAGACGACCGCCTTTCCTACCCATCCCGATATATGAGGGGA
Source organism: Campopleginae sp. 14b (assembly GCA_030522525.1). Classification (NCBI taxonomy): domain Eukaryota; kingdom Metazoa; phylum Arthropoda; class Insecta; order Hymenoptera; family Ichneumonidae; species Campopleginae sp. 14b. The sequence continues at coordinate 444,198 of JAPYYS010000001.1, forward strand.
ATTTCGTGCATAACAATGTCCTCGAAAAATCTTTCATGTCTATTTACAATTTTTCGCTCCAAGCGCTATTTCAAGCACCGACACAATTCATAAACTCTCATACCGTCGAATTTCATGCATATTTTCATCTTCTCCCTATACGCTCGTTTGCTATTCCAAAAATTTACAATCAACTTTTCGTTCCTTATTTCGGAATAAAACTTCAAATTCCAGAATTCTTCTAATGCTTAATTAAAAGTTCAACCAACCTTGCTACGAATTGCGAATTACATTTTTTTTTTCTCGTTGTCATGTGCGTTTGTTTTTTTGGGCGTTGATCGACTTCGAATAAAAAAGTCTCTCTTGGCCAATAATGACCAATTTCTCATCACTTCTATTTAGAAAAATAAAAAATAAAATGAAGAATAAATAATCTCCGAAAGACCGTGAGTTAAGGTCGGGGAGATCACTTTTCGATAAGACTATCGATAAATGGCTGGAATTGGATGGCAGATTCTCGGATGAGGAGCAAAGCAGACGTATAATTTCGGGGATAAGATCAGCGAAACATTCACGCGCGTTACCAATAAAATACTGCATCTGTGTGTATGTCTATATTCATATATACAGGGTGTTTCGCAAGCAAAGCTCGTGCTTGTGAACTTCAAGACCAAGATCCGTGAACATGGACATATTTTAACGAAATTTCCTTGTGATGAGTTATCAAATTGATGAAATTAGAGGAAGAGATTCCTTTCGACTTGTTACCTTCAGGACTGATCCGCCCGAGCTTGAAAATATTTCCAACAAGGTTCCGAATGGAGTTAATTTATTTATTTTCTTGATTATTTCCCTACGAACGGATTGAGAAAAAAATGTTTAAAGCGTTCGCCTTCCGTATGGCTCTCGAAAACCGTTTTTTTTCTCTCCCAAGAACTGAACAACCAGGCAATCGCGTATGCCGTCGTCGATAACTCGTCAGTAGAGAATCGTGGGGAAAGTCACATGTGCTATGAGTGGAGATGGGACACCCTGTAGATAAGGCGTGTGGCTCGTTTAAAGAGCACAGACGGAGAGCGAGTGTGAGTACGAAGATGGAAGAAAAAGAAGAAGGCTAGTGCAAGGGTTCACACGGCTTGATATAAGGCCCTGAGCCGCGCCATGTGTGAACCGTGTCCTCTCATCTCTCCCGGTTAATACTTCACTGAGACACCCACGTTAACGACAAAATAAGAACTGGAATAGAAAGGCTGTCTTTCCTCATACGCCTTATTGTTATTCTGCCTGTTTGTTGCCTTTTGGTTTTTTTGAAAACTATTTTTCCTTAGACAGACATAATTTTCCATTTTCTTCTGTTGGAGGTTTCGGGAGGAGGGAATCGAAAAAGCAAAAGGAACGAGAAAAAAAAGGGCTCCGGTCATTGTATCGACGGTTATGTACATATGCGTAATAGGATCATTAAACATGCGTCATGGTGCACGCATATGTTTTGTTCGACGGTCTCTCTCTCTCTCTCTCTCTCTCTCTCTCTGAACGAGCGATACTCACGAGCGTTGGCTGCTCTTCCGCGTGTCACCCTCTCGCGATATTTCGTTGCTTCGCCATTGTATAACCCTGGGCCCGGGCTACTCATATACATAATATTCCGATAGATATATATATATATATGTATATGTAGCCACATAAAAAGGCTCAGAGAGAGGCAGCAGGTAGTATCGGGCCTGGAGACGCCGAGAGATATTTATGTGCGGATCGTTTGGTGCGAGGAGCGAAGGTGAGACAACCCTTTGGAGAGAACCCCCCGGGACTGTATTCCCATATGCACATACATACACCTTTATGTGTTAAGCTTTTGGTGGGTAACCGGTAGCGTTTTTGTAGATTGTAAAAAATATGATAATCTATGCTTCGCTGGAAGAGAAAAAAAAATATAATTCATTATTGGCTCCTCGTGTATGTATGAGCAGGCCAAACACACACAATGGCAAGAGCTAGAGAAGCATTCGATCCTCCACCGAAAGATAAAACGGCAGAGGGGGGTCGAGAAAAGTAACGTCGGGTGAATCCCGCCCGCTTCACTAACCTCGATGAGACAGAAGGAAAAAAGGGTCCAAAGGGTTATAGACAATTGTAGTCTCGTAGACACCGGCCTATTTTCGATGCAACAGAAGGGAGGCGTTCACGAATATATTACATTTGAGAAAACGGTGACGGACATCCTCCTTTCATTCCATCCAAACCGAAACGTTCAAGTAATTATCCCTTTTTCACAACCGTCGTTGTTCCGAAGGGAACTTTATGTTGGAGGGTGTAAGTTTCGAGATAATTAGTCATCGCGATCTTCTTCTTCCTCCTTCTTCCTCCTCAAATCGACCCCCGAAATTGTATAGAAAATGTATCTCACTAAATAATAGAACACAGTGGTAATGAATCTGATACTTAATTAGCTAGACACATAAAATAAGTGGACCCGTAAAATCCAGACGACAATTTTCAAGCTCTACCGTCTCGAGCAAACTCTGTCCTTACCGAAAGACTCTAGGAAACCAAGTCGGGGGAAATAAATCAGGGTGTCATGACCCTCGGATAGTTCAGTGTCCGGAAGTGGTGAAGGAGTGTCGGCTGGGGATGGATTAACACGTGGGGGAAGGGAGTCCGAGATGAACAGGATCGACCTCGAGAATGCGGCCTAGGGTTTGGTATAATTACATGTTTAATATAGAACGGGAGTAGGATGCAGAAAAAAAAGAGAATGGTGGGATGGAATAGAGGAGGGGGATGAACAACGACGTATGTGTATGTATATAAGGAAAGAGGCTCTGGATGAGTATAAAGCGATATGGTGTGCAGCTCGAAAGCGCGAAAGGACCACTGCGTGCAGAAGGAAGGGTTGATGAGTGTAACCGGTGTCTTTCCCCCACTCTTTCCTCCAACAACTACTACCTCATTCCTTACACGCCTGTATATCTATAGAGGATAATATATGAAGATATATACATATATAGATATGAAGCGGATGGCACGAATGAGAGAGTAGGTAGTGGCTTCAAAGCCGGACCCACAAGCAGTTTAGCACGAAATCTCGTTCAATAACGAGCGCTTTTCATCCGCGTTCTTCGATCCTGTCACGTACGAATTTATAATTAAAAAAGAACAAACAAACAAATCAGTTTTAAGATTCAAGTAACAAGCGGAATTGTTCGGTTTGTAGAAAAGAAAAAAAAACGCGTAAATATTGAAAAAGGTGAGGCGTAAGACTTTTCAACAAAATTTGCACTTTTTTACAGTTGAATCACGTCTGGTAATTATTATGGGAGAGCGGTGTTACGTTTTTCTAGGTTTTTCAGTTCTTGACGTTATTTCCGGTGTTGTACTTTGAGTAAACTTGAGGAACCGCAGTCTGTCGTAACGAATTTAAAAATCGAGGCTTTTCCTCGTACTTGAGTCTCTGAGTCCAGGACCGCCTACTCCTTCCGGCAAACGCTCGAGCATTTCAATTAAATATGTTTCAGACATTTTATTTTCAACTTGTCGCACTGGCTACGACGATCTCGGGTTTTCTGCTGTAAAGGGGTAAATAATGTTTTCCCAGAAAAGGGAAAAATTGAGTGGTTCGTTTTGTACTTACCGTTCGTTGCACTCGTTCTGAATTAGATTTATTTTCTTCGCTGATCCGGTCTCCATCGATCCGGCCCATCTCCATCCCTCGGCGTTTTTTTTTTTTCTTCAATGGAAAAACTCGTTCGGACAGCAGCTGATAAATGTCAACTCTGTCGACGATTTCTCGCGTTGTTAAAGTTTCGCGAAACGATTAAAAGTCACGCGGAGACAATGAGGGAAGAGTCGACGAGGAAGCGGGCAAGGGGCTGGCGACACGGAAGGACGAGCTCTCAACGAAAGGGAAAGGGTAATAAGGCGCACTCGAAAACGAGAGTTTTGTTGGGCCAAAAGCGAGGGTGGAAAACGAGTGAAAGTGAGAAGAGGGAGAGTGATTAACGTACTGTGGGGGATGATTTGTCCCGCGTGGGGATGTGCGAGCTACTGCGCGCAAGGACTTTCAGTTTTACCAATAGTGGAACAAGAAAAGGGACGGAGAAGAGGAGAGCTCGGCGGAAGCGTAATTATAATTCGAGATAAAGAACCCACCACCGTCCTGGTGTAGACGACAATCAGCTGTCGGCTTTCCGCGCAGTCACTTGCTCGACATTTCGCTAATCCTTCAACAACCCCTGCCATCCAATTTACACCCTACGTTCCCACTAATCAAAATATAACGTTATCAGATACTTAACTTTTTATCAGCCTTCCCAAAGCGATCAATCAAATTAATTAAACAATATAATTCAACAATACGTATCGTTCTGCGTACCGAAAGTCAGTGCTTGTGACAATTACCGACAGAATCACGTGGATTAATTATTATTCATAAGCCGAATTTTATAAACATCGATGAAAAAATAAACTTTGAAACTTTTTGAAATTTATCACGAGTTTGACAATTCAAACTTGACCTTTTGGGGTCATGTGTGGAAGACGTTTCGGCGGTGTTGATTACAGATTAGAAAAACGAGTGATCGACATGGATAGTGTTCGTAAAAGTTTTGTGCGGAATGAGCAAACCGAAGAATCGATGCGAGTGATCGAGAATTATTTTCGAGAGAGAATATTTGACTGAAGGATGTGGCAGTACAAAGGACACGCTAGGAACGAAGACTGAGGAAGGACTGCGCGATTTTCTTGCCATCTGAAAGAACCGTCCAACGGGAACTGTACCGTCGAACGTCGCGACGCCGCACGGCGTAGGCGTCCTTTCACACGCGCACGCCAAAACACTCATACAAAACCGTGGAGCAGCGCTCTGCCGTGATAAAAAACGAAAGAAAAAATAAACTACCCCTTCGTGCGCGCACACTCGAGATCTCCGTGTACACGTTATATTTATTATAGAAACGGATTTATCGAAGCTCTTCTCGTACATCCTATGTGTTTCGTATGTTCGTGTGTGCGCCAGCGCACACCTTCGTTTCTGTAGAAAACACCCGTAGTTCTCGATAGTACATTCTTACTAACAACCCTCGTTTCGCCCTCTGCATCGAACTTTCAAATCTTCATCAAATGTTTTTATTTTCTTTCACCAGATGTATAAATTTTACGGTCATGAGACAATGAACTGTCATCCGCGACTAGTAATCTTATGATTCAATTATTTTCTAGCCTTCCTCCGCAGCTGATTGTGCATTTTTTCATCTGCGATATCCGAAACACGTTATAGCAAAGAGTTTTCGTATTTTTTATTCGTTTCCTCCCTCTGCTCCGTTCCCACAGCTTCAGTCGTATCATTTAAGACACAATATTTGACTCAGCTTCTTGCTTACTATGCGATATTATCCGAGCATTTCGCTTGTGGAATGTCGACCGTTCGAAAATTTGTTTAACAACAAGAAAAAACTTGATCGATTTCGTTATAAAAGTTGATGCGATGTCCGCGGAATGCTCGATTGCGAAATCGATTGGGAAGAAATGTTAATTTCTTAATTGCCGCTCTGTTTATTATTAAATCGATAGTTGGATGGTTTGTTTTGGAAATTTCGTCAATAATTCAACCATCTTTTTTCGGCCCATGTTTTTTTCCATCTTCTCCCCCTTCCCCCTCTCCTCCTCGATTTTCTATACCCAAAGTGGGTTTCTACGCTGAGCTGGTCAATAGATTCCCTGCCGCTGGCGTGCTCCGAGGCCCCTACGATATATACGTAAACCCCACCCCCTTTTCAATGCCACAATGCGCGGGGGTGCCCTCGAACTTGCTTGACTACGCATGCGTCAACATGGCCGCTGCGTGTCGTTGCCTCCATTCTGAGAGAAAAGCTGGCTCCTCTTTGCTTTGTTTCGTGTTCACGCGTCTCTCATCCTCGTATTGTCAGTAATTAACAAAGTGCGGTTAAGTGCTCGTCTCGAAACGGGGCTTTGGACCCTCTGACCTACAAACCGAATTTCATTCACAGTAACGATCGATTCTCACGATTTATTTAAATTGCCATTCAACACGATGGATTGCTTATCTCTTGCTCTCGTTGGAGGATGAAATACAACTTGCCTCATTGTTTCATCTGGTGCGTGATTTTTTATTGGAAATTCATAAGAAGAAACAACAAATTTCATTGATTTTTATCGCTCCAAAAATCTTCCACAATTTTTCTTCCTTTCGATCTTTCATTTGAGCCTCAATTATTATTCGAATCACAGAGTCTTCTCTCGACATGTAAATCCTCGCCGTTGTGAATCTCTCGTACAGAAAGTAAACGAGAATTTTGAATATCTTGTTGACTGTAAACACTGCGATTCGATTAGCGTTCCACATCGGTGAGTCGCAATGTCATTTGACCCATTTGATTGATCGAGTAACGTTCCATCATTTTTCCAATAATTACCATATCTTCTTATAATCTTGTGATTATTTGAATTCTTACGAACAACATGTACGCGATAATTTCAACAAATCCGTCCAAGTTTACGTTAGCATAATAAATATTCGACTAAATCGACGAGCAATTTTCTCGAGCAATGAGTATCGATTTTTCGCTCGTATTTGTTGTTTTTATTCAAAATATTCATCGTTGATATTTACTATCGGAAACATACAAAAGAAAAAAATATCATTCAATTTTTTTTGCAACAGATTTTCTTTGCCAACAATGACTCGATCAAAAGTGCGAAACGTTCTCGATATTTCTATGAATTCAAACTCACTGGAAACGACTTTTCGTCCTTTTCGAACTCTATGTTCAGGCACAACGTGCGTAAAATCGACGACTAAGAAGAATAAAAAACTAAGTCACACGAACACGCCGGGATGGAGTGAGAAAAAAACGTCGCAGCCGGCGGCCACGTATGCAAATCGTTCTTGCGTGCCACGGGGTGGAAGGGCGGAGAGAGAGAGGGGCGCGTCGGTTTTTCGTAGAGGGAAGAATATACTCGATCGCTAAGGGGAAAGAAAAAAAAATCGGAAAAAAAAAAAAAAGGAACGACGGTGTCACAAAAGAGGCCTAAATGGATCACGATTTTAATTCAAGCAGCTCATTACTTCTTCCTCTCTCTCTCTTTTTGTACTGAAACTGACGATAAAAATATTGAAAAAACAATTCTCAAAAATATCCGAATTCATCAAAAAAGTTGTCAGTCTCAATTCTCCTCAAAAAAAATCAAAATGGAAACGTCAAGAAAACACGATTCTCCATACATTTTCAGAAAAATAATCTGCAAATTTTTTCCAACTTTTCTAAATCGTTATCGCGTACCATTCCGCATGTTATTTTTGTTCTCTTGGCAAAACCAGAACTTTGCACGCGGTCGAAAGTCGTTGTGAATTCGTAGTACAAAAGCAATATCTTTTTAAACGACACTAAAGTTCGCAACGTTGTGATCCAACAAAAAATCCATTTTTTTGTCAAATTTTGAAAATCATGACAATTTATGTTCGATTTTGTTTTTGGATCCCAGAAAAATATCGTTTCATTGTCCAGACCAAATTATTTAGTAAGAATCTTGATGTTTGTTCGAGAAAAAACACAATTTCGCGTTGCGTTCCAACGATGCAAACTTCAACATCGTTCTTTTTAATAGACTTACTTCCAGTGATTAAGCTTGCATAACGAGAAAGTTTCAGTTCAATTTACTTTCGGTTTATTTGGCGTAGCACTTATGCTCGGCTGAATGCGGCGTAAGAGGTGAAAAATAGTAACATGCAGAGAATCAATGGAGTTCTCTTGTATAATGTATGCACGAGGTCACGTTCGCATGACCCGAGTGAGCCTCAAATTGCTCTGACTCTCTCGCTCGCTCAGGATGTTCGATAAATCAAATCATAGAATCATTGTGTGCTACTGGAGTTTCTGTAGCCTCCAGCCAGGTAAGCCCATGAAAAATCCTACTCCATTGACGATGAGGTACATGGTATTGAAAGCGCGTGGTGTGAGTCGCGTGAGAATGCAAAACGATCCCGTGAATATTCAAATTCAAGAAGCCTCGTTACTGGCACACACGATCAATCGGAGATTGCCCAGGCTAAAATCTCAATGTGCGATAATTTATCATCGCGACCCGCTGAGGTCTGCTACGGATGCTGACAATGTGAACCCGCTCTTCTCCCCTTCCTTTCAATCTCATTCCATCGCATACTTTCGCTACGCGACTACCTGCATATAATTTTCCCAAACATCTACACGTCCTTCCCTTTCGCTCAATGTCTTCTTCCTTCTTTACTGTGACCCCGAGCCCAGTAGAAAAAAAGGCTCAGAGCTCTGTTGCATTATCCTTATTCTCCTCGAGTTCATATATTCCCAATAATTAATAAAACACCGAAATTATTAAAATTCACATTCCGAAAATTTATTAACGATAAACAACATTTTTATTTTGTACTCTTTTCTCAATAATCTGTCACCGATTGTATAACATTTCATGGCAAACGAATGCTTTAACATTCAATTTTCGGTTTCGTCATAAAATCAATTTTGGGGCCAACAAATATGGCTAATTTACCACACAAAATATCTCTATAAATAATAAAAAAAAAACAGTTAAAAAGGCATATTTACCGGAATAATAAGATTTGGAAAACGCCTTGGGTCAAATTGACCCAATATGCACTTACAGAAAGTATGCACTCGAAGGGAGAAGAAATCCCAGGAACATAGCAAACGTCGAGATTTTTATTACTAAACTCCGAAGAATCATTCAATTGAGGCTCGTCCCATGCGCCGCATATAAGAAACGTCATCGACTGGTACTTGCAGATTTATCATTGAAAGATGCGCAAAGGTTACGTAAAGAAATGCTGGGGATAGACGATCTCGGGGTCTGAACTCTTGTCCGGAAATACGTGGATCTTTTTTTATTGGTGTGCCAGGTAAGGAGCAAGGGAATGAAAAAAACTCGAAAGGGAGATATAAAATCGAAGAACGAGGCGAAGCAGCAGTGGCAGGAAAATCTTGGTGTTCAACTCATTGAATGGGCAGGATTCGGAGAGAAACGCGCGGCTTCGTCCCTCGAGGGGAGAGAGAGTATTGGATTCAATGCTCTTCTAATTATATGCAAAGACGTATGTACGTTACCTAACCCCACCTTGAATTCTGCGGACGGATATTCCGGGCTCACACGCTATCCGAGCCAGCAGCTCACGAGAGTAAAAAAGAGGGCCTACAAGTTGAGTGAAGTAGTGAGGTTGAAGGAAGGATTTACGTGAGCCAGTGTGCTGCTCAGCAAGAACGAATGGGTATGTATACCCCAGCAACATGAGAAGTATGAGAGCGCTATGATGAGCACCATACACACAAAACATACGATGTGTGCTCGTTGGCTGTGTACAGGAATGCTGTAAAATAAAAATTCACAAAACAAATAATTTTCCCCATTGAATTACGATGATTGAGCCTGCTGCTTAACTAATTGACCCTTTGAGTGCACATTGGGTCGATTTGACCCCAACAATTTTCTATCCCCGATTCTTTGGCATTGAATTTATGATCTCCGCGTCAAGGAATCAATTTGAGATCGTAAAATCTTCGAGTTATCGTGCCGACTGTGGCACACAAATACGTTTCGATAAAAACGCGTCGTTGATCGTCGAAACATTGTCGCCGGGTGGAATTTGTAAATAAAATGATTAAATATGTGCATTATCGAAGGCTCGAAGAACAGCAAATGAATCGGTTAGTTTTTTCTCATCATATTCCGAAGTTTTGGTAGTAAACATAATTCGATACTTTTTAAATCTCTCATTTTCAATATTTATGAGCACGAACTTAAAAAATGACGAGCCCCTGGACAATTTGCTCTGAGAAAAGACGATAAAAGTAAAAATGAAAGTAGCAAACATTTGGTGGATTATGAAGTGGAAAATGTTTGACTAGATACGTGGGTTGAGTATCTCGAAAGAATTTTGGATCTCAAACAGTGCGAGAGGATATATATGGAGAGTCGATAATTCGTAATATCGATGGAGGGTCGGCCTGCGAGAAAATTGGCACGATCGTTGTGGTTCTCTGGATGGTGTGCAACGAGCAACGACCCTATCAACATAATAACGTCACATCTCCTTTTTATTCCACTTTTACACATACATATATGCATATTTTATATGGGGTTGTCAAATTCTTCTATCTTTCTCTTAAAAAAGTACACATCCATATAAATACATATATGTAAGGGCACATGGGTAAACGTGATTCCACGTTAGAGTGTAAAAGAAGTCTCTTGCAGTATCTCTCGCTCCTTCACACGGAATCACCCTTTCAAGCTGAACGACACCACCCTTTTCGCTTCTACATCTTCCTCCCTCTTTCTCACTCGTCCAAGATCTCTCAGGCCTCTCTCATCCACAACTATGTATTCTCTACACCGACCAACATTTCGTAGTACATAATACACACGTACGCCGGAGCTACACTCCTCGCTATACACGCATACGCACATGCACACGCACATGTACATATATTATACGTAAATCGATGCTATATGGTATATGCATACATACATAATATATTATGCATATATACTCGAAGCCCCGGGTACTATCGATGCACGTATGAGTTATCGCCGGGGCCCAAATTGCTTGCCAACCGGTGATGTAGAGCCCAGGGCCGAAGATTTATTTCAGCTAGCGTCTCCGTGCCGCAGCACAGAAATTCTACTCTTTTCTAATATATACCTATATCTTCCTATAAATACGCCTATATATGTATAGCTGGATCTCATACCAAAGGTACATCAGAAGCAGCAGCATTGCAAAGGAGCAGCATCGTTCTCTTCGGCTTCCTCTCCGCATATACGCCTTGCGATCGCCTTCACTGTATATTTATCTATATATATATCAATACATACCTTGGCATGGATAAATAGAATTCTTGAGCGAGAAAAATTCAGACGAAACTATAACTTCTAACCTGCTTTCCGAGTTGCCTTACCATATTCCACTGTGCACAATGCAATTCTCGTTTTTCTATAGATTCGCTCACTTAACGGCTTCCATGCACGTTAAAGAACTATAATATTCCATTTTATTTTTGTTCCATCTCGTCACCCTGCGCAAATGAAGCTGACAATATTCGCTCTCGACCTTTGAGTCATTTACTATATCCGGCTTTTTACAGAAAATATCAAGTACAAAACTGAACGCCGCACACAACTGAACGAAACACACAAAAAAACATTCAATGATAAATTTCAATTGATAATCCTCCGTGTGAATGCGAATCAGTCCGGAATGTAACGATGTATTCACGCAATAAAGTTTCACATTTCATTGTTGAGTTTCGTATTGTAGGAATTTTTTTTTTTTTTTTTTCTAGGCGCAACCTTGTATTGATATAAAACCAATAAAAGTAGGACATTCGAGGAAACAGATATACACGCAAGCGAAAGTTTGATCGAACTGGGCTTTGCGTGTCCCTCGAGAGGGTGGGGACAGCTTTTCGGTAGAGGAGGTTCCATCGAAATTGTAATCCCCCGCATGTGCATTCATCTCTCCTCCACCCTTCCCTGGTCCAGTAGCATCAAGGGATCACGTCGAACGCTTGGGGGTGGCTTTTTTTCGTACCAGAGAGAATCTCATGGCGACCAATCGACTCAACCATCCTACCATTCCCTCCACCACAAAAATAAATTAATCCAATTGAATTCTTGTCATTTTTCCTATACAGGAATATTCACACTAAATAATTATATCATTATTCCAATTATGAACCATCCAGTAACCCTTCAAGTGCACACTGGGTCGTTTTGACCCCATAAAATTTCCTTCTTGGCATCAAATTTTCGTTTTCTTAAAAAAAATAAATTGGGATCACAAAATGTGAATAAATTCTTTTAAAAACGTCTCTCCGAAAAAAAAACAACATAAAATGGACATTCACCAGAATACAACCATTTGTAAAACGCTTTGGGTCAGATTGACCCAAAATGCACTTATAGGGGATGAGCACTCGAAGAATCAAAAGTGTATTTCAATAACGCACTCCGATTGACATTAACGAAGTCATTCCCATGCTTTGCGTTATATCATCAAAAACGTCAACTCCTCGTGCTCACAGAAGCCATGCTCTGGCTTCCCACGAGGTTTCATTTGACGAATCATTCCGCTGACAGTAAAATTAATTGCGATCGCAGTAATTTACAAAAAAAAAGTCATAAATCTTTTGGAGCAACAAAAATGCCAAAAAACTTGTATTTCGGACGATCTACAAAAATGTAGAATGTTACTGCTTCGATCACTGATTGCCGAGCGACATTATTCTTGGAATTGGCAATACCGGAAGAGCGTGTAATGGAAAATAATGCGTGACTGAACAATACATTACGATAAATAAATTGGCGAAAAAAGTACATTCGCTATAAACTATTATCCTACGATATTCTTCAGTAAGGAAAGAGGATTGACGAATATAGATAATAATGCAGACGATCGGAGAGGCGAAGGGGGTTTGTGCGGTAGAAGAGGTCGATGTTTGCTTTTGTACTTCGAAAATCCCGTGAAACGAGGCAGCACATGATTCGAAGGGACAGAATACGTCCGCGGATACATAAGCCGATCATTCCATCTCTTTCGCTCTAATGCTATTTTTTACCGACTCACTATGTACATGTATATTAAGTCGAGCGCAACTACGTCCTGAACCAGCTATTTTACATACAAACATCTATGATAATCTATGTAGTATACATTGTTTAATATGACCAACTGAAAGCCGCAGTCGAGTTTACACGCAAACACACACATACACACAAATATGTGCTTTATATAGGGATAAATTTAATACGAAGCAACGATACCCTTTCCAGAATTATTGTCAAGGCATCGGTAAGTGCATTCACGTTCTATATGATCATGGGCTTCATGTAATCGCTCATATAAGGATTTATTTCACGAGGGGTTAATAATTAGCTGATCTACCTTATCGAGAAGATCGTGCAGCATTTTTTGCACTACACAATGCAATTTTTCACTGAGGCTACTGTGGCATTGAAAAATATTCAAAAATGATACATTTTTCTTGAATTTCGAGTGTTTTTTTAATCAAGATTTAACGTAACGAGAAATGGCCGAATCTCGAGTATATTTAGAAACGCGGAAGCAACTTTTTTTTGTCGGTTTTAACACTTTTTTTTTTTAATACTTGGCGTCACGACGCTGTGGCCTCTCTAAATATGGTTGCTTGAGCAATTTCTCTACTTTACCGTATAATGGGAACTTCCCTATTCGGGTATCCGGAAAGACCCACACCGGAAAGACCATGAGGAAAAAAAATAGAGTTCCTGAGTTTCAGTTCGATATTTTTAAATAAATTATTTAAAAATAATTTCGTTATTTTGCTCGACTAAAAAGTTTTTCGTTTTGTTTCTCATCTCGATAAAAGTTTCATGGACATAAAAAACCGATCCGTTTGATCGGGAAGGGAGAATTGACTGAACACCAAAAATCGGCAATTTAGACAAAAATATTCGCACTAATTGTGTTTTTGTTTTCAATCAATATTTAACGATTCTTGCAGGATTCGTTCAATTTTTCTTGATCAACGTTGAGAAATAAAACACGCTCGGCCCATCGCGTTCACTTCGTTTTCCCAGCTCCCTCACATTTTCAACTCCCTTTTTCCAGTCTTTGGGTCGTACGCCATGTTCCTTTTTTATATGCCAAGCCATGCGTGCGTTATTAGCATATGGTATCATATTTTCGACGAGCGTTGATACAAGAGTCAGATAAAACTTAAACCGCGCACGACCTGTGTACATTATCGATCGCAACACGTATGCATCCGTCCGTTTGAGAAGATGAAATAGCTTTGTAGCACACATGCACGCTGTAAAAAGGAAAATAGTCTGGCCGGGGCTTCCCGTTCGTGTCAATCCTCCATTGTTCAGCCTCGGTGAACATCTCGACCGAAAAAATTAACTAAAAATAAGCAACCACTTCATTCGAATATTCGTCTCTGCCGCGCGTTTTTATATCAACATTCCCAACGTACACTCGTATCTTGACTGCGTTGTAGCTCCGATTCCGAACCGGACTTCCGGCTGATCAATCAGCCCACTTGAGAAGTTCATTCTCCGTTTGTTAAGTTTTTTTTATTTATTCGTCGATTACTCACATTTATGAAAAGAATACCGAAAATAAAACACTTCCGTTTTTACAGTTTATGAACAAAATATTTTTCATAAACATAACGATCAACATAATTCGCTAGAAATTTGCAAAAAAATTATTAATAGCAGGAGATATTTAGATAAGAATAATAAAAAATGCAACGTCTCCGAAAAAGGCGGCCAACTTTTCATTAATATGAGTTGCAAAATTGATATATTAATCAGAGTACGCTAATTAATTGGGAATAGTTATTTCACAAAGTAACTTATTGGAGGTTGCAGAATAATCAGATAAGTCCATTTTTTGTTCGATCAAGTACGCGATGCCTCCTCCGACTAGTTTTCTTGACGATTACACATACGCCCTCGCTCGAATCATGTATCCGATGTATCCATTTACGTTTTAGCCTTTCGTACACGGAGAAGGGGGAGAAAGAGTTTCAATAAAACAATTCTGTGTAATGTTAAGATATGCAGTAGATATGCAATTTTATGGAACGAGGAGTCGGCACACGATGGGTGGGATCACAGTGAATAAGAGTAAGAGAGGAGGAGGAGGAGGTGAACCATCGGTGGAATATATTCAAGCGTTTGGGCGCCACGTGCAGCTGATTGTGACGTATGATACTCGTATATCATTCCCGGGCATGCTTCTCGCTCTCGTCTCGAGGCTCGCTTCGAGTCTCGACATTTTTCTCCCGCGCTTTATTACACGCTCGAGATATTTTTCAGTTATATATCAACGAAATATTCACCGGGGCTCACGGTGCGGTAGCTCAGACGCCGGGTGTCCGAGAAGAAAGTGTTTTTCCCATTTTTTTTTGTTTCCTTTTTCTCCTTCTCCGCATACACGGATCTCCATTCGCGGAGAAAAAGGCACTGCTTGACTTTCCCCCGTCAAGCAGACGAATTCGATTAAGGAACTACCAGAGTGCACTTTCTTCACTTTGTATTATTCGCCATTCAAGACTTCCGGTTATGCTGAGATTACTTTTGGGCTCGCATTATTTTCAAAAGTGACACAATTTTTAACTAATTTTATTCACTTTTTGTCGCATTGATCGAGAATCGATCAATTTGAGCTGGACCAGTGGACATCGGCATATCTATAAATAAACTTTTGGTATAGTTGCTTATTTCCGCCACGACGTCAACTGGATTTTAAAAAAATTATCATTATTTTTTTTTATTTTCATTTTTTTTCAAAACGCATTTTTCGCTTTTCAATTTTCAGAATAATTGGTTTGTATCCTGGAAAAATAATTGTTCATTAGGCCAGAAAACTTACTAAATATCGCATGGTACAGTCCACGGGAATAAGGGATGTAAAAACAACCCCTACGAAATTGCAAACAGAACTATCTGCCGGACGAATTAAACAACGACTCCGTTCGGAAGGGCCGCTAACCTCGTCGATAACTTAGACACCTCGTGGAGTCTACATTATCGTCGACGAGGTAGAACTCTTCTCCGAGATAACAGGCTCTCAGTTCGATCGTAGCGCCATGCTTTGACGAAATCTAGTACTCGGACAGCAAAAAACTTATCCCTTTTTTTCCGGTGGGGTTTTCAACCCCTCCCATTGAAAAACGCACGATTCGGCACCTCCAAAACTTTGCAGGGCCCTGCCCTCCAGGTGTTTCCATGCGCAACACACAAACCTCCAGACAATACATCAAGCGAATGATTTTTTTAAATTTCTGCGTACAAATTAGTTAACCGATCGCCGCCGGTTTCGTTCATCATCAAATTCGAGACTTTCTGCACTTCGAAAATCATTTAGAAAAAATTGCAGGGAGTAATCATAACTTTTCACATTCAGTCCGAAATTTTGCATCTCTCAAAATCGAATAAATGTGAATGCGAACAACAAAACGAGATCTTATTTCCGTAAAATGTAAAAGTTGCACGAGATCTCACTTCGTGCTGCAAATTTCACTCTGGAAAATGCACATGACAGTGGAGATGAATTCGACAAGTGCGCCTGAGATCAGGCAACCGGATATGCTCTCGTGCGCAGAGTAATCGGACGCTCAAGGCGTCAAAGGGTTTAACGATCATGAATGTAAATCGAGATTATTGAGAAGCTAAACCGAGCTGCTATGCCTGATGGAAGTCTCAGTTTACGTTGTTTTTTTTTGGACGATATAAAATCCAGTAAAAATCGAAACTCTACACTCTGCATGTCTCCGTGAATTAAATAAATTTTTCGACAATATGGAAACTCTTTTCATACACAGTGACGAAACTGAGGGACGGCGGATAATCTTCAAGAATCAGATTCCTATCGGTTATTCGTCCCTTGGGCAGCGTTATAACGACGGAGTAGAAATTTATTTGAATATCGAAATAGTTCGCGAGATCCGGGAAAATAAGAAATGGAATTAGCGAACTATCGGGAATTAATTGTTAATTATTTTTTTTTAACAGTGTAATAGAAATTTGAATAACTCAAAGAATTGTTTGTTTTTCCATGATTTTGAAAGAAAACGACAACGTTTTGCTACTATCAATGGAGTGACGATCATGCTGAACGAGAAAAGTAACTCGATAACGATTTTTCTCAACCACGAAAGTTCGATAACACCTGCTAACGATATTTCATCGAAGGGAATAATGAAAATAGGATATTTACATTTTTCTAGCCTCGTCGAATAATGTCCTGGTTGTGCTCGAGCCTCCGACGTACTGTATAAGCGAGAAGATAAATTTGTTTAAAAATAACGATGTGAAAGTGTCCCGTTGGGTGATTTTGCAGATTATAATAGTTGTGGCTTTGGAGTGATATCGAGAGTCTGGTGTCCTCCTGATTTTCTCATTCTGATCGAATATCAGGCGAGTGTTGGCGGTTCTTGGGCGCTCTTTCGTCTCGGGACTCGAAGGGATTTATAATTGATGAGGGCTCTGTTGAAAACGCCTCGGAGGTGTCGTTATCCACGCTGACAAGATAATACTCGCGAAACCCCGCCTTTGCCGTCAATTCTCGCGAGCAACTCGCAGACGCGCCAAACGCCCATCTTCAATTTTGTCTTTCTCCCTCGGCTGAAGAACCATGCCCTCCTCCGTCTTTGTCGATTCACCTCTTCCGTTTCGTTCAGCTCAAGGGCCCTTCGCCTACACCTGACAACTTTTCAACCGGTATACCAAAAACTTCTGCGATAACGATCAACGGATATTTAACGTGTTGGCTTGGATCAACGAGAGACACTAAATATATATTTTAGAGATGAGAATGAAGAAGCTTCTCGCGAAATATGTATTCGAGAGAAAACCAGTTTCATATCTGTCTTCGAAGGCAATTTGAGGCTCGAAACGAACTTAAATAAATTTCGAAACGTAATATAAAGCTGCGAGTGCACGCTTCCTATATGAGTACATGTTGGGTCAATTTGACCCAAGACGTTTATTGTAATAAATTTTCCGAATTTTATGGCGGTAAATTTATTTTTCGACGAAAACGAGAAAAAAAACGAAAACATTCGTTGCCATCAAATGCCAAAGAATGGGTCAAAACGACCCGGTATGCATTCGCAGGGGAGGGAACGAAAAATTTGGATGATAAAAACATTTATTCATTGTCTTCTCGATTTATTTATTGAAACTGCTTACAATTCTAAGAAAGAGTGAAGAACTGGGTAGAGATGGAAAGAAAGAGGCCAGAGGTATATAGTCGAGCATTTTCCAGTGAACCACTGATAAGGAAAGACCGCAAAGATTTATGTTCTCGCGGTTACCGTCAGACGCCATTTTCTTTCCTCCTTTTATTTCTGCTTCCCCATTCTCCATTAGTGAACCCTACGAATTTTCTTCGCGCCGCTTTCTTTGTTCACGTATTTTCAACTTCTGACAAAGTCTCGCGACCCACCAAAAACTCACTCCCATCGTTTCCTTCCTACATCAAAAATATATACACTTTCTTATCATTTTCTCATTTCCCGCTATCGGCAAAAGTAATATTTGCTGAATTCGAGAAGGAAAAATTCAACCTTACCGAACAAAATGGAAGGAACGGACTAAGAGAAAATGGGAAATTGGCTGAAGAGGGTGAACTCTACGAAGGACGAGTCTTTTGAATTTCGGTTCGACTGGTTCAATGTGTCTCCCTACGATAGAGTAGAAATAACCAATGGAAGTGAAGATCCAATGACAAGAGCGGCAACATTTTGTTTTTTTCAACATTTACGACAATTAATGTCAACCCCTCCGAGTGCATGCACACATAAGTGCATATTGGGTCAATCAGACCCAAGGCGTTTTGCAAACCGTTGTATTCCAGTGGGAATATGCATTTTTCTTTTATCCAGAGACGTTTTTTGTAGTGAATTATTCATATTTTATAGCCTTAAATTTAATTTTTGACGAGAACAAAAATTAAATGCCGAAACATTCGAAAATTGTCGGGGTCAAAACGACCCAGTATGCACTCGAAGAATCAAACTATAAATTTCAACCTCCCGTTTTTCTTTCAACGTAAAGAAAAAAGAATCAACGAAGTAGTCACATCTGATTTACTTATTTTTACGACAGGTCAACCGTCCGATTGCTCTCCCCATGTATTTTAAACTCTTTTCTTGTTGTTTTGTCTCGGTAATGTTCTTGGATCTCTACAAAAGTATTGCTTTGCCCTGGAAGACGTATATGGGTTGGTCGTATTTCGGTTAAACCCCTCGGCATTGCCCAGAGGGTGTGACTCGATGCACGTGGGTGAGCACAAGGTCTTGACCCATTGTGTGTTTGTTCCCAATTCCGCCGCGGGTGCTACGGTAGCCCATAGAACATTAGACGAGCGGAGAAGGGAGAAAAGTATCAGCGTCACCTGCTACGGCCGCTGGTTTCTCCCTCGCTTTTGCACTCGTCGCCCGCAGGCGGGACACCGGGCTTTTCGCTTTTCGACCAATCCTGATCAAGCCCTCAAATTCGATTGCTTTTCCTTTGCGACATTTTTATTATTATTTTTCAGGTGAATGGGACAAGAAGAGGGCTCAACGATCACAAAAATCTGCATAGATTGTTGCTACGATTCTCAAAAAGCGAGAGCTACTATTATTTCAACCAGATAATCAAACGATGAGTCATAGTCTAATGAGTTTCGTTCATCAAAAGCGAAAAAAACAACAAATAAGTGTAATTTTTCACTCGTTTGTTGACATAGGCTCTATACGAATAACCTCGACGCAGACGATCTTCCAGATCGATTAGCACATATTAACTGAGATTACAGCTTTGCTTATCCTTTTGGTTCGGTCCTACCCGAGCTTCTCCCAGCTTTTCACGACCCACACACCGAGCAGGCCAACTATTAGAACCTCTGATTTTTTTTTTTTTGGTTTTTTTTATTATTTTTTATTCCACAAGATTGAACCCAAGTTCACGGTTCACTTAATTCCTGTGTGAAGACTCCATCGCCATCTTTCACGTATCTTTGTTAGGGCTCGACCTTCGGACCTTCCGATCAACTTTCTCTCGCCCATTCACCACCTTGCCGACAGATCGAATAGACATCACCCGTAGCCCGACACTTTGGCCAATTCATCTAGCTCAAAAACATTTTCGCCGAGTCTTCTCAAGCGCACCGTTGCCTCCTTTGATCTTCCCAAGTGTTGGACCTTCCGCTTTGCATATAATCAACCGGCTATTCGAGCTACTCGCTATTTTTCTCAATAAAATCGCGTCACCCAACACCTCCTACGTGTCTCAGCTTTCCCTCACTTCCTTCGAGTCTTCGATGTTCAAAAAAATAATCACAACGGCTCACAATTTCTTATTTTACCAAATTATCATGAACGTGTTAATTCAGAATGGATTAATTGAACTTTTCTGCAATGAACGCTTCGAGTGCACAAGTTCTATAATTGCATATTGGGTCAATCTGACCCAAGGCGTTTTTCGAATTTTTAAATTCATTTTTTGATGAAAACGAAAATTGAATACAAAAAATTTGTTGCCATTAAATGCCAAACAATCGGGACAGAAAATTTTTATGGTCAAAAAGACCCAGTATACATACGAAGGCTTAATCAGGTCAAGGTTATCGCCATGATCCGAGTTTGAGAGCCACGGCTGTGAAGAATTATTCCATTTTTTTTATTTGCATCAATTAATCTTTTATGATTTAGAACAAAACGTCATAAAAAATTGAATCCTTTAGGATTATTTTTCGAGATTCCTCAATGATTCAGAACGATCGGGAGAGTCTGAGAATTTTTGGTTTTTTTTTTTGTTTATCGACGAAAATATGAACGAGACATGGAATTTCTGCGAAGCCACTTTCTTTTTCACGTACACAATTTCCTTTTCCATAGCGTGGTAATAACCAGCGTTGTTTGTGTCCCACACCTGCCCAGGCTGTGAATGGTGTCGGATAATCGAGAGTGGTTCACCCGGTGAATCGAACAAACGGGACAAATTTATCCCAATTATCGTCACGAAGGAAATACCAGTTTTTCAGAGATAATGATACGCCTTGTAGCACGATGTCGATACGATTCTTTAATTAACATCATATATATTGACTGTGCTCGTCTTTCCCATCGCCAATTACAGAAATGAACATGAAAGAGGATGTGCCGGAATTCGTTTGATTATCTTGCCTGTTCATCGATAATTATTTTAATGAGCGATACATGACTATCGAGAAACGATGAAAAGGTATCTACTTATTAACACATATTTATCAAAAAACATCAAAACTTTGTTGTTTCCATTGATATTTTTTAAATAATTTCAAACTCTAAATGATAAAGTCCCATATAAGTGCGTATTGGGTCAATCTGACCCCAAAGCGTCTTTGCAAATCGATATATTCCGGAAAAAACGCATTTTTTGTATTTTTTTCATTGTAAATAAAGTTTTTTGCAGTTGATAATCAACATTTTATGGCTCTGACTTAATTTTTTGACGTGAACAAAAATTAAATGCTAAACCTTCCGTCGCCATTAAATGCCATGGAATCAGTGACCGAAAGTGGTCGGGGTCAAACGATATGCTCTCGAAGAGTTAAGATGTTTGTGGCATTTGTGACCATGACCATTATTTATCAGAACAATAAAAAATTGTGGGATACTTTTGGAAAATGTCGTAATAATTTGACGTATCATTTTTGAAAGTGAACCGTTTTTTTCGTAATAATTTCCTGCAAGAATGTTTTCAGATCGTATCAAAGAAGAATTTGGGCTTCTGAATGTTTCCAGTTTCCTCCCACCCACGAGATTCCTCATCGTCTTTGTTACTGCAAAGACCGGATATTGAAATGTTCCTTAAAGGCAGAACTAGTCTTTGCAGAACATTCTTTGGTGCCGCAACTATCGGAGAAATAAAAAGATCGGGGAAGACGAGGTGTACCTCTGTAGGAATAAATCTGGGGAATGCATAACGTATATGAAAAGTTAGCATAGAAAAGCTTCACCGATTCTGCGATTCATTGTCGATGCAACAGTTTTTTTTTCGGTCCTTGAAACACTCGGTCTGATGTTTTCAATAGAAACAAAGTTTGAGCTCTCGGAAGAAGGAGCACGACAGTTAATACATAGTCGGGAGCGTTCAAGGCCGGCCAGCAGACTCTAATTTGCCGTGAGTAGACGCCAGGGTGTACAACTTTAATCGAAACGAGATCGACACTCGATTATTCCTGTTAAGGTCCGAAAGAGACTGGTTCTGCCTTGCTCCTGGCTACTGTTACGAATCTCTTTTTTCTGTGCTGCAAATTCTCGCAGAAACTCGTCGACGGAACTTCCGATTCGATTCTCCATTTTTTTCCTCCGTTCCGATTGAATTTCTTATTCGCGATCTGCCTCTCGATTATCCGATTAATTTATTTTCTCTTTGGATTATCGACTACGAGTTTATTTTCGCTCCCTATTTATGGTACACAATTTAACAGGCTGAACTTAAATCACATTTAGTTTATAAATAAATGCAGCATTTACCGGTAAATATAGGCTATCAATGCGGCCACCACACCAGCATTTCCAATCTCCCACATTTCGAATCTCTCCCGAACATTTTATCCTTTCTTTTTTGCCCCCGATAATGTGCTAATTAGCCCTGCGGGACTCACCACGACATTGCTCCGGTTAATCAGGCAATTTTCGTGTTTCGTTTTTTTTCTTACCTTTTTTTTTTTATGGCGGAGTTCAGAAGGGGCTGAGAGTATAATCGCAGTTCCATCGTCTCGTTTACGTCGCCCATGGAAGAGAGCAATGGCGCAGAATGACGGCGACCAATTGCTCGTGACTGTTAGCCACCCTCTCTATTCCGTGCACTTTTTATATAAAGCCCCTTCTACACCCTGTTTACCCTTTCCCCAAACTCTTTTTCATTCTACATTTTAAACTCTCCGCTGCTAAATAGTGATCAACCACTTACCATTACACCGCATCTCATTAAAATACCTCGCTACGAAATAAAATTAACTGCGATATATTTTCAAGGACACCGAAATATCTCCGTTCTCCATAACTTTCCCGTTTCTATTCGAACGATCAAAATCCATTTTTTACTTCCAACCACAATTCGACAGTTCTGTATCGAATCAGGGACAAGATTGAGATCACTATTATAGTCTGTCGTTATTTTGTCAAAACGCTGAAAATCTATAAATCGGTGGATTTTAAAAATGAATGCAATGGGTTAAGAGCTGTGTCGAATGGTCAAGAAAAATATTCGCGTTGATCCCCGGAGTGCGAAGCGACCGGGAAGGGTGAAACCCGCACGTCCTTATTCCTGAACAATTCATTGTGCGTGTGGGCAAGCGAATAATTTCCGGACGAAATACGTTGCCGGTAAAAAAGGGGTTATGAACTTCTGGGAATTCTTCGAGTTTACTTACACGTGTAAACGTAATAGAGGTTCACTTTCATTATTTTTATTATCTGTTCGACAGGTTCATTCTTTTTACTTGTTTTTCGAGCAAACAGCAAGTAAATACAGAAGTCTGGAGATGTGTGCATGTCATTTTGTTTTCGACCTTAAATTCTCTCCTATAAACGCCCAACAAATATATATATAATTGACGATGACGATCTTTACTCCTAAAAGTTGTTTTTCATACTTTAGGATCCGCATATTACAGTATGATTTTCAAACTCTAGTGGTTAGTACGCTCAGAGATTGACATTTTGATAAAAAAAATGCTTAGGTAGGGAAAAAAGTTGTTTGTATGCGAGGAAAGGAGAAGGACGAGCAGCAAGCAGGTTGATATTCAGGGCAGAGAATGTCATGGAATGAAGGAATATATACGAGAGAAGAAAGGATATAGTATTCAGAAAAAAAACGAGAAGGAGAGGGAGGAAGAATGAGAGAGAGAGAGAGAGAGAGAGAGAGAGAGAGGGAAAGGTGAGGGCAGTGTAAACGATGAAAGAAAGGTTGGAGAGATGGAAAAATACGAGAAAGAGAGGGAGAGAGAGAGCGAGGGTGGACCGTCTGATTCTGCAGCTTCTCTTTTCTTCCTCTCCTTTCTCTCGTTTTCTGTTAGTCAGGGGTAGTTGCTGGGTACTCAGAAACTCTCCGAGACCCCCTAACGAGCTCTTTTCTTCCCTTCCTATTTATTTCTCTTCCTTATTTAACTAACTCCCAACGGCGATGCTCTTGTTCTCTTGCCCCTTGCTCCATCCTTTCTCGTATGCATGTATCCATTTTTTCACTGCTCCTTGACGTTTCCCTCGTTTTCTACTGTATTCCATAGGTTTTGCGTGAGCCAACCGGCTTTCGTGTAGCTTTCCAGAGCATAATGCCAAAGTTCTTTTCTTCTCGATCCACACGCTCGGTCGCGCTTGCCTCGTCTTCTTTTCTTTTTTTTTATCCATCTCCCGCGTCACCCTCAACGAGCTCCATTCCTTCACGCCCCCCGGCCTTGCAAATTATTTACAGATACCCTCCTTCCAGTCCAGCATGAAAAAAAAAACAAAGACTCCTGGGTCCTTCGCTCTTCCACGAATATGACGCCGCACTGCCAAGTGTCGGTTGCACAGCCATTTTTTCCTTTTATACTCGAGAAACATCGAATCGACTAATAAATAAAATTTAAAAAAAAAAAAAAAATTTGAAAAAATAAAATAAAATAAAAAAATTTCACACAAAAATTTAATTAAATTAAAAAATTTCACAAAAAAATTAAATAATTAAATTAAATAAAAGAATAAAATACGATAATATTAAAAATTCTTCAATAATTTCCAAGTATGGACCACGAAATATTAGAGTTCATTTTTTTTATGGAGTTCAATCGTACACCAAGGGAAAAGGAAATATTCTTCGTTCGGCTTTTCGAGGAAGCATTTAACGGACGGAGAAATGATCGTGATTGTTCCAATAATGCTAGTCATGTGATGAAACTCCTGAGTAAAAATCGTGATGCTACATTTTCTTGGCTTCATGCCGTTCGTGTATTTTTCTAATTAATTTAATTCTATTGTCTGGTTTGGTACGGATTATCGTGCGTTATGCGAGCAGTTAGCAGACTCAACTACAGAAACAATATCCCTTATTCCGTAATGCCGACATGCACCAGCCATTAACCATAACGTCATATACACGCCATCATTTTATGGGGGTATGCAAGAAAGAGCCCACGCTCAAACTCATTTCGCATAGCATTTTTTTAATAACCCCCTTCTTTTTACAGAACATTAAAAAGGCTTTTACGTCCTGGTGGCTGATCGCTAATCTACAGGGTGTTCAAGAATTTGCAAACATCATTGCAAATAATTGACGAACGTGCTTCCATGATTGACAAACTGAAAAAAAACGAACACGAACAAACGCTCATTCAAGTGCGAGTTTCGATAAAATGAGGAAAAAATAGACAGCAGATCATTTTGCATCGAATTCTACCCTCCGAGTGCATACTGGGTCGTTTTGACCCCGAAAATTTTCTGTTCTCGATTTGATTTTCGTTCCCGTTAGAAAATTAACTGAGGCCCATAAAATATGAATAATTTACTACAAAAACGTTTTTACAACAACAAAAAAACGAATAATGCATATACACCGGGATACAGGGATTGGAAAAACGTCTTGGGTCAGATTGAACGAATCGGCACTTACAGAAGGTGTGCACTCGAAGAGTTGATTTAAAAATGCCCATATTCCATTAGTACTTTGCGCTTGTCTGCTCAAGATTGCGAGCATATCATTCTGACAGCGAACGAATGTGTCCAGTGAATTTGAAACACCTTGTATTTAGGCAAGAAATATTATTTTCAAATATAACCAATCCTGGGCAACGAGTAGGTACTAAAAAGCACGTAAGAGTAAAGAGTCCATAAGTGAGTTCCTCTGGAAGGTGAGAAAATTAAAGAATCTTATAGTGACCAGAAAGAAATTGAATGAATGGTTTTTTGAGCTCGAATAAATTGATGGCAGGAAAAAAAATGAACGACACGGGCGGGATTGCGAGCACTATGAAGTATTGCGGTGAAACTGATGATCGTCGTTGTCTCATAAAAAGCAGATCCATCGTTAGAAACATGTGAAAAAAATATTTCCGACCCGTGGACAGGAATGTTGAAAGTTGAGGGTAGAAAAAAATGACACAATTTTCAATCGATCAGGAAAAACGTATAGAATAGTTATTCGGTACGAGGAAAGAGAGGAGCGGAGTACCATTTTGTTACTGTCATAATTCCGGGTCACATGTTGTGTTTCCTCACTACGACGAAACACGATTTTATGCCGCGTGCGTGGGGTGATGTAGGTGAATAAAAAAATGGCGACTGTGCATGGATATTCGGATGAGAAGGAGATATATGGGTGCAGAGCAGCCCGGAGTAAAAAAAAACGTTACCATGTGCCCTCGCAGTATCACGGGCAAGTTTAGGAGGGTGAAATTGGGTAGGGTGTGTTCCAAGTAGTAAGGGACAGGAGTAGAGAGTGCGAGGGGTGGTGGCGGCGACGGTACGACGCACAAATAAAAATGCCCCGTTTCTCGCCGTTGGCTAATACTCCGATGGAAAAGCGGGGGTAGAAAAAATGGTTCGAGAAACGAGCCGCGACCTGAAAGAGGGAGGAAAAGCTCTTCGAACGACTTGTGATCTGATCAATAAGCCGGCATATCGGGGGCTCGTTTTCCTCTTCCCCTCGCCCCTCACAGTGGATAAATTCGCGTGCGTATTTCTTTGAATTCGGTGCACAAGACTGAATTAAGATCACAAAGCTCAGAAACCCTCATCCCTGCTCGTCAAGCTCCCAATATTCCAAATTTAATATCATCAAATTAGTATTAACTTTATAAAATTTATTCATCCACGGGGAACCTTTAATCTCCCTGGCAAAATTGTGCGATGACAAAAACTCCGATAAATTTCGTTAAAAAAGATCGTTGACGGAGCTCGTTGTCATTCTCCATTTTCCAATCAAATTCTTGAAATATAAAATCATTTTCTTTTTACCCTCGAAAAAAATGACTTTGTTCCTTTCCAACGATTGCTCAACATTTTTGCGTTTTTTTTTTTTTTCATGGTGAAACCAAGTTCATTCAAATTATGCGATATCCTAAATATTCAGATTATTTTCGAGGCTCCAAGGTAAATATAACGGAAAAAATGGCGGCCACAAGAAAGCTTAACACAGAGGTAAAAAGTATAAGGGTGATTTGAGAATTTTGGTATATGCGTGAGCTTTCCATATCCCGCGAGGATGCCCTCGTTTTCAGAGGGGGTGATTGTTTGGACGCCTGCTTGCGGCAAAGCTTGCACCCTCTCAGGGAGCGTCTTCCCGCCCTCGGGATGAATCTCTTGGAAGCAAAGGCGCGTGAGACCGGGTTCGAAAGAGGGTGGCATTATAAGAATCGCTTTTAAAAATGTGCCCAAGAAGAAAGCGAAAGTTCTTCGCACTCTTCGACCTAGCCATTTCCTGAGGATTCTCGCTCGGCAACAAAACAAAATAAAACGAAGATTCAAAGGGCGCCAAAGGAGGGAACAAAAAACATTCATCACTCAAGCATGATGGTTTGTTTGTTGTTTTTTTCTTCCGCTTCGTGATGCCAACGGCTTACGCACGAATTATTCCGCGTGTGTATTGGCTCGCGATCTCGTAAAACAAAAACAAAAGATAAATACGCCGGGAAAATGAAAAAAGACAAAAAAATGAATATTACGGCGAATATTCCTGATTCGTCAACGGAGATTCATCTCGAAAGACTACCTGCTGTCTCTCTTCTAAATTATAATCGTGACATTGACATACCATAATTTGTTTCGACTGCAACGTAATGTCAGTAGAAATTCGAGAAATCTCTAGAAATCTCATCAGTCCATTGGATTCATTCTTACCATGTATATTTTCATTTACAATTCGGCAAAAATTGAAAAGCTCCTCCAGAGATAATTTAGAAAAAAAATAACATTGTGTGCTGGAAAAACGACGTTTCACAGACAGTAGAGAATGGAAGAAGAAAGCTTGCCAGGATTATTATATATCCCAGGGCACTGGCTGAATTATTCTCTGAGGTTGGGTTACGAGGGCAAAGTAAGAGCAGGATGAAAAGAGTCAGGGAAAAGAGGGGGGAGGCGCGTTCCTCATCCTGAAGATGAGGAACGAGTCTCGTCCTCGAGAAGTATACTCGTTGCTTTGTGTCCGTCGTAATAATCGAGAGAGAAATACACCAAAGAGAAAAAGAAATATCACTCGGTGATGCTCGAAGTCTGCCTTTGGATTTCTTGGTTTATCATTTCCCTTATTATCGTTACTTCATTTCTGTACTTTCCATTTTTTCTCGAGCCACACACATTTCTAACCCCTTAATCTTCTTTTCTACTTGGGCATAGAAATGAGGCGAAGGATTTCTGTTTTCCTCGGTACCCTCGAGCACAATATATATACATCTTTCCAGTGCCTTTTGGATTTTTCATGACGAGCATACAAATGCAATCTTTCGATACCAAATCTTTACTCTTCCGAATAGCATCCATAGAAATTGCATGACGTGCGATACTCCAACGAAAGAAAAATCGAGCACTCACTTTTTCAGTTTATTCCGAAAAACTTTTTCGGAGGAAACGTTTTTGGATTTTTCATGACAAGTACAAAATTAAAATATTTCGATACCAAACCCTTTTTTTTTGTCATAACGTCCATCGAAATTTGACAATTAACAAATCATACCAAGTCCATGACGAGACCGTTTCAGCTTATTCAGAAAAAGTTTCTCGGAGATGCGTGAGAATAATTTCGTCCTAACGCAATGCAAACCCACAAGCATGATCTTTCACCTCTTCTCGTTGCGTTTTTCTTAGCTTAACTTGCAACGATTTTTTTTCAGTTACTTTCTTTCTCTCTTTCTTCCGGCATTCTCGTCTCGGATATTAAAAATTGAAGCTCGCAGAGTTCTCGTTCGTGTTAAGATGCGGTTGTGTCTACGATGTTAACCGGATGGAGACGAACGGAGAAGCCATCGCTCGAGTTATATATACGGGAAAATGTGGCGAGGGGCAAGGGGGTGTATTATATCTCGTGTATACGAAGCATTGAAATAAACGTTGCGCGGACTCGAAGCATCGTTATACCATCGTTATATTAAAATGTAGCAATAAGGAAGCTTCACCCAGCTTGCATTCCCTTCTCCACTCCGCATCCCTCTTCCGCAGCCTCTCTTCTTCTTCTCTCTCGAGATTTACTCCAGCCCCTCGTGTTACGCAACTACTGAGCGTGGGCAACATCACTTGTGTACATCTACACAGATCACCGCGGCCATAGCCTTCATAATTTCATTCGTCCCTCCACCCCCCACCCTCTTACGTACACGTGTCTGAAACGGGAAAGTCGCAAACGCAAATTTTATCAGTGTACACGCAAAATATTTCTCGCAATCTTTTTCATATCATTCGAGTAGAATTTTTCATGAAAAGTCTACTCAAATTATTCCAACCGACACTTACGTGGAAAAAATTCAAAACCAAAATTTTATGTTACTAAACTTGCATTTTTTTCGATGAATTTAAAAAAAAATTCATTCACGATGAGGGATGGTCGGGAAATGAGAGAAATAGGAGAAGAACGCAAAAAAGGAAAAGCTTTCGTATCAAAATTCGTTTGAATTTTTGTCTTTGATGTAGAAAAAAAACCCCAAGTGGGAGTGTTAAATTACACCACGTGTGAAACCTCCTTTAGTGAGCTCCGTATAAAGCGTAAATTTTGAGGATCACAGAGGGGGCAGGTTTTTATTTCTGGAGTAATTTAAAAATAATACATTTCACAAGGCTTACAGACACGAACGCAAGTTGACGAACAGGATTCTTCGCTTGGCATGGCCAACAAGCAAACAGTTCAGAGACGCAAGTGCCGACCTCCAATTTGTCGGGACTTTTGGTTGCTTCGCCTACTCGAGTTTCTTTCTCTTCTCTCTCGCTTTTTCTCTGCTCCGACGTACTGACTTGGCTTCGCTTCGAAAACCGAAATGAAGGAGAGCACGAGCAAAAAGATGAATAACATTTAAAAGCAACAGCGAAATATATATTCGCATGAAAAAATTTCGAGCAACTCACTCGAAACGTTGCCCTGGCCGCCCTCAAACGGCGCACAAAGGCAAAAGCCTTCTCGAGGCTTTGAAAAAAATGTACGAGCACTTCGCAGGAGTTTCGTAACCTTCGGAAATCGAGAACGCAATACATTTTGAGCCCTCGGGCTGTCTCGGCGTCAACCAGACTCACCGGTTCGCTTTTGCAACTAAAAAAACATTCCGGAAGCCAAAATCATTTCTCCCAAGCAACGGGGTGACATTTTTCCAATCCCGGCGTACGTAGTAGGCTATCGCGACGTTTACTGCAAAACGTGATAACGCGGAACGTTCAACGAAATGATCTTCAAATGCTGTAACAAATTATTAGGCAACTGAGCAGAACTTCGAGGCAGCGAAACAAATTTAATGTCAATGCAATAAACGATTCTGTCAATAAAATAATTCATTAATCGATTTTATCGATAAATCAAGTTATGGTGAAGAAAAAATGCGATAAAAGCTGGAGATAGCGAGGGCAGCTGCTTGGAGGTGGAAAAAAAGGGTAGGAAAAAGTATTAAAAGACGGGTAATCGGGAAAGGGATGAGGAGTGAGATTGTACGTTGAGGAAGGAGAAAATGGGCCGCGACTCGTCGCGGTACTCGGCAAAACTTGTTAACCCAGGTCCGGGACTAATTACTTGATTGCGTAATTGGCTGCCAGCGAGAGAAAGAAAGAGTGCCGGAGAGAGAGAAAGATGAGAAAACATCGGCTCAGTTAACGTAGCCATGGCGTCGGCCGTTAACCCTCCCCCTGCTTGAGGGTGGAAATGGCAGCCACCCGCCGTGACCGCTAAACTCTGCCGTTAATTCAACCCTCCTGCTTCTCCCTCACTCCTCATCATCCCAACTTTCTTTATTATCTTTTGTTATCTCCAATCCTCACCTACAATTGCTCCGCCTCGTTCCTAGATCAATCAGCGAATCAGTTATCGAATAAATTTTCCATATTTCCGCAGAAAACAATTCGATTCCGAAAAATCAGTTCAAAACCGTCCCATTAGACTCATTGCAAATTTTTTCCCATGAGCATCAAAATGAATTTTAACCGAAAGTCCTCAGGAAAATCCTTTCGATTCGAGTCTCATTCATAACCCTCCGTAGACACACATGGGTCTGGGGTATCGGACAATTTTTAACGGTACTCTGGCTCGTTCAAAAAATCTGAAAAAAATTTAGGAAAGTAGGTTTAAATCTACAGAAAGAGAGCCTGTACTTAGTGATGGATAAAAATTCTTCATTATTATTGTTATTTAATGGTAATTAACGGGCTGGACATCCCAGACCCATGTGTGTCTACTGAGGGTTAACAAAAATAAAAAGACCTGCAACATTTCATGAGCCTGAAGTTTGCATCTACGCGATGCCATGAAATGAAAAATAAATTAAAAAATGATTCGTTACTTTTTCATTTCACGAATCCATTCGTGAGGTCCAAAAAAAGGGGCAAATTAAGTAAAAAAAATTCGGGAAAAATTGAAGAATCAGTGTTTTTTTTTCATTTCGTGGCATTGCGTCGATGCGCAAACTTCAGGCTCATACATTTTTGTAAAAGTATCGAATCATTTTAATTCCAATAAATAAGTTTCTGAGCAACTATAGTTTGTTATTTTTCCAGCATCTACCGAAGATAACGAATCTTTTGTACAATCCCAGCGACATGTACGCTCACAAGCAAACGAAAGAAAAGCGGAATATATTTTGTATACATGTGAATGAAGGTACACGAAATTTGAAGGGTGGTCCTGTAAGTACTGCCACGGGGTCTTGAGGATATTCCGCTCCGTTGTAGCTTCGACTATCCCCCCCGACTACCACCAAGAAGTTCGAGTGGAGGAGGATTGTCGAAAAAGAAGCTTGTACGATGGAAGAAAACACATATATATCCAGTCAATCACACATACACATACATTTCCATATATATGTGGAGCATCAGAAGGGCAGGCTTTGGCTCTATCTGATGTCGTTCATGGAGCTCGTTAGCGTTGCCCTTGGCAACACCCCTAGCCCCCCTGAGCTACCTTCGCCAATCGGCCCCACCATCAACTCCCTCCGCGCACCACCAGAGCTTTTTTCTCACTCACTTTTTGCCAGATCTCTCGCGAAACCCTCCACCCACTAAGGCTCCACACTCTTCGAGCTACACAAATAATACATGCTATGACCTCCAAGAGCTTCATCATATGTATGCTATCAAATTAAAAATACAACTCCTCCACTGTCAATCATGATTTTTTACCGGACTCGAACAAACACAGAGGCGCAACCCGGAACACAAAAAAGTTTGCAAATCAAAACACTTTCCAGTGTTAATGAATTATTTGGGGACAAAAATGCTTTACAGTGTCCCTTGATTTCCGTATATGAAAATTGGGCATCCGAATTTTATGAAAAACGTCGATATTGTGTTGAACATGATAAACTAAATATTCTTGGACAATTTCATCATTTTTGTCATTTTTTCGATGTATTTTAGTTATACATACCACCCAACAAAATATTTAGCTTTTCCAACACAATTTTACTCTGAGTAGAAAAGCCAAAAGTCAAACGAACAGGTCCAGACACATTGTTGGCTTCCAGTTGAAATTGTGAGAGATAAATTCGTTCAACAATTATTTCTACCGAATGAGCCAGGAAACTTAAGGAATTGAGCAAAATTTGTTAAAAAATGTTGTAAATGATAATTCTCAGTACTGGAATTTGGAGCAGGTAGCAGCTGGATATATTTTTTTTGTCGTTTCGTAATTCGTCGGGCTGGCTAGGGATTAGGATGTGAAATTGGCTCGATTAATTGTTAAAAGGACGGAAAATCAGATCACAATTAAAGTCAGAAGACTATACGCGCAATCTTCTTTGCCACAACGACTGGGACGAGGCAAAGCCAATTTTTCAATTCGAATCAGCGGTGTCAGCTTATCCCGGACGGACACTCCGATGCTTCACGACCGGCGCGAACACCAGTGGCGAAATGTTTAATGAGATCAATTCAACAATTTGTCGTTCGTCGACGCGCCGCTCTTTACGAATTAATTATTTTTTTCCGAATGAAACTTTGTGCTCCACACTTGAGAGATTACCGGAAAAAAAATCGTCAAAAAAAAATGTTCGATGAACGAAAATCCGATCAGAAAATGACAAATTAAAATGCAAAGTTTCGTTGTTCATTCAGTTTTGCTTGATTGAGCTCGTGGCTCACTGATTTTCCACGGATTGGCACATCACGGAACGATGAAAAATAAAACGATTGCGTCGTGAAAATCCTCCGGGATGTTTTCGGTTACATCGACATTAATAATTAAGTATTTCGTTATGGCACACTCGAAGAAAAATTCTTTAGCGAAGCAACAGAGAGAGCGAGAGAGAGAGAGAGAGAGAGAGAGAGAAAGAGAGAAATGGGCGAAGGGGGCGGGGGAGGAAGAGGTTTCGAGAGGGCAGAACGTTGGTTTGCGGGAAGCAACGAAGGGAGATGATATTAATAATGGTATGTCTGCTCGTGGTACCACGGGGATTTCATTAAAACACGCACACGCTAAAAGAATGGCAGAACATTGAAGTAACGGCAAAAGGAATGAGAATTACAAAAAAGATAAAGGAAGAAAAAAACGAGAGCCACAAGGATGGTACGCGAACCAGATCCGCTTAGAGGATGTAATTAAAATCGAAAAAATGTATTTAATGAATATTCATTCGTAGCTCGTCGCGATTTGCGATATTAAACGAACGACCTCGTCCCCTTTCTTACTCGACTATTGCATCGAAATGACGAACGTAGAACCAACATCACATTGGGCTTTATCACTGATGAGCCCTTTTTTCCGATCGCTGAAAAACCAAAATGAATTTTGCGTTTTTTAAAATTTTGCCCACGTCGCCTCACAACCGAGACACCGTCATTGTTATTTTTCGATAAACGATTTCTTTCGATCTCCTCATCGCAATTTGTTGGAGACTGTTGCTTTGTCCGATGAAAAAAAAACTCTCCAATCAAAGGAAAAATAATTCTTTAACAATCGAATATTATATACTCAAATTTATCGCGCCGATCCTTAATCGCGAGACTTCTTTTCCGATGTTTCATTTCTTCGGTCTAGATCGGGCAGCGTTGCTTGTGCAAAGCCTGCTGGCTAAAAGACGGAACGCTAGTTTTAAAAATTCTCAAGATATTTGCATGTCACTCGCCTAACGATTTCCTGCTTTCTCTCGGAAGATCTCGAGGGTGTTTGAGTAGATATAGAAATATATACACACACACTTTATATATGCATCTTGACTTATCGCACTTTGCCCCAAGCACCGGTAAACGATGGAACGGAAATAAATGTATATAATGTGCCAAACGTCCAGAATGAAAATATTTTTTATTGAAATGTCTCAATGAATGGACCAAATTATTTGCTCACATTGACACTAAGCGTGCTGACAATTCTTGTCTCCAATAAAGCTCCATATCGAATAGATCATTCGACCGTTTGCACGGAATTTAATCTTAAAACATAGTTCGCCAGGATTCGGGTGGGACCATATTTTCTTTCCATGCAATTGATAAACCAATTACTTTTTTTTTGTTTTCCAAAAATTCCAGTTTTTTTATCACGTCGTTTGCGCAAAATCGGAGAATTTCAAAATACATTGGAAGCATAAGAGAACACGGACGAGACAGCACAGTCAAGTTCGACAAGAATCATCAAGTCCAAGTTCCGGTTAAACTTCAATTTTTACTCTACGATGAGTTTTGTATATTTTGATAGAAATCATTCGGAAAATCGTTGCCGTAAGTGGCACGATCATCCGGAAATCTGGAAAATGGACTGGTATTTTGGTCGCCCGGCGAAACTCTCGCACACTGCCTTAATGCCGATAGCGAGAAAGGAATAGGCGTATACTGGTTCAGCATGATCTTCGATTTGACAGAGTCGTCGTCTACCTTTATTTTCGTCATGAGAAAGAGTCATATTTGTGAGATATTGTTGAGGTTTGACGACTAATCTTGCATGTCGCACGAGCATGCACAGTAGAGAATCGATTTTCCACCAGAAATTCGCGCTCTTCCTTTTCCATACGTAAAAGACTATGTGTGCACTCTGTTATCGATTCAGCGAAATATTTCCGGGACGCGGTGACGTCCCCGAACAGCGATATCGTTTTAACGACTCTTTTATAAGTGCAGTTCGGTGACAGACAAAGATCAAAGCCGTTGAAGGTAATCGATTTGGTACGAACGAAAGCGAACAATCAAACTCACCCAAAGAGCGAAATTTCACCGACCGAAACTCTTTAGATCCGATAATTGCAGGACCGCTAACTAAACCAGTTATGTACCCGACTAATTAGACTTGAGAAAGAATGAGGCTCCAATAATACATAACAAAGGCTACGAAATCATAAAGATGCTCGACAACTTTCGTAATTCATCGTCTGAAAAATTTCGTTAATTATCGGAATTATCGAATTTTTCACGAATTTGTCGTTTGATCGGGCACCCAGTTAGAGAGCCACAACGAAGATAAAGAAATAATAGGGAACATAAAAAAGGCTGTTCGAATTAAACGCCTGCACACTCTTCTTAAGCTTCATTACTAAATAACTGCACATTTTCGGAGGTTAGAGAAAAAGTTAAATGAGCATGCAAATGTCGTGCTGATGTCTCCGGTCGATAAAGCATGGATTAAGCGAAACAGATACTTAGCACTTGAGCAAGTATAACGACGAGAGGAAAAGAGAATGAAAGCAGAAAAAGTGAGGTCGCGTTAATGGAAAAAGGACAGAGTTTTTATTTAGTTCATTTCTCAACGTCGTTTTCTAGTTATCCTTAGAATGTCCCAACGTTGGAAAAATCTTGGCTCTCGGAAGCTGGCAACGCCATTTTTTCGTTCTCTCTGT
This sequence comes from Campopleginae sp. 14b, assembly GCA_030522525.1. Classification (NCBI taxonomy): domain Eukaryota; kingdom Metazoa; phylum Arthropoda; class Insecta; order Hymenoptera; family Ichneumonidae; species Campopleginae sp. 14b. The sequence goes on from JAPYYS010000001.1 coordinate 479,686, forward strand.
CACTCAGGTCGACCCTCGCAGTGCGTTTATCTTCCATACCCTATTGATCCGTAAGTGATGGTAAGCGGTGCCTCGTGGAAGGTAGAAGATTGGAGGAAGGATGGGGAGGTTTGCGTTGAGAGATGTGCGGGGTATTGTAGATCGGGACGGAAAGAAACGTGTACGATGTTGGAGTAAAGAAGAAAGAGAGTATGGGCGGATGATTGTCGAAAAAAAGAGGCGAGGAGAAGCGTCTGCAGGAGAGCGAGAGAGGAACAATCAAGGGGTGTATCGAAGAAAGAAGCGCAAGTGAGAGGCTGCGAGGGAGGCGATGATATTAGGAGGGGATGAATTTTCCAGCGAGATGGGTCCGCTTTGGCTCAAAGGCGTAGCAAGGAAAAAGACTCTCTTTCGCTACCACGATTAGACGTCGCAGCTTCCTTGTCGCTTCGAAACATAGAGGAGAAACCGACGAAGGACTTTTCACTGTGAACAGAAAGAAGCAAAGGGACATCGCGATAGAATCCCGGAATGAAATAATAATATTAAGATGGATCGAGCGTGAGGGCTGGGCGATGGAAAAGAGCTTTTTTGAGACTGCGTCCACCCCTCGTCGAGCATTTTCACCACTACACGCAACTCCCGAGCCATCCTTGCCTGACACTCACGCATGTAATATCCCATTTTTTTCTCTTAATCCCAAGCGACGTACATGGAAACGAATCACTAAAAAAAGCCTCGGTACGTATAACGTCAAGCTCACTTATCTAAGCAAAATTCAACGTGGATCATGCACTGATCCTGCTCTGTGTGAATGGCTCAAACACAACCCCCATGTGTAGCCTCGCCCCCCGTATCGACTCGCCCTGTCAGCCATTTTTGAAACACCCACATAGGCCATCGAAGACCGAGAAACTCCTGTTTTATTGAGAACAACGAGGTAGACATTGAGGTGACGATCTCCATACTCCGATTAATTGACAAATCATTTTTCCAAATCCGTTGCTTTATTTCCTTCGACGTTTTTCAAATATTAATCGTTTTAAAAAAAATCCCATCTGCACAATTTCGAAGGATTTCATTCTCTCGTTCCACTGACATGGATAAATATCTGCACTCGATTGGAACTTGAGTAGATTGTGGAAGAATTATTCCTCCACCAGCCCCGAATTTGCACACTTTTATCAACAGACAAGCCACAAAGATAAGTCAGAAAACTTCGAACGTCATCTGCATTTTGCCAAAGTTTATTTTTCATTAATTAATTACTCAGAAAAAATTAATTGTGGGAATAAAATATTTAGAAGTTTCGACACTTTCGCGAATCGACGCGAGAATAATGTTGATGGTTCTCCAATGTTCTAATACCGGATGAAGACTGAGGTGAGCAGTGAGTGAAAAGTGCGAGTTGGTCACAAGAACACGGCCACGAAGGGCCTGTTCGTTTTTTATCCCCACCCGAAGAGATTGGAGGCCCGCGTGGTATACAAGCGAGCGATGAATCAACATGAACGAGTTGATCTCACTATTCGGAGCATGGTTCGTTGATGCCCGGTTTTTTCATAGGTTACTCTTTGTTCTAGACCCTCTGGTTACACAGGATCCCATATGGGCATGACAATGTGTCGTTTTTTCATCTTCCGGGGGGCTTTTCTACGTCTATACGCTCGGGGTCCATTGCTCTCGTCGCTTTCTCGGATCTCGATCCAGCCTCATTTCTTCCGGGCTGGAATATTACTTCCCGGATATGTTTAGACGACTGGCAGACTCGAGAGATCGGGTCCAGAACGCCAGCGCCGAATTAATAGCCTCGCGAGATTCTTACGGGATATTTCCTCGAGCTGCGTCTTGTCGTTGGTGCATTAATTGATGAAAAAAAAGGGTTGCCCGTGTGTAAGATTCCATCGCCCTCCCCTATCGCAATCATTTGCATACTCACGCCCGTCCATGCCTGAGAATTTTTTTTTCGCTTACACGAACACAAGAGCATCCCTTTACGATCCTCAACCGAATGAAAATTTCTTTCTCGCGATCCTTATTCTACTCGTGCACACTCACTTATGAAACTAGAATAATAAATATTCGTTCGGTGAATGAGCTAAGATACAGTCTCGTTATTACACACCGTTGGTATTTATAAATTCATCCGCCGAGATGCACATTAATTCGTCACTTGTACGTGCGAGATCACGTACCAAAGCATGCTCTCTTTCTCCCGGATAAATGGGACTACGTGATCTAACTGACGGCCAAAAGATCTCGCTTTGTATCCTTCTTTCGTCCTGCATTGTCCATTATCCCCCTTCCAATTTCCATTTCTTCTCACTCACCTTTAACTTTTACTCTATCCTTTTTTATTTTCAATACAAAATTTCATGCTTTTCTCCGAGCCAAAGGTTTTTCACATTCAAACGCGAGGCTGACTCCGTATTTTTAATAATAATTTTTTATTCTCTCGGACACGAATTTATCCACAAACGTCAAAACCATCGGATTGCATTTTTTAAGGCTCCCAATATTTTATTACTCACTAGAACCAATGGATCGAATAATGCACCCACGATTGGTTACGCAGCGTAACGACATAGTCTAGACTTTAATAATAATTTCCTTTTGCGATTTGATCGATATTGGAAATTCAAGGTTAGAACTTTAATTATAGTTCAGGTGTAAGGGGCCCTGGTGAAAAAAGAAGAGTGAGACGAAGCGGATGAATGATCGTCCATTTGAGGGTCTTCCCATCAGCTCGAGACTCCTCTGGTTCCCTCAAGACTAGGAAGTGCTCGGGAAAGAATATCTACTCGAAGAATACTGCATTGTGTGCTGGGCGGCTTGAAACAAAATTTATCGTGATCATAGGAGCCGATAGTTTGATTCGAGATTAGATTACGGAATTAATGTAATTGCAGGTAAGGGAAAGGCACTCCGGGGTACACTAAAATGTATTTGCATACTAAAAGGTACGGGGCTCGGAGTCAGCTCTTCCCGCAGGGCTTCTAGCCAACTTGAGTTTTTTTTTTTTCTCTCATTCGACTCACCGTTGACGTGATCGTGAGTGAGAAACCTCGCGCAAAAGAATTAATTGGACGACTCGCGTCGAGGCGTTAACTCCACCAATGTGATAACAAGTTACCAACAAAATTTTTAATGAAGTCGGTTGATGGCTACGAATGGGTCAACGGAAATGATTAATCGTTATTTGATAATTATTTGTAAATATGACTCGATGCTGTACTCGAAATAGTTTAGCGCAAAAGTTCCAAATCGGCATGGACTTCAAGAATGATCTCCGGTACGAGCTTGTCATTCGTGCGACCCAGAAAAAATTACAATAATTTTGGAAAATCCGTTAACAATTGGGATGATGAAAGAAAAAATGAAAAAAAAAAAATAAAAACGACAACATGTCAATCAAACGTTTTACTCTTGAGAAGATGAGATAAATAGGAGGAAACGCACGACTCGTGTCGTAAGGTTGGTGCTTGTGAAAATGATATTGTAATTTCATTTGATGTTGGGCTCGATGCCAGTGGCAAAAACCGGAATGTAAGTGGGGACAAAAATAATGAAAGGAAGAGAAGGAGTGGAAAGAGAATGAATCGAATAATTTCTTGACAAGGAATATTTTATCATTTGGATGTGAATGTACAAAGACATTTATGTGCTCGTGCATGTACGAAACGGGTGAAAGAATGATGAAAGAAAAACACTGTTCCATTTATAAGCATCTGTTGAACGCCCATACCCCGAAGGAATTTCTAATGAAGCGTGTGAACTTGAACCCGTTCGGCCCGTGTAACCTAATTAAGTCGGGCCGGACGAGACGAATGCTAATTTCGCGCGACGGGAATCGCCGTCTCTCGCGACCCTGTCGTAACCCCGTCGTGCGGCGTTCCTCGGTGCACCAATCTTCTGGCTTCACATTTTCTTCCATGACAAACGACAAGCGCGAACAAATGATATTTTAATTATGTGAAATAATAATTGACGCTCACGATAAATCTCCCATCCAAATTTCATCACTCGTTCCTTTCAACTCCTCAAATTCAACCTGCATCATTTTTTTTTTCACGATTGCTGCTGAACCTCCATGTCTATTTTCGTCGAAAACTTTTAAGAAACGTCAAAAAACGTTTTTCACATTAGAGGCTACAGATGCAATCTTAAAAACTGATTTTAATAAACTCTCACGATGCAATTTTTCAATTTCAATAGTAAATAAACAAGACTAATAAAAAAAAAATACTAAACGGATGGAATAATAAATAATTGGGAAATTTTGACTCTCAATATGCAACTGAATTTTACAAATTAATGGGTCAAACGCTTCACAAAATTGCCTGGCACTCAAATTATAAAATAAACATTTAATCCAAGCGTAATTTTCACATTAATGTTTATTCGGTTACCGAAAATTGCTCAATCCTTCTATGGAAAAATTCAATTTTCGGACTGTTCTCAAAATCAAAAACTATTTTGTTGATGACATTTTATTTGTTTCACTCAAATGCATTGAGCTCAAAAAAGTAAATGTAGGTTTTAATTTCACGTCAATGGATCAAGGTCTTGCGTTCGTCAACATCGACAATGTTACGAAAGCCAAGAATCATATAAATACATGTGTAGACATTTATTCCAATGTGATAGACATACAGTAGGACCTGTATCTAACCGCGTGTGTTACGACGGATGCAGGTTGCAGCTGAATGCACCGATTCCCGTTGAATGGCAAGCCCATTTGCCGCGGGGTATAGGATTCGATGCGGATGAATATCTATTGATTGGCTTCGGAACACCCCTCATTGATCGCTTCGATACCTGCCGGATCATTCACAGAGAGAACCTTATTTATATATTTTTTTTTGTTACCTGATGCATTGGCTCGAGTTAATCGCTAAGTTTTTTTTTTCTACGCGTGCCACGTGTTGACTGTTATCGACAGGTACATGACGCTACTTCTTCAAGTGCATTTCATGCTGTCAACAATAAGAGAGACGGACGGTTTTGGTTTTTAAAATCATGTCATTTTGAGAATGCATACTGGGTCATTTTGACCCGAAAAATTTTCTGTCACCGATTATTTGGCATTTCATGGCAATAATTGTTTTGACATTTAATTTTGGTTTTTGTCGAAAAATCTATCGAGGGTCATAAAATATGGATAACTTACGACAAAAATGCATTTTCACCGGAATACAATGGTTCGGGAAACGCCTTGGGTCAGATTGACCCAGTATACACTTACAGGATGTGCCTACTGGAAGGGTTGAGATTTCAACATTTATAAAGTCCAAAAAACTGAATTTTTATTCCTCTGTTGGAAAAATAAAAACATGGAAACAGCGGGATCGCAAAAATCAAATTATTTGGTCCAATAAAAATGTTCAATACGAAGTGTTTCGTTATTTTTTAATGAAAATTATAGTTTCATTATTAACACACGATTTCGTGGGGGTAATGATTATCGATTTTATTAGGAGACGCTGGTGCTTTGTCTGCTGTCCTGTTCCTGTTCCTTCCTCGTTTCTTCGAAACATTCTCTTCTCATAAAATGTTGAATGTGATACGCATATCCATAACGATGGCAACGATGTTTCCGCAAACTTCTGTCAGCCCGTTCGTCAGACTCCTCTCGTTTGTCCCAGGCATCACGGAGACAATGCACGAGAGATCGGGTTACCGATTTTTTTTTCATGCTCATATGGGCGTACATGGAGAATGAATATCGCGATTATACGTGCGAGGGGTATCGCGTGCATAACGAGCTCGCTGAATTTCATTAACGTCAGCAGAATATATACTTCTGTTTTGAAAAACCTTGAACCAAATAATTTTAGTGTTAAAAGTATTTTAAAAAATACAATTGTCATGAATTTCTCGGCAAAACAAATGGTAAATATGTACGAAAGGTTCTTTTGCCGTAAATGGTCCGAAATTTTGTTTAGAGCCTGATTATCCATAAAAAATCATACCATCATCAACTTTATGGAGGGAGAGGAAAAAAAAACTAACAAATGAAATTTCCTGGAATTCCTAAAGAAGTATTTATCGGAAAAGGATTTTTCGTAAATATTTACCAAACAGAAATAATATAATATGTAATGAAAACATATAGAGCAGACGAGGAAACCCACACATTGGCGATTATAAATGACGAAAAACTACTCAGCGATTATGAAAATGAAAGTAAAATAAAAACGAGCCTAAGGCTCGAAATAAAAATATAATTTGAAAAAACGTGAGGGGATTGTTCTCCCTCGTCCCATTGACATTGTCATTTCCTTATAAAGTTGAGCATCAATAAGGATACGAGATCGCGCTAGGACGTATTTTTTCTTGCGGAAGAGGAAGCCTTTAGAACCGTGGGACTATTGCTTCAAAATTTTTTCTACGCTGGGCCCGAGGCGAGTGTCAGAAAAATCGGTGCAAAAAAACTGAACCGGTAGTAACGACTTTCTAAGACCCTCGAAACTCGCTTCTGTCTCTCGTCGGACTGGCATATTGCATGTTATATATATGGAGGCGCTTCTGCTCCTCTCCTGTCAACCCTCGTTGTTTTTTGCACAGGCTTTAATAATTGATCATCTGATTACGTTACATTATACCAGCCGGCTTCTGTAATTCAGGTAGCATATATATTTATATAAGTATTGGTACGCGTTCGTCATCGGTGATTCGTTGTCGAAAGAGCAGAGCGAAAAAAAAGCGTCGGAAAAAAATGTTTCCCGCGCGAACCCCCTCGTCCTCTTCATCCCGACGAGTATTATTCTCTGCGCACCTATATCGAGCCATTTTTTTCTTATACTCTCTTTCGCTCTATCTTGCCCAGCGCCATTTGCATACGACCCCTTATCGGTAAATACACCGGGGGTCCTATCCCTATACTCGGTAATGAGGGTAGTGGTCCCCGCATTTATACTTTCCTCTCTTCTCTCCATCTCTGTCCATACATATGGATATACTCGGCGTTTTCATTCTCAGTGTTTTTTCGCCGTTGCTCACCAATTGTCCTACGAGCTCGTTGTACACTCTCTGGACTCTCGTGCACTCACACTCTGCACGGTAGCCCCTTGTTTCTCATTTCCTTGTCGATCTGGACACGTTCTTCGCGCACTTCGTTCATCAAGGACTGTCATCGCTAGCCAACGAAATCTGGGTCACTGCCTGATGTCATAATTCACACGGTACTTAATTTTCCACCGCTTTATGTAACCCTTTGAGTACATACATCCTATAAGTGCATATTGGGTCTGTATGACCCACAGCGTTTTTCATATCGTTGTATTCGGAAAATATACATTTAATGTTTTTTGTAGAGGCTTTTTCTGTAGTAAACGATCCACATTTTATGGCCCGAAATGTATTATTTGGACGAAATCGAAAGTTCAATGCCAAAACATCAAGTGCCATCAAATGCCAAACGATCGGCGACGGAGAATCGTTGGGGTCAAATAGACCCAGTACCCGAAGAGTTGAGACACTTGGGTCAATTCGGAAAAATTTTCTAAACTATTACCCTTTTTTTGAGAACGATTTACGGTTTTTTTTTAGACCGAGGAGCTACCAACTAATTAACTAGTTATTTGAGTCCAGTTTAATATCCAGTGCGATTTTCAAGGGACGTGTGGTCGGGACCATTTCGTTAAATCTACTTTTTTTCTTTAGCGCAATATCATCGTCAAACTTTCTTTCTCTCCATATTTCATGATAGAAGATAATTATTGTAGAATAAAAAATGCTAGTGAAGTGACTCTTAAATTACTATGGAAATGACAAACCGCTAATGAACTAATTACTAGGAAAAAAAACAGGTTTTGAAAAAAAGGATATTCATGGTGATCATTAATTTGATTAATGTGAATTATTCTGGCCAGGTGTGGCCATTTTTATTTCTCATTTCCTTTTTAATATGTGCGCCATTTCGGTGTCTCACTAACCCGCAAACAACCGGTCTTTGTGCCGTGTCCACGTTCATAAAACTTTTTTTTTTCGTTTTTTTTACTTCTGTCCGTTTTTTTTTTTATCTCTTTGGCCCATGTACTTTTCGGGCGGAGGAAAGAGATCGAGTCGACGAAAAATATTTTTTTCTCATTCCTCTGAATATTAATTAACACCCGACCGGGTACACCTGTTCTACCAGCTCCTACAGCGCCCAAGGCTCTTTTACCAAAAGACAGTACCGAGCTTCGTGTACGATGTCTTTCGCAAATTTATATCCTCGTAATTTTTGCCACTTTTTTTTCTCTCTTTGTGAAAGCAATAAATTTCACCAAGTCCCGCGCGTAATCGAGATGAATTTCTATAAGTATGAGATAATTACATCGGTGCACTGACGCCGACGGACACAGTGTTCGGCTGTGGCTTTGGCGGCCTCCGAGTTAAGCTGCTTCGGGCGAAACCAGCACTTGGTGGGATGATGCTTCAACCTTAGTCCCGAAGTGAAACGCCGTAAAGAGGCATGAGCAATTCTGTAAAATGGAGAGGAAAATAGAAAAAGAAAAAAAAAAAATTTTCTCGTCCCAAAGAAATGCGATTCTATATGGAAAAAATTTCATTTATTTTTGATCATCTGTAAAAATTGAAACAGCATTTTTTATCGGATTTTTAAACTCAATAAATTTCTCTTTGTTATTTATTTCGAAGATTCGAAGCGGTCGAGCGCATTTATCGCCGAGTGACGAAGGTTTATCCAGACTCGGAAATCGATTGGACTTACGTACACGATGCAGGCTGCACTCGAGACGATACCGATCTTCCTCATCATGTGACCAGCCAGATCGATCTTAATCGCTTGATCACTGAAACTTTCCGAGTTTTTCTAGCTTTTCTTCCTGCTTCACCGACCATCGTTACCGTCGCCCGGTGAGTGCATTCATCTATATTTTAAAATGTAAATGTTTGCGATCCACTACGCTTAATCGACCTCTACAAAAAAATCGTAAGGTCCCAAAGTAGCGACGTGAAAAGTTGCATTATCAAAAAATCGAGAAAACTGCAAGATTTTCATGAGTTTGGTCGGGATTGGAAAACTTGCACAAAATTTGTGCAAACCGTAAATTGCTCTTTGTCGATTCGAAAATTATCTCGAAAAAGCCCAAAACACCGATTTCTCAAATTAAACGATTCTTGTGAGAAGTCAATTAACCCTTCGAGTGCATACTGGGTCATTTTGACCCCAACAATTATCTGCCACCGATTGTTTGACATTTGAAGGCAACGAATGCTTCGGCATCTAATTTTTTTTTTTCTTCGTCAAAAAAATAGATCAAAGGCCACAAAATATTGATAATTTATTACAAAAAACGTCTTTGCAAGAAAAATGCATATTTACCGGGATACAACGATTCGATGAAGGCCTCGGGTCGAATTGACCCAATTTGTTCTAATGGAAGTTTTGCACTCGAAGGGTTAAAATGTTCCGACCCTTTCATAATGTTGTTTCCTCGATATCTGCTCAATATATAACCATGTGAGCACGAGGTTGAGAACATTTAATAGTATCAGTAGTCTGAACGACATTGTCCCTTCAAGCCTGAACACAGCAACGAATCGTCAACCAGGAATGGGTGGTGCGTATAAGAGAAGAAAGAAGACAGGGTTGGTTTTTTAAGCTGGGAACGAGGGGTGGGTTTCTAGTCGATGGGGTGAATCTCCCTTGGCCCCTCCCATACTTGAGTTCCTAAGGGGAGGGGATGAATTCGCCACATAGGGGTGCACAAACCTCATACCCAACTGAATCAGTACGAACAAGTTGAGAGCTCTGCCAACAGATGGCAGTCTCGCTTGACTTACACATTTTTTTGCCTACAATCTTAAAAGTCTCAGGTTATCCAAGCTCACAGGTAGAGGCAATGCAGAATTCGTAATCCTATGATACATGGAACTTTTACATCAAGAGAACATTGGAGAAAGAAAAATGAAACATTTTTTAACGATGCAAATTAAACATTTTGCTAATCATCCTCTTCCATCAAATTTTTCTGACTCAATGATTTCCAATTCGCTATTTAACTTCCCGACAAATATCATTTTTAAAATGGACTTGCGTTATCTCCAAGATGTTCGATTCTACGCAATTTGCGGGACATTTACGAACGTAATAAAAATGATTTGTCATTGTTTCTTGATCATCAGTCGAAATCGATATTTTTCCATTTTGCCTACACCATTATGAACAATGCAACGATAATCTCCCCTTGCCCCTCTCAAAGCATATTCACTTTATAGAATTTCGAAGAATTTTTCGCATTATTCATGCACGATGGTTTCCGACTTGAAAAACAAAATACAGCAAAGTTACAGCAACGGCCCCATTCACTTGTAAAAATAGAGTACAGCTTGATGGAGTCATTGTCGAATTTGCTGTAATAAATCTTGGTCTGTTTTATCCCGTCGAGTGCATACTGGGTGGTTTTGTTCCAAACAAAATTATTTGCCACTGATAGTTTGCCATTTAATGGCAACGAATGTGTATTGCGCATTTAGTTTTTGTTGTCGTCAAAAAATAAAGACAGAGCCATAAAATATGGAGAATCTACTACAAAAAACGTCCCTATAAAAAAACAACAATAAAATGCAGGTTCACCGACGTAGAACGATTCGAAAAAAGCCTGGGGGGGTCAGATTGACCCAAGATGCACTTATACCAGATATGCACTCGAAGAGTTAATTCGAAATAGTTTTAACAATCCAAGACGGAAAGACCAAGATATTTCGGGCGATTAAAATATGGACTAAAATAAACGATCTCGATTATATGAAATGTTGTTGGTTATCAAAGTGGAAACTATGAGTGTTGTGAATAAATTTGTGGAATGGATATACTGGCGCCATCTTTTGGACCGAGAGAAAAAAAATGTGACTTCCGGCTTGGCGAGGAGCGCGTTAAATCGATTTCAGTGAACCCCTCGTTTCACCCACATAAATGTATGTATATACAAATATATGAAGGACGAGGCCTGAACGTCTTTTACTTTTTCTTCTTTCTGTTCTTCTTCATCCCTCGCGCACCCGCGCTTCCGCCGGTAACGGGCATACTGCAAAAGCTATATACAAAAAGAGCGAAGCCCGCCGCCGGATGTCGTCGCTACGGGGGCCAAAAAAGTCTTTTTCATTTTCTTGTTTTTTTTTTTTGCACGCCTCATTTTTTTGCTCCTACGATTGCTTCGCACCACACCTCGAACCAGAAATAGTACGCTGCGATTATTATTCATTTCCTTATGGGAAACATAAGCGCGCGAGATGCAAAATAAAAAGAACTCCAAGGAGCAAGAAACGACCATTTTCTACTTGAGTTTCACGTGCTTTTTTCTCTTCTTTTTGTCCCCCCTTCAGATCCAGCGAGGATGACTATTGCCCGCCAGAAGATGTTGATCAAATTCAGGCTGCAGTCCTCGACGAACTTGGACAACGTCTCGGATCAGAGATCGATATTAAACTCGCTTATCTCGAAGAAAAAGAAATTTTGTAATTTTCATCACGTTCGTCATTTTTTGTAATCGCCTAAATGGCGTTGAAACGAATAAAGCATTGTATGCAATCACTCATCAATTTTTTTTCATTTTTTTCTCATTTCGAAGGAATTGATTCTTTCAAGAATAAATTCAACGAGTACTTAATAATGTCCAGGAGAAAATAATGGAGTTGTGAATTTCAGGATAAACGTAAAACCTCGGGAATGGAAAGTAAAGGTCGGTCAATGGCTCCTTTATCTGATTTTTTTTTTATTACCAATGAAAAGTATGACCAGAGATTCCGAAAGGAGAGAAGGAGCGGGTCGAAAATAAGGCAGCTCTGACGTGCCCGATTTACATAAGATTCGTGCCACACTGGCCCATTATGGGGACGCGAGTTTAACACAATGCCACATGAATGTTGGCATTTTTTGCATCGCCATCAGCCCCTCCATCCTCGAAACGTCTTATTTGCATAGATCGTAGCAGAGAGCCCGCTTTCCCACACGCTTCAACAATTCCCCTTTCTTCCTCACACTGTCATCCTCTTCCTCTTCTACTCTTTTCCTTCGGCCGCTCTCCTCTCTCTTTCTTACGAGACACTCCTCGGCCCTTCATTCTCCACCTCTGTTCATTTGTTTCGTCGCGCACGTCACATTCTCCCTTTTCCTCTTCGAAACCCTTTCAACGTCCACCGGTCGTTCCAACAAAAAACGGGTCAGCTCTCCGTGAACGGAGCGATTTTTTACGACACCAAAGAGTCTCAGAGTAAACGCGACAAAAAAAAACAATGTGTCCTTCGGCATCCTTTGGTAGCGTGGAACTTGGTAAACTCTATATTGATAAACTGCACGAGAAATTCCGTTTACACACCCGGACGCGCCTAGCCATACTATCACGAACCTTGCCATCCGGTTACATTGTCTTCGAGACCGTCGCTCGGTGGACATTTAAATCGCGGAAATTCAAGAAGCCCATAAAAACGATAAAAATAAAACTTCCCATCCTGACTCTTTATTTCGATCATTCAATTTTTTTGTTGTTGCCATTTTATCAGTTTTGGGACTCAAGAAATTGTTGGACTGCGGTGTCGATATATTTGGGGAAATTCAAATACAACGAATCGATGCAATTCCGAATTTCCATTTTCGAATTCGTCACGCAATACCGAACGCAAATATGACTGAGTTTTTTTAACATTTTTGTAGGCTCATATTACGAAACTTAATTTATCGAGCTGAGACACATCTGCACGTCGGAGAGGGAGAACTTTCGCATCAACATACACATAATAGTTGGTGTTGAAAAAAAAGGGAATTATTCAGACTGGCAAAAGTGCAGCCGCCTCGTGGCTTTGCACCTTAATCCCTTGCCCGTATCCGATCTGCATTTAAAAAAGGAAGCGAGCAATAACGAGAGAAAAAAAATTGTCTCAAGTTGCGAAATTAAATTTCTAGATCGGCAGATTATGAAAAAAAAAGACGATCTTTGCAGATTGGAAAAAAATGGAATATTACTGACGAAATGTTTCGTTTACTTAGTCGAAATGAAAAAATTTGACGGGCTTGTCTAACGTCTATAATTATGCGTGTGACGAAAGAGATCTCCATTTCGCAGGCAGGAGTTTATGGTAATTAAGGGCTTACGGAACGATGTGCGAGAACGTACGGGCACGCAAAGCCAATTATAGCGCGACGCCATCCATCGGAGACCCAAAAATACATATTGGGTCCTTTGAACTTTTCTCTATACGTTGAAATTCATCTTTGCGATCACGAGACAAAATACAATATTTTTATTGATTTTTCTTTTCGTATCTCGTGCTCAAACCCCATGACACACAAAAATAGAAAGAAATGGACAATCAGGAAAATACTTTGACCATTTTTTATAATTATCAGATCAAATCGTCAATATCGAAGTAATAATTAAAAGGGTCAATTATAATAATCCACAAAAACATGAAAAAATGTTTATTTTCTGCTGCAGCAACGCTCATAGCTACTCTTTTTCATTCCACAACCTTTGTTCGCTATTCGAGATCGTCATGCATATTAAATGAGGGACTCATAGGTGGGGCAGCGAAATTGACGATGAGAGCGACTAGGAGAGGGTATGGGTGAGAAAAAAAAGATTGTTTCGAACGTGAGGAAAGGGTTGCGTCGGTAGTCGTTCAAAAGCAACAACACGAGTCAGTCAACAAAATCGGTGAAAATACAGTAGAAATATTAAGCCTGTCAATTCGAATTTTATTTAGAAGCCCACACTTTCAGCAATCAATTTTTTCCTCATAATTCTTTCAATAAAGTTTACGTGAGTGTGAAATTAAAAAAAAATGAATGACGTCATTGGATGAACAAAAAAAGTTAACGAATTTGTTTAATTCCTCGAAAATATGGAGACAAATACAAACTTTGTTTAACCCTTCGAGTGCACAACACTTATAGGTACATCTTGGGTCAATCTGACCCAAGGCGTTTGCAAATCGTTGGATTCCGGTAAATATGCATTTTACAACAGTTTTTTGTAGTAAATTGTTCATATTTCATGGCCCTCAACGAAAATTAAATGCCGAAATATCGGTGATGGAAAATTGTTGGGGTCAAAACGACCCAGTATGGACTCGAAGGCTTAAATATTAAATCCTCCTAATGAATAATTTCTGAAACTTGAACGATATTAAACAAAAAAAATTCTACAGTCATTTCGCAAATTTTGGAGACGTAGTTATGAAAATAACGAGAGTTCGTGGCGATTTAAATAATCAGCGGTACAGAAAAGTAAAAACTTGAAATAATTCATCGCTTCTGGGTGGCTGATGCTTTCGCGAATGCATCTACGTACGATTTGGCTCCACCTACGTGCCACCAGGCCGTTCTCTCGTTGGATACTCCGAAAACCCACACGTACACAATTCCCCACGAGTATGAGCATATTTCACGTGTACCACGAGGGGAATGCAAAAAAGGATGCTCGATTGTGTTGGTGAGTGCATCTCTTGCAGTGGATGCAACGGCGAGTGGTCAGTAGTCCGCCAAAACGACTGGACGCTCGGTGTATGGTGTTTTTTTTTTTCGCTCGGGCTTGTCCATGAATTCTTCTACCCGAGTAGAGATTCGTTGTCTCTTAAGTGTTGAATAAAAGTGTATTCTGCAACTAAGTTGGACTCAGCGTGTGAAAATCTTACAACGTGTGCTCCATATTCTCCGAAAAATTATGTTGATTTTAATATTCGAAATAATTAAAATGAATTCGAATGCTAAAAAATAGTTAAATCTTTTTTTAAACATTTTTGGTAGAAAGAAAAATTGGAAGCCTCGATTTTGAGTGAATTTTGGAAAGCCAAATTCTTCGTGACAGTGAAATCTGAATGTTTATCTCAAAGTTTGCTGCTTTTCTATCATCCGAAAAAAACGAAAAACATTCATCGTACGTCCAAACGCTCGAATAATATTCTTGAACAGAATCCATTTCCGGAGAACAGTTTGCATTATATTTTTTCAGGCAAAATCATCGTTGCACACGTGACGAAGGGGCAAAAAGAGAAAAAAAACGCGAGTGAACCCAAATGGGGTGGTTTATCTTCAATATACACAGTTCTTACTGCGCCGCCCCGTCATCCCCGTCCTTTTTCACTCTCTACATCTCCTTCCATCCTAACTTCGCGGAGCCTCCACGCCCTCATCCCATTTAGCTTTTTTCGACGTTTCCGCGCACTAAGGGGGTGGAAACGACACAAACCAAGCCTTATTCTATACATATACTTATACATACGTAAATATGTGTAGATATAGTTTGCGAATAAATTAAAATCGTCGTATCTGGAAAATGAAATTTTCTTTTTCCATGGCTCCTTCTCTATTCGATATTACGTGTTCATAGAGCTTTCCTCTCTTTAGCCTCGAAATGTCTTCGATATTATATTCGAACTACATATTTCAACCCTCGTCCAATATTAATTTCCGATTTTCAATAAGTAGCAACGATCATCATTCAAAATTGGATGACGTCGTCGACTTATGGAAAATTCACATGAAAAGCATCGAAAAAATATCAATTATCGTCAAAGCTTTTTTCCAAGTAAATTTTTAAAAAATATCCGCGAAAATGTGAATTAACAGAAAATGTAATTATTACCAAACTGACGTTTAAAAAAATCGATTTTTTTGCTTTTTTCGTTTATAATGACATTGTTGCAATAAACGAATAGGGAAACTGGTTTTTTCTCAATTTTTGGAAACGATCTTAAGAGGAGGAGTTCATTGGTGTACATCGTTAACGTTCATTGCGATGAGCGAAGTACACTTGACATGTGACGTAATGAATGAATGGCTTGTCGATTTGGAGTAATTGCCAGTCGAAGAGGGAAAAATGGGCAATTGAGAAATTTAGGTAACTCGTTTTTGGCCTCTCGGTGAATGTAACAATTCCGTTGAGACGCAATGGGGGACAAGAAGAGAGAAAAAGTTTTTACATTGTTGGGAAATCGAGTGTCGCGTTCAGCCGCTACTGTTCCTTGCGCCCAGGGTAAAGTACTATTTCCGCGTCGTCACAACAATTTTTCAACTTTTAATTCGAGTTTGTGAGGTTCATTAGGGAACATTATTATTCGACGACATAGAGGGAGGAAAACGGTCGAAGAAATATACTTGAAAAAACGAGCAAGGCTCGTTTTCTTGGCTCGATCTTTCTGTCTCTACATTATTGCAGTGTTTTTTGTTCACTGTTGTGCGTGTCACAAATGTGTTTGGATTTGAACGTTCGGATGATTCGTACTCCTCGTCCTTGCAGACATTTTAATCAGTCGGCGATCGATCAAGTTGATAATTTTTTGTTATTACGTCGGAATAATAAATATTTCCTTTTGCACGAAACTCTCGTTCAGTTCGCGAGAGCGTAACTCTGACCCTGGGGATTGCTTTCATCCATTATACCCTTCTCGTTCGCGTCCCCACTTCGTGGAGAGGATTTCAGACTTTATTCCTTTGTCCTTTTCCGCCACCGACTCTGCCACTCTTTTTGACGTATGAGAGGAAACTCACTCGGGTCTGAATACTAGAGTCCCATACACATTGAAAAAATGCCGAATTTGGTGTAAATTGGTCAAATTGCGGTAGCGCGGAGCACCGAAAAGTTCGAATAATGAATTCGACGTTGCTCGAGTCTCAATGTATAAACACAACGTCACAATTAGTCGGTCATAATGAAAATTGTCGTTCTGGGATTATTGCCGAATACGAAAAAAAAAAAATGGACATTTTTGGTCCACGAGAGTCTCAAACGATAACTAAACGTTGTCGAGAACCCTATGATTGATATTGGAGAGTAAATTTAATCGAGTTACAATGCACTTGAAGGAAGAATGTCGCAAAAGAAAAATGGTGGGTCAAATTGCCCCTCAACTGTATGGTAGCCACATACGTAAAAGCGTATATATGTGCTGTCAAATCGATACGAAGTGAGGAAGACGAAGATAAAAAGCGAGAGTGAGCTGCTCCTGGGGATACAGGAGTATGGGGAAAAGGGAATTTGGTATAGGCAAAAAAGAGAGAGCGAGATACATGCGGGAGTAATGTGGCGGACATGGGTAGGCGGGATGTGATGAAGGGGTCGGGGGAGGGGACTAAGGGGTGGATTTGATGGTGTGGGCCGGTTTTTTGAGGGAGATGTTACGTTCGTTCGTATACGAGAAACGAGCCGTACGTTTTTTTTTTCCCCTCGCATCCTGGCCAGCCTGCCTCCACTGAAATCCACCCCCTTTGCTCCAAAGTACCAAACAAGGATAATCTCATGCGTCTCTCTTCCTCACATTACTCTTGTCCTTTGCTAACCGTCATCCTTTTTTCTTTCCTCTATATCTCTCGCTCTCAGTCACTCTCGATTTCTCCCTTAGGCTTGCTCGTTCATGCACACCCTTACGTTTTCACCCTGATGTCCCTTTCTACCCCCCAGTCTCCCTTCAACTACCCCCACGCTAAGCCCTCCCGCCGTGACGTAAATGCCGCAACACCGGAGTAGAAGCAGCAACGCCAGAAAACGTGCTACATGGAGGCCATTCGAGGGTGGTTTTGCCGGAACGTGGCG
Source organism: Campopleginae sp. 14b (assembly GCA_030522525.1). Lineage (NCBI taxonomy): Eukaryota > Metazoa > Arthropoda > Insecta > Hymenoptera > Ichneumonidae > Campopleginae sp. 14b. Next base: position 497,202 of record JAPYYS010000001.1, read on the forward strand.
TACCCAGTGACGCGTGTGCACGCGGAAAAACTCTTCTTATTTATTATATGCCTCTTTCCTCCTATATATACACTCCCATATACTTCGTAATCTCGGAAAGAACATGCGCTCGATCGATATCCGCCGCCCGCGTTCACCTTATAACTTCGCTATCAGCTTTTCTTTTTTTTTCTCCTTTCGATCTCACCCACATCCTACATTTTGAATTAGACAGAAATGCTACAAGATTTCTGAAGCTCTCGTATTCATGATAAATCCACTTAAAAGCTCCGAAACGCGTTTCAAACGTTGAATCATGATTCGATCATTCGGCCTCCAAATTAAAAGCAATTGTTGTCTGAATTCGATTAATGAATGCTTTGAGATTTTATCCCCAAGATCATTGCTTCTCTCTCTTCAAACCTTCGCACTGCTGCTGAACTGGCAAATTTTACGACCGGTTTCTAAATCATGAGCGTGGATAATTATGAAAAACTGCAGCGCTGCATTTCATAAGTGCATACTCGGTCATTCTGACCCAAGGCCTTTGTCAAATCATTGTATTCCGGTAAATATGCATTATTTTTTTTCTGTAGAGCTCCAGTAAATTATCCAAATGTATTATTTTACGGAAATGGAAATTAAATACCAAAACATTCATTGCCATTAAATACCTAACGATCGGTGACAGAAAAGTGTCGGAGTCAAAACGACCCAGTATGCACTCTAAGGTTTAATTTTTCATTTCCAAACAATGAAGCGCTTATTCACGGCGTTTCATTGCTCCGCAATCAGCAAAGCAGTAATTCTGATATCATTGCATTCGCAAAAGCACGTGCAACACTTTGCTCCTTTATTTATTTTTTGAATAATGTTACCAACGTGGCTTGATCCCTTTAGGGATAATTGTTCATCTGATTAGGACAGTTTGTTGAATAATTGGTGGTCGGTATTGTTTGATTGGTTTAAAAATCATCTCAGCTAATGTTTGTTAGAGCTTGATGTAGCTCGATTACTGTTCGACTGCGGCGAGTACGTAAACTGGCGGAAATTGCTTCGGTAGTGAAGTTTCGTTGAGAGAAGAATACCCGTAGCAGTTAGAATTATAAATGGTACGACGAGACTGGAGATCTTTGGTAGGAGACTAGAGAAATGCGATGCGAGCTTAAAGCACTTGGAGGAGGAGAAAAAAAATTTGAAGGAAAAGAGAGCCCAGAAGGGAAGACGAGAGAGAGAGAGAGGAATGAGATTGAAATGTAACTTTATCCAGAGCTTAGCGATGGAGAGCAAAGCAAAACGAGACTGTGGGTTTCCACTTGGCTTCCGGGAAAAAGATTAAAACTGCCAAGTGAATGCAAGAGATCTCCGGCTCTGCCTCTTTCTCTATTTCTCTTGCACTGCCTTTTTCAATGCAAAAAGTTCGTCGCTGTGTTACCGGAACTTACAAACGTACATAGCGAATTGGAATTGGAAGCTCCGAGGTCAAATTCGAACATAAAATACACGGAAAGCCCCTGCTCTTTCTCTCGACCTCATCTCATCCAGCAGATTCTTCGTTCCAACCTCAGAATCCAGGAACATGTTTACTCGTTGTCAAATTTTTATTCCACTCTTGCAATCGATATTCTTCGAGTGCATACTGGGTCGTTTTGACCCCAACAATTTTCTGTCGCCGATTGTTTGGCATTCAATGCCAACGAATGTCTTGCCACTTAAATTTGTTTTCGTCACTGAAATAAATTTTGGGCCATAAAATGTGGATAATTTACTACAAGAAACGCACTGGGTCAGATTGACCCAATAGGTAATTTGAGGATGTGTGCACTCGAAGGGATAAACAGGCATGACATAACTATGAATATAATTGAGAAAAAAATTCAGTATGAATGGATCATGTGGTGAAAAGTGTGGAGACCTGAATTAATAAGACTGGAGATAAAATCTGGTGGAACGAGTTTGAAGACGTCTATGAGCACTTGGCATTATTCTCGTTGGATTAGCAATGCTGGCAGTAATAGGCGTAATAATAATAATAATTGTTATTATTATCTCTGGTTAGCGAGAGGCGAGCAAGAAAAAAAAAGTAAAGGAGGGAAAGAATGAGCCAGGATGGTCTCTTGGTCCGAGAAGGAGACAAGCACCGTTCATGGGGTCTGTTTTTTTATGCTAGTGGTGGTGGTTTTAGTGGTGTAGTTAAATGGGTGATGGTCCTTATGGTGGTGATGGTAGTGGTGGTGCGAAATGGAATTAATTATGAGAACCGTCTCAACAGGTGGGTGTAGGCATCTTTAACTCTCACCAACACCCTCTCCCGCCTGCCCGCCCCTTCAGCCCCTGCTCACAAGCCTCTCTCTCTCTCTCTCTCTCTCGTTCATCTCTACCCGAAGAGGTTCGCTTTTGATGCTGGTTCGGTGTGCTCTGACTCGTCGACGACCACCCGCAGTCGTGTCGCAGACCGTTCTCGAGTAATTTACTAAGAAAATAAATAGAGGGCGAGTCTTTTTCCTCTTCTTATTTTCTTCCTCGTCGTCCTCGTCGTTTAGGGAGGATGAGAGAGAAGGGGTTGGGGCGTCGTGAAAAAATGGACCGTAAGCTACCTCTGCGGTATCTTAATTGATATAAACACAGATATACGCAATAAGAAAGAGAGAGAGAGAGAGGAGAGAGGAAATAAAGAAAAGCGTTGAGTACATAAAAATCACACAAAAAAATAGGCACTAAAATCCCCAGAGGATGGACTACGTGTCCTTGTAAACTTTATTAATATCACTTTGTCTCATGGTTCTAATCGTGTTTAAATATTTCCGGCCAATTAAACAAGTTTCATCATCACAAAATATTACAATAATTCATTCTTGCATATTTATTTATCTATTTTATCTCCATTCGTTACGTTTATCGTTTGGTCATTTTTTCATGCTCCGAATCCGTACGTCATTGCAAAAAAAATATTTCCCAACTATTTTCTTCCTCCTTATAATTAATGACTCCAAGTCATTATGACTTAAATAATGACTCCAAGTTTTTATGGCGCACTCCTTCCACATAATCCCCATGATCTATCATCTTTTTTTATTGACACACTATACACTTCAATGGCTCACGCTCTAACGTAAATTTACACCTCCTAAGTACATATTACAAAATATATCTATATATCTGTATAAGATTTTGATTAATTGGCATTTAACGTTGCCGTGTGTATATCGGGCGTTGCGTTAGTCGGAAGCCTGTATAGGCCTTTTGTGTGGGGTTCTCTTGTCACTCCACCCTGTATTTAGGCTGAACGACCTGGAGTTTTTTGGCTGTGTGGAGCGACACATCGCTTAAGTTGTTCTCGATAATGATTTATTGGATATTGGGTCACGAAACAGGTAATTTTTATTAGCCGATTATTCGAACGAAGGCCATTAAATATATTATTCCACGTTGCACAACATATCATTAAGCTGTCGATATTCTAAGACTTGAAAAAGAATCAAGAGCTGGTGATATTTGTCGCGTAAGGATAAAAATATGGAGGAGCATTGAAAAGTGTAGTCGGGAGGTTGGGGCAAAGCGTGAAATTCGATATCCACTTTCTCGACCTTTTGGCAGCTTCGATCGGAAATTCAAAGCCGTTCATGTAGACGGAACACGTGCCAAGGAGTATGGTTGTCTATGAAAATGACGCTTCGATTTCTACCTGCGAACGATTTTTTTGCTCATTCGCAGCCTCCAACCGATCGCGAACCGTCTGCTCACCCTATCATGGCTTTTTTCACACCCCTTCCGAAATAACTCACCCTATCAATTATGCAACTTTTCGTATTTACGTGCGCAAGTCGATATATACAATGTGTAACTTGCTGTTAAAAATAAACGAGCAACGCAGTATACGAATAAATTTGGTGCAACAATAAAGTCGATTGGAAAATTTAAATTTCTGATACTTCGTCTGTAAGAGGAAACTTTCCAGTAGAATAGAAGAGCGAAGAAGGCAAAAAACTAAGTGAAGGAGAGTGGATGGACCAAGAGGAGACGGGGTTAAAGAAAGTATTAGCGAAGGGCGTCAAAGTTTACCTTCGTCACATGCATCTATGCAGATTTATGCGCTTTTCCTTGAGAACCGAGTGTAGGGTCGATTCAGTCGCTTTGCATCAACATACATACATACTCACACGCGCACGCACACGTACACATATATAAAAACTAGACATTCGAACGAGGGTCCTGGATGGAAAAGGACGCAAATAAATCAAGGCTGAGTCTTGATGTTGAATAGTTCCCACGTTGAGGAACACACGCTAGACCCTCCGGTCGTACTTCTGTGTACCTGCGGTTAACGCAGGTGTTTGCGGTCCTCGTCAAATATGTTATTGTCGAACATTAAATACACAAGCTATTCTTCAATATTAAATTATATATGGCTCGAAATGAAAGAATTATACGATTACGTGCTACGTGAAACCATTTTGACGCCACACGAGCAGCAGTTTTCTTCAGTTTACGAATAAAACCGAAAAATAAAACATGAAGCAAGATTTAACGAAGGAAATGAGCCTCGTGATTTTTAACCTTCGAATCTCGAACCAAGTTCGAGAAAATATTATCGGTTTCTTAATCTCATACTGCAATTCGATAAATTATAGTCCTCGCGTTTAATGTCCTCCTGTACATTGAGAAAACAGTTTATTTATAATAAAGGAATATATTTAGTTGGCACTTTTGCTCAAACATTCATTAAATGTTACAAAATTTGTTAATGGTCAAAAAATATCTTTGTCATCACGAGCAAATATCGAAGGCATAAATAAAAAGGTTACGTTCTATCAAACGATTCATTAACCAACTATTAATAAATGTTTATTTCAGAAAATGGCGAGAGGCTCAAATAAATGACTCGTTAAGTGTTTAAAAACATTTATTTCGCCGTATCCAACCTTAAGCAGTTAACAAATCCTGGTACGCATAAATAATTAATCTTTCTCTCAGTGTAATTCCGAGGTTCGTAATTTTTAGTTATCAGTTGCACTTACAGCCCGCAATAGGAAAACAAAGTGTTTTTTTAAATTATCAACGAATTTGTGAGTCGGGTTAGTTATTCCGAAGAAAATGGCTGCAACGCGTGGGCGCGAACGTTTTTTTTTCACCAATGCTACATTAATTGATTGATTATAAATTTGGGTGGAAAGAGGCTCTGCGTGTGGATTATCGATGACTCCGGAGGTAACAGAAAGAGGCAACGAGAGGAATTAGGATCGATCAGTCATTTCGTCGAGACGCCAACGTCGTTTGCAGACTTTCAACCCTCCGCCTCTCTCCGTCTGTTTCACCCTCTACTACCCCCTTCCTCTTTTCTCTCTCTTTCTCCCTCTCTCTCATCACGTTACTTAGTTGCTTCTTCGTCCCGTGTGTTCCTCTTCACTCATCCTCTATCTTCGAGTCCACTCTCCTTTTTTTTTCAGCACCATCGTTCCTCGTGGTGTTTCCTTCGGTTCTGTTACTGCTCCCGGCGATTCAGGGAGAGACCGTTTTTTCTCTTTCGTTCTCTTACACTTTTCTCGCGCGAACAGCCCCGGAGAGTCATTCGTCACTCGTCTTCCACCTGCTCTGCGCTTTTACGTGTGCTCTCTCGCCGTGAGCGCGTAAAGATGACGGCGAAAGATCGAGGACAAGACACCCGAAAAAAAAAACGAAGAAAATATCGCGTTAAGAAAAAAAGTCTTTTTAACCATGAAAAATTGTAGAAAACAAATAAACTCACTGTATTTATAAAAAAAAGCTAAATCATTGTTGCAGAAATCATTTATTAATCCCAATGAACATCTATGTAAATATTATAACTTCCTTGGTGATACTTTCGATCCTTATCCATGAATATCTGCTTTTTAATACGATTTATCAAAAATCAATGCGAAAATAGTAAATTCGGATATTGTGTGGAGCAAGAGCTGGAGAAATTTGAATAGGAAAAAAATAATGAATAGGACATCCTCATTACGAAGTCAACGTCAGAATCAAGTGCACTCGAATATTCTCCATTGTAGATAAATTCTGATGGGCGTGCCCTTGGTGAATTGAAAAGCGTCAGCCTAGAACTGGGAATAGGATGTGAATGTATATATATGTACACAAAGGTATATGTATATATATTGGAAAAAGCGAGGGAAAGCTTGGATAAAAGTTTTCCGATAGCTGTGCCTCCCGGAGCTTTCTGTCTCGTGAACTCTTCACCCTTCCCCCTCAGTAGTCCTCCCATGTACTTCGGAGCGACCCTTCACATCCAACACACAGACATACATTCGGCACATACGTGCAATATACATGTATGTAAGGGCTTTTCCACACGAGTTCAAACTTATTTTTCTTCCTAATGATTTTCATAGGATTTGCCAAGAAACGTGCACACGAAAATTCTCACCGATCGAATTTCTATCCAACAAAAATCCACTTCCGCGATCCGGTACGGAAAATAATGTCTCGGAAATGTTCTCCAGATATCTTGGCACCAAATCCCAGTGTCCATCAATTTACTACAAAAGATAAAGAGTCCAGGGGTATCGTAACGTTCATAAATATCGAACTATCGCTTTTCCAGATATTTTGATGTGTTCAATCATCAGGAAAGGTCACAGCAAGCTCAGGACTCTGTATATTCTTGGTCCGGAATGGCCCATATATGTATGGTACATATAGATTTTTCTCATGCTTATTCCTTCTTCGCCAATATACTTTTTCTCTGTAGCAAGCTCAGGCACACTCGTAGCCGTTCTTTTGCTCAATGGATGGAGGCGGCGAAGATTGAAGCTTATACGAAAGCTCCACTCTCGTCTCGCTCCCGCTCCTTTCCCTCATCGTTTCCATTCTCGTATATTTGTGTGGATATATATATATATATATATATATATATGTATGTACACATAGGTGTATGTATATGAAAGAGGGAAAAAGAAACGAGGTACAGGCGAGTCGAGATAGTAAAAGTGTGAGAGGAGGTTGGAAAGAGGCACGTGCGTGTGTCCCCTCGCCGGATACAATGTGTGTGCGTCAAGAATACACGCTATTGATCGCCTCCGAGGAAGAGGGAAGGAGGCTGGTACGTAGAAAAGCAGAAAAGAGGAGAACGCAAGAGGAAATACGAGAAACTGGAGAGACGAGAGCTCAAAAGTTTTTTTCCTTCTTCCTTTTTTTTTTCTTTACTTTACCATTCTCATTCTCATTCCACTCCCATCGCTCGTTCGCGTTCTCCTCGTACGACTTCTGTTCCTAAACTCGATTTTATAACGTCTCATCCCATAAACATCCCCTTTTTTCATTGAAAGAAAAATACGACGCTATGAAAACAAAAAACAGGACGTGCATAAATGTCGAGCATATGGAAAATTATTTCATAATACCTTCCGCCAAATTATTTCTTTCCTTTATCGCGGTTCGCCTCTTTTTCAATTTATGCTAAATTGTTGATTTTTGCTCTTTCTTACGTGCGTATTTTTTCTGCGAGTGCCTCCTTTTTTGTTGAATTTTTTACTTTTTTTTTTTTCAGGCCTGATTGGAAGTCTCTGCAGCATTTCCCTCGAGATCATTTTCTTCCTCGCGATTAATCGAAATCAACAACCAAAAACTCCGAGATGGATAACAAGATCTCCCACTAAATGGCAATCCCAAAAGTTCAAATTCGAAAGAACGTCTCAATCCTTCGAGTGTGCACTTCCTATAATTACATATCGGGTCCATCTGACCCAAGGGGTTTTTCAAATGGTTGTATTCCTGTAAATATGCATTTTTCTGTCGAAACGTTTTTTGTAGTAAATTATTCACATTTTCGTAGCCCTCCGATGTCAAGCAATCGATGACAGAAAATTATTGGGCTCAAAACGACCCAGTTTGTACTCGAAGGGTTAATTTTTGTTGCTGTTTTGTTTTTTCCGTCGAATATTTTCCACCTTTTTTGTTTTTGTTTTTTTTTTTCATGTGGCCTGGAGAATTTTGGACTTTTAACCGCGAAAAGTTAATTCGAATCGTTGCGTGACAGAACTCGAATGTAAAAATTGGCCGGAGTTTCGGCCGCGTGCCAGTGAGGAATAACAATTACCAGAGGATAATGCCACCGAATCGCGCCGCGCTAATGAAGTTAAGTCCTTCTTTGGAAGCGTGCCTTGCCACCCCCATCCCCTTAGGCCCTCGGCCGCTTTAACAGTCTCTTCATCCCTCTTACTTTGGTTTCCGAAATCGTTCGTGAACTGTCGTTAAAGATGAAAAAACGCGATGTCTTAACGGGAAAAGTTCAAACGTGAAAAAAAATTCGAAACAAAAAAAAATTAATAAATACATCAAATACATAAAATAAAATAAAATAAAAATATCGCAGACTCTGACGAGAAATCCAAAATTTGCCATTACATACTCAAAATGAATTAACCAAAAAATTTAAGTGGAAAATGATATTTGGCTTGAGAAAAATACGAAAGATCACTATTCCGTCCTTTACGATGGTTTTCGACATTTCGCAATGTCCTAAAACCAATAATCCAATATTCATTTTTCAAACGGAGTTCAAACACTGAGAAAACTCGAAAATAATACTTGGGACATTCAGAGACAAGGGAATGGATTTCGATGAAGTATGAATAAATAATCAAATACAGTGTGATTGATAAATGAAATCAAATCATGTGAATTCAGCAGGACGCACGAGAGTTCAAGCGACCGTAGTTATTCAAATGTTTTTTAGAGTGATTGTAATCGAAGCTATCGATTACCCATCAAACCAAATTGGTTCGTAAAAAATGTAAAACACTCGGATTGACATGGAACGGTTAAAGTTTACGTAGTTTGCGTTCATGGTGTAGATTTTTGAGCAAACATTGATAAACCCTTCGAGTGGATACTGGGTCGTTTTGACCCCAACAATTTTCTGTAGCCGATCGCTTGGCATTTGATGGCAACGAATGTTTTGACTTTTAATTTTCGTTTTCGTGAAAAAAAAAAAGAACAAAAGAGTTTCTATAAAAAAAAAAAACGAAAACAGCATATTTACCAAAACACAACGAACTGGAAAACGCCTTGGGTCAGACTGACCCAGTATGCACTTATAAGGGGTACGCACTCGAAGGGTTAATCGGAAAAATTGAAATTAATCTGGAGACGATGAGGTGAGAAATGGAAACAGAAAATCGAGGCTTTGTTTGCATCGGCAACTCTTGAGTGTTTCGTGACTATGGAGGACGCATCTTTTTGATATTTTCCTACGCGTGAAAAAAAAACTGCCATGTGCATTTGTATACAGATATAGAAAGATCCGAAAAAGTAAGTCGGCAGGCGTCGCGACGCCTTTCCCCTCTGCGTTCACTCTCGCTGGTCCGATCGATGCGCGACCCCGGAGCCAGCTTTTTGGGGGGTGTCTTGCGCGCGCTCACCACGTCTAGCGCAAAACCTGCAACATGGACGCGCGAGGGTGGATTTACTGAGGTCCACGAGTAGCACCGCTGAAATATGGCACGAAAAAAATGAATAAAAAGCTCAGAGTATTCTCTACAGAATCTTCCATCTTTGTGAACAGAATTCTTATCTCAACGAGTGTCGAATCGTCGCTAATACACTCCTGGGGACATGATGCAAAATTGTAACCAAATAAAGTTTACAATGAAAACGACAAAAATATTTCAATTAAATTCTTCAAAAAAATTGCTTGTATTAATCTCTTCCCTCGATTACATTTTGGCGTAAAAATCGGAACCGGCACAAACTAATTCATATCCGTTACGAAGCCAAGTTAAGATTTATCATTTTTTTCGCCATCAAATATATTACGCATGGATCCTTTTCTTCTTACCTTTTTTTTTATTGCTGACGCGATCCGTTGCTAATCGCTCGCAGACGATGCTGCACTTGGAGCGTATAATTCGGTATACTCGAGGATTTGTTTGACGGGCGAGAGCAGGCAAAAAGGCACGAGGGTAAAAAGGACCCGTAACACCAGCAACATTAATTTAATGAACCTGATGAGGAGTTATCGCGTCGATTAATAAGAATTATCGATGCTCTCGTACTCCGACTGGATAATCGTCACAAGGGGATGATTCTCTGCTTGAAGGAATCTCCGGAGAGTTACGAACGCAGCAGAAATAAATTTGCCTTTGTCTTATTGAAAATGTTTGCAGACGGGTACATGTTAATTCGAAAGTACAGGAACGTACAAAATCCAAAATGCCGTTTCGTGCGCAGAAAAATTCATATTCTCGTTTATAAATTTCGCTGTGTCTCGAAACGTTTTTTTTTTCATAACAAAAAATGTTTGATGGCTTAAAAATATTTTCCTGACGTTTACGCCATTTGGCCAAAGTCTAAAATTCCTTCACGAAAAAAAAAACTCAATTATGAATCGACACATACACGAGCTTTCGAGCTTTAACACTTCGCAACGTGAAATTTCGATAGCAAGGAATGAGATCGAGATTGTTAACGCTTCAGCATCCGTCAACGTCGTCAAACCCGCTATCGTGAAAACTCGTCGACTAATCTCAATCATCCCCGGAATCTTACGGAAAGGAAAGACGTATTCGCTTTCGATGGGAAACGTCTTTGTTCGAAAATGTATTCGTCCGCATAATTGTGTCTTCAGAAAAGCCTGACCATCGTCGATACTTCGAATCTTTTAAGATCCCCATCCGGGATAGCCCCGAGAATCGAGCCCTTAAAGCTCCATTTTAATTTTGATGATTAACCGTTCGGATGCATACTGGTTCGTTTTGACCCCAACGAGTGTCCACGACCGATTGTGTCGCATTTAATGACAACGAATATGAAAAAAAAGTTTCTACAAAAAAAAAAACAAAAAACGAAATTTTAACGCGGTCTGGAAAACGCCTCGGGTCCCATTGACCCAATATGCGCTTATAGCAGCACGTGTGCACTCGAAGAGTTAATAAAATAATTAAACAAAATTTATGGTAAAAAATTGAAAAAGATGCTTAAATTTTGCAAATTAGTTTCCTTGCTTGGTAAAGCCAAAAATAACTGTATTGCCAATGATAAAAATAGCACAATGTAAAATTCAGCAATCGCACAATTCTCGTAACCGATGACGATTCATTGGGTGGCGTTGAAACTCGTTTGGGGATTTAATTTATTCTTCTTTACTCCGGGATCTCTTCCCACCCTACGAGCCCGTTCGTTCATTCTTTTTTCCAGTCTCTCTTTTGTAAAGTTATTAATGCGTACGGGCCACTTCATTTTCGCCATGCGAGCCATCGCACAGACACACATGCATTAGTAAACTCAACAGAAATACTGGTGAGTATCCTCCGCACGTATATAAATGTGTGTGCATGTAGAAACCGGAAACGACTACCTGCTGTCGTTGTTCAGGGATCACCGTTTTGACTACGATTCGTTCCGCGGGTATGCAAATCATTGTGACATTCCCGCGCGCGAGTGCAAGAGAGAAAATAATATGAAAACTTTTTCACTCGACATCTGCCTCTGCTTTCGGCTCCAGGTACGAACAATCGTTTCGAAAAATAATAACTGTTTTTACAGCGCGAGAATACGTTATTATAATGTGTCATAACCGGCAGTGTTAAGCGATAGAGCGAAAGATACGATGTATGTGTGTGTGCCTGTATGTGTGTGTGTGTGTGTGTGTGTGTATACATACATATTCCTCTGCTTATGCATATTTATGTAGTAAAATATGCAGCCAAATCTTTGCCACTTGGAACGTCACTGAATAAATAACCTTCCTCGTTCACATACAAATTTTTAATTTATAGTCGTAACTTCTTCTTTTTTACCGATGAGTTTCTTTGATTTCACAAGTTCGCCGTATATAATGTCCGGAAAAATTGTATCCACTCTATTGAATGTGAAATGTTCTGCGGATTCGATGATTCATTCAATCTCGCTCATACATAATGAGTATGCGATTCTTTCTTCCTGAATTAAGGTTTTTGAACCTTCGTGCACGTACTGGGTCGTTTTGACCCCAACCATTTTTTATCGCCCATGCTTCGGCATTCAATTTTCGTTTTCGGGACAAAATAAATTTACAGTCATAAAATATGGACAATTTACTACAAAAAACATCTCTGCAATAAAAAACCGAAAAATATTCACCGGAGTACAACGATTCGAAAAACGCCTTTGGTCCGATTGAGCCAATATGCACTTATGGGGTGTGCGCTCAAAGGATTGAACGAAATCGAAAAAACGGTCATTGTTGCATCATCTTTTTTAATGTGATCGTTAATTTGTACACAGGGAATCCAATTCTGTGGAAAATGTCGATATTTTTGTTAAGCAGGCAGTGAAATAAACATTTTTCTGTATAAACTAAATTTTCTGCGTTCCTGCAATATTCTTTCTTGCTCCAGAGACTACCCATGAAACGTACGATTGGAATTGCGAAAAAACGAAATTGAGTGCGAAACTGAGTGAAGATTATTCATAATGTGTTCAATTAGCAAAAAAAGTAGAAATTATTAAAGTAATTCGAAAATTTGCTTTAGTATTCCAAAGAGATAAAGATTCTGAGCTAGACAATGGGTGTTTGTTTTGATCAGCCATTTACGGATTTATTGCGGGGAACGAAATGCAATTGGAATTCTACAGGGGCAAGGAAGGAGGGGATGAAGAAGCAGTAGAGACAATTAACGTTTATTGACGATAAATTTCTATTTAGTTGGATAATTCAAATGGCAAGCGTAAAAATGGCTAAGTTTGGTGATGGTATTTGTTGTTTTATGGGCAGCATAAATCGCTCCGCACAGAATTAAAGGGCCTGGCTAATAATACGTGAGGATTTTTTAAATTCCCAGCATCCAAGCGATGCTGATGAGTGAGAGTCACTGACGAGGGGTGAAAAGATTTCTGCTTAACCGAGTCGATACAGTCCATGGCCAACTTATCCAGACATGGTCATGGGTGCAGATGGGAGCCAACATTTTGGATTCGACATTCACTCCCAACGCCATCTCAAACAAAGTGCCTGAACTTTTGTTCGAAATGAGGGTCGGTAGATCCATTTTCACATGGACCACCTTCTGAATTACCGTCAGTAGATTTATTTCCCGTATCGCGAAAAATACTGCAAAATATAAATAATTTACTCTTATGAAAAAAAAACATTTCGCGCCGTTGGAATTTTGAATTCATTTTCCGGAAAATTAAAAAAAACGAAAAAAAAAACTAATTGCAGTAAATTAAGAAATTTAATTATTTAATATTCTGATTAGATTCAGACTTAAAAAATTAAATTCATTTAATGGTAATGAATTTTTTGATATTTAATGTTCGTTATTTCGTTAAAAATAAATTTAGGGCCATGAAATATGGATAATTCACTACAAAATACAAAAACCAAAAAAAAAATGCATATTTACTGGGATTCAACGATTCCAAAAACGCCTTGGGTCAGATTGACCCCATATGCACCCATAGGAGGTTTCGAAGGGTACAGTCCCTCTATTGTCGGGGAAAATAAAACACAAAAATTGGGTTTCTTCATGCAAAATGGTCGTTAAGGAATGTTCACAGAATAAAACCTAAAAAAATTCCCTTCACCGTATTTCCTGCGCTCGGTTTGTGATGCACAATGAAAAGCTGAAAAAAACTTAATTAAGGTGTTCGCTCGACATACTTGGACGCGTTTTTTTTTTTTCGTCATCGCGTCATGCGAGTGGAGAGAATTTAGCGCGTAACTATGGCACGATTTATTGTCGAGCTCAACCGCAGGGAGTAACAAGGGTAGTCGAGCGTTCGTAGAACATTTCGTACCGTTTACTTCGCACAATGAGGCCGGAAAATGTTGCCTTTATATTAGTTGTCAATGACTCCTGTCATAAAATCATTGGGACCACCGAAAAATCAGATTGAACAAATCGAAAAATGTGAGTGTATGTACAATTTTTTAAAAACGAAGAAAAAAGCTATCGATTTGTTTTCAATTCTATACACGGAGCTCGAATTTCAATCAGATTCGCGGAGCTCATATTTTTGACAGCATTTGCCCTATTGAGGTAGAAATGGAGCAGCCAACGCAGGACACTGGCAAAAATGCGCTGATTCATTTTTGGACCGATCTGACGAACGGTGTGAGAGGATTAATAAATTTAAAAGAATTCTATTTCAAATAAAAAAAAATGATATTTGAATGGAAAAACAATTTTACTTGAAATTTTTTAAAAATTATGAATTTAAAATTAACAAAATTAAAAAATTTAATTTTCTAAAACATTGGCGTGGTAAGCCCTGCGTACGATTCTCATGTCTCTTTTCCAGTGTATCCTGAGCTTACGATGAAATAAAAATAATAGCCTGACTCTGTCAAAGAGTCGAGGGTCGCGATCACAGGCATTCACCGACCCTATTTTTTCCTTTTCATCCCTTCGGATTGTCGATACCCAATAATACATATCCGAGATCGAATGTGACCCACACAACAGGTAAACGATGCAATCTGACACGCGACCAGGTACGCATACCATTTCTTTTTTACAACAGGTGTAAAACCACACGCAACGTGCTGGCACGTTGTCCCTAAATGTGCTGAATGGTAACGAGCCTTAACCTTTCTGGAACGCGATATCTTTATGGAAAGATGATTGTTGACGCCTCGTCAGTCAGGATATAAATTAATTTCGTCATGTACGATTATTTTCTTCGGGTCAATCTGACCCAAACGATTTTTCGAACATTTTTTTTCCTTTTTTTTTAAAAAAATTATCCATGTATTATGGTCCTGAATTTATTTTCTGACGAAAATGAAAATAAAATGCCAAAACGTCTGTTGCCGTCGATATAACCAAACAGTCGGTGCCAGAAAATGTTTGGGGTCAAAACGACCCAGTATGGACTCCAAGGGATAAACAAGTCACTCTGTACGAACAATTCTCGAAGAGAGGAAAAATTTCCACAGTATTTTAAATAAAAAGTGTGTACATTGAATGGACTCGACCCATCGATGGTTTCCGAAGTGTAAATAATGTACGGAAGTAATTAACATATTAAAGCATTGAAATGAGCGAAAGCGAAAAGGTCGAAAATATGAGACTTGCAATCCAGTCGACGTTTCCTTCGCAACGCAATTGGATATACGAAATTATAGCGTGGGAGGAGGATTAAAAAAAGTGAGGAAAAAGAAGGAAGTAAGAAGGAATCGTCGAGGCGAAATAAGTCAAATCTTGTTTGCCCGAATTGGTACGAAACTAGTAGCGACGGGCTTGATTCCACCTTGGGGTGATTCTCTCGAATAACCCCACAAGATCCAAAATACAGAGGGTATGAAAAAAGCCACGATGCTGCTCGTTGGTTGATAGTTTGCTCTCTTCTTCGGCTTACGTTCGAGATGGACGAGTCGAGAGAGTAGGTCGTTTCTATGTATCAGACTAAAAAGAGGCAATTCTCCTCAGACGTTGGGGACAAGGAAAGGACACCTTTATCATCGACCGTATAATTAAACCAGGCGCTGATTAAAAAAGTTGCTACGACCGTAAGATCATTACAAGGTCCTTCGAGATCTCCCCCTTGGCTTTCCCTTCGCTCCAACTTTCAACCATTTTCCTTTCACTCATCCAGGCGTCTTGTTCCCTACTTTAGTCAAGGAAAAAAACGTGCCAACGGCGTGTCAAAGCCTCACGAATTTTATACATTTTTTCTTTTTTTTTCTGCGACACGCATTTTATCACGAAGAATGTCCGCAATTTTCACGATCAACTGTATAAATTGAAAACAAAAAAAACGGAGATTTTCAGTATCGGCGAATTTTACTTCCAGAAATTTCAAAACCGAGCATTTTATACTTTTTTCAATTTTTTTCAAAACATTTTTTGCACCCAAAACATCGTGTAATATTTTTCACGAGATCCAGTCGATTGGAAAACTGAAATTTAACGATCACACGAAATTCAGTGTTTCATAAAATCGTAAGATTTAAGCGCCCAAAATGCTTACGATGCTCGAGCAAATTCTGTGAAGTTTGATCGTATAAATTCGTGTAAACTTAGTCAGGTGGAGAAACTGATGAATCACGTAATTTATGGGGATTTTTTATGGGAATTGGCGTGATAATGATGATAAGAGTGAGAGAGAATAGATTAAAAATGGAAAAACGAAGGTAGAAACGGAAAGGTTTGAATTTGCTTCTCCAATTCGTCAAGGTTCTTCCTGCTGGTGGATTTCCAACATCATTGGGAACGTCGTGGTGAGGCTACTCGCAAAAACCAGGACGGAGGAGAAAACCACGCCGCCCACCCGGCTCCACGGAACCTAATTAAAATCCAATCCACCCTTCGAATATTCGTTTTTACCCTCAACCCTCTTATGGCTTCGTTCGAGTTATATTTTCTCCCGAGCCACGAGTTCACGGAATCCTCTCTCTCTCCCTCTTTGTATATCTCTATATACATGTATATGAAAAAATATAGTCTTCATCGATTGGCGGATGAAAGAAAGAGACGAATCACTCGGCGGAACGTTTTTTTAGCGTATATACTCATCACCCATCTCCTGGAATTCTGTTCCGACATTGCGGACCCTCAGACCGTTGAAGAATTGGCGTGGATGGAGGAAAACGAGTTTCCTCCTGATGATCGGAGTTCCCATTGAATTCAATATAGAGGGCAACGCTTTTAGTCCATGCTGGCCCGTGGGAGTCTTCGGATGAATATTTTAGAAGAAAATAAAAATGAGCAGGTGGGTGAACTCGTTATGTTTCGATCACTGTTCGATTATTTTCACCGGACGAAGCTCTGAATTCCAGACAAATATCAGATTCCCAATTATAAAAATGCAGCGTGATTAATTGGAGGAAAAACGTGATTAAATCGGACAATTTGAAAAATTGATACTTTCGAAGGGAATAAGACACTGGCCATACATATAAATAAATATTAGTACAGTCTACGTGCTGTGTGGATAAGTGAATATTCGTGTATCGTTCTGAGGACGAGCCCCTCTCAAGCAACCCTCTTTCGTTTGGACGTCGGCGAAGGCATAGCTCCCGGTTACCATGGCAATTCTTTTGCTTGACGTGCACCCGCTTTTCGCGGAGCTGCTGCCCCTCTCCGCTGTTTCGCCGCATCGAGTTCTCTTTTCCTTTTTTCGCCCCGGCTCGTTTCATGCCTGTGCCTCATCGTCTCACACCAGGACTAACCAATCGGGCACGTCGGAAAAATATTCAATCACGTGTCAAGGATTGGACGAGGGAGGAAGCGAGGGTGATTCGTATTGTGAGATACAAGAGTGAGAGAACCGAGGCATCGAATGAACGTTCTCGCGATTTAGAAAAAAGGGGAACGAGGTTCTTGTCAGTCGTTATGCACAGCGGCAAGGTGGGCAAGTAAGCAGGCGGGCGCGACGTTGAAACGTCAAAAGAGAGGGTGGGTTTTCGCGAGGGGGCTTACGGGGGTGCGGCAGAGGGAGAGAGGGTGGTTGTTACCGAAGCTGACTGGAAGGCCCAGGCAAAAGTTTCATAGGGGGTGCATCGGCGAGGGGCTGGGCGGCAACCACCCCCTTCTCTTTCTCCTGCTCCCTCGCTCCAACTCTCTCTCTCTCTCTCTCTCTCTACTTCGTTCCATCTTTTTTTTCTCAGTTCCTTCCATCCTACGCTCTGTGTCTCGCTCACCAGAGCTTTTTTTTCATTCGCCCTCTCGCACACAGCTCATCGCGGAATCGCCCATTTCACCAAGCCTTTTTAACCATGGCTTCACTTCGCGAGACTCCCTTTTTTTTCTCTCCTCTCTCTTTCTCTCTTTC
The DNA here is from genome assembly GCA_030522525.1 of Campopleginae sp. 14b. Classification (NCBI taxonomy): domain Eukaryota; kingdom Metazoa; phylum Arthropoda; class Insecta; order Hymenoptera; family Ichneumonidae; species Campopleginae sp. 14b. Next base: position 514,914 of record JAPYYS010000001.1, read on the forward strand.
TCTCACTTACTCATTCTTTTATTTAGACCTCGTGCATATCTCGAGCTCTCTCGATGCTCACCCTTCCTTACCACTCACTCGACCAACCTCCTCTATGGTGGAATAATAAAATGCCCGGGATTACATATTCAAAATCAATGGCTCCACGTTCTTTTGCACCCGGACAACCACGAGGGTCGTAGAACCCTGCGGGGGCAGGTCTCAAAAACCGGGGGCTGGATGCTCAACGGGGGTGGGCTCACCACTCCTACATTAATGTTTCGTCCGGCCTAGTGTCTTCATATACGCATATGCTTTCCTACACAACCATGAATCTTGACGTATGCGAAATTCGCCAACTAAGAAAATTTTACGGTCGCCATAATGCAATGGACTCGACCTTTTTTTTCAATCGTCAATGTCGTGTTGCTTCGCGTAACTCCAAATCGACCTTTCAATCACTGCAGCACTTGTCCAATAAGTATAATAATTTCCACAAATTTTTCTGAGGTCAACATGGACACGTTTTTTTATGGAATTTTACAGAGAACGAACTTCGTGGGTTTCCACATAATGGACTCTCTTCTTTCCAATTACGTCGGAGTCAATTAACGACACAACGTCACAACGATTTCGGAAATGTTCTCCTTCAGCGATGTAAAAAATATTATATTCTGTGACGTCTGACAACTCTGGTAAATTTTTTGTCTTGCATTTCAATATGAATTTTGTCATGATAATAATTTAATTCAATTTTCCTCTTTTTTGTTAATTTAAATGAAATTATTGACTCAATTAAATTAATTAATAATTTAATTTAATTAAATAATTGATGTCAAAAAAATCAATGAATTAATGAATGTGTACACAAAGTTCATAAAAAATCTCATTTGATTGCGGTGTCCTGACTCCATGACACCATAACGGTTAGAGAATAAAAAATAGAGTAGAAAAAAAATTTCATTTTTTTTCCCATTGCAATAAAATAATAATCTCACACTTATTGCTGAGGAATGTTTTACAAAAAAGAGGGAAAGTATTTGTAAGTCCTGGCCGAGGTCCCGACTGCTGTTCGTAATTATGAATCCTGGATTAACCGAACCATAATCCGTTGATAACATCTTTCTCGAATATTGGATTCCCCTCTAAGACCGACATTCTCTTTTTATTCCGATTGGAGATAAAGATTTGGTTTGGTCCGATGTCAAAAGGATCAAAAGACGAGAAGGTATTGCGATGTCAAATACGAGGAAAACCGTATTCTCAAATTATTTAATTATTATCAATTACACTTTTTTCTCTGAGTTCTTTTTTCTCCTGAATTTCGAAAAAAAGAGTTTCAACCCATTGAGCATCTCTTCGTTGTATGCGTTGTCACATATTTTCCTCCTAGACCACTCTGGACACCGAACTGTATATTTTTCACGCACCAAATACACTGCAGGAATGGCAAAACATGATTTTGAAAATATTCCCTTTGTTTTCGTTTAAAAAGGCGAAAAAGAACGAGTTGATTGGAATTTTCAATTATGGAGCTCAGTTTCGTAACGAGCGACCCCGAAAAGTCTGATGCACTAAATTCCACGCATAATCATAAATTTAATTAATAAATTAAAAATTAATTTAATTAATAGTTTTGTTCGTATGAAAAGATCTCAAAAATGTTATCACCAGGCTACGAATTTCTTAGTGAATGAAAAGAAAGTATCATTGCTAGCCTGGACGAATAAATTGTATGTTTGGAAGATCGCGTGTGCCTGTGAATGGAAATGACCGACTATATAAAGAGGGGAAATATAGATAAGTTAATTAATGGAAATTTGAGGATTAGCCTTGTATACAAAATCGGGTTATCAGCGACAGTGCCGTCTCATCCTTTCAGAAATACTGTCCCTTTGTAACATCTTCGTCATCTAAACGAGGAAACAATTAATCTCAAGTTCATTCTCGCGGTTCTCTACATAAAATACGGAATTCTCAGTCCGCTTCCGCGTCCACGAGACGACTAAAAGAGCGCCTAATTAGTACTAATTGCGTTAAATGTGAATGGCTTGAATGAGAGAAAGAGTAGAAAAAGTCGGATGAAGGGAAACTCGAAGACCGCCGTGATTGGGAATGATGGAAAAAGAGGGAGAAAAGCGGGGAAACGAACGGAAAAGAGGCGAAATATTAAGATAAATGCTCGAAGGAGGGTGAAAAGAGCCTCTCAGGTACTGATTAATGTTGAAGAGCCTGAATTACGGTTGCTAATTTCGCAGACGATCGACCAGCGATCAAAATCAGCGGAAAACCGATATTAACATCATCGATAAAAATCACTTTCTCATTGAAAAGAACTTGTCAGGCTTCGCTGATGCGTTTATCGAACTTCGTTATCGCGAACTTGCAGTTTGATAAAAAAAATTCGACAATAAATCTGAAATTACACAATCTCCTTCCCTAGGATCGCAAAAGAAAAATAACGCACACGTCGATCGATTCCAGCACAGACGGAGTCCTCAGAAAACAATATACTGGGTCGTTTTGACCCAAACAATATTCTGTCACCGATTTAATTTTCATTTCCGTTCAAAAATAAATTCAAGGCCTCAAAATATGAATAATTAACTACGAAAAAAAGTCTCGGCAAAATAAAAACGCAGATTCACCGGACTACAACGATTTGAGAAACGCCTCGGGTCAAATTGACCCAGTATGCACTTATAGGATGTATGCACTCGAAGGATTAATCATTGATAATGAATAATTGATGTCCCATAAGCCGAACACATCCAATAGAATGCAATGACAAAAATTCAAAATTCTTAAATTCGTTGAATCGTTAATGGGATTCACGGAGCTGGCAAATAAAAACGAGAGCGCGCGATCTTACGTGACGTGATATTTGGCCGACCGTTTTCGAACTGGACTGCGAGTCGTACATTTTGTATGAACTAACCACCGGTTCCTTCGTGCTATTTCCTATAGTATTTCGATGCATATACGTGGCTTAAAAATACGAGGGTCACCCTTTCGAGCAGGACACTTGGTGGGGTGAGCAAATTCCTGATGGACCTACCACGTGCAACTTTTCAGCAACCATTATCGTTACACGTACATATCTCGCCGATTATACTTTCTCTACAGACTTTATGATGATCCTACTAACCCGAATATCCACTCGTACATCATCAACCCTTTCGACCTTTCACCCAACTTTCCAACGATTTGTGTAACGCAACATTTTGACGTAACAATCTAGCCATGGTGCGACTAAAAGTATGCCAGGATTTCCAAGAAAAACACCAGCTTCCGGTTAACGAAATTATCATCGTGACATTGATTTATCTTCACAAGGAAAACTTGGCAATCATCGGTTATTCTTCATATCAGTTGGAATAAAAACCCCATAGATCATTGGCATAGAAAACTAGAATTAAATTTAGATTCGTCAATATCACGAGATTCATCCGTTTTGCGTGCCTCCGCTTTGAGGAATAACGATTTTTAGTTTTATCATTTTATTTATCATTTTTTAATCGATAAATATTGCACCATTCATTTTTTTCTGAGAGAGATATGTGGAGGGTTGATTTAGCAAACGCGCGGGAAAACAAACAGTTGGTCAATACTTTTTAGAGTTATTGACGACGAAAACGTCTCCACAAACAAACAAAAACAAAAGATGCACATTTACCCGATTATAACGATTCAAAAAACGCCTTGGGTCAGATTGACCCGATACACCAGACAGTGTAAATATTCTCAAAGATTGGCAATAATATTCTCCCGAATCAAACAAACTCGTAATTGTATGAAAAAATCCTGAGTGCTGAAAAGATGAGAAATTGATGGTGTTGGAGTTTGCATCGTTGGAGTGCAACGAAATTCTCTTTTTTCTGCAGCTGAGCCCATAATTATTATTCAATATTTTATCTAGGACAGTAAAACGATTCTCTTTGGCGACCCAAAAACTCAATCGTCACGAAAAATTGCCACGATTTTCAAAATTCAATAAATAATTATTAGAAAAAATATTTTTCGTTGAATCTCAACGTTGCAAACTTCAGATTCATGAAAATTGATCAATGTGAATTCCATCTTGCTTTTGCTCATTTCCTTCTAATTTCTACCGTGGTCGCTCGGTGTTCTGGTCCATAATATAACGCAGCTATGGACAAAAGGTTGGTCGATGAATTTTTTGCATTCTTTTTCGTTCTGGCTAGTGAGCCTGCACAATAAAAGCGAAACAGCTGTAGGGATGTGAAAATCGAGAGATCAACGTCAACGGTCGAAACCTGCGCTCGGTCCCAAATCGTAATATGAATTTTGTTTGGTGAACATGCTTGGGGTGGCAGCTTAATAAGAGTGTATAGGTTGAGCGCATCCGGGGTGTTGTTGGTCCGGTCTGTTGCATTGTTTCAGAGGATCTTTGACGTATAATGCTTGATGGGCGAACCTTGTAAAAATATAATGGCGGGTACCGACCAAAAGGACGAGAGAGAGAGAGAGAGAGAGAGAGAGAGAGAGAGAGCGTGGAAACGAGCATGAGAAAGAAAAAAGCGAGGATGCCCATGGACCGAACGGGTTATGGGGTTTAAGGATTAGTGGCTGTTGAGGGAGAAAGGGAGATAACCAAGCGCGGAAACGGGGCGAAAGAATGGTCCTGTAGTTCGGACACCCTACAATGGACATCGGAGCACCTGGACCGCGCCGCGAATTCCATAAAGAGAGACGAAGAGACGAAGAAGCAAATAGAATCTCTGGTTCTTTAGCATCGGACAGAGCCTATGGAGATGTTGAAAATAAAAATGGCGAGAAAAAATTTCATGACAAAAAAGCCTGAAGGAGACAAGGGTCCCTTGTCTTTATCCTTTGACGATGCTTTTGTACTTTTTATTATCGAGGACAGCTGGCACCCATGAAGCAATCAAATTGCTCGCGAATTATGTGGACCAATGGAGAGCTCAAAACTCTTTTGAATCTCCAAACGAATGATAAAAATATTGAAGAATCTCGTAATACCGTATTCACACGGATGTACGAACACATATATACTTATTAATATATATTTAAGTATGCAGATCGGTACGACCTCGTAATCTCGAATCAGGGGTTCTTGATCTTTCCATTATGGCCGTGAGGATGAGTGACAGAATTCGCGGTACCTGCGAGATCTTCGCGTCATTCCGAGCTATATAGACCCATGGAATACGAGTTCCCATTCTCTTTAACCTCCTGTAGACGTGTTATATTTTTTTCCTATTTCTTCGTCGTTTCTGCTTTGCGCGTAACGCAAAGCAAAGTGAAATTGGAGACATGTGTAAAAAAAGGCTTTGCAAGGGAGACCTGTTTCTTTCGCGACGATGGAATAAACGCAATCCCTCTCTCTCGCTCGTTTCTCTCTCCCGATGAAATTGAATGAAACAATGGGAATCTCCAACAAGAAAAAAAACAACGAAAAAATAATTTACGCGCGAAAGAATACCGGTTATGGTCTCGGAGGTTGCGCAGAAAAAGAAAGAAAAAAGTAGTGTTCTCTTAATCCACAGATGCGTTCTCACGACTCGCGTTCAAAATTGACTTTTAATCCATATATTGTACTACGAACCCCACTGGGACACTGGGAAAGAGCAATTTCGAATGAATTACGAATGCGGCAACTTTTTTTTTGAAAATATACAAAATGCGTCAATTAATTCAAAAATTTAATGAAATTATTAGACCCCTTAGCCAACAAATGTTCTTAAAAATAATGTCCAATGAGGTAGCATAAGTACTTTAAATCTTGATACGAAAATCAATTCAATCGACTAATCTATAAATTTATTCGACCCTGAAGCCTCCGATTGCACAAATAAGTGCATATGATGGGTCATTCTGACCCACAGTGTTTTCCGTAGCCAATGATCCGTACTCAATGGCCCTAAAATTATATTTTAACTAAAACGAAAATAAAATACCAAACATTTGGTGGCAGAAAATTGATCGGGTCAAAATGACCCAGTATCCACTGGAAGCGTTGAATTTATGAAATCTTTGACCCGCACACTTTAGAGCTCAGTGATCGACACCCAAACCGGTGCACGGCTCAGCGGTCACCCAACCGAGTAGTGGCTTTTCGCGAAGCTTCTTATAAGCCTTGAAAATTACTGCAGCAACGCAATTATTTTATCATAGAATTCCCTAAGGGGTATATTCTTGCTGCCTCGTAGCAAAAGGCTCATTCGTCCGTATTCTCTTCCGGTTGGCAGTCAGCATTCAGCAATTGCTCGTAACTGTTACGAGTTTCTTGAGAAACTGGGAAAATTAGTGAAATCGGAGACTGAAGAAAATGACGTGAGCAAGAATATCTAGTGAAAGAACTGATTTATTATTTTCTTGTTTCTTCCGCTGTGTTACGAGGTCCTTAATTCCTTATTACGACTGTTTCATGGAGGTTGTAAAATTTCACTCAAACTTACATTATACGTGTCCGAATTAGTAACGTACATTGAGCGAATAATAAGAATATGTATAGAGGTGTGTACTTTAGTATGGCGGAGCAGGCAAGGTATACACGTTCGTTCTCCCCTTCGTGATAATTGAATTAAAAAATGCGATGCGGCGCGGTGTCGCTGGAGAGTCTCGGGAGGCCTCGAGAAAACCTGTTTCGTGGTCGGCGCTTTTCATTTGGCGTTTACTAGCCCGAGAAACAAAAGAATGAGAAGAAAAGTAGCAATAGGGTGAACAAAGAGGCAGCGTGAGAGCTGTGTTTTGCTGCTCGTGTTCGTCGGGGCACGAGCAGACTCGCGCACAATATATGCAGTGCACAGTCCACAATTTCTGCCATTCTTTCTAATGCTGCAATCGTCGCGGTAATACACGATTTTCAAATCACTTTATGAATCGTAAAGACCTCGTGAATTAAACTTTGAATATATGTGTCGCGATCTTAAGGTCAGAACGATTTATACACCCGTAGAAAAGAACAAAAACTATTATTACTAACTCGCACAACCCTCCGGAGAACCTGTTTCCATTTAGTAAATCGAGCCGACTTTATGAAAGACTTGCAGTGTCACATTATTTTTTATCCCCACAGAATAACCTGTGGGACCGTTGATTAAAACACTTATTTCATTATTTCACTCCGTACGAGGACGAAAAAAAAAATCCGAGTCTTTCGATCTCGCGAACGATGGAAAAAAAATCTGAAAATCCTGAAAATGCGGACAAAAATTGTTGCTCGATTCGTCCGCGGTTTCCTTAACCCATGTCCGAAAATTTGGACATCGGGTTTGATGTACCGCGACACGGAAAGCACGAGAGGAGCAACAAGACAGCGAACTATCAAGAGAAGGAAGATCGCGAGGCAGCAAAAGCAGCAGCTGCCAAAAGTATTGTTCTTCAGATGGCGGCTACAGGTTCTTAAATTTCACACACGTAGAAGCCCTTCCGCTACCCTTTGCCCGAGCTCGAAAGTCTCATTTCTAACCAGCGGCAGAGAGAAAGGGCTCTTTCGTTCCCGCCGCTACCATTACATTGTTTTACTCTGAGCGAGACCAGTTTTTGTTTCACTCTGGCGAAGCTTATTATATGCGCTTTCGAGAACGCGCGATTGTTCTCGCTTCTGGTCTTTATGTATATATAACCAGAATCTATGTGAGCGTGAATGAATACATATATATATAGAAAAATTCATATATATATAAGGGCTAATGTGAGTGCCGGTTCGCCGGGCAAGCGTATCCCATCATCGCATATTTTCGCTCAGGAAAACATCGTCGAGCTCGTCTGTCCCACGTGACAAGAAACGTTCGAGAGGGTTGCGCGAATCCGGTCAAACGGTTCAAACGTACAAAAAAAAAAATGAATACACCGTATATGTGTCTACGTACGGGAGAAACGAAAGGTGAAAGCGCGTGAAAGAAAGAACGCCAAGGCAAAAAAACACCGAAGCTATGGAATAATAAAGGGGTTAAAGTTTGATACAATTGTTCCCAAGCTCGTCCATTCTCCACGCATGATTTATTTCGACTGTTTCACAACCCCCGACAGTTCTCATTGTCTTTGCTATTCGCCGGCTCTACCAGAAACAATATCCTCATATCCCAGTATAATAACTGTCTAAGAATATCGTTCTATTTTTTTCCTCCAAACATAAGTTAGGAGCAAAAAATTCACTCCGCTATTCAACCCTTTTCGCCAAATTTTCGAACAATTTTTCAATCAACGTTTATTTCATCATAAATTATCCATTAAATTTCGCACCTCTCCTTTGGATCCTGAACTATGATCGCGGAATCGATTCTACTATCAGAAGAATTTTCGTCGTTGAATTTGGAGCCAGATTATTTTTACATTTTGTGTCGAAAAACATTTTTGGGTACGTCAGTTTTCACGTCATTGTAAATAATTATTTTTTTTTTTTAATTCGGAGTAAAAACACGGTATGTTTTTTTGTAGTAAGAAAAAATACAACAAATTTACTTGACTTTTTATAAATTTGTAGAATAAGTGTCTTGGAAAATTTTCGAAGTGAATAAAGCGAGCGATGTTTGTTTTTCAATGCAGGATTTGGAAATTAGACTTGGAATTAGTTTTATTTTTATTCTACATTAACGTCAATAAATCTTAATGAAAATGTCTCGCTTTTCGCATCAACTTCATACGACCCTCGAATTTCAACGACGAATCGCGCGACGCGCATAAATTGAAATGCTAAAAGCACCAGGAATTGGGTATAAATTAAGTACACGATGAAGGGTAGGAGAGAAAAAAAATGACGGAAAAAAAGGGAGGAACGTGATGTTCCCTATCTCGTGGAAAGTTGATAGAACGATGTGATTACGATGGCCGATTGGTTGTGGCAGTTTTATCAAGGCGGAAGACGACAAGGGCATGCCAAAATGAATGAGTGGATTCTCGACGACGCAATAGTGGTTACGAGTCGGAATTGTCAGTACGAAGATTAAGACATTTCCTCTCGACGACTGCTCTCAAAAATCAAATCGATAGAAAGAGAACAAACAGAAATTTCGAGAAAAAAAAACAACGAAATACAAAAAGCGATCAGCAGCAAAATCGGCGCAAAAAAAGTTGCCTAAAAGCATTTTTCATTTCAAAACTTCGACAATTCTTTTGTGGTCATAAAAACAGTCTCAACCCTTCGAGTGCATACTGGGTCGTTCAGACCCCAGCGATTTTCAACCGCCGATTGTTTGGCCATTAAAGTCAACGAATGTTTTCATATTTTGTTTTCGTTTTCGCCAAAAAATAAATTCAGGGCCACAAAATATGAAAAATTTACTACACAAAACGACTCCACAAAAAAATTAATGAAAATGCATATAGACCGGAATACAATGATTTTGGAAAATCAATGTTTTTTTTTTTAACCAAATTTTTACTCCTCAAATATCGATTCAAGTTACCGAACCTTTCACAAGGAAATACAACTTCTCAAACCGTCTAATCAATGGGGCACCATACAGACATGACAAGTCGCTCGCTTTTCGATTTAAAGGTCATATCGAAAGATGTCAAGCATCCTATAGAAGTAACAACAATAATGTGTCACCACGAAGTGTTGTAAAAAAATTCTAAATCCATTTTATATGTTTTATTTCATATCAAAGCTCCAAAAGCTTTGATGAGATTTTTGACATTCAGCTTTTCATAGATCCTCGCTAAAGTAACTCAGAACGTTGTGAGTCTTTCCAATTACGTTTTGCTATTTTTTTCTGTGGCACAGTTTTCGTCAACGCGATAATCAACTTTGTGGTTCAACGGAAAAAAATTCAGCATTTTCCCAATGCTCCGGTTGATCCTTTGAGTGCACACTCTCCATAAGTGCATGGTGGGTCAATCTGACCCGTAGCGTTTTTCAAATCGTTGCATTTTTTTCTCGTTGTGACGTTTTTTGTAATAAATGATCGATATTCGATCGCAATAATCTTATTTTTTGACGAAAACGAAAATTAAATGCCAAATCATTCGTTGCTGATAAAATGCTAAACAATTGGTGACAGAATACTGTTGGGGTCAAAACGACCCAGTATGCATTCGGAGGTTCGATTTTTGTTCGCCACGAAGATTATTCGATGGTTCCAACTTTTTTTCAACAATAATGATGCAACGAATCCTGATTATTCGTTCAGAATGCGCGTACGGGCTTTCGCGAAAACGTAGGATCATCAGAACTAAACAGAATGGCGGATCGACTGGCTGATATTTCAGGATTTCGATCGACTCTTTCGGGATTCTCGTGTACGAGTAATTATTCCAAGTATCGAGAGAATTCGACGATGGATTTTTTGCTCTTATTATTTTCATGAGTAGAGAGAGAAGAGGGTTCTGTAGATTTTCAGAAAGTCACAATCCGTCAAAGGTGCGGATGGCGAGATGAAGAAGTGCGATGAAAAGGGTGTGAGTTGGTTGTTAGATGAGTTGAAATTTTTAAGGGGATCGTAGGGTGATTGAATCTTTAGAGCACGTAGGTTATGGAGTTTCTTTGAGAATAAGGGTTGATGTTGGTGGGTGGAAGTAAAATGGGTGTGTGTATTTAGTACGCAGTGAAAAATGATGGCGACCGGGGATGAGGGTGGGTAGCCCCGCGGAGTTGAGCAATGGAGGGTGACGAGAGAGAACGAGTCCGAGCGTAAATAACTTCCATCTTCGTTGGCAAATTCGATGTGGGATGGTGAAGAAAGTTGCACAAGGGAGGTGAGTCCTTGTACCCGCGGGGTATTACGGATGGGGATGAAATAAAAAAAAATGGCAGCTAAGAGGGAGAAGAAGGAAAAGGACGTGGAACAAGAAGTTCTCGAGGGGGTGGAGAGCGTCGTGGGGCGCGAAGGAGGAAAAGGGAAGATGAAAAAAAAGGGAGCAAGGAAAAGCACAGGCTCTAAGACAGAAAGAAGAAAGGCAGGCGGTCGCTAGGGGTTGCTTTTTTCCCCCGACGCTTTTTCTCTTCTTGTATTCTTAGCTTACTTCCTCAACTTGCTTCGAGAGACCGGAGAATCTCTCTCTCTCCGTCATTAACGCGAGTACAACGAAGACGCCAAATTTACCGACGTAAAATATTCTTAATGAGCAAAGTCTTTCAAGTATTGACTCAAAATGGCAGCTCTTTCTATCTCATTCTTTCACTCAGGCCTTAAGTCGGCTTGTTAAACATTATTCTGAAGCCAGGCTAGTCGCTTTTCCCGTGCCCTCCCCTTAACGTCCTCTTCTTTCTTCCCACTTTTCGCCCTCTTGTCTGCTCTTTCTCCACTCGATCCTCATCCCCTATTCAACTCTCTGCCTCTCTTTTCGCACTCATATATATAAATGCACTCTTACAATTTCTTTTCTTTTCTCACAGGCGACTTTTCCACCATTTTTTTATCTTCCTTTTTTTTTAACTTCCTTTTGCTTTTTCCTTGGATCTCAGATCAGCACCTCGTGCGTATCTTTATCCACTAATTCTCCGCCTCATTTTCGGCCGTCCACAACCAGCCTTTTCCTCCCTTCTCCCCCCGTTTTATCCATCGCGATGTATTTTATTTTATCCTTTTTATGGCCTCTTTTCTCTTGCACTCGTTACTTTTCATTTCCCTTTGTATCCTCATGAAATAATGATCAGAAATATGCAAACGAACATCTTTCCTAAAAACTGGAATAAGGCAGAACAAAAAGACAGACGCGACCATATTTTCGACATCAAGACGAATCGAGCAACGTTGGATTATTGAAAAGTATAGCTCTGCCCCCGAGGCTCAACAAGAGCATTCCTACTAATTCTTCCCGCTTTGAACTCGCCCTTTATTCCTCCTCAATATTCTCCGCTAATGTTCCTCACGACGACGAGCTTTCAAACAGGATTTAAAAGAGAGAAAACACGCGGTGCGGACAAGCGAAATAGCGAGAGAGACGGCTCGAGCTCTCTTTGATTATTGATCAAAACGAAAGAGCTACGAAAAAGATTTTCGTGTTGAACCAAAAATCACGAAAAAATCTCGTTTTCTCATCGGACTAGATTTTATAGAAATTCAAATTCCAGGACCAAAAAAGTCTGACGTAATTTATAATTCAACCCTTTGGGCCCACACTGGGTCATTTTGACCCCAACGATTTTTTGTCACCCATTCGTTTGATATTTAACGGCAACAAATTCGTTGGCAATTAAATTTCGAATTCATTTTTCATTTGAATAACGGCTTGGGTCTAATTGACCCACTGTGCAATTATAGGTGTGCACTCGAAAGGTTAACGTCCTGTCGTTGTTCCAACTACGTCGATGTGGAAATAATTATCAGGTTCGTGGAAGGTCTGTCTTACTAGGTAATGGAGACTGCCACGGGAGACTGCCAATAACTCTCTCGTATGATTCACACCGTCGTCGTTTCCGGCGCCGAACACAAACTAATGAGCTCGCTCGAGCTAATTCTTCTTAATGTCACGTGAACTGGAATTTTTTTCCAGTACGAGAAAACGCCGGAAATAGTATCAGAAACACGTCAAATATCACAAAATTGGGAACTAAAAAGAGGGTCCTGATGAGTGTCCTTTTTTGCGAATTTTTAATAGGCGAATATTTGGTGATTTATTTCAAAAACATGAAAATTTTAAGAAATTCTATTTATTTTCTTGGTAATATGTACACTTTTCTAAGAGTAAAAATTTTCAATAATTATTTTCAAACAGTTTGACTCGAATTTTTCGAGTTTTTGAGCTGCATACGTGTTCGGGAATAGTGTGAGTGTTCTCGTGATTTTTCCCGGCAAAAAATGACCAACGAGCTATCGACTGTAAGCGAATCAACCATGATCTGGGTCAAATTGACCCAGTGTACTCATGCGTCTGTTTATGAGAGAAAAAAACATTACTCTCGATGCAAAAGTTGGAAAGGAGAGGACAAGACTCTAATAAAGCGAATCTGCACATTGAACGTCAACTTGGAGGTTAGGCGAAGTCTAGCGAAGTAGAAAATATCTACATAAAAACTTTAACACTTTTTATCATGCCATCAAGAGGAATAGTAAAAAATTGTATGCTGTTTTATTTCTCTTCGACAATCTGCAGTCATTTTGTGTGACATGAAGTACGAGCAGAGCATCTCGAAGAAAAAATACGAATCGTTTACGTTCACGGAACAACAACACGTGAAAGACTCGAAAAATGTATTCGACCCAATTATTTAATTCTATAACTTCGTGTTGCTGAAAACTCAGTGCGGGCTGCGTTATACTTACATTTACAGCTGGGAGCAGGGAACATCCTCTGAGCACCTGATGACATGAATGATTTTCGGTCTGAACCGCTCGGAGAATGAATCCATCAAATATTTTCAATTAATTCCCGTAATCTTTTGTCACTGTGAGAAAACAAAAGGGTTTGGCGAATTTGAATTGTTTCCAGGGGACCGGAGCTTTGGTATCGTCCGTCTTGGCGAAACCAAAAACATTCGCGTATTATTTTCAAGTCACTGCTCACTTGCGTCAGTCTCGCATACGGTACCAGGGCTTCGATAATGTTGTGATATTTGGATAATCATTTTACGGCCATAAAAAGTTGTCTAAACATTCGTGAGGCTCCGAAAAAATCCTAACCAAATTTCAACTCCGATTGGTGAAAACGGATTTGGTAAAGTTTGTTTATCGACCAGCGGTAAAAAAAAATGTTTTTTTTAAATCTGAGATAAATACTCGTTTCACATGTTGGAAATGGCATTTCGTAATTCGGCCGCAGCTCGATGTTTAATTTCTGATATAAAATTTCAGTCAATCCTGTCTTTGTCTAGGATTTTCCGCATGAATTATTTCGGCAAGCAACTTTTTTACCAGCGGCTCTCCAGAAAATCGGTATACCAAAAAAACACTCAGATCTGCCGGTAGATGGTGGTACGTGTTCATTTCCCGTTCAAGCTGCATTACAAATGTATTCGTACATACCACCGTATGATGTATACACGGGTATATATATAAATATACAAATCCTTACGGTCGGGGTGTAAGCCCCTCTCGCGGCCACAGGAAAAGGAAACGTTTGGCGGCCATCTTGCTTTTGTGTCGCTGTTAAATTGGTCAGTGTTTGTGAATGGGCTTGTCATAATTGTGCTAGTGTATTATTTTCTATATAACTCGAAGAAGGAACAAAAAATCGAGGCTTTTTGTTCGATCAAACGTATTAGACTGTCAAATAATCGGGATCCAGCCAAAGAAGGTAAGTCGCCTCAACTTCCGAAGGCCTGTTTATTAGCCTGAAAACTTGCGAAAACGGCAAAAACAAACGGATATGTACGTCACGAGAGACTCAAAGATTCTCTATAATCGTGCGAGTGGGACGTGAAACAAAAAAAAACGTTGGCTGGCTTTCCACCACAATGCACTTCCAAACTTTCGAACATTATTTTTGTTTTTCGAACGAATTCTCCGCAATGTGACCACTTCGTTGATCTGTTCATTTTTTTGTTGTCCCGACATTTATACACTCCAATAAAGCTCCCATATCACCACGTACATCTCTATATATACATATACAAATGCGTGCACACGTATATATGTCTGCGATCTTTTTATCATTGTGAGATTCCGAACGTGAGCTCGAGAAGAACGTCACCTTTGGAAATTGACGTGTGAATTTTTTTTCTCCATTTCTCATTCCAACAATTCCGTCGTTTCCAACAGTCTCAGTTTCTCCACATCCATAGAGGATTTTCCATCGTGCTACAAGTTAAAACCGAGTCTTTCAAGTATAAAAATAATTCTCAACCCAAAATATGCACTAAATGAACTAAATCAAACCAACCGATCAAAAACTCCAAAGACAATTTTGTGGCACGAGTCATAGTTTGATCTTTGTTCCCATTCCTTCGACCAACTGCTCAACTGTGACCAAGCAAACTACAATTATTTTCTGATGCCTAAACAGTGCCAATTGAATTGAAATTTCATTCTGGAGCAGAGAGAACAGAAGATTTCCCATATAATTATTTCAAGACCAAAATTGATTATCACTGATCAAGCACATCCGCACGAGGCTTGTTCCAAAGTCTCGACAGCTGAGAAACCTACAAAATAATAGGAAAAAAAACAGTCAATTGCAAAAAAAAATCAGGATTTAACAAATATTTGTTGTAACCATTTAACGAGTTTTATTTCCATTGATTTTCCGGTAATCAAGAAAATGACTACAAGAGCACTTTCCATAAATGCTGAATAGAAATATTCTGAAAAATAAAAAACAGTTGTACAGAAATGTCTATGCAGAAAAAGAGAATCTGAAATTGTATTTTTTTTTGCTCCAATTTAAAAAAACAACTCATTTTGTTTTTTGATTTGTCTTTTTATTTTTCCAAATGACATTGAAAATTCAGATGCGGCGATTCCTGATATTCTAATGCGATGATTTTTATGATTGGATGGAAATAATTGTCAGAAATAGATTGCCGCTTCAAGCAGAAACTATAGATAGAATCAATACATTCAGGGTCAGTTTTCTATGTGTAGCGTGTTACTAAACCTTCTCCGAGAAGCCTTACGCGCCAGAGCGAATGCGTTACCTTCTATTCGGAGGAGAAATAAAGGCAATAGTTCAGCGTTGAAATTGTTGCCAATGATTTTTGGTTCTCGAACTTGGCTCTCGCTCAGTTGACCGTAAAACATTGTTACATGGAAACATGATTCCACTTTTTATAGTAATTTGAGAAATGAAAGAAAATTTAAAGGAATAACGCAAGCAACTCGACATCGAGGAATGCCGTTTTGTACTTTCCTGATCTGTGGAGAATGACGGAAGGAAATTTTTAACTACCAACTTTAAGCCAAAGGAAATTGCATTTTAGAGAATAATTGTTGTCCATTCAAAAGTAAGGCTGATTTCATGATCTAAAAAGAAAAGCTATTGAGAATTTCCAGAAATTCTTGAATCACAAACTTGGTTGCACAAGAAAATGTTGAAAATTCATCACTCGCTCGACTAGCGGTCAGTTTTTTTTTTTTAAATAGCTTGTCACAATTTTTGGAGCACAAATATGGGGTGAAGTGTTTTTCTTTTAATTGGAAGACACGATGAAATTATATTGAGACAGTATGACTAGAAAAAATTCGCCACGAAATCTGTCACGAATCGATCGATTTTTTCGTATGAACTTGAGGATATTAAATGGCAATGATTCCCCCGCATCATACGATGAAATCAATCGGTACAGCAATGACCCCAATAAGGAGCGTTTACCGAGGAACAACACATTGGCTTTGAGTATTTTTCTTGTATCCTTGAAGACGAGTCTTTCTCATATGCTCAATGACAACGAACATGAGTTTATCGTACGGAATTGATTCCAAAGATCTTCACAAGTATTTCTCGTTTGTGTCTGTTGTGCAACGTTTTCCATTGGGCTTATCGGGAATGCAGTCTTAGGGTTTCTTGTGGGGGACACAAAAACAGTCTAATAGTGAGTGTGGACACGAGCACGACTCATCAATATCCTAGTCTAGAAATTCCCTCAATTCAGTTATAAAATTTATCTTTTTTCCACTTCCTCATCCTGACGTTAAAAAATTTCAAATAAATAGAAAAAAATTAAGTTAAAAATCGTAATAAAAATTGTTTTCGTCTTATGTTTTCATTCGGTCGATCGGTACAACGGGTCACCTGACAAGTGTGTTAATTCTCAGAGAGCATCAACTATGATAAGATAATATATAAATATCTCTCGCTGATTCGTTTCTCAACATTCAACGAGACATTTACATTTTCGACATTGCGATACGCGTTAATTTGACAAACCTTATAAGAATCTCATTTCAAAAAAATCAAAAATGTAAGTTTGACCATGTGAAGAAACATAATTACAGAAACTTTGTACAACGAATCTTTCTTTTCCTCTGTGTAATCGTTTCCATTATTTTTCATCTATTGTTTAGATGCGACGACAAGGACAAGATGTGATGCAAGTTAACCTGGCGGGTATCAGGCGCGATATCGTTAATCTCGCTCACAACTACAGCAATGCTCAGGTGAGAAACATACAAACGAAAAACCTTAATTAAGCCTTCATTTTTTTCAGTGTTTATAAATTTTCACTGCTTGAAATCAAATTTGTGAATTTTATCTCCAGATTTATCGTCTGAGGAAAAATAGAATCGGCTTTAGTCGAGCATAAAAAATTGTCACTCCAAACTAATTTTTCTGTCCTTATCTATCGACTATGGTGAAGCCGAAAAAATAGAGTTTTGATGGTTCAAGATTTTTTATTTGACTTTTGGACAAAAAGAGCTAATTTGATTTTTCTATTTTATGAATAATTATTGTTTTATTGATGAGCTTTGTTTAAATATTGACAGAAAGCGGTGCGTAATGCAACTAGCAATGATCCATGGGGCCCGAGTAGCACACTCATGGCCGAAATAGCAGATCTCACTTACAATGTCGTAGCCTTCACCGAGATCATGCAAATGATCTGGAAACGACTGAACGATCATGGAAAAAATTGGCGTCACGTGTACAAAGCCCTCATGTTACTCGAGTATCTCATTAAAACGGGTACAGAAAAAGTTGCGCAACAGTGCAAGGAGAATATCTTCGCTATACAGACACTCAAAGGTAAACACATGAGCGAGATACGGGGCTTGAACCCGTTAAGAATACCGTTTTCTTCTCCCACGTTAAAAAAACCTCTATGCACTAAACGGAGAAAATTTCATCCATAGAGTCATCACATCAATGTACATTGAATTTTTTCCTAATCCTGAAATTACGTAAACCAAGGCGTAAATTGAAAAAATATGATTCACAAATTAGCTTGGAATTCGCCAAAATCTCGATAAAAATGTTTTCGCAGCGTTGATTCGTGGCTCTCTTTTTTTTTAATATATTTTTTCCACTCCCAACATGGATAAATTTCATTTTTCTTCCCGAAAGTACCTTCCAAAGGTACAAACTCATAATACAACGAAATTGGCATTTTCTAATTGTTTAAATTGCTTTTGATTGATTTGCAGATTTCCAGTATATGGAAGGACCCAAAGATCAGGGAATTAATGTTAGAGAGAAGGCGAAGCAGTTAGTGGCCTTATTGAAAGACGATGAGAGATTGAGAAACGAGAGAGCTCGGGCACTCAAAGCCAAGGAAAGATTTGCTCAATCTGTAAGCGGTTTTGGGAGCGATGGTTTGGACACTATGACAACTTTGGGTGATGTAAGTTCTGTTATTTTTCTCGTCCACATTTAAAGATTTTGTTTCTTTTTTTGCTTCACAGTTAACGTGCGAATCGTTCTGACGGTAGAATTTGTCATTTGCAAACAAGAAAAATGGGCCACTGTGACTGACAAGAAATACGAAACCGAGCATTGCATAAATTTATTTTTTTCCTTTTCTTATCCAACGCTCATTGCTGAAAAATTAAATCGGTCGGTAAAAAACTGCATTAAGGAGATCTCCTCAGTGTAACGGACATGAAAATCGCTAATGATCAGGATATTTGTCTTAATCAATTAACCCTTCAAGTGCACACATCCTATAAGTGCATATTGGGCCAATCCAACCCAAGGCGTTTTTCCAATCGTTGTTTCTCGATAAATATGCATTTTTTGTTTTTTTTTTTTTTTTTGTAATTATTTATCCATATTTTATCGCCCTGAATTTTTTCCTTTCGCTAAAACGAAAATGAAATGGTAATTGTTCGGGTCAAAATGACCTAGTATGCACTCGAAGGGTCTAATCAAATTGTCTGTACAAAAAGCCGGAACCGGCTATGATAGTAACACAGTAACTTTTTAAACCGCTCCGGGTAAATTGTTCATTGACTATGATCGACCGTTCTGAAAATCAACGTGTCGAGGATCACCGCAGCTGGTCGAATCCTTTTTCAATAAGGAAACTTGTAATGACTCAAAGAATTGATATTCCACGACCTTAAATTTCGCAGCCCAAATTTTGTGGGTTTCTAAGTTCTATTCTTCATTTTTATTTTTGTGGAATCTGTATTTTTGATAAAACTTTTTTTTGTTTCAGTTATGTTCGCCTGACTGGGAGCCATATCATCGAGTCAAAGCCGAATCTAAACGTAAGAATATAATACCCTGATCCAAGCTTTTTTTATAATTTATTATGTTCAGTTGTTTTTTACCGTTCGACGAGAAAAAAAAATGAGACAGGCACCAAAGGGAGCCAAGTACTCTTACGTGAAAATTAAACGATCGCTCATCATTCCGTCAAAATTACGCAGGGACCTTATCACTTGAAAAAATCGTTAGGCGAAAAAGAGGATGAAACGAAATTTACAAATCCGGGGAAAAATCTCGATACCTCGAGAACGCGGACCTAAATGTAGAGTCAAAACTTCATGATTTTCTGGAGTGGCGATTCCTCCAGATTTCCATTCACTGGGTTGGTTTCTCGCGACCGAAATTTAAATCAATAAAGTTAAGAAAATAAATTTTTTTAGAATTATTGGCCGAGGACAATATTAACGAGACGACTCCGTACGTTTTTTTCGTTGAAATTGTTCGAATCGGGAAAAAGTCATTTCGGTCAATAAATTTCCGGTCGTCGAAAATATAAAAAATAGTACTACTCTCGTTGTTCTCGCCTGATGAACCCAAAACTCGTGTGCATGTTGAACTTTTGCTTTACTCCTTAGCACTCACCTCCACAATAATTATTTATCATTTGGAAAGAGAAAAAAAGGCGTTGGTCGGTACAAACCTGAGGGCAAATTGGACGCGGATCCGGGGCGTTATGTTAATTTTTTATCTTATAAAACTCCCTTGCGCAATATAAATATTAATGCTTAGCCGAACTAGAAGCTGCCAGGCCCCAAACACTGGGCGAAGAAGAGCTGCAATTGCAATTGGCGCTGGCAATGTCACGGGAAGAGGCTGAACAAGAGGAACAAAGACGACGCAGCGACGACGTAAGATTGCAATTGGCCTTAAGTCAGAGTCAGCAAGATTTCAAGTGAGTTTTTTTCTCAGAGCCAAAATCGACATCAGGCTTTTTTTGACTTCGATACTTCTTACGATGACCTCTGCTCATGCAAATACTCCGCGGTCAGTTCTCGCCCTGCAACCAACGTCTCGCTAACCATGTTTCATTTCAGAGCACCTCCGACTGAGAAACAGAGTCACATGCTCGATTTGTTGGACGTTAACTTGGGGGAAGCGAGCGGGGCTGCTGCCCAAGTTGATCCCTGGGGTGTTCCGATTGCTCCACCACCTCCAAGACCTCAGGTACATCATTCTCTCTATTTTCAATACTTTTTAACTCCATTGGACGGAGCATTGTTGTGACATATCGGAACTACGTCATTGATGCGTCATTTTGTTCTATTTTCAACGAGAAATCATATTTTTAATAAATTCCATATTATTATTTTGTCTCCAAGATGTTAAAGAAGTTTGGATTAAAAAAACGTTTTTTTTTTATTCCTCAACGATAATCACTCTCGTCCCGACTATTTTTCACTGTTTCACTTTGCATTTGCATGCTACACCGCTTTTAAATTGTATTATCATTCTTGCATGACAAGTCTCTGGATTTATCTCGATACTACGAACCTGAGGTACGTTCACCACGTCCCCGATGCATTTTTCAATTCCGCTTCGTAATTTTATTTTCTCGCATGTTGACACTTCATTTTCCAACGAATATCAAACTCTTGGAATAATGGGAAAAACACATCAGCATCTTTAACCTGCGTTTGGATGGTGTGGGCTCTTTATCGTTAAAATTAATAACCAAAAAGCTGGCGAGAAGAATGCAGTCGAAGATTTTCTAATGGCTTGAAAAAATCACTTTTCCTAAAACCTGAAAAATTGGGAAATATGATGCAGCACTTTCGTTCTATTTTCACGTCCTTTTCAGAGAGGATTCCAAAAAATATTTCCTCTATTAAGGCAACGTGTCATAGCGGAATGAATGACGAGGCTATAAAATCTATGATTTATGGGGTTTTTTGTTTTTGTTTTTTCTATATTTCCATGCATGCCTCTGCATTTTGATGTGCGACATATTTTTTTTTTTCTATTTGAAAAAATCGAAAAATCGCGACCACGCGTCAGAGTCCCACGGACTCAAAAATTCTAGTTTCGAGTTAACCGCGTTAAAAGTTTTCTCATGGGCAAAGTCATTGACTACGATTACTCAGCAGCTAACCTGCGGTTTCGGGGCCATTAAGCCTTCAGCTTTTTGTACGAAAGTACTTTCCTCGGTCATCGTACATTGGACTAATGTTTGATGGGTGAACCAAAATCGATTTTTTGAAAATACGACGATTTTCCCCATAAATGAAAGTCAAAACAATAAAAGAAGAAAAAGTGGAAGGATTTTTTATCTTCTTGGGTGAAAAATCATTTAAATGAGGTGCTAAGAATTTCCATCAAAATTCATATCAGTTGAAATTCTATTGTGAAAGATAGTCGATAAACGTTTTACTCATTTTCCGTGGCCCAAAGAATCAAACACGTGTAAACAGACAGGCAAAGGGCTTTTTCGTATCCGCACGTTTTCTTAGTGTCCGATGTTTTCCTTGCACATTAGTTACAACTTTTCATTAGACTTAGAGCCTTGCAATTTTTTTTTCTGGTTCAAATTAAAAGAACGAGCTGCATTCTGAATCTTAACTTTCTTAATTTCTGTACAAAATATTTCAAGGATGCGTTTGTTAACATAAAATTTTCGATAATTTTGCCAGTTTCATTGTACAACAGCAATTAATCGTTTTTTTTTTTCCAGACCAACAGCGATCCTTGGAGTGTACCAACGACGAGTACGTCACAACCGATCGATCCGTGGGCACCGGCGCCCCCACAAAGATCGAGTAAGTGTCGAGAATAATTATTAGCAATTGCGAAAATCATATCATTGAATTGGAACGATGTATTTTTGGGTATTTTGGGTATAAAATTCAAATTGAAAATACGAAAAATGGAAAAACTTGCCAATGTGGAAGGAAATAATCGTTGTTGCATTTCAATGATGTGAACTTCGGTACCATTTTGTTTTCTTCCCCCTTTTTCGGCGTTTGATTTTCACCCTTTAGAAGTGTTGCCTGCCGTTTTGTTGATTTTAATTTATAGACAATTTATGCTTTTCTTTTGCATGTTTGTTTTCTCCTCGTAAGGATCGTCAGGTAAATGTTTGAGCGTTTGTCAGCGTCAGGTAGAAATTGAAAATAAAAGCTTTAGTTGTGTGGGACAAAAGGTTTTTCAAAATGTGAATAAAATGGGATTTGCAGCAGCTGCGGTTGACCCGTGGCGAGCACCCGCCCCGTCACCTGCAACGGTCGTTTCGCCTCCGACCGTGGACCCTTGGTCACTGGCACCAGCCAGTGCCGAAGCCTTGAGAACGCCGTCCCCGTCTTTTAACAATCCGACACTCACCCAAAACATTGGATTCGCAGCTCAGTCGCCACAGAACATCGGCTTCAATCTTTCACCCGTCAGTGATGGGCCTTTCCTTCCTGGCAACAACACCAACGGTTTCAATGGCACCGGCACCGCTTTCAACAATTTTCCAATCCCCAATCAGGCCACCAACGCCGTCAGTCCGTCCGGTGATCTTGATGACTTTGATGCTATCAGCAACAGAAACAAACTTGGTGCTAGTCCCCAAACCATCAACAATGGTTCGTTTTTCAACATTTACAGCTCCTCGATACCCATACGATTCAACCAACAATTCACTTTTCCACATTAACCAAACTGACCCTTCGAATGCACACTGGGTCGTTTTGACTCCGACTGTTTTTGAGGAACATAAAATATGCATAAATTACTACAAAAAAAAAATCGGTATACAACGATTTGTAAAACGGCTTGGGTCAGATTGACCCAATATGCACTTGAAGGGCTATTGTTATCAATCGAATACTTTTTTCCATAATATTTTTCATACAACAAACTTTCAAAAGGTAATTATAGTCGATAATGAGGTAACCGAATTGCAAGTAACTACTACGAGCTAGTCGATGAAGTGCTCCAATTTTACGATGATTTAATGCCAAGTTCGATGCACAAATTAACCACATTGGAAATAAATATGAGTCATAGCATGTCTTGAAAACGTAGAACAAATCTTAAACTACCATTGATTGCAAATCCATTAGCCGATTTACGCAAATTACGTCGTGAGTATATCTCGAAATTTTTAAACGAAAAAAAGATAAATCTTTATTTTCGAATCAATTTTCTTGCACTAGATTGCTCAAAAGACTGTCCACGTTTCTCATGGATTTATCAAGTTGTTATTGAGGAACTCCCGAAAGACAGTGAACGATATGATTTAAAAAAAATTTATTTCATAAAAATGATGAATGTTTGAAGAAATGATATTCGAAATATTTAACGGATGTGCATATTTTTAACCCGATCATTAAAGGAGGTACAATTTCTCCGGATCCATTCGATTTCGCTGGGTTGAGCGACAATTTACCTGCAAGTACGGGGGCCGTTAAGAAAACACCACAATCGTTTCTCGGGGAAAATTCAGCTCTGGTGAATTTGGATAATCTCGTGAGTGCATCTGCGATCAAGCCAGCAGCCCCCGCTCCGGCTGGTAAGTTTTTAGAAAAATTTTAGAAAAATCAAATCTTTCACAATAAACGATAAGGTTTTCCAAAATTAACAACCAATTTATTATCGCGACTACAAAAATTTCGTTGCGTGGAAAAATCTTGCTATTGAATTCTCGCGCTCAAGAGAACAATTTTTTCTTATGTTTTTTGATCGACGCTCGAGAACATGCTAACGCAATTAAAACATTTTGTGTTCGCAAAATAGCGTTTCATTGGAAGTAATTTCGTGAGTATCCTTATTTACAACAAAAGGATTGATGCATGATAACCAACAATGATAAAAAATAAAAATAAAAGCATGCGTGTTCTGATTGAAATGATTTATAATCATCAACAGTGACATTCCCATAGAAATTTGCGGTGTGAAAAGCGTTACGAATTTTGTAGGAACTATTTTTGTGTGTGCATTCTGCATGTCGTCAGTTTTGTCAACATTTTTTCCCGTGCGAACATTCAGTGAGAAATATTTATCGCCAATAAAAATAAAAATTGCGATTCCATCAAAATTTGGAATACTATTAAATAAATTGATTAAATCTGATGCAAATGCCGACAGACTTTATCGACGTATAAAAATCACGATCAGCAATGCGCTATGAAAATTTAACGAAATATAAGCAGCTACGAGCAGCTTGCGATATTTAAAAATACAATTATAGCATGCGTAATCGACAGTTGCGCAAATATTAGTATAGAAACTTGTCCGCTCAAAATAAACGAGCATCGCAGACAACAATCAATGCAGGGCTTATTGTTTTGATTTTCATTCTCTCAAGAGCATGAGTAAACAGTAGAGACTCGAACAATCATGTTTGACACTGATAACTAAAAACAGATCTCTCGCCGATTGATATTTTTTCAATTCTCTTGAAGCTGCAGATTTAATTGATTGACTAAAAATAGTTTATAA
Organism: Campopleginae sp. 14b; assembly: GCA_030522525.1. Classification (NCBI taxonomy): domain Eukaryota; kingdom Metazoa; phylum Arthropoda; class Insecta; order Hymenoptera; family Ichneumonidae; species Campopleginae sp. 14b. Next base: position 539,325 of record JAPYYS010000001.1, read on the forward strand.
TTTCTAAAGTCGATTTGTAAAAAAGTCGATTATTGTCTACATTTATCTTGTTCACGCAATTATTGGGAATAAAATCAGAAAACACGAGACGATCTACGAAATTCATGGATTGTTTTATACCGATAAAGAAAAAAATTTGAGCTGCATATTTTATTGGCTAAAATTTGAGATTTTCGAATGACAATCCATGGACTGATTTTTCGATGCAAAATGCAATGTTTCAGCTGCGGTACCGTATTCGGCGAATCCATTTGCGACGGCAACGCCACCGCCCCGTCCTACGATTAATCAAATACGACAGGATCCGTGGTCAACGAGTACGCCAACAACGGCGAATCCATTCCTATCGTAGCCTGGCCGCAGCGATACGGCCAGCGAGAGAAAAAAACCACACTAAAATTCACAGCGTTGCATTCTAAAGTAACAAGAAAGGCAGAAAAAAGAAAATAACACACTCTTAGAAAGAAAACGAGAGGAAGGGAGCGAGAGAGAGAGAGAGAGAGCGGATGAAAAAAACGTCGAGGGGTTTTGGAGTTGTAACGAGATTAAACCCTGTACGAAATAAGTATCGACCAACGCCTAGGATATGGATTAAATCTGGTTTGGGCAATACAGAAGAACAGGAAAAGGTATGGGGGAAGGAGTAATGACTAAACTTGTGGCATTCGCGGAGAAATGACGATATGAAAGTTTCCACCATTGTAGAACAACGAAAATTCCTTCTGTAATATTAAAATATTTGAAATTGCCAACTTTGAACGGGAGACGTAATGAACAAAGATCTAAAATAAAAATTCCGACCAATCCGCATAACTGGGATCTGCCAAAAAGTTGGCAATACTCTAAAGAGAAATTTCGTTGAATTACAACGATTTAAACTTGGTATTTGGTACCCGGTGAATAATCGCGACTGTAGATGGAAAAAAAGGCAACTTCCCCGTCGGGTAATTTTCAATTTTGCAATTATCTACACCACCAGCAAACCATTTTTTTATAAACGGATTACGTAGTACTTTTAGTCCTTCTACGGTTCCTTGCTTCATAGACAGGAAGGTTATTTCTCATAGAAACAACCGATACGGGGTCTTTCCTTTCCTTCCTTCTCTTTTCAAAGTCGCCCGAGTCTGCCAAAAGTTGGGTCGAAAATAATATTTGGGATTACGTATCGTATTTTACCTACGACACGGCTCGAGGTTTGCGGATATAAATAGGTTTTATACATGCTCTTTTCAGATATAGTATATTTTTAAGTACGAATCAATTGAAGGATCGGAGGTGATAATCGTTGTACGATTACTCATTGCGAACGATGTGTAAAATATGGATAAACGATAATCCTTTTCTTTATTTCCATATTTATATTGAATATATAAAACTAAAACAAAAGATACAAAAATCGAATGGACGATTAAATTATAAGAAACGTTTTTTTCTATATTGTCAAAGAAAAGAGAGAAAAGCGTGATGCATAGACTTGCGATTCGTTCTTCAAGTCCGTTATCCACTTTCTTATATCCGACACAGTTCAACTTCGTTACTTTTCTCCCTCTTTTCAATATTGCGAGTCGAAATCGTATCACAGCTATGGCCGATTATTCGATGCATTTCTTTGTCGATGTAATTATGCGGATGGAGGACAAGTTCCATAGATTAAAGAAACATTTACGAGATTTACAGAAAATCATTCGGTTCGGAGGCAAACGTCGAATTACTTTGATTTCTCTTCTGGCCCATTCGCCTGGATGCGTGGGGATAAATATTTTCATGCGTCACTAGCTTATGCGTCAATTTATCGGGGCTCGTCCTTAAATCGAATGAGAATCGCGTACGGGACATTCGATGGCTGAATGAATCGTGTGTCATGAAAATTGGCTGAAAATTACTTCGTGTGATTTCATTTTCTCTCTTGTTCTTTCACTTTACTATTTCACAGTTTATGATCAAATAGAGACGGTTGGAGAGCTTCCGGAATAAATTGAGCGTAGTCGCGGTATCGTGGGATCGTATAAATAAATAAAAAAACATTCAGGATCTACCGAATCGTATGAAAAATGGTTGAAAAAAAAAGACTAATTTGATGATGAAGCGGTATTTTATTTTCTTTCGAGTATGTTCGATGATCGGTGAAGGTAAACTGTAATTAGGTAATTCCACGGATTTATTTTTTGATTCTCGTAGTACTGCTATTTAACTTGATTTCCCGTTTGATTGGAATAAATGAAAATAAAGTAAAGAGCTGCTACAGAATTGAGCGAGTTAATTGTTCGCGTTTTTGAAAAATATCAGCGTAACTCGTGTAAGCACGTAATTGTCTTATTTGCTCCATCTTTTGACATTAATCGTTGAGAAGAATTGAGTCACAATTAGAAATAAACTCCTCTCGTATTTTCAACGAAAAACACTATTTATTTGCTTTCTTTTTATTTATTTATTTGTTATCGACACTAATGTAGAAACAAGGTACAACGTGTAAAGCATCTTGTTCGATTATTCCTTCGACGAATCTTCATTTCTCCGATAGCGATAGCCCTTGGCCTTTCACGAGGTTGCGAATAGACACGTTGCATTTGAGAGATTGAATGTTTGGCCCCCAACAATCAAAAGAAAATATCGACGGAGTAACGAGAGGAGAATTTTCATTGGCATGTAACAAAATTGAAAAAAAAACAAACGTTGTCTGAACTCAAACTATTTATACATTTTCAAGTATGGAGCAAGCAGCAAACTTTAGCAAAAAAAAAATCACAATTTTCATTCAGTGTCGCAGCAGAATGAGAAAATGAATAAAATTTCTGTCAATACCACGAAGTCATTATTTCCATCAATGGAATAGCCCTTGGCTCGACAATCTGCGGCTCGTACAAGACGGAACAAAAAACATATATATTTGTATATATATTGTAAATTATAAAATGATACTCCACGAGCTGCTGACGTCGATTGAAACTTTGGCCAAGCGAACGACTAATTGCAAATGAATTTGCGACGATTATTTCAATTTTCATACTGACCGAACCTCTGTGCATTTTTTTCAATAACGAGGCGCTACGTAGGACGTTTTTTTTTCGTCGATTACCGAGAATATTAATTTGTTATAATTGTTTGAGAATCAGACACTCGCTATCCAGTGTTTGCTCTGAGACTTGGAGACTTTTTTATGTCTCAGATACAAGTTTATGCGTGAGGAAAGGATAAGAATGTTTTCTAGTTTCAGGCGCGCCAATGTACCGCCTGAAACCAAGAAAAAACAGCAGTGGGGAATTTTTTTTATTGAGAATTTTGGATGAAACGATTCATTGAATAATATATATTTTAGTAAACTTATTATATTATTATATACACTATTATTATTACTATTATTATTATTATTATCATTACTACTTCTATGCAAATAAATGTACAAATTTTTAAGTTCCACCATCAGGTACTATATGATTAAATGATCCTGATTGTGCAAAATCTGTTAAAACTATTAAAAGAAAAAGATAAACTGGTACGATAGATGAAACTTGCTTATTTGTTAATCGCATTGATATCGGCTATACTTATCACTTCACTATCAACAAAGTACATTCATTTATTTAACAATCACTCAGGCGGAGAACGAAAAATAAGGAATTTTTGAGTGATTGAAATTTTATATGGGATCGAAGAGCGCTTTTAAATAAAGTATTGAAAATGATAAATGCAACACTTTTTTTTTAGCAAAACGATCGATTTTCATGATTTTTATTAGGATTTTTTAGCAGAGTACACACTAACGAACTATCCAGCTACGGAGAGCTCCTCACAACGACGCCTCTGCCAATGGACTCCTCGGCACTGGAGGAAGGAAGTACGCACGCACCTGACCATTCAGTTGAGCTATTTCTGGATCATCTCGCTCCAAATTTCTTATGTACTTGGCAAATTGAATTATTCCTAATGAAATCAGGTTTTCTTTTAGATTTTTCAGGATTCATCGTCATGCATTAACAGCCGGAGGCATTATTTCTAGAAATTATGGCTGCACGTTTTTCTCTATGGGGCTAAATTGGAAATCAAAGGTTCAGTGGAATTTTGGGTTTTTTTAAATTGGAATTGCGGATTCACTTTACCTTCTCGACCTTCCGAAAATCCGTAGTTCTTTATCACGTCCATTTGAATCTGTGTAATTATCGGGAAAACAAATTGCATCATTTTCATCATTTCATTTCCTGAGTTTTCTTTGGCCTCTGCGATTTTTTGCACATTTTCTGGAGTTGTCAGTGCCGCCAGAACTTCGTTGAGCACGACTGTTCCGAACATACATTGGGTTTTTGATTAATATTATGCACACACCCCCGATTCATACTCGAGATCGTTTCACAAATGTTTACCTTTCGCTTCGCTGGCAGTGAAATTCGTTACAGTCGCCATTATTTATCAGATTTTTTATTCCACTGAATACCCTACTTTACTTTTCAACACTTGTCGCGAAAACCGTTCCAATTTTTATCTCAATAATGTCTGCGTCAAATTCATTTGTTTACTAATATTCCTAAGAATGTCGAACTGTCACACTGACGTTGAGGTTATGTTATTGAGTTGTTGATTGGGCTTTGACTCTGTTCTCTTTTCAATTTCGTAAGCGAACGATTGGATACTGGTTGTCCAATCAAAAACTTCTCATCTGGCACGTGAAAGCGACTAGAGTAGCAAAATTGACAAAGTATCAGTTCGCCACCGTAGCAATTGCCCTGTGCAACTATAGCCACTGGAGTGATTCTCCTGTGTCGAATGGACACCGTACCAAGTGCCCAAGGGTTCACGTCCATGTGCTTGTGTAATGGATCAAATTAATTCAATTATTATCAGATTAATGGGATATGCACAGGATTATTTTTAAATAATTCAATAGGGATAAGAAAAAATGAGAGAACATGAAATATAATTGTGGAGCAAAGACTTTCAGAGCATAATAAATTTATTTTTCTTAAATTGCCTCCTCAAAAACGAACAAATAAAATATATAATTATCGTTCATCATCCCTCCAAATAAATACCTTTTCTCGACTTCGACCGATTTTCATCTGTTTTTTCGTTTCCTCATAATTATAAAGCACATGGTGTCAACTCAAAACGCTGACATGAATATTAACTTAAACTAATTTAACAGGATAATTTTTTTTTACAAGAGAGTCCATTTCCGACTCGCTCGAATCTCACTATTAAAAAATCTGATTGAAAACATTGATTTTACGACTAACTTCCTAGGAAATATTTCCAGAACTTAACTCTCTGTATGTTCAAAAATTTCACACTCCGGGTTAATAAATAAAGATCGTCCGTAAAGCAAATGAGATTTGTTCTTTTCTCCTTAAGGTATACGCTAGTCGAATGAGTGCTGAAATTCCACAATAGTTTTATCCCAAATGTGACTCACAAATTAACCCTTCGAGTGCACACTGGGTCAGCCTGACCCCAACAATTTTCTGTCACCGCTCGTGCGGCATTTACCGGCAACGAATATTTTGACATTTGGTCGTCAAAAAACAATTGGGACCCATAAAATTTGGAATATCCAATAAAGAAAACGTTGCCTTGGGTCAAATTGACCCAATTTGCACTTATAAGAGGTATGCCACTCGAAGAGTCAATATATTAATAACGATGAATGACAAAACCGTCAACTGCTCGAAGTAAATTATCCAATGAAACATTCAAATGAACATTTCTGCAAAATTGAAATTATCAGTTTTTGATCTTGCAGCCTATAATCATAAATATTTTTTCACGTGAACAAAATACTGACACCAATTACTCTGCACTGCATCTGATTAGTGCATTGAAAATTGAGTTTCTACAATTGACTAGCGAAGATACCTCAAGGGGAATTGACACTAACTGAACAGCCATAATTACTGGTTTACGTTTTTCGATTTTCCTTCGAACTGTTATTCGCGCGTATAAAAATTGGAGCGCAGAAATTATTCGAACACGAACGTCCGTACAGCGTGAACACAACGAAATTATTAATTTATATTAAAACTGAGATAAAGTCAAAATTTTAAGTAATTGCGATCATTTTTATTTTTAATAATGGAAAACGCGAAAAAAATCGGAACTATTTTTCAATATTGTTCTCGAATCACGAGATGAGGAGGATAAAATTGTAAAAACTGAAAGTTGAAAAGTGTTTCGACTGCAAACGTAAGTGTGAAGAATCCTTGAGGGCATCTCTATCAATTGGGCGGTCAGAAAAAATTCTACTGCACGTTTTAATCTCTGGAGAGGCTCGATATTTCGAGGAGAAGGAAAGTCACACGTTGTTCTTCTGTTTGGACCGAGCGACAAAGATGTAACTTTTGTTTTTCTCGACGTATCGTATCGTCTCTGGGAGAAACGTGTATCCACTTTGAAAGGAAAATTGTCTTGAATTAGCTGGAGAATCCAGGGTCAGTGTGTTCGATGACGCAGCGTCGACAATAGCTCTTGACTGCTCTGTATCCGCGTCTGGTGACTGCAGGGCAATCGCCGATGTTCAATTGGCGCAACCCGCGTACGTAATAGGCGAGTGCTTCGAGGCCAGAATCGGTGATTCTCTCACATCCGCAAAGAGAGAGTTTCTTGAGATTGGGGCAGCCGGTGGATAGAGCTTCGAGGGTGGGATCGCCGATATCACATTTGCCAAGGTCAAGTGCTCGGAGTCTTGGACAAGAACGTGCAAGGGCGATGGTGGCGCTGTCACTGAGAGCTTCGCAGCCTCTGGCGTTCAAATAGCGCAGTTTGTAGCAATGTCTGGCGACGACGAGTAATCCAGCATCGGAGACACGGTCGCATTTGCCGACGGAGAAATAACGGAGAGAAGGTCCGAGGCGTGCGGCGAGTTCGCGAACCCCGAAATCTGTGATTCTCGAGCAATCGGAAACGGACAATTGTCTGAGGCTGGGACAATATGAGGCGACGGAGACGAGGCTGGCATCGGTTATGCGGAAGCATCGGCGAAGATAGAGGAAAATTAAATTTGGCATTCTGGAAAGCGTAAGAACGAGGGCGGAATCGTCAACTCCATGGCAATCGCTGAGGTCCAATGATTCCAAGGGTGATCCAGCGACCCGAGTATATGCTCGAGAGACGCTCATACAACCGGTAAGATCTAATTCTTTCAAATGTGGACAATTGTCCAGAATGCTCGTGACATTGTTGTCGGTGACGCGTCTCGAATGGCGCAGCACCAAGGCAGTAAGACTGGAAAATGGGAGCAAGGAAAAAACTCCTGAAAATCCTGTTGCACCTTCAATCGTCAAACGCTTTATGTGCGAATGACATCCTCGTCTTGCAACTGCACGTAACGCCGTTGTTGCATTTTCCGGATATCGGATTTCCACCTCTTTCCAAAGACTCGGATGCCATGCGATTTCCCATAACCTTCTGCACGTTTGGGCCACCATACAACGGTCTCTCGTGCTCAACCAACCAAATATCTTCAACAGCAAATCATCGTTCAAGTGGGTTATACCGATCCCGTGTAAACCGCTTCCCCCTCGCTTCTGATGCACTTGCAACGACGGAATTTGTCTACCGCTCGGTAACGCAACGATTGTCGATGACGTCGACGATCTACAGGCATTGTTGTCAAGCGTGTGGTAACCGAGATCGATCGAATCTGACGCTCCTGAATACAGCACCAACTTTTGCGTTTCATATATTATTTGATCTTGATCCGAACCGCTGCGGTCAACAAAGGACGATAGGAGCAGTGGACACGATCCGTCCATTCCATTCTCCGTTCTGCCAATAAACAACAACATACTGTATTCTCAATCTCTCATAATCCAATTAATTCAATCACCAAACCTTATAAATACAATTACGAAAAAACGCTGGGGGAAAATATTTTCTCTGTAATTTTTTTTCTATTTTCAAAACCCTTCGAGTACCTCTAAATGCACATTGGGACAATCTGACCCGAGGCGTTTTTTTAATCCTTGTACTCCGTCAATTACGCATTTTCAGTTTTTTTTTTTTCAGAGACGTTTTTAAATGATTTTTTCATGTTTTATGGCCTCGAATTTTTTTTTTACGAGAACGAATATTATTAAGTGCCAAAGAATCAATGATTAAGAATTATTCAGTATGTACTCGAAGAGTTAAATTAAAGAACGTTTCAGAAAATTCAATGGTCTTCTGAACATTTAATGTGAGTTTTAATATTTCGTGGGTATTGATCACAATTCCATTCGCTCAATCGCATGCAGTAGCTTTTAAATATCGACCACGAATTTCGACAAGTTACATTTTTCCGTGTGCCAGAAGAGCAATCTGGGAAATCTGACAAGAATTTTATGAAAAAACAAATTTGTATAGAGAATCGAAAAAAATTTTTTTTTTTTTGAAATACATCGTTTCGAGTTTTTCAAGATTTCGTCATCTTTTTCAGTAACGTGAAACTACGGAATTTTTATTTATATGAGCTCATATTAACGATATAAGAATTTATAGAGGGAGATCGGGCCTCGGGCCGTAAGGCAAGACCAGTAAGGGGCATAGAGCACGTAGCACCGCGAGGTTCTACCCACGCAACACAGAGGGAGAAAGACACATGCGAAAGCTTTTTAATAATTTACCTTCTCCACTCACTAATAAAAAAAACATGTACTGTAATCGTTAGCATCGAATTCGTAGGTTAATAAATGATGATCTTAACAAAAGAGCGACAATTAATTCCTCGAGAACGAAACTACGAAATATTTCTCATCGGAGATTCAACAGAAATATGGGAAATGAATTATTAGAATGTATAAACAGATTTACGACATATCGAATGCACTATTGAACATACTATCACTTCAATCGACTCAATTGATCTTGATTCCACAGGATTTCACACACATGCACGTTTATTCGATTTACGAAATGGCAGAGAATATCCAAATTTGACAATTTACCTGAATGACCTTGACGGAAGGATCAGCGACGAGTGACATAACTGAGAATCAACGATTCATTCGCCACCGCACCACCATCTTGATTTGTGCACATTCCAAATACTTGATGCAGCTGGAATGTTGCTTGAGTCGATCAAACGACTATTTCACTATGTCGCATGGACCAATCGGAGGCGTGTACACCGTCGAATAACGAGTTTTCTTGCACAGCTCGATGTTATTTTCTGCTTCAAACAAACAATTCGTAGATCATTTTTTAATGAGAAAAAACTGTACTTTCGTGCGATACATATGAAACGGATGACAGAGAAAAAGGGAGGGAGAATAATGTGGTTATCGCGACTGATGGTGTGGGTCGGTGAGCCCGATCTGGGGCCCGATCTGACCCGATCTCAGAGGGACAACCAGTGGCTGTGGGCCCCCGTTTCACTTCTTCCCCCTCCGCCGCTCCTTCACACTGCATATACCCGTATATTCTCAGTCTTCTCGGTACATACTGCACATATCTTTCCTTTACGTATATGTATAGATACATGTCGAGCTTGTATTCTACAAGGCCCACAGAAGCGCAAGCGCATTCGTCCAATTCTTGGATTATTTTCAGTGGTTCATTTGCCCCTGCCCCCTAGCAGGCCATAAAGACACAATACAATACCAGTATTGGGCCAGATCATTTATTTTCCGGAGAATACTTCGAGAGAAAGGGAAAAAGTTGCATACCAAACTCTAATTCTTCAGGGCTACGTGTATAACCTCAAATATCTTTATGCGACGTTTTTCTTTTTACAGCAATTTCACTCACGTATATTGTGAACGTTTCAAATTTACAGATTCTGTTAATAAATAAATGTTTTGTACGCGCCATCACATGGATGAGAACAAAAAAATAATATTTGCAATATTTCTCGCAGCTTCTTCACGCTACTGAGTATAGAATTCGATTTCTCAACCAATGATCTTTTCAATCCCAGAATAGCTAAGTTTTAAACAACCAGAAATGCGGAACATCGATATTTTAGGTTAGAACTCGTAGTAAACGACACAATTTTTATTCTTATATCTCGCCCTCTAAAACTTGGACTTATTTGGTGTTGAATCATGAGCGGCGTTAAAATAGATGTCGAATATTGGTAAGTCCAAAAATCGCGTAAATAATACATGGATCACTAAAAACTGACATTATGCAAAACTGGTTATAAACGAAACCAACAACGTATACATAACCATATCAGTGGAATATCGATGTTTTTCGTTTTTTTAATTCTTATCATCGTTTCCTTTCGATTTTCTAAGATTCAGAAATATGGGACATGAATAATATAAAAATTGGCTGCCCTCAAAAAGTCTCTCGCACATTAAATATAAAAACCATTATATTTTCCCCTGAAAGTTTCACAGTCTCGAGAAAATGGCATGCAGACTAAATTTGTAATGAATAAACAATTCGTACGTTTGGTTATGTTTTCAACTATTCCAGCGGGTCCTGCGGCCACAAGAAACAATTCTTGGAGATGGCAAAATTAATAAAAGACAAAGTTCCAACAGCCGAGATTTCTGGGGTGGCGGGAAGACAAGGTAATTGGCAAAATGAAAATTCCAAATTCCCTGTAGAATTAAAAAAACTTCAAATTGTCATTGAAATACTCGAAAATCGTATAAAATGTTACAAAATTCCAGCATCTTTCGAGGTGAAAGTGAACGAAAAGCTTGTTTACTCAAAACTCCAAGCTATGGCTTTCCCAAACTTTGATGATGTCTCTGAACTTGCAATGGAAATTCAAGACGGAAAGCCTATAAGACCGATAAATAAACAACAACCGATAGATTGCGCAATTATGTGATGATTTTATTTTTCTCATTGCCAGGTATGAGAAGTAACTGATTTTTCTCAATCAAGAACTTATCGTTATTTTCTTACATAACGTTCATATGTATATAAATTTTACTGTTCACTGTACAGAAATAAATTTCTTGTTCGCCAATCGAAACGGGTGTCAATTTCTTTTAGCCCATTAACCCTACGAGTGCACACGTATAGGTGGGTCAATTTGACCTGAATCGTATTTTGGTGAAAGTTATTTTTTGACAAAAACGAAAATTAAATGCCAAACGATCGATGATGGCAAATTGATGCGGTCAAAATGACCCGGTACACACTCGAAGGGTTAATTTTTATAATTGGATATTTTTTAAGAAGAGAGCATTTCCAGGTCCATCGAATGTATTCACATTGGAATAATTGAATCACCAATATTTATAATTACAGGGTCATTCTCTAGTCGACTGAGATAAACACCAAAACGAATTTTCCCATGAAACTCTTCGGCGATTAATCGCAGAGGCTCCACCGTCTTAGCTCCTGTTGTTTGATCGATGCACACCATCTGGCACCTGGTACAAGGGCCATCCACCTATTGACGAAAGAGGTTGTTTTTTCAATTATTTTCATCTACGTTTATCAGTCGTTAAATTTATTGAAATTTATGAAAATCGGAAAAAATTGGAATATTGGGTCAATCTGACCCAAAGCGATTTTCAAAATGCCGTATTTCGGTTAACATGCATTTTTAGTTTATTTTTTTTGTCGAGACGTTTTTTGTAGTGAATCATCCATATTTTCTGGCGGTAAACGTTTTTTTTTAAGACGAATATTCAATTTCGAAACATTCGTTGTCATTAAATGCCAAAGAATCGGTTGCTGGGGTCAAAACGACCCAGTGTATACTCAAAGGGGCAATTTTTGTTATAAATATTCGATATTGTTATTGTCGGAATTAAATATTTATTTGACTATAGTGAATCATCCGTTTCACCTTAAATTTGTGCTTTCCAATTTGAATTTGTGACCACGTTGTTTCACGAAACGGATAACTGCCCTGTAACACCATATTTCCTCTAAATCGATGCAAAATCGTTTCTCGAGAACAGTCGGAATTTTCGGTCAACTTTTCCATCAACCATTGCACACTCGATTCGTTGATGAGCAAATACTGAGCTTGACTGGAAAACGACAACTCTGGCTTCAAAAGATCTGCGAAAAAGAATACTCGATAAAGCCTGTGAACACAAATTGTGTACCCATGAAGCTTTACGGTTGATTCCGCACCTTCATCCTTTTTTCTCGAAGTATTCTGACGAATTAATCGCAAATTCGGCCGCCCTAAGGCCAAACTAAGCCATTCAGAAATTTCTGCTCCACAGTCGATTCCTTCGACTCTATGACCGCACACTCGACTCCTACACAATTCACCAGCCGTGGTAATTTGCGCGGTTATTTCCAAGGGGACTTGAGCCGGTGGCATCCCTGAAAAGAAAAATAAAATAAAATAAAAACGATTCTAGAGACAAAATGTGTCGACATTTAATTCCTCGTTTCTTCATTCATTGAAAATCCGACTTTTTTTTCACGAGATGCACCGGTTAAAGAAAACTCTTGTAACGATTCTTTCCATGGTTTTCTATAACTCCAATGTGTTCATAGAATTTTAGCGAATTTTTCATTGATTACTTATGCATAAATAATTCGTGCAACTTACCCGGATAATGCAAAATTAAAAAATTCTTTTCAGGACATATTTTTGGTTTGAGAAGGCACAGTTTGACCAATTGTTTTTGCGACAAGCAAACGCCAGCGGAGGTGATAATCATCCATTCGCGATCGTATTGCAAGCCGCGTTCGCCCAGTAGCCAAGAATCGGTGATTTCAAAAGCGCCACAAGATTTGATCGGGTAAATGAATAAACGCGAAAGTTGTGAATTTTTGTGGCTCTCGATATTTTTTGAGTGAGAATCTTTGCCAATATCAACTTCGATATTTCCATTCGTTTGCTGTCCATCCACGTGATTGTTATTGAGGAAAAGTCCGTGTTGTTTGAGGTTGTATTCGTTTTGCCAATTTTCAGAGCCGCTAGCGACAACGGGTTTTGGGAACGACGACAGGAAGTCTGCTGGCTGCTTCAGCGGTCTTTCAATTCCTGGAGGATCCTGGAAACACTTCCGGATCATGGAAATCACAGCTTCGACATCTTCCGGTGCAGACATGTAACCAAACGAAATTCTAACAGCTCCAGTGGGTCTTCCATTTATAAGATCACGAGAGCCACCGCAAGTGTAACCAGCGTCAAAATTGCTCATCACGTCTTGATCGGAAAGCCCAAGATGCCGCTGACACGTTCCTGGATTACAGAAACAACCGGTACGAAGATAAATCTTGAAAAGTGATGCCATGTGAATGACCTCTGTATAACCAACGAATTCCCCGCTGGATCTCAACAGATTGAAGCTCACAATGCCGCCTTGCAATTCCCGACACTCGTAATTCGTGTCACTGTAAATTTTCACCACTGGCTGCTTATTCCAGTGGTACAATTTCTCCAAAGAATGATGCAAATACCGAGCCAATGAGAATACGTGATTCGATATATCGTCCATTGATATTGATGAGAGTGCATCCAGACCGTGCTGCAGCGATATTATCGACAGAAATGGTAGAGTTCCGTCCTCGAATCTAAAAATCAAGAAAACATTCAAGGTCAACTGTGGCTGCCGAAATACTGCGTACTTTTCAATGCTTTCGCGTTCTATGACTCAATGAGTTCGTAAAAAAAGAGCTCGGAGACGTTTGAAATCTTCAAAAAATTCGTGTTTGAATTTTTTTTGATAAAATCAACAAATTTTGACTAGAATCGTAGTTCGCTTCGAAATAATAAAAATTGATTTAAACTCGAAAATTGTGAATTAATGAACCGATAATGCGCTATTTTTCTAATTTCGGTATTTTCAGGTTCGAAACACTTTTTTCGATGAATATTGGACAATTTATCGGTATGGATACCTCTCATGAAAAACGTCGCGTTTGATGTGAAAGTTCTTGAAGCTCAGCGCCAAATTGACGGTTCCACCGCCATAGTAGACTTTTTGTAGAACATCTGCGCTCGATTTGCGCACCAAAAGCGCCCCAGTTCCGGTTGGATAACCAAACATTTTGTAAAATGAAATAGCCACGAAATCGGGTTTGAATTTAGAGAGGTCAAGATGACTTGTGGCAGCGTATCCAGCGGCATCGAGAAGAACGTACCATTTTCCGGGGTTGCCATTATGCTCAGTGTCCAAAATTCCATCCTGAGCTTTACAAATCCATTCGAGAGGATATTTGAAACCAGTAAAGTTGCATTGAGCAGAATAAGCGAACAACGAATTAGTCGATTCTTTTGTAGACGCCGTGATTTTCGGTCGTCCATTTTTAGCAAAAATTCCGAAAGCTTTTTCGCGGCTCAGGCAGGAAACTTTGCCTCCTCTCTCAGTTACCAAATCTCGCATTCCCAACACGGATGTGTGATTGTCCACCAAATGAACAAAACTTCCACTCTCATGTCCGGGAATCATCTTTTCGCTGAATTTAAATGTCTCAGCGACCATTTTCAATGCTGCAGTTGCACCGGATGTAAATACAAGGTCGTATTCGTCCGGCGTTGCATTAAAATAATCCAATAGCCTGTCCAACAGATTTTTAATCATTTTTTTCGCCAATGAAGAAGTTCAAGATCGAACAACTTCGATGACATTCTCTACTAAAGTAGCAATGCTCACCTGTATCTCGTTCGCTCAATAATTTCGTGTGACAAGGTGCCGGCCGCGCCAGTCGAATGAGGATTCGCGTACAGGGAAGTGAGCATGTCATTGCCGATCCTCTTGATTTGTGTTTCGGAGTACAAAGTAGCACCGGCATGATCCAAATAATGTTCACCTCGAGAAGAACGAGGTAATGAGCCGGAAGTACAGTTTTTTTTCTCCAATTTTTCATTTTACTCGACTTGATTTTGTTGGCAAACGAATTATGGAGGATAATTTGAGTAAATTCCAAATTAAACAAATTTATGTTTGAAATTCCGATTTATATGTGAATATTAAAACATCCAATTGAAAGATAGGATATGCCCTAAATCGAAATTTGTCGTGACGGGAAAAAAATAAACTTGATTGCGTTACCGTCAGTCGGTAATTTACATAACCTTAACAGCATCCCGAATTCCCGACTACATTCCAAGGGCTTTAAGAATTTACCAATATGTCCAAGTAATAAATACAAAAAGTGGTGGTAAATAACCCCTAGCCTTGGGATGAAGGATTTAAAACATTTGGGTCCTTCGACGATCGATGAGGTAAGATTTTAGTGGCAGCTTACCTCGTAGACGAGAAAATTCATTTCGGATGCACTCGATCGTCGTGTCATCATAAACAGGCTTATAAAAATCGTCTGGAACACGTTCCATCTCAGCGTTGCTTGTTAAACTGCTTGAGGCTTGTGTCGAGAAGGGAGTTTGTACACTTAAGCTTTGCTCGATTCATGGTTGTGTAACTCTTTAACTGGAAATGTGTTATTTCGTGCGGGACGACAAATCAACGTTTGTTGTGGTTGTCCCCGATGTTATGGCAATTACACATTAACTTCGAGAGATAATGACAGAGCTGATCTTGTAAAAACTCTTTTGACATATATATATCTATACGTAAACAGTCTTGTTAAGCCTTCAGTAATTTTACGATACGTAACATGCGATAAGAAACCAAGACACAAAATATCAGAGTGCTGTAAAGAAAACATTACGATTATAGAGTGTGATGCACTCGAGCTGCGAGCACAAGAGAGCAAAATAATAACTCGACATAAATCCTTCGAAACGGGAAGGGGAAGATACTGTTGCGAAGTGTGTTGCGTATTAGAAATAAAGATGAGACGTCACTGCAAATAAATAAATTCGTTCGATACTGAAAAACCCTCTCAAATGAATCTTTTGATAACGAAAATACAAAAATATGTGAAAATGCTTCCATCATTCAGCTACAAGATTCGGGAAGAGGAAGCGAGATGGCGCAACTTTATTTGACAAGTTTGATTCGCTTTTATGAGTGAATATTACAAATTTGCAAAATCGCGTGTAAAGCGATGTTCCCTGGAAGATTACGATTTTTTTTCCGTCTTCTAATCAGCTGTTTTTCTACCCGAAATCGATCGATTGGATTTTTTCGTTTATAATAGTGCGTTAAGTCATATAGTTCTATCGGACGAGGTGGCCGAGTGGTTAAGGCGTTGGACTGCTAATCCAATGTGCTCTGCACGCGTGGGTTCGAATCCCATCCTCGTCGAATTTTTTTTTCTTCCTAACTATTTTTTATTCTTGTTAATTAATTTCCACGGATTTTATATCCTTTTTCGAATTCGAAGAGTCCGATCCGGTTGTTTTTCTCTCCATTGTTAAGCCACAGCTTTTTACCGAGTTCTCCAAACTGGATGAATTTTTTTCTCGCACGGTAAGATTGCGCGCTCGTGCAGGGGATACCGAGCAAATAAAAAATGATGAAAATTTAAAATTGCTACTGCAAAATTCTTATCCATACGTATTACCGATTCGGGATATGGTTCGAGGTCGGTTTGATTGTTTAGAATCTCCCAGGATCTTAGATTACACTGATACAGGGACATCAGGCTGTCGGCTGATTATATCGAAAGTTTTTCGATGAGCTTTTGTTTCTGCGATATCGAATCAACGCTATTAACCTCAATGAGTTTTTTTTTCCATCAGAACGATAAAATACGTTATCGATAGGAATTGCCGAAAGTAGAAAAAGTTAAAAGTATAAAAAATTTTTTTGACATCGGAATATAGAATGAAGAAAAGCACCAAGTCTGCTGATGAAAAACAGGATAATGGCAACGTTCCTTCTACCGATCGGGTCCGACCAAAAGTGACGACGAAGAAGACGTTTTTCGATGTTCATCAAATCCGTAGATTGAGTGTGAATGTTGGAATTTCGGGAACCGACGGATCTGTCCATCCAAAAACCGAATGGTCAGCTGGGAAGACTGACGTTGGAAATGGTTTTCAAAGTGGACCCGACACCGGAAGAACTATTCTCGATCCCAAGACACCGATCCTGTCGTCCAACCAGCCAGTTAATTCCCAAAATATTAAGCGCCCTCCACCACCGGTAGCAAATCCATTGCGTGCCGTCATTGATGTCCAGCCCACTCAACCTGAAGAAATAATGCACTTGATAAATCCCTCTCGTCTTGTAGAAAAAACGGAAACTTCACGGGATTTATTAGCCGCGGTAACCAAAAAAAGCGTCATCGATAAAGTTCGAAAAAATGCGGCTAAAATTATCGCTGTCAGAAAGCTCCCACCACAGATACGTCAGAAAGAAAAAGTCGGTAAAGTTCCTGCTGCACGTGTTTTTCCACATTGTCTCATTTCTCAGATTTTTCTCCATTCTCGTACGCAAAATATCAAAATTTTCCAAAACACGTAGGGATCTGCATTCGCATTTCAATATCCAACATTTCAGACCTTACAGAATGTAGGTTGATAATGAATATTCGATAAAAATATCTACAGAGCTTGTACTGTAAAATTGCGAAAAAATTGGAAAATATCTGTACAGAAGTTCTAGAGTTATTTCGTGAGACCTGAATTTTTCTATTTCTCGCCTCAAGATCGCCGACAAAACTGTGCAATCTTGCGGTGACCATGTCTTTGGCAATTTCGCGCGGAGTTTCTCGATAATGCTATGATTATATGATTGAAATTTGAAATAACTCGGCAACCTGGAAGTCTCAGTGATGGTTTTTTGGATATGCGTTGAGTTACTGTGTAAAATTAGAGAAACGAATGATAATTCGAGAATAGAATGACTTCGGAACAATCAAGTCGTAATATTTTTTGATGATACGAGTGGAAACTTTTTTTTTCGATTAGAAAACGTCGAGAGAACGAACCCCGAAGAAGAATTCGAGCTTTTGAATGAAAAGTACGTCCGCGAAGGTACCCTGCCGGAAAATTTCCAATCAAATTTCCCTACGGAAAAATGGTCCCATTCGGAAGTACAGAATAGCAGGCCGGACGATCGCTATGGTAACAAGAACACGACTCGAGCAGCGGAGCTAGAGAAACGAGTGGCAATCCAAAGCGATGCGAAGGAACCGGAAACAATTAAAACGCCATTACCAGCGAGACGAAGCTGTAACCCTCACGATGTAAAGGACCTACGAAAACTTCGGGAATCCGAGCCACGAGCCGGTCCTTCTCGGGACGTGACGTCGAGACGCGAAATCGATACAAGTCCAGTCGTCGATGAACATTTTCCGACGTCAAATGGGTTTATTTCCAATAGCGAAAATGATGACTTGACAAAGCACACGAGAACAGATTCTGCAGAGGAAGTGAAGAAAATGGGAAAAAATGTCGATCGTTTCAAAATAGAAAATCCTTTTTCAGATTTCTCCCTGCAGACGCTGAGCGGTAACAAAACTTCTTGGAAGCTTCACCCGCATGAGATAAAGGCAATTCCTCAATATCCTGATCCTAGTCAGCCGAGCACTAGCAAAAAATTATCCTCTATGGACGCTTTAAGGCCGAAGGTCAGTTTTAACGAAATCCTTGAAAACTCTAAGGGCGAACCTCGAGAATCAAGTTTTTTGCAGTCCAAAGAATTGGGAATGAAGGAAACGTCAGTTTTAGATCAAGCATCGACGATTGTCAATTCGGAGACAAGGATTGTCGCGCTGAGAGACGGAAGGAGGATACATTTCCTGGACGTACCTAGAGCCTCGACTGAACTTGATCAGCTGGACAACATGTGGGCCTTGAGTCCTCTGATTCGACGAATATTGAGAAAAAATTTTGCCTGGTCGTGTGTTCCTTCAAAATTTTATGAATACGATAAAGAAACTATTCAATTTGAACGTTTTTTGGAAGCTTTCCGGAAAACTTCGATTGTTGGAAAAACGTTCGATCACGCGTTAATAATAACCGACAATTTTATGGCATTTTACTTGATGAATCATTTGCAAAATTCATTTCCAGTCATTATTTTTAACGCCATGGACACTTTGCAAATTTGTGGTCGGAATATTGGTATGGATTATTTACAGTTTCTGAAATATGAGGAGTTATCCAGAGTAGGAAAAGTTTTGTTATTGTCCACCACAGATCGGAAAACGTATCCGGTTTTATCAAGCAATCCGATTTTTCGTTCTTCGCGACACGGAAATCTTGTTGAAAGAATAACTCGATACGTTGGACACGTTCTGTTGGAAAATCCAAAAAATCAATATTTGTTTTCGTATTCTAATCCAATGTCAACGTTCGTGTTTTCTGCGACTGATATCAAAGGCGAAGGCATCTGGGCATCACTTTGCGAACCCCATAATCATCCATGTGTTCTCGTTGAACGCGAAAACACATCGTTCGCAGATTTTTTCGAGAGGTTTTTGGATTTCCGTCAATTTTATCGAGCACGATAAAATGATTTGGTTTACGGTAATTTAATACGTCATCACAGTTTGTCGAATCCGCTTGGGAACCGTATTTATTCATGATCTCGTATAAAGAAGCCTGTAAAAATAAACAGTTTGTTGGCGAAATGAAACATGTGAATGAATTTTATTTTAACAGGTGTTGTTAAAATTCAGTATTGAAAAAAAACACCCAGCCTGGTGAGGCCCCGGGGGGATTCGAACCCCCGATCTCCTGTTTACTAGACAGGCGCTTTAACCAACTAAGCCACGGCGCCTTATGTAAATAGGGTGACAAAATGTTCATATTGAACTTTGCAATCGTAATATCTAGAGTTTTTGCATTCTGACATTTATTAAATACACGATTGCTCATAAACGAACATCATAAATCGACCAACACTGCTTGGTTGGTTAATTTCTTTGACTCACAATATTGGGGTGCCAACTTTCACATAAAAGCAATGACAAAGCCGTGACTCCATGCGTCAGGTATATCTAGAGACTCGGTCGAGTCTCGCCAAACGTACATTTGACAGCTTCAACATCTGCTGGCCCGACATTTACCCGATATATTGTCTCTGAATAAAGCAATTCCGGTGGGGGGTGGGGCGGCGGGGGGGAGGGGGGGGGGGAATCTTCAAATATCGGAAATGAAAGTAAAAATATCTGTCAAACCGTAAAAGCAATAATACTACGATTGGTTGTAATCAATGATACGTGAATAAATATTTTTTTCGTTATTCACAGGGCGCAAAGAAATTTTGGAGGTGATTGAACAACTAATAGATCGTTCCATATTTTTCATCGCAACTCTTACGTCTTTTGCTCTCCCTCGTTCTCCATTTGCTATTTCATCGGAACACAGTCCCAGACGTTTGATAGTTTACGGATTGGAAAATTGTTGTGAATGTTTCTTGACATTTAAAAAACTTGTTTGATTATGTTAAGCTATTAAAATGATAGTTTTAACGTATTTTAATTATGTTTAATCAGAGTCTGAAACGTAATACTGAATTGAACAATTTTCAGCGGAAAAACAAGCGATAATTGAAAATGTACACCGTTCTTAATATAAACTGATAACTTCTTCTTGAACAATATTAAAGTCCTAAAAATTCCAATCATATGAAAACGATCAGAATAATGTAGAATTGTGAATGAATCGAAGATACAACCTTGTTTACTAGCAGAACACAGCAATTTTTTGCATTCATTTATCATTCATTATTCGAAATAAAATAAATCTTCGAGCAGTAATCGAAAGTCCAATTATTCAAAAGGATAATAATGAAAGATTAAAGAGAAAAAAAATTCTTTGACCCCGACGTGATTTGAACACGCAACCTTCTGATCTGGAGTCAGACGCGCTACCGTTGCGCCACGGAGTCTTCGATGGAAGAAGCTTCGAAATAGTACTTTATAACCCGCGATGTCAATACATGCAAAAGTCTAAAGATAAGACTTTGAGAGCATACAAAATAGATGTGGAAGAGTCTTTCCGCGGCGTCTTTACCGTAAACATCACCCGGGCGATTGCAATATTTTATCTTACGAATCAAGTAACAATAAAAAACACAATCACTTTATTTCATCATCTCAGCCATAGAACAGGTAAAATTCTTCAACCTGTAACTTGATATTATGGAAAGAGTAATCCATTTCAACGCGAACGCCAAGCTTTCCCAGCGGTGGTACTCCCATGCACAGTGTTTAACCTAAAAATTGAATTCACCACAGGAAAGACGGAAATCGAAATCTCGGAGGATATAGTAAAAACAAAGCAAAAAGAAGCGTGCAACACATGAACGTTAATGATTTCGAAAATGAACCAAAATCGCAAAGATTGGGGTTGAGCGATTTTGGGCACGAAATTTATCAATCCTTCAGATATGAGTGACGAATATCATTGTCAGTATTAAGTATGGTTCGAATTGGACAGTCAGAAAGGCAGGAAATCTCGACTACTATACCTGAAGACTATTTTGCCGTCGTAGGGACTAAAACAAGTAACGCGGTGCGTGCTCACATCCCGCATACGAGCTCCGACTTATCAGGAGAACATCGAACCATCCGGGCGATTCTGTTTCTCTCTACGGTGTACAGAATTTCGCGCGGGTTGTCTCGCCGAGCCCCTCCTGATATCAGGAGTCCATAAACGGGAAGGTTGAATTTCAGTTGCAACAGAAAATTATATATGATGATGAAGGCGTCATACCTTGACTTTCGCCCGTGAGGAATTTTTTCAACAGGGACGCATGCAGCTAGACAGTAAGTAATACCATGACGCCACCGGTAGAAGCGCTGATGTCAACGAACCCCGTGCAAGTGGGGATTTCACAAAGTAAAAACGTTCAGAAGTTCCCCCATTCAATGCCAACGCCACCACGAATTTTAGGGGAAAACGTAAAAGCAATCGATCACCTAAAGCCGCCATCTTCTATTGTATAACAATTGAGCTCGGTGATAATTCCTTGACGCTATTCATAGTCGATCAGCGCCATTTATGCGAAATGCATTCTCCGTTGATAACATCACTACGACGTATGTGTGCAACGGAGTGTGCGAGAAGCGTGTTTCTCTGTCGGACGGTAATTTTCGGGGAAAACGGTGTCACTGGCCGTTGATGCGCTTCTGCGCGTACAGTATTGCGTGCCGGCACCATCGAGAAAATCATAAAACGACGATAGGTCGAGCACGAGACAAATTTGGTTGCTTGTGTATTGATACAAGGAGTGATTGGCCCCCTGAAACTGCCGAAATTTCTTCGCGAACCGGAGCAATGAACCAATGAACGACGAAAAGGGTAGGCCCAAGACCAATGAGGCGGCTACACGTCACAGAGGTGCTGAGGGCCCACGCGGCTGTTCCTCAAAATTGTGTCTTTCCGATCCACGGGTAACATCAGACTCGAGGAGCTCTCACGACCAGAGTATCAACCGACGAGTCATCCTACTCGTTCTCATGTTCTTCCGATACTAGGATGGTTAAATTGTTGATTATGTCCATTCCGATTTCTAACTGCGGATTACCAAACTTCGTAATATCGCATCACGGATTATGAGAAGCAACCCAGGCGTTCTTATACGTTCGGTTTCTCTTTCAATTCAGCCTTTCGCCCGAAACTTACCCGTCGTGAACCCCAAACCGTATACACATATCTATATGAGACATATATGTGTATCCATTGCTTGAACATAAGCATTTGAGAGTCCATAAATATTGGTATTCGCTATGCCACCGAATCGTTTGGTGTTACTCGGTTGCGCGCTTAGCAAACATGACTAGACATTCGATCGCAATGATAATCGTTGTTGTTTATCACCTTTGGAAAAACAATTGGAATTAGAAAGTAAGTTCTGATAACATTGTACCATCTTTCACTGAGTGTCGAATACTTCGATACGAGTTCTACAAGGTGACGATTGAACATTTGGATTGCCGCGCTTGGTAGTTAGTCAATATGTACATTTTTAATATTTAATTCTTCATTTTTTCCGCCATTTTGATATCTCGAAATATTGCCGAGCGTGACGTGTTGGTTACCACCTCGAATGACTTCGACTCATACGTTCAGGTCGTTCAATGATTAAGAGTGAAAATCATTTAAACTCAATCAGTTGGTGCATAGTACCAGGAAAGTAGAAAGTCTTAAGAGCTTCAGAGTCCAAAGAAGTTCGGAAATGAGGTGAAGAGATTGGTGCACGTTCGTCAGCTTTCGTAAGCTGAAATTAGGCATTCGTGACAGTGATTTGTAAGCTTCTCAAAAAAAACATTTTTGGCAGCACTTTTTCGGCTATTCGACATCATTACTGTCATAATTATTGATAAAAAATAGTGTTTAATCTAATAACCGGGAAAATGTCTATCACTAGGGTGCAAGACCGAAAAGATGATCCATTGAACGTTGCGAGTGAATTACCGTGAATTTTCCGATCAATTGCGTCCGAACGATATGAATGCTGAAAACTTTGAAACCTTCAATAATGGTCAGACACATTTATGTATGTATATAAACGAGACAACCATTATGGCGCCCCTACAGCGGGATACGTACAAACTTCTTACCCATTTTCATTCATGTTTTCCTGATGCGAGGAGGGGCTAAACGAGACAACCCGCGCGAATATCGCTTAACTGTACGAGAGAGGAGAAAGATTTCTCTTCCTGTTCACCTGATACCGCTCGGTTAGCATGCGGGATGTGAGCACGCATCACACGACTTTGACTTCCAGACGTTTGATAATTTAAGGATTGGTGAATTGTTGCGAATATTTTCTGACATTTAAAAACCTTGTTAATTATGTTAAGCTATTAAAATGATTGTTTCAACGTATTTTTAATATGTTGAATCAGAGTCTGAAATGTTATGCCCAATTGAACAATTTTCAGCCGAGAAAACAGCGTTATTTGAAAATGTACACCTTTCTCAATATAAACTAATAATTGTTCTTCTTCTTCGACAATATTTTAGGTCTAAAAATTTCAATCATATGAACACGATTAGTATAATGTAGAATCGTGAATGAATGGAAGATACAACATTGTTTACTAGCAGAACACATCAATTTTTTGCATTTTCATTCGTTATTTCAAATCAAATAAATCTCCGAGCAGTAATCGAAAGTCAATTCATTCGGAAGAATAATAAATTTTAGAATACAGAGAAAAAAAAATCTTTGACCCCGACGTGATTTGAACACGCAACCTTCTGATCTGGAGTCAGACGCGCTACCGTTGCGCCACGGAGTCATATGGAAGAAGGTGGTCAAATGAATAATATAATGAAACGAAATACAACAGGCAAGGAAACATTGATTGAACACGAATACCATATAAGATTATAACTAATAGACGAAATTGCAATCTTCGATCTTCAGAAAAATATACAAAGGTCAAGAATTTAAAATGCGCATCGGGGTCATGGGTATTGGAGGAATTCGGCTCAAAATATCCATGTATGTGAGGGTTCGAGATTTATTAATTCTTGCTATATTACTTGTAATAGATACACGTCGTTTGTATGCTTCAATAACTTATGTCACCTGACAATCGTATGATCTAAAGAATCCTTCAGTGGCTTTCCTCGTCAGGGGCGTGGTCCAGGGTGGCATCTTCCGAATGAAACTTCTACCAGGGCAACACGTAACTCTGGAGTCGATTCAGTTCTCCCGGCATTATTATTATACGCTCAACTTTCCCCTTCGTGGGTAATTTCAGAGTCGTTCGATAATTGGCCCTCCACCGTGAAATCGTTCGTATTGGCGAGCCCCTGACAACAACAAGTCCACCAGGATTTCATCAGGATCGAGGAGCTTATATACAATCGCTGTCCTGATCCCACGGGCATTCCCGTCGACTCTCAACCTATTTTCACATGCACAAACGGTTGCTTTTTGGGAACTTGAAACGGCCGACACATTGAAGAAAAAAAAACACATCAAAATTGTTGTTACGTTTACGTTTGCTAGGTGGCGCCTAATGGATCATTCATTATTTTCCACTCAAATTGAGAGTAGAGTTTCCAACGAAAAAAAAAGCAAGATTAACATAGTGGACTTGGGTTTTGAATTCTGCACAGTCGATTCAGACCTCTTTTTTGAGCACAGGCATTATTTTTCGACTGTAATATTCAAAGATCCAATGGAAGATATAATTATACGATTCGAAACTTCTTACAGTACTTGATCTTTACTGAGATGTAATCCTATTAGGTGTGAACCTTATTAGTGCCGCATTCCAACGTAAGTCTTTAGATTTTTATGAGTACCGCTTCGATAACCTCTCCACTTCTATTGAAATAGGGCATAGAAGAACTACGAATAAGTCATAAAAAGTGTTCAAGGATCTCAGGTATGAATAAACCAAAGGTTTCCTCGGCACAAAACGTGGTCCCTCATGGGAAAGTTGTCATGGAATGTTAAATAAGGCTTATAATTAAGGGTTATTCAAATGTTCGAGAAGCTGAAAGTTTCGAACTAGAAACTCAGAATAGTATCACAGAGACTCACCAGTGTATATTATCTCTGAATAAAGCAAATCCATTTGTAGAATTAAGAATATCATTTAATTGCGGAGCCCGGGGGTAGTGTCATGATCTGAAAATTGAACTGGAGACTAACTACGCGGTGTTTCATCGGTTGAGTCATAAATCAGTCCGATTGATGCAGTAATTGCTGAGAAAACTTTGCACGACTATGCAAGGCACCAACCTCGGCACCAACACTTTTCAAAAATCAGTGTGTCTCCATATACACCGTCTACCGATATGGCAGAACGTTTTTGATTAGGTGACTCGTCGTTCCTCTGAACGGAGCTGAAAAACAATGCAGACGTGCAATCAATTTGGTGAATTCGACAGTATAAATCATATCTAAGATTTCAAAATTTATAACAGGCGGTGTACAATCATTAATTTTTAAGTTTACCTTTACGCCCTGTTTTGATAAGCAAAAAGAATGGCAGCGGTGGGATTCGAACCCACGCCTCCGAAGAGACTGGTGCCTTAAACCAGCGCCTTAGACCGCTCGGCCACGCTACCGCGAAACCGAATATCGACTGGTCTAAGTTGAGCGAGCAAAGATTGTACGTAGTTTTAGTTAAAGTGAATGTGGAGTAAAAGCAGGGCACAGCACGAATTCAATTGCCTAAGTGCAAATAATTGCAGCTCTGAAACTCATAGGTGAGTAACCATCATATATATAATCTTTGAAGATCGTAGTGGAAGAAAAAGAGAGCAACCAAGCGGCACGTGGGTCGGGTGTTCAAATCCCCGGCAGTCCAACCGCAAAACGAAAATTAAAAAACAGCCAAGAGAGGTAAATTCTTCAGAAAAACTCACCCGAGAGGTATTGAGGAAAAAAGCTCGAGAAATCGACAAGCTGACAAGTATCCACTCGATTGAGCATTCAGTATCGCCTAAAATATTATTTATCGTGGAGTTAGGAGTCTTGTGATTTAGGATTGATGTTGATGACTCGAGCTCTCGATGCTAACTGAATGTAAGAGTTGATAATTCCTCTGTATCGAGTTCAGAGTTCTTTTGCAAAGTTCAGATGATTTTGTGGGGATAGGATGCTTTAGAAGGGATTGAATTTGTTATAATTCAATATTGTGATTGGTGGAAGGATTGTTAGTTAAACGTTAGTATTTAGTGATTGGATTGAATCAATAGGGGAGACTTTCTGGAAAAGTGATTGGAAGAAAACGATTTAGACCTTGGGAAAAAGATAAGGTTCTAATTGGAGGAATGGTCGAAGCCTAATGTTTATAAGGGGTTGATTTCGTTGACTTCGACCAGCGTCGCGGTATCCGTGAGAATCGTATTGACCATTGAGTTCGAATCAAAGCATGTCTTTGACTCGAGTTTATGAGGTGTTCATTGATTATTTAAAATAAGGGTCATTTATGTTAACTTGAAGAGTGTCGCTGAGATTTTCTGAGAAGGAATCGTGGGATTTTCAAGTAAATGTATATGAGGACCGTTTACAATTGGTCTCTTCGACATGAGTTGCCCATATTTGTTTATGCTATACACTAATATTAAAGAATATTGCGGAATACATAATATTACTTGGAATTTATATATTACGTTATATTGTTAATGTTAGTTAAAAATATTGGTTATCGACAAAAGATGATATTTAATGAATTTACCTACAGAGGGTGAATGGTTTGGGTGGTTGCAAGAATGGAAAATTTTATGGGGGCCTAGCGTGAAGGCTAGGACGTAACAAAACCTTTTTGCAAACAAAAAAGTCTACAGGGCCACGTATAGTTGCAATAGTTCTATATCATTTTTATCCCTCATTCTATAGCACGAACTATAGCAAAATTGAAGTTTTAGGACCTGAGCTCAACAAGAGGAGCGATTGGCTGAAACTCAAACCAATGGAATCTATCTTGTTTGAGATCATTTAAGGACTTCACTTATTCTTTTCAGTATCTAATGGACACGAAAAGACCGCGTATACTATAGATAATAATTAAGGAGATTGGAGTTCACTGGAGAAGGTCTTGTGACAAAAACCCTTAGAGAATAAGCTCATCGTATGTAAGTAGAGAAAAATCTCTCCCTTTTCTTCTCTGCATACGGTACCTGATTACATTCACCTTGAACGCTGATTTGTTCCGAATTGTGATTTAATATCTAAATAAACTATTCTGATAGTTTACTATTATTCTGATAGTGAAAGTCACTTCATGAAATAAATTTCTTTTCTCTGGCAATTGAAACAGTAATAGATCACTAATTCAGGATTTTCTAACGATTCGTTTGCCATGTCTGAAGATCAATTTTTGTTATGAAAATCGTATTTATACTTACCACGTCAAGAGCCGCCTTTAATGATTTATCCCAAGATCACTTGACGGTCGTTTAACAACCTGCAACCACAGTACAAGCTGTTGTAAACACGATGACTGAGTGGAACTATTTTTGCATGATTTCCTTGCGTACTTGCCTAAAATAACACGCAATTGTGACTTTTGCGAAATCCAACGATTTTCTCGAGACGCTCGATCGGTAAAGCTGGCAATGTGCGATTACGATCGGGAGCATATCATGTATTAAAAGTATCTTCGTGTAAGAATGTGGGTGAGAGAATGAGTAAGTGATCCATATATAGGAGCACGCCTACGCGTTAACCAACACGAACGAATTCTTGTCACGGATATATACGCAGCACAAGGCGCCAGAGCACACTTTTTGTGCTTGCGCTACACTCGTTCGATATCCCAGAGAACGTCTCTTATCTCCTTGACGGTTCAGCCGAAATTTGTGATTCAAGAAAAGAAAATTTATTTCATCAGCTAAAAATGCCCGGACGTCCGCTTTGGCAGGTAAGAAAATCATCATTATTATTATTATTATTATTATTGTTATAACCAATAACTCCTCCAATCCACGAAGCATCTTCATATTGATCATCGATTTCTTGAGAATCCATGACTCCTAAACCCTAGACATTAGTCAACCACCTGTTGTTGTTTTCGCACGTTCAGTCAGCTGGGTTTGACATCCCGATAAATAGTTGTGTCGCGTGCAAAACTTATTTTACACCGGTTCGCGAGCTTACGATACGCTCTTTCGTCTCGGCGCTATTCCACATCCTGCTCCTCATTCAATCTTCCCGAATGGATCAGCCTCGTTCGACTATATAGTTTCGCTTCGCATCGGTCATTTCGAAATACCGCAGAATACATGATAATTCTAATTTTTTTCGCTGATGGCCACGATTCCACTCGCGTTATCTTATTTGCCAGCACATTTATTGATCCTTGATGTTAAGGAGATGGGATCACGACTATACAATCAGTACCATGCTTAACCATGTTAAAAACATAGAAAGTTTCAAAAGAATGATAAAATTCAATAACATTTGGTAAATACATTCTTCAATAATATGTACGACGATACAATTTTTTTTTCAAATTTTTTTACCACACAACTTCTAGAGCAATAAAACACTAAAGTTTATGTGTGTAAGCATTAAGTTTACATATATACATGTATACATCTCGTGCATAAGAACTTGGATTAAATTCTCTATTATTCGATAACGATGAGGTCAAAAATTTCGAAAAATTTGTGTTTGTTAAATCAATGCCAAAAAATGTTGTAACGAAATTTAATAAAATCTCATTATTTCGATTTCGCGATCCAACCTCCATAACATTTTTAGAGTCACTTTCTACGAGTTCGCTAAAACTTACGAACAAATGGGAAAACAACACAATCATCGATTCGTACGAATCAACTCTGCCGAATATTTTTCGATACAGAGCTTCGAAAAATATAAGGTAAAAACTAATAACTACGGAATTAAGTTTCCAAAGATTAGAAATTCCAACACACAAAAAAAATGCTCTCATTTCGTGAAAAAATAGCCTGCGGCTTCAAAGTCTTGGAAGTCTCAGCACTATTTTTATCGCGAGCTGACTCACACTTTTCATCGTGTTGAGAGAGTTTTTTCACCATTTTTTTTGGTATAACCTCGGAACCTAATTGCGGAATGAGCTTTCCAGTCCGGCTCCAAGTTTTCGACGCAATATTGCTGCTCAAAGTCGTCCACAACTACGAAACATATTATTTTTTGTGTTGTTGCTGATATTTCTCCTCTTTCGTTTTTTCGTCGTTGACTCTACTTCTGGCTATCGATCGACCTGTCCATACAGCCACGTAAATTGCAAAGAGTAAACAAATAAACAAATTTGCTCGACAACGAATGGGATTCCCGCACAGACTTGAATTTACGTTCGAAAGAACAGAGCTTGCACGTTTTTTTACACTCGTCCTCGTTGTGTCATGCTTCTTGTTCGATTTTGCAAATGATATCCCCAGAGGATGATGGATTCAAGCATATTTTGAGAAACAACAATATCGTGACGAAATGAAGCCAACGGTGTTCTGTTCGTTATAAACGAGGAAGATATTCGCGCCCTTGTGATTTTATACATGAATGCGAAGCCATGACCCGGTCCAGCGTTTTCTCGGGCGTAAGGCGTCAGCGACTACGATCCAGGAATAACTTTCGTCGGCACTGAAACTCGTGCCAAGGAGAGCATAACATCAATTTAAATTTATCGTCAGTGGCTCGAAAGAACGTTATCACTAACATTTTCATCATTTCCATGCCTCCCAATGGAAAATGTAACGTTCCATTCCAAGGGAACATTCCAGGAAGTCCAATAAATTGCATTACAATTTTTTAACAATTTTGGTGCCGAAGAATCAACGCAAATTTATTACGACACGAACATACAGCATGTGTCAAATCTTTGAAAAAACAATCGGGTTTTGTTACTGTGATTTTTCAAAAGAAAATTTCGAATTACCGCCGCGGAATGTTTATTGAGAATTTGTTGAGAAGGTTTTCATCATTAACTCGAGAATCCAATAATGAATGTAGACAAGTATGTAGAATACGTGTCATCAATCCATAAAAGTGTAAAAATTCACATTAATTTTCGAAATTTTTTAAAAAATAACCAACTAAAATAGACCGGAGCCGAAAGGATTTCGAATGCACTCTCCAATGATTCATGAAAATGCTGAATGTATTTGAATAAATTCAAATGAATTTTGAAATAGGAATTACATCGTTTAGCCTCAAATCGCTTCATAGCGACTAAATACTCGAAACATCTAATGGAGTTCTCGAGATTCTTTCCATTTTCCAGAGAATGGAGCGTTTCATCTGGTTTCCTTTCAGGACAGATCCCAAAGAGCCGCTTCCTCTCTTGGTTCCTCATTTTCTGTCCGATGAGGCTTCAGTATCAAAAACTCGTAAAAATCGTAGTCCTTCGAGTTGCGTTTTTAATATGCTATGGAAATGCGCTGCTATCGAGTTCTATCGTGATTTTTAGAGACTGAGAAAGTCAATGAATGCCCAAAAATTTTCCAACTATCAAAACGGATCGAAATTATTCATGTGGTCTGAATATAATGAATTCTGTTACTCACCACCCAATTGGAATAACACTTCACAATATCGACACGAATGAAGAGGTTCGCATCGGAATGAATAGTCAAAATAATGAAATTAATGAAAGAGTTCTTAGTGACATAGAAAACAACAGTTTTTTTTTTATTTCTTGGGAAGGATACTCATAGTATGCTCCATGTGCAATTGTGGCAAAGCTTTGTGAAAATTTAACATTTATTTAAAAGATTAAAAGATGTTGGAAAAAATAAAATAAAAATCATAATAAATGTCTTGGCATGGAGCAGTGTCGGTGAGATTTTATTACGAAAATATTGGAAGTTGTGTTTGTAGGGAAAATGAAAGGGTTGTCGTTGTAATTGGGATCCTAATTAGAGTTGAATTTCCGAGAGAATGTGGATTTTCTTTGGGATATATGTACAGATATATAATATTTATATATATATATAATATACAAATGTTAATATGTGTTCACATGTGTCTGGTGTTTCCGAAACCACCGTGTCCCGATTGACTGGCCCCTTTATTGAAACCCATTTGCAAGTTGAGCTGACCCTCGCTGGCTCGGAGCTGATCTTCCGTGAAGGTTCTCTCGTTCTTTTCGGCCATTTTGGGTCCTAGAGTTGGTCCGTTGTACTCGGGATGCTTTTGGGTCTAGAAATATCAATAAAAAACAACAAATGACATTTTTTCTTCATCTTAATTATTATTTATTATATTTTATGTAATTCGGAATTCTAAAATATGTAAGAATCAAAATTTTTAACTTCCGAATGCCAATTTTTATTTTTTTCTTGCTTAATGATCATGACTAATTGCCAAAATGCTGGAAACTTGGACAGGAGCAAATAATCGCTCGCAAAACGCGACGAACTGCAGTAATCGAACGATTTAAAACGAACTTTAGGTAAACAGTTGAAAAATGAAAAAAAAAAATTGAGGACCTTTGAACGGAGATATAATTTTGTTAAATGCTGTTGCATAAATAACAGAAATACTTACGATCCTTCCAAGGGCGTAAAGGCAAAGGGTGACCTGAGGAATATTGCGCCTTTCGAAAAGATCAGCCGTTTGGAAAATTTCTTCCTGCGGTACCCCGTAGTTTTTGATAGCAGCTTGGAATCTGAAAATTCCCAGAAAGCTTATAAAACTTATGCTCAACTCCGAGGCAGTAGATTTTGAAGGATTTCGAATTGTACCTCTGAACATTTTCCATGAGCTGGAAGTTGGTACCCTTCGATTGAATTTTCTTGACCGAACCAGGCGCCAGTTTGTTTATTAGCTGGCAAAGGACTACACCGTCCTTCAGAATGTCCTCATAATTACCAGCCGGTAATTTCTCGCCGAGGACAGCTCCGATCCAGGCCAGAACTTCGGCTTCCTGTTCCTTATTGCGGGGCTGCAAAAAAAAGCAGAGAAAAAATCAATCAATGCTGTCAATTCCGAAGGATTCGCGATTTTCATAATAATCAGGATTTTTCATTCGTGTTTGGCATTCAAAGTTCCGATCGATCGTGGAATAACACACGGTCAAATTTTCGCAGACGCGTAGCCATTCCTTGCCCACGTGTTTTTGCTTGTTCGATAAAAAAAAAAAAAATGAATTTCTATTTTATCCTCTCGATACGTCGCTCGGAAATTTATCGTCGGCCTGTAGAGTTTTTAACAGCACTCGAACTGACCGTACGGAAATACAGTTCGAGCGTTTGAAAATAGAACTGGAGAACGAGGTTGAATTTGGATAGGAAAAAAAATAACGTGTCAAAAATAAATAATTGCTGTCAGATTTACAGGCTTTTATAAGCCAGCCCGTGCAGGTGCCAGTTATATATTTCAACTCGAACCGAAAGTCGTTTTTCCTTCAATAATACATCGACCAATCTGTATATCAACAAATGTGTGCGTTTGTGCGTGTTGCTGCCCCATTAAATTTGATAGCTTTCGGCATTGATCCATCGATTATTTTGGGCCACGAAGAATTTACTAGAAAATAAAAAAAAAAACGTGCCTGATTTTTTTCTGCAATTTTGAACAAACTTTGCATCGTCGTGTTAGGAAAAATCGATAGACGTGGTAAATCGATCCAATGGACAGCCATAACCCGATGCATATTCATAATGCATTTCAAAATCGATTTGAGAAACGATTTTTACCGGAAAATTAATCGCTCACGATTTATTACGACCTCGCGATGGGAAAACGTGCGAACGCTTCCTGCTCATGTTTACACCAACATCGACTATGACGTAAAAGTAAAATCTGGCACATTCTGCCCGACGATAAATAAGTATTTATAACACAATACGAATCTATACCAAGAGACTGACTCCACTCGAACTTTATACCCGCAAGCGATCTCTTCTTTCGAATCTTAATAAATTTCATCCCCAGGTCCGTTCATGCCGCGGTTTTTGTAAGAAAACACGATTTCTCATTGCGGAATATCGTTAATTTAAAAATTGTCATTAACCATTTTAATAACAAAGAGAGTCAAACATTTTTTGTTTCAACAAAATTTCAGTCGAATGACCGGAATTTTTGTCTCAATGAACAATTAACTCAGATTGTTGCTAATGCATAAATTTTATTTTCCCGCTCGTATTTCGTTGAGTCTAAAAATTCGGGTTTTGAGTCAGTTGGGATGATGTTCGAATTTTCGTTAAATTATTTTTCGTTGCAAGTAAAACGTTTAATTGTTTTCTACTTTTTACAAAACGGGGACTCCAAATTTTGATTTTTTTCATCACTCGAATGTTGATCGTTCGAAATGCGAATAACAATAATAATTATAGCAACGAATTTACTATAATTGGGCTCAGAGAAAATGATTATGATTAGTGGGTGAGATTTAAATTTTGTCAAACGAAACTGTGAAGCGAAAGTTGATAAATTAGTCGAGCGAATAACGATCCAGTACATTTAATTCGAGATTAATCGAATCCAGGTTACACCCATTGAGTTTCGGTTTCTTGGCTCTGTTGAGAAAATTTGTCAAAGCTCTAGCCCAATTAGACTCAGGGTCGGAAAGCGAGACACGAGTGACGATTTCGCGTGAGTGCAGTGTTAGTCTCTATGCATTCGATTATGTATGAATCGTGTATTTTACGAGCATGTATTTTACTCAAAGGCGATTGTGGTCGAGGTTGCTTTTGCGTTCCTTTAAAACTACAGAAGTGCAAAACGGTCTGCACGATTAGCAAACATAAGACTTGAATAGTTCTCCTTACCATCGTAGAATTTCATAAAAACATCGATTTTTTTTCAATTCCATTTAATTTTTATTATTTTGCAATTCATTTGAATTTGATTCATGAAATTATTAACAATTTTTTCATTCATTTCAATTCAATCGATTTAATTTTTTATAATTTTTTTATTCATTTCAATTTAATTGATTCAATTTTTTATAATTTTTCCATTCCTTTCCATTCGATTAATTTAATTAATTTTAATTAAATAATGATAATACATTTTTTTAGTTTTTCAATCGTTCGCAAATGCTGGAATCTGCAGGTGAACGATTTTACGTTTGTTTTACCACAGAGTTAACCAAGGGTCGATTTTCTCTCTTGTTTAGCGAAAAAATGTAATTATTTACGCGGCGATGGACCGCATAATTGACATTCATTGTTCACGAGATTCAATGGCAGGCTATACTATTTATTTTCTCGAAATATTGGTGACACACTATTTCGCGAAAAAAGCTTCGATCTTACTTGCGTAATGTGAGTCTCTCGTTGAGAGTTATAAATATACCGGATGTTAGAGAAGATGTGACGTGAGCTTTGCCGACGAGCGTTACATATCGACACACACACGCACACACGCGGAGATTGATGCACAGAATGTACGTAAAACATGTGTTATAAATCGAAGACGTGAATGTAGTAGATAAAAGGGTTCGAAACGATTTGCAGGTTGAGGAGACATTCGATCGATTCGAGAGAAAGTCATGCCTTGATTCATCCTTGTGAGATGATGTTTTCTGTACGAAAAAAAAACAGGCGGCTGTGCTTTGGGTCGGGAACGCTTAAGTGCTTTTGGATTTACGAGCTTTGGGCGGACAGGAAAGGGAGAGAAAAGGAAACAGAGTTACTTGCTTCAAAGGCGAGAGAAAATTGGTGCTAATTGTTGACTTCGAATGTATCCAAATTTAGATGCCCAGCGAAGTCTTAAAATGAGATTTTTAGGCTTTAGATGGTTCAGCGATGTAAAATATAAAAAACGAAGGAACGATCGAGTGTCGAGCGAAATTCAAAGTGCAAAGCGTTGGCATTGTGTACAGGGAAGCGTGGGAAAAAAATTGAGGACTCTGGAAAGGATTAACGTTTGAACGAAGCGTTAGTTAAGCTTCAAGCAGTCTTTACGGCAGCCGAAAAAAAAAGTACACTCTTCGTACTTGAATGGCAATAAAAAAACATACCGCCATTATTTCTCTGTTGTTTTATTTGTTTTCCGGTGAGTTCTCGGTCGAAATTACAGAGAAAATCTCTTGAAAAGTGTGTGTGCTTGTGTGTGTGTATTAATATGTGTGAAAAAATGACGTTTCGTGCTGTGAGACGTGAGTTGCACCGGCAGAGTAGAAACTAAGTTGAAAACTGAGCGTCCCGACGCTATATGCCGTTATCCCCTCCGCTCTTACATCCTACACGGATGTCTTTCGTGGCTCTGATCTACCTACAGAAGCGTTTTTGGCACTCGGCCCATTGGGTATTCCCACACCCCCGCAGCAACGAGAGATTCTCTCTCGAAGATCTCTGACACTCGCGGCTCGAAACTCCAACGACGACGCGATCGATTTACTATTTTTTTTTCTCCTTCCATTTTATTGCGCCAGAGCACAAAAAAAATACGATAATTCATGAAAAGATACAAACTTTTTTCGGCCCTGTGTATTTTGAGTTGCCTCGTAGGAAATTTAGATTTTCGACTCGAACTTTGTATACGAACGAACACTCTCTGTTGATTAATCGACGATTGAAATTTTGGCTGCTCCCAACTCAGTCGATTCAATGCATAGAGCTTAGAACATTTTGACAGTTTTACTATATGAGGTTAAAATTAAATGCAAAATCATAACTTATTATTCAATATTTTTTATGATTTTTTACACTCTGTTAACACACTGGGTCATTTTGACCCGACCATATTTTCGAGAAGGGCTCTGTATTTTTTTTTACCATAATTGACTGGTTTTTTTTTTAACAGAAATCCAATTTACTTCATCACTTTTTTAATTTTTTTGGATAATCTTGTAGGGAACTGTAAATTTTTTTTTTTTGAAAATATTATTTTTCTCGAGTACATCTTCGCTAATCGATCCGACGAACATGAAAGATTTGAAAAATTGTTATTTTTTTTCAGTAAAATACTCACTTTCGTAAAAAACCAAATTGTCAATCATTTTTTTGAACAAATAAATTTTATATTTTATAAATGTTTATTGTCCACGAGTTTCCGGGAATGTTTATACTCGGCGCCTCTTTTTTTTCATTGAAAAATGACCAAAGCAATGCTGACAGGAGGATTACTACGTTATGGGTCATACAGACCCAACGGTCAATGCCGCTATGAAATTTTAATGTTTCCATGAAGAGGTTCATCCATTATCCAGGCCAGCCTCCATTCGTTCATTTTTTGAATGCCCCAGAAGACGAGAGGGGCAGTGGAGGGAAATTGTTAATAAGGGGTCCATATAAATAATTGTCTGTCATAATGAAATAGAATAATTTGACGCAGGATTTTGTAGAATAATGTTTTTTTTTCAAACGAAGTCACAGCCAAGCTTGTTGTCGATGTTTTTTTTTTTTTTTTTTTAACCTCTAACGAGTCGAGAAAGGAAATACGAGAAGTGAGGGAAAAGGAAACCCTCATCGTGTTTGCATCAAAAATACATTAATGACCAACATATTTATGTTGGAAATTTTAATTTAAATCTCTTCACTGACGTTCAGCTGCTCGTTATTTTTAATCTCAGAGGGGCTGTGAAAGAAAGATGAAAAACTTGTCCCCAACGATAAAGGTCAATAACCGAGCGCAGAATTGACAAAGTAAAGAAAAAGTGACGATTATTTTTCGAATAAAAAAATGGCTGGAGATCGAGTGTCAAACGAGCTGTTGTTCGCTGCGTCGTTGAGAAACGTCGTGTAAGTTAAAATCTCGTAATTTTCTGGAAGCTGGCCACGTTGACGTTGCTCTGAGGCCATCGCCGCGTTTAGATCTCATCAATCGACAGACTCAGAGCTTCGTCGGGGTAAACTGATTTTATCGTGCACTTTGAAATACACAAAAACGCCTCAGAGTCGCCAAAATTCATCTTGTAAATCTAGAACGTACGAATTATCAACGTCACTTTTACTACAACGTTATATCTAAATGTTTCTCTCGATTCCTTCGCGATTGAAACACGAAGGCAAACAGAAGAATGAGTCGACTCGAGGAATATTTCTCACACTGTTCCATTTGTTAACAATTTTTGTTTTCCACGTCTTGTTTATTCATCTCGACTCTGCTGAGCATTATTCCAACATTTTCTTTCTCCCGAACGATTCCATTCATTTTTATACGTTTGTGAACAAACGTATGAATAACCGTGCCGAATGATTCACTTAAACACTGCGATTCGTACATGTCACGATAAAAATTCACGTACGTATGTTATTGGCCTCCAATCACATTCTTTCAAAACATTATGCTACTAATTTGTAGAAGTACAACATCGATTCGTAGGGGCAAGGTGGGGGCACGATGTGAAGCTTTACAGTCCACAACAGTTCGCTCAGTCGCCGCGCGGTAGCGTTTTGTCGCGCTGTTTCTCGCTCACGCAGTACAACCCAAACGTCCATATATTCTTGGCCTGCAACAACTCTCGTTAGCTTTGCGCAGTGGCGATATCGTAACCAATGAGGTTCTACCGAGGTGCGATTATTGCTAGTTGAAAACTTTTACCAATACCCCGCCAAGACGATGTGAAATACCATCGGCTACGGCAATTTTTGAAAGTTTCTGCGGAAACTGATAATTGATCTTAAAAATAAACTAACCCTTACCCATCAAGAAAAACATGAAAACTGGCTTGATGGGAGTTAATCTTTTCCCACATAAAATAGTTATACGATGATAAACTAAATCGTACCGTTAATTAACCTAATTTCAATGATTGGAACACATCAATGATTTTTCTTAAAACTTTCAGGGGGAAAATATTATTTCGTGGTTTTTAATAATCAGCTAATTATATTGATTTAAAAAAAAAACATTTTTCTCTTTATGGGACGATGCATGTCCACAACTCAGTGTTTTTATTCACTAATTAATTATTTCATCATAGCTCAATGTCCTTGTGCTCAAGATTAATATATTTATAATAATTAGGATAAATTGAGGGTCTTTGTTGAATAATCGTGACGATGTTTTTGACACGTTCATTATTTTTCAAATACAATTATGCAATTCTCTATGGAAAGTTTGGAATGACTCGAGTTTTTTTCAGGTTGCTGGAAAACGCGAGGCTGACCAGGAGGCCGCGGCTCAAGCATGGATTGAGACCGTTGTGGGTGAAAGATTTCCACCCGGTAAGTTAAAAATCATATTGTAACAAGGATGCATGCTTTTTGCAATAAACACGTACGTAGCTCGTGGAAAATCGCAAAGTGTCGACACTGCCGACCGGATCGGAATCAGGAGACTATGACTTACGGAATGTTATCTCAGCGGAGTAGAGTCTCCATAGAGGAATCAGCGAGTCTCTGCGTTAGAGCATTAATGAATAACGCTTTGAGTCCGCACCCCCTATACGTACATATTGGGTCCATGAGACCCGCGGCGTTTTTTGAACCATTGTATTCCGGTAAATGGGGACTTTTAGTAAATTTTCCATTTCTCATGGCCATAAATTTATATTTTAGCAAAAACGAAAAATAAAATGCCATTCGCTGCCATCAAATTCCAAAGACCCGGTTACCCGAAATTGTTGGGGTCAAAACGACCCAGTATGCCCCCGAAGAATTGATATTTACTTTTTCTCTAAAACGACGTTTTTCTTGACAATTTTACAGAGTCAATTGAGCTTGAAACTGCATAAATGAAAAAAGTGAAATTTCTTCGGAATTCTTCATTAACGAATTGTTCGTTTTAATACCGAAAAATGAAGGTACATAGGTTTAATTTTTCTGCATAGAAAAATTTCGGTTTCAATGGCAAGCAGCACGTTCGTTCGAGACAAAGAGAAAGCAAGTGTGTGCGCGACGTTGATTGGCTCGCTCCTCTACGCAGAGGGTGACCACACACCCTAGAATTTCCCCGTCCGCATCGACGACATAAAAATCAATATCAATAGACATGGTAACATGTGTGGGAGTGTTATATTTCTGTGCGGCCAACAAATCGGTTATGTGTCCCTGTTATTCGGAGGCGGTACGAGACTGAAAGCCGTGCTTGCTTATGATAACGTCAACGAGAAGAAAAGGCGACCTCGTGAACTTTGTCGACGAAAGAATAAGACGTACGTATTTATTTCATCGCGTTCCTGAGGAAATTTTTGAAAATTTATGCTTTATTTTAGTTTCGAGCTTTTTCTTTGCCTTTTTGTGGAAATGTTTACAAACATTTCGATTCATTCTCTACCGAGGATTGCTGACTCGACTTACGTGCCCAACCGTTTTTTCCCCGATCCGATTAAACGAAAAGAAAATGTTTGTACGTCCTTGATGATCGACGCCGTTTCTATGGATTCCTGTTAATCGAAGGTGGCAAAAGTCTCGAAGCTTTTTTAAATCGCCGCCCCCAGATTCGTATTTATTTTTCCGAGGGTGACGAATCAATCGGCCACGAAGACCTCCTGGGTCACACCCCCTCGACTCGCTTCGCGTAACTCTCTCTCTCCGTATTATCCCCTGGTAGGAATTTCAGGACGCGTGACGTCGCTAAGGTTAAGTTCGTGCGGTAGGTTAGTATTTGCACAAATCGATATCATGGCTTTTTCGTATCTAATCGTCTACGAAAATGTCGCGGCAATTTTTATCAACTAGCAACGAAATCACGACCTACGAATTAACTCGTCACTCATTAGGGGGATCCACAACGTTAAGGCTGTGCTATTAATCAATTATTTTATCGTTATCATTGGATTCATTGTCTGAGGAAACTTAATAATGAGACTCCGACTCAAAAAGACTTCGCATTAATTTCAAGGTCAACTAATACGTCGATATAGTTTCAATTATTATTTATAATTGATTACATGAAAATTATATACAAGTAATGACAAAAACGTACAAGAGCGGGACTTACGCCCTTTCGACTCCAAGAAATTGCGAAATCAGAAAAGTGTCCGTAATCTCGCGATCAAAATCTTCAATGCTAGATTTCTCCAGATTGGTTGGACGGATTCTGTTTTGCCTAGGCTCATTCGAAAGATAAAAAATCATATAAAATTCAAATCTAATATAAAAAATTTCTGTCGCCCCGTTTTCCCGTAGAAACGATTTAAAGTTTCTGTGACGTCATAAAACGCCTATTTTACTGTATATAAGAGTTCGGCCGGCTAGCGCTTCGCTTTTTTTTAAATACTTGGCGTCGAGCCGCTGCCGCGTCTCTTGATGATAATAATAATACATCATACAAATAAGCAATATTAAATACACAAGTATAATAAATAAGACAAATAATAATAATAATAATAATAATATACAAATTACGACTAATTATACACAAATTAATTGACAACTGATGGTTTTTTTTTTCATTCAAATTCGCTAAAAATTCCTCGATCCTGAACGTCGTCGATGCAAAAAAATTACAATGTTTTTTTTTTCTTCAAGTTCGAAGCTCGGATTTTTCTTTCTCGTACAAAATAATAATCCGTTCCTTTGGGAATGTGTTGGGGCGAGTTGAATGAAAAGGCGAAAAATAAGTACCCTCGATCGTTAGGGTAGTTTCGGTGTTCTTGTTCGTCCTGCTCCCCTGACAAAGCGCGCGCTTCGTTACGTCATAGCAACCCACCGTTCGGACACGAAAACGACGGCAACAGCTGCGCGAGGGGTTGCTCTTCGG
The DNA here is from genome assembly GCA_030522525.1 of Campopleginae sp. 14b. Lineage (NCBI taxonomy): Eukaryota > Metazoa > Arthropoda > Insecta > Hymenoptera > Ichneumonidae > Campopleginae sp. 14b. The sequence goes on from JAPYYS010000001.1 coordinate 580,025, forward strand.
ATCTTTAGCTACCCCGAAGTCTCGCATGTTTTCCTGATCGGTCAAACACGCCAGGCGTCGACGCAATTCACAATTCAAACACACTCGACGTTATTCCAACGCACACGAGCTCTGCAGGAATTGAAGAAACTTGGGGAAATATATAAAACATTTTTTTATCATAAAATAAAAATCTTGACATGATTTTTACTCGCAGCACAAAAATTTAAACGAAAAATCGAATTAACATTTTCATTTTTTTCATTCAGCTCCGATCATTTTTATCCAAATTTTGTTCATGTTTGCGGTGCGCGAGAATGATATTTTTGAATTTTCATTTGCAATGACTTCAGAGTTGTTTTAAAAATTTTGAGCGACTGGGATTTTCATAAATATCACTTGATTCGGCGGCAATCCGATTAGGAACTCGATTCACCATGCGCTACTGTCCAAGGTCAGCTTTTCGATTCCCATTTACAAATTGAAAAACTAGGGAAAATCAAAAAGAATTTTACTTCGTTAATGAATTTGAATTTTTTATGCAAACAAATTGATGAGCTGTTGAGTTGAAATGAAAATTTGAAAACAACGAGCTTCAGCAAGGAATTCCGATTTCATGGCAGCGTGAAAAGTTTCTGCAGAGAAAAGGAAATATCCGAGAGTTGGAGTCAAATTCGTCGAGTGCAGGGCTCAGGTTCGTTGGCACACGAATGCGTATCAGTTTCAAGAATCTATCAAGCCTCCAGCTTCGACTGGCATCCTGGTTGTCGGGAGAACTCGATGGAGGTGGCCGAATGACGAAACCATCCCCACTTGCATTCCTCCACGTGTCATTGTCGTCTGCACCATTTTCTCGCTATCGATGTCCATAGGAACTCCCTCTCCTTCTTCTCGTAGGTCGCCCGACTGTCGGTTAGGCATGAAATGACGAAAAAGCTTTAGTCAACGAGTATGCATACACCGAAGCCCCAGCTACACGCCATATTAACGTCATTATCATAACCCTCTCGGTTGTTTCGACATTCCATTAAAAAAAAAAAAAAAAAAATGCAAGGCGAATCGGGGAAAAATTTTAAAAAAGAAAATTTTCATTCGATCTCATATTTTCGGACTCGAGCAAAGAAATTTACGTTTCATTATCCCCTCAATGTCCACGTTTCGATGCCTATCTTTTTTTTTTGTTACTTTTAAAAGATGTTCGGGTCAAAAGGACCCAGTGTGTACTCGAAGCGTAAATTTCGTAACATTTGACATTTCTTAAATAAAAAGGTGATGTAGATGATTGTGGGCCCCATGAATACCGGACCAGAGGTCACCATTCACCTTCAGGCTCTCTACGAGTGCTCGTCAGGATAATTCACGAAGGAAAATATCACGATCCGTAGCTATTTTCTTAAAGAGATTAATTTCGGGATCAGAGCTGTTTTTTCACGTCTCAAGGTCATTCGACTGACGAGTTTCGTTCCAGATTTCGTAAGATCCCGGTCGGAGTGTTATCAGGAGAGAAGTGGTCGCGGTGAGGGTAGGATGCAATGGCGACCTTGAGGCTATTGGGAGTTGGAGCGGGGAAATGGCGACAACACATAGACCGCATTCCATTCTGATGGCCTGATCGCTTTGCTAGGATTTATCTTGGCGACTGGTCTAGTAATTGTCTAGAGCTCAATGGCTGAGAAGACATAGATTTCCGGAAAGATGCGACAACGAAAAACAGCGCGGCGTGTCATTTAATCATTTATAGCCAGTTGGTGAGATTCGGTCGTGTGAGCGAAACGCGCAACGTACATGTCGAGAACTTCGTGCTTATCGATGTGCCGCGTTTTGCCTCTGTTTCCGGATGTGAGCCGGATATCAGAGCCTTTTGATGTTACTGGTTCATCGAAAATGAAACGTTTGACCGCATCGAAGTGCGAACAGATTTAATTAACTGCTTTACGAGTCGCTGGGTCAAACGTTGCACGTTTACCGCAGCCAGTGGAGCTCCAACGGAGGTTAACGAAGAAAAAGGCAACGTGACTTGTGTCCCCTCGATGCGACCCTGGTGAACGATCGATCGACATTTTCAGACTGATTTAATTATTTCCGTCCAGGATTGCGTCTCGTCAACCAACCGGCAGGATGGGCGCCTGATCCTAGAAGCTCGCGAAGCATGCCGGGCACGATTCTTGCTCGACGAATCGCTCATTGCAAATAAACTTTTCGCCCACTCCGTGGAATGCCTGTTGAATATTCTGTCTGCACACGTTTAAAATTCGTTTCTCGATATTCTCTCCGGGAAATAAACCGCCAATTCGCAAAAACAATAACGGTACCAAGGGGATGATGCTAAGGGGATGAAATCAACAATTCCTCTCACTTCCCTCGTTCCTCCGTTCGGTTCATAGCGGATAATCAAGTTTCTTTGGAGTTGGTCGACGTAGAGGCTAGACGGCGTGCAGACGATATCGATTTGCCGTCAACCGTACATCATGTTACGTCGTAGAGACGCTAGTGTATCAGGGCGACATACAGAAGCGTTTGGCGTCTAGTCCATTTTAGCTCGTGTGATATATGTAGAGAGTCTGAGTGTCGGAGTTTCGGTGGACGTTTCTCATCGCGAATGTTTGCGGCGCACGCAACACTTGATCGTGATGTTTTTGGTGAACTGCGAGGGTTATCGATGACCGTAGATTCTCGTCGAACGGAACAAACGAAAAGTTGTTTCTGTTTTTGAGATTGCGTTCGGATGTCTGAGGTTCCGAGTGACCGAAGACCGCGTCGACATGTCAGTCATCCGTCCGTCACGACGGCGCAAGGCGTCCTATGGCACCAGGGGACCATCAGACGTTTGAGGGATTTATAGGGTTTGCCCGCGGACGTTGACGCGCGGCGAGGATCGATTGGGGTTGCCGACCACCCTCCTGGTCTCTTCACCTCCTTCAAGACGGGTAATCGCGCCTTGCTATTCGCCAGAGATTCGCTTCGTCGGTCCGATATGGACTCTCGAGGGTTGTCTGACCTCACGAACGACCTTGGCTAACCTCTAACATCCTTGAGACGCGTCCAAGGCGAATGAACCAATGGAAGTCGCATCAGTGCGGAAATGATTCGCTTGCAAGGACCGCAAAGCTCCTGGCACGATCGCCCTCTCGACCAAGCGTTTCCTTCACACTGACAGTCGTTCGTCAAGTGACGTCACCAACGCTCCGATATACTAGGGGAGTAACACCACGAAGCAGATAAATTTACGAGCCACCGAGCGCCAAAACGCCCTGCGGTCTTGCAAGCTTCTCCCGCGCATTTGCCTCCGCTGCATGCTCATTGGCTCGACCTACCGAGCCTGGTTATTGGTCATTGGCATCCCTGCATCCTTCTTCTCCTCCAATATATCTTTCATCTCATGGCCAATCACACCGGCATGGCCAATACTTCGGCGCAATTGTTCATCGCGCAATATCCAACCGGGAATATACCAGCATCCAGTTCTGCTATTCTCTTCGCGAGGTCTTCAATCCCAACTACCATTCTCTCGGTCTCATCGTATCACTACCCGAACCCTGTGATTGTGAGACACGAATAAGAGCCTCGAGCTTTCCTCGTCGTCTCTCCGCGACCCACGCGTCCAAATCTCTCTCTCTCTCTCTCTTCTCCCCCCCCCCCCTCTCGCTCTCTCATTCTCCATCAACTTGACATCGAGAATTCCGTCCGATGACTGACGTCCATGGCAAAAGGTTACTTGCTGCCCCCAAGACGCCAGATGTCCGTCAAACCTTCGTCAATGACGTCATTTTGAGACGAGCCTACCAGGGTTACAGCCTCGGCATAGATTTACGAGCTTGAGCAACAGGTCGCCTGCCCGCACTTTTCACGCGCATGCCCTTAACCCACGTGCTATGAATATCAACTCCTCTTACAAACCCGGACACTCCCGCACGCCTTTTATCAACTCTATAGAAAACTTTAACTTTTATCTCCATCACTGGCTCCTCCCAGAGGAGGGAGCAATTCCCATTTCCTCCAATTACTCGCTCGCCTCAAATCTTCTATATTTTCGGCTCCACTAATGCCTTCACCATTATGGTAATCTATACAAATTTTTATTCCTCCCAACGTTTCAATGTCTCGAGAAAGTTTCACCTCAAAACGTAGCCTCGCGGGCTTACTCCATGACATCGAGAGTACAGATGACCGTGTAAAACTGTGAAAAGTATACAAAACGAAAAATCAGTCCAATGCGACGATAAAATTCTTTTCACGTCAACGAGAAATTCAACGATTTGCATTTCCGGCCACAAACTAATCTAAAAACTAACAAACTGAACTAAACTAAAATTTTAATTAGAACTAATGGAGATCGTTCATCCAGAACTTTACGGGAAAAATATTCTCTTCGCGACTAAAAAATCATCCCCCATAAAAATTGAAAAACGACCGAAAATACATTTTCTACGATTCTTCCAATTTTCACAGTTTACATTTTGCAATTTATTCAGAAACGTAAACCAGAACTTCGGAGTGTTTGGCGATATGCGAAATTCCAGCCCTGTGAAGCCAACAAAATGTGGCGTTCGGAATCGAAAATTTGTTTATTCATCATTAATAATCCTTGGAGTGTGTAGCTCCTATGAGTGCAAATTGGGTCAATCTCACCCAAGGCGTTTTTTTCTGCCTTTTATACTCTAAATTGATTCTGCGAGGAAACCGCGGGAAATCAAATGTCAGAACGTTCGTTGCCATTAAATACGAAACAGTCGATGACAAAAAATCGTTGGGCTCAAAACGACCCAGTATGTACTCGAAGCCATAATATTGTTCGAGTGAGCGGTATTGTTTGCGAATTAAATACCAGAAAGGAATGTCGGTTGAATCGAATGCAACAATTTAGTGGGATTTTGTTGGTCCGACCAAAATTTCGTCAGTGAGACGTAAATTAAGTTAATCCATAAAATGGCGCTGTTTCCGTGCACTAAATGAATTTAAGGAGAGCTTGCTTCGGCCCAATCGCGGCACCTGAACTGCCAGGAGTATCTCCTGGTCCACTTGAACCTGTTGCTGCGTGCAGAGTCGTAGATTCGTCCAGAGGATGGTGTCCTGATGGGAACCGTGTCTTTGACGTCTTTATGACGTGGCTCTGACATATAATCGATAAGGGAGTTTGCGCAGGCGTGTTTTTCGTTTTCCTGGGAGCCGGTGAGTCGCCGGAGATTCTGATGTCAGACCGGAAGTCCATAGAATTTATAAGTAACGCGTTATATCATCCGGTTCGTAACGAAAGCTGAATCGACGTTTACTACGTCGTTTTCACCATCAAATTGTTGTTATTGTTGTTGTTGTTAACGAGGTAAAGCGAATGAAGCAAATTCTCGAGGATTTGACAGGGATAAAATAATTTAGAATTTATTATACAATGAATCATCGGGATCCATAACGGCAGGAGCATATTATCGTGTCAACAGTCTGGCCCAAGCCCATCGGTGCTGCAAGCATGCGAGGAATGTTTTAAAGCGGAATTCAAGTTGCGCAGTATCTGAAAATGATCAGGGAATCATCAGCCGATTGTGTATGTATGTGGAGGATCGAACCTCACCAAGGTCAACATCGCAGAATCCTGTTTTTACCGAGTCTCATGGGTTGGTCGAATTTCATTGAGCTCCAAAGTCCGCAGTTAGTATTATAGTGATCGTCCGTCACCTCCTCTCGATTAGATGATCTCAACGGGTTGCGCGATTATCAGGATCGTATGTCATGGTCGTGTCTATTCTCTTTGAGTTGCGAGAGCTTCGGTTCACCGATTGATTCGCGATAGAATGAGCAACACGAAAAAAAAAACAAAAAGGGAAAAAAACAAGCACTGCGTCTCGAATTTGCCACAGAAAAACGCCGAGTTGCTTGGAGCAAAACGCAAAAAATCATAGAGCAATCAGATTTCGCAATGAGACAAACATTCGGGAGCAAAAAAAGTGTAGCAGGAAAGTTTCTCGGACTATATATTCGCCTGATACTGTGACCAAACGCTGTCCCAGATTCCCAGCAGTTCGCGAGCTTCTTTGAACAACATCTCGTGTCCCCCGATTGATTCGCTCCATTGCTTCATGCCGTCCTGTTATTTGGGGCGAATGGGGGAGTCCCCAGGGATCCAAATGTACGTTCCTTTGACAATGAAATCTCTTTATTCATGAAAGCATCCACTTACGCTCCCTGCATTTCTGAATGAATGCGTCGATCATCGAAGACAGCGATCTCGTCGGCTGAGAATATGTTCCTGGTAGCAGGTCGTTATAGAACCGGAAATCGACGTTCTAGACGATAATGCAATCCTGATATCGACCAGCGCCGATTGGCCTTAGAGTCTGTTCAACTTTTTCTAACTTTATCGAATAACACGCCCCTCCCCTCTCCTCCAGCTGCTCCAACGCTCTTTTTCTCTTGCCCTCGCGATCGCAAGATTAAGTTTTAATCTCAAGCCGACCAATACGATCGGAGAAAAAAAATGGTGGAGAGAATTTTCATTCAAACATATCGAAGAAAAAGAGAATGGAGATAAATGAAGAGAATATCTTCGAGCTATTGGGTGCATGTGATCGGCTGTCGATGTCTCGTCAATCGAGAACGCCGAAGGTCGACCAGTTTTGTATTAGGCAAACAGATTCGGGGGTAGGTTTGCCGGTGTTGCGTAGTAGGCGAGAGCGCCAAAGAAGCGCCAACTGCTCTCGCGTGGGCCAACAAAGTAAACACGCGATTCTGTGTCGAAGCCACCAGCAGGGAAAGACCCGGTTGAGTGCGCACGCGCACTCTATCACGTACTGCCGAACCACGTGATCCGACGTCCTTGCAGGATCAGGCAAGTAGTGCTGCGTAAAGCTGGAAATCGTTTTCATTGCCAAAATCATACGTTGCCCTCGGTCACGTCGTTCCAGAAATCATTCTCTCCTTCGTTCTCGTCGCCGTTCTTTCGTGTTTCACTGCGAAAAACCTCCGGATTTTTTACTGCTTCGTCAATCCCAGCAGCGCCTGCCGGAGACGATTCAGAATTTAAAAAATCCCTCGAATGCACACGTCCTATAAATGCCCATTGGGTCAACCAGACCCAGGGCGTTTTTCCAATCGTTACATCTCCGTAAATACGCATTTTTTGTTTTTTTTTTCATATGTTATGGCTCGCTCTTGCGTTTTTTGATAAAAACGCAAATTACATGGCAAAATATTAATTGTCATTAAATGCTAAACAATCGGTGAGACGAAATTTTTGGGGTCAGAACGACCCAGTATGTATTCGAAGGGTTTAGGGTTTATTTGTCTCGGTATACTTGCGGTTTACGAGAAGCAATTCACTCACGAGGGAAGATAACGCGACACAGCCACGCGAGTGAGTCGCCGACCGGGACAACTCTACTTTGAATCTATGCTCCTGTTAACAATCAACGAAACATTGGCTACAAACGAAAAGTCTACGCAGCACTTGCGTCGTTTCGACGGACTCGTCGGTGAACGAAGTCTCAACACTTTTTTTTCTAAAACAATTTCGTCAATTTCGTTGGTGGAAAATATTTGTACCGTGAATTAAAAGCTCGGCAATCTCTTCACTGATTTAGCTGCTGAATTCTCATTTGATTTCTTTCCATAATTTTTTATCACTATATATTGACGGACTTATTTATCTGTCAACAAAAATATCATTGCAAGCAGTCCAAAGCAAATTTTAAAAAATTTCAAACCAAAAACAAAACTTCGTAGCGAAAGAAAATCCTACACTCAAAGAAATAGCATTTGTTCACTCCTCGCAAAAGGTTATTGTTGTACCAACTTCGTTTTTCGTCAATTTTGCCGTCATTAAACAACGAAAGAATTAAAACGTTGAATCCGGCATTTACTTTAATCTCTATAGGATTTTATTCACGTGACCGATTTTTTTTTTCATTTTGTAATTTTTATTAATCATTGATCCGCAACGATCATTTTTATCGTCCGAGTTTATTCGCCCTATTGGAAGTCGACAAAAAGAATTAGCACATACGAAAAGTGGTTCGGAAAAAAACTATAGAAATTGTACAGTAAGTATTTTTTCGTCAAATTTATTCATCTTCGCTTCGCCGATGAGTAATTTTTCATTTTTTATCAATGTTCCGCGATGCGGTGACAGTCTGCCGAAAATGTCCGTTTGATTGCGAGCTCAGACGTGAATGAACTGAATCGCTTGGATTTACTGGTTGCAAACATGCTCCCTTAATAGCTGCGCAACTTTCATATTCATAGATGCTGCATATATTTCCATTCCCATTATTATAATATACAGCGGCGTGCTCGAATGATCACGTGGCTCTTGACTTTCTGCTCTACTGCCCAAAATACATTCTCTATCTCGATTCAGCATCTCTAGCCTGGAAATATACTGCGAGCCTGTTACTTTCGAGTCTAAAACTTGTCGTGTTTACAAATGACACGATTGTGAACCGGGAACGCGACATGACCGCCTGGTTATACAGAATCATGTATCCATCGGCCATCGCGCATCGGAACGCTCTAATGTGCGGTTATACATTGACATTGTCGCCTGCTAAACAGGCTCGAGCGGTTCTCGTTCTCGGAAAAATTCCAAGACCTTGAACGAGCCCCGAGCTTTTGCCTTTTTTTACGAATTCCCACTATTTTCACTGTCATCGCTCCTTATGTACCACAAACGCACTAAATACTTCACTTAGAACATGAAAAACGAAGAATAAGAGTCTCCAAAGCTCAAAGATCACCGAAAAGTGAGGTTAGGTTCGCTCGAAGCATCAGCTGTCACGCACCACTAGGCCAGTGCTATTTTCGTTCTTTACCGGAAATTGTATTTCTCTCCACGTATGAAAAAGTGAAATTCAAAAAATTACCGCACTACGGAATAAAATCAGCAAAGCGTATGATTTTTGTCTGTGAACGCGGAGTCCGGGAAATCGAACGGTCGATTCTTCGCGACCGACAATTGCTCGAAATACGAATTTTTCTTCGAGATATTTCAAAATTGTGAATTTTTTCATGTATTCGTTGTTGGCTCCACGAATAAATTGTTCGGAATGTTTTTATCGCCTCTGCATTGAGGAAAAAGAGAAAAAAAATGTATCAAGACGCCCCTGATTTTTGGATCGTAATATCTGATTGACTTTTCGAGGTTTGTGAATCTCGTCGTCAATATTGATATCGACAGTTCGTTTACGTTGTTATCGATCAGCGTACATGTATACGATTCCTGCAATAAGAAAAGAATGCGAGCAAGCATGCTAGCATCAGGACCGCATAAAAATCGTCACTATAAGGAAAGAATTTTAAATGTTTATGCGCCGGAATCGGAAGGTCGCGAGTTGTTGGGGTTTTTCTGAGGCAAATGGAGCGCACTGGATGACCGTACGAGGATGGAAAGATTTTTCACGAAGTCATGCGACGAAATAGGCAGGAACGTATGACCTTCAACTGTAAACCTCACGATTCGAGATAATACTTGACATGTGGTTTGAGTCGTGTTTACCAGCAGTAAAAACATAGAGTCCCGAGCTAGAAACGTGTACGAATGGACGCCATGTTTGGCGTGGACGTCTGGCACTGCCCTCTGGCATTGATGATCGAACTCACTGGCGATTGGTTGCCGCCCATTCGCGTTACGTTTCAACCTCTGCAACGTTACGCGCCCCTGACACGAGGTGTCTTTTGTTTTCTCTCGGGTGTGTCGTCATATGTTTATTTTCTCGTTACTCCGCGCAATCGAAATGCAACGTGAATGTGAACGGGACGCGCACACGAGTATATGAAGTATATATAAAAGTTCGGGAGACTGAGAGCGGGAAAATAAAAAGGGAACAATAACACGGCGCTGAACATGGTGGTCACGAAACGGTGGGAAGGCGCATCCGCGACCAACGTTCCTTCATGGTGTCCCATTAAACCAAGAGGCTAGCCAAGGGGGCATGCCATTTTTTTCCTCCGAGCTCTCCTGAAGGACTTCAACCGCGTTTCCAGGCATTCTCGTCTTCTCTACCCTTCGACATTGTTATTGTCGTTATATTTTTTCTCCTCCGTTCGTGGTGTTCGCAACGTTCTCCTGCGGAATTCTCAATACGAAACGAACGTCAGCCACGAGTGGCGAAGCATCTTGAACCTGGAATGCTAAGGTTCTTTGTCTTCGCGACCGCCATTCGAAAGACGAGACGTATCTCGAATAGCCAGGAGTGCAGTTGACCGGTGGAGCTCAGTGATCGAATTCAACTCGCGCCATACAACACATACCTCCGCGATACACACACGCGTTCGCTCGTGTGAGTCTTTCCTTTTTTCCTTTTTTTTCGTGTGTCAGTGACGCGTATATCGTGCCAATGTGTATCGAACGTATATCGACGAGCGTCGTTGCTCCTGATGCCAACTCTATACCATCCGCGAAACGTGCCGAACCCGCGAGCATGCGCGTTCCTCCAACTTTTTTTCACTCGGGCAATGCGGGTCACTTTTTATCGAAACAGATCTCGTTCGTGCGCGAAAAGGATCGTTTTTTAATGCTTTTTCTAGAGTATGTTCGTCAACACCTCATCGACGTTACTAACCTCCAAAAATGTATTACACATCGTCATTCACGGACGTGCGACGATTCTTCATGAACCATCACTCGGATTTTTCTTCACTTTTTCACAAAATTCCAACTAGAATGAAGGTCATGAATTTCTTTCCCTTGAAAACCCTTCAAAGCACTGAAGTATCATTCCGATCGGCTAATAGCGCATTTTGTTAAGCTTCTCTCTGGTAATGGAAACATTTATGCGCGAAAAGTCGAGACAGAATGAAATCAGAAAATGAAAAAAAAAATTCTCGTTAAACATTGCAAATTGTATGAGAAGGTTTACGTATAATTCAAGGTCATCAACCGAAAGAATATTCTCGAAGTATCGATAATAATTGTAACGATTCGCCGAAAATTTGTCAATTATTTTCTTCAAAAGTTGCATGATCTGTACCAGAAACATTGACATCGAATGAATTAATCAAAAAATTGTTTCATGCTCGTGTTCACAGGCATGGCCTACGAGGACGCCTTGAGGGACGGTGTTATATTTTGTAAATTGATGAACAAACTAAAACCTGGTGTGATTCAGAAAATCAACATTTCCGGTGGCGACTACAAAATGATGGACAATCTTAATCAGTGAGTTTTAGTATTTTGTCACTCAACAGCAATCAACTAATTTCATTTTACTTTTTCGCGGAGCTTTACAAAGAAAGTACGGACGATCGGTTGGTGCCATGATTTAAACCCTTCGAGAGTGCATACTGGGTCGTTTTGACCCCAACAATTATACCATTTAATGCCAACGAAAGGCATGTCATTTTCGTTTTGGTCGAAAAATCAGTTTCGGGCCATAAGATGTGGATAATTTACTGCAAAAAACGTCTCTACAAAAAAAATGCATACTTACTGGAATACGATTTGAAAAACGCTTCTGGTCAGATTGACCCAATGTGCACTTGTAGACGGTCTGTACTCGAAAGATTAACGCAACGATCTATTCTTCATTGCAAAATTTTCGGAAAAATCACGGAAAAAGTGCGAAATCTTTCGACACGTACACAACTTTTTTTAATTGCTGTAAAGACAAGTTTAGGAAAACACTTCGGTTTCAAGAATCCAATAACCAGGTGGCGAATGGTTTGCTCACTTAACCCAAGACGGTCACGCCTCATGGGAATCCCGTGGTGGTCACATGGGCTGTGCCACACCCCAAGCACTTTGGAGCGCTGTAGCATTTCGTAGAATTATTTTGGGGGCTCACAAAAGTTTGAGAACATATTTCAAACGTTTTTCAATGACCCTGTCCAAGAACCGAACGAAAATTTGAGTTTTCAGTATGTTTAAAAAATTCTTGAAAAGAAAATTCGCGAAAAAACTCTTTTTTCACAAATAATGCTGTATTTTTTTTGTTTTTTGAGATATCAAGAAATGCCAATCAGGATATGATTCGTAAAAGCATGCTCTTTCTGGTGAGTATACTAGTTTTTTCGGTTTTCCAAAAAGTATATTTATTTTGCACTTTGAACATACGGGTTTTAGCGGAAAAATAATGTACAATATGTCGATGATTTTTCGTGTTAAATGATGATTCCTTTATTGAAAAATGAAAAATTAAAGTGAATAAAGTAATACAGCGAAACGATGCTAGAAAATCAAGCTCACTCAATTCCCAGTGCACATTGAGTGCACAGGTACGCCCGATGCTCGTCGCACATCGGGCGCTCGCACGAAGGACACATCCAATGTGATTTTCTATCTTTCTTCCTGTCGCACAGGCCACACCTAGCCTGTTTGAGGAGTTTTCGTCGATTTTGGTCAACGGGTCGGGGGAGGGTATCACGACTCAGAATACTGCCGATTCCTTTCCTTATGACGTGGCGCAACGTTGGATTCGTGTATCTTTCGACGAGATGATCCCGTACGAGATGGAGATACAGAGTTTTCAAACACTGTTCGGCCGTAACTGCGGTACTATCTCCCACGTTATAGTATTTGCATTTCAGCAAAATACGGGCATTCACGGCTGCTTGGTCCAACATTCCGAAAAAGATCCGCAACGGCCACCTGTTCGTTTTTCTGCGCACGGTGTGAGCGTGGACTAGTTTATCGAACAGGTCCGTGCCCCCTTTCGTCGCGTTATAGTGTTGAATGATTTCCGGCTTACCATCCACTTCTTTAGTACTACTAGAATAAGTCGATGCTACTAGTACAATCTTATGCTTCTTCGGCTGGTAAGATAGGAGCGTCAGGTCATTTGCGAAGCAGTATTTTGCTGCAGGGAGCTCTTTGGATGCAACCTCCATCTCTTGGGGAATCTGCCGCTCATTTTTTTTACTGTTCCCGTGAATGTCAACTTGTAAGGGTTTTCCATCATTTTTTGAAAATACGGGATAGCGGAAAACCAGTTGCCGCACGTGACCGTGCGCCTCGTGCCGTGAATGGGAGCAGTGACCTTGTGCAAAAAATACTCCGTTACCGATTGATTTCGAGGAGTGGAGCTTTTTCCCAGATATGGAATCGCATTGTACTAGAACAAAAAACGTTCAGCGTGAATTATTATTCTGAATATAAATAAATAGAGTAAATTAGGAACTTACCATGTACGAGGTGACCGCATCATTCAAAGAAATGATTTTGATGCCATACTTGTCGGGCTTCGATTTTATATACATTCTAAAAACGCATTTTCCCCGGAAGCCCAAAAGTTGTTCGTCCACAGCCCCTTGACTGAACGAGTCTTTCGTTGAGAGTAACTTTTTCCAGATCGGAATCATTTTCGTCCATTGAAAAATCCGAAGATTCAGAATGTTCCGAAACATGATCTTCGGTATCTGAAGAATCGCCGCCAATCGGTTCGGTTGTTTCAAAGTTTTCGACCAACTCTCGTTGGAATGACCGTGGTTGCAGACTGTCCGGCATCTAATATACACAATAAAATTAACAAAAAAAATTCTAAATTAATCAAATGATAATTTACACTTACTTTGTTACCAAAAATCGTTGAAAACCGAAAAAAATCAACTTTTTGCACAAATTTCTAACACACTGGTCACACGGGGTGTGGCACACCCCGAGTGACCGTCTTGGGTTTCTCGAAACGTTTGAATTTACAAAACATAATCCAGAGGAAAGTAAAGTCTACGTATTTCTGGTAGATGAAATAATGGCAATTCTCTGAAATTATGGGAACTCGATTGTGCATTGTTTTTTTGTAATATCCAGTTTTTCCTTTCGGATCTCCGGATGCCGCGAATTTGCATTAAGAATTTGTCCAAATTGTCATCTTTTTCATTGAATTTGTCATCGCAAATCTTTTTTCGTGCATGTTCAATTTTCGAATTATTTTTCATGGAATGAATATCGTCAAATATTCTGTTCCATTTTCCATTGACGCCCCCGTCCAGGGTCTCGCCTGTAGGCGGCCCGTTCATAAAATCCTTATTGCCACGTGAGAGTGGGAGAAAGGAAAGGAGCGCGAGAATCGTAAAAGTTTCAGAATCGTCTACCTCTTCGTCTCTCGTGCTTTCCGAATCATCAGTCGACTTTACGCAATCGACAGTGTTTTGTGTCGGACATCATTCTCGACTACTTCGTATCGACTAGTCCAAACGAACGTTAAAGAATAATATCGAGCATTTTATATCGTCCAAACGAGAGTAAACATTGGAAACGTCGAATTCACGTGGACGAAGTGTCGTTGATCTCGACTGAGGTCTCTTCTGACGGTCAAGTCCATTTTAACGGCTGGCCAAGACAAAAAAGCTGTCCCAGAATCGATAGGTCGATAGGAGGGGAAACCTGCTTATTTTCATTCCGCACACAGACCAAATAACCCATGAAGTCTCCTACTAAGCCATGAACTCCTGCTCCGAGACTACTGACAAAGTCTGAGGTCGGGATCATCGTTTATTTATAACGACGTGAAACTTCGCTTCTCGCAGACTCTCCAGATCGTGGGCTCTCACGTTCGAGCGCTTTTCGCGACGACCGCGTATTATTTTGAGCGAATTTTGAGCTTAAATTTCACACGATACTTTCGTATCCTTCCCTTTTGTTTTTTCGCAGCGCTGAGTGAATCTATCGCTTATGCAGTCCTGTTTAAATATTTTTTTCTCCGATTTCCACTTTTATCGCCGAAAACGCTTTTGCATTGTTTTTATTCCATGTTCTCGTTGTTTTTTAATGGTTTTGGGCACAGGAGGGCCGAAGTAAAAGCGAACTCGAGGTTTTTTACGACTCAAATTCCAAGCCGCAAATAAATTATTTTCACTCATTATAATGGCTAATTTGATAGCGAATAAAAATTTTAGCCGGCAGGTACAATTTGTTTTCTCTTCTCTGTGAATTCGACTCGATTTCGGGAAAAATTAAATTTGTGTCGATGATTATCGTTGACGGCAAAAAAGTACTGAAAATTTCGGCTCGAATAAAAAATCAAAAGTCAATTTTCGAGAACTGGCGACGATAAGCCTCGTCGTAATGTCGAATATTTTGGTTGCCACAAAAGGTCGCTTGATTTAATCAATTTACTGTGCCCAATGAATGTAGTTTTGCTGTCAACGCCGTGTCTACTCAAAATGTTAATTCTGTGACGTTCCATTAATACAAAATTGGCAAATCCGAACACGCCTGCTTGGATATTACGACAAATGTTCGAGCAACGACCAGTAGCGAGATTTCAATCCGCTTTTAACGCTTTGCTGACATTCTGATGAGTTATCTGCATGTGAGGAGATGGCCCGTACGTTTCCGCGAGACATTTGCTCACTCGCATTCTCTCAGCTTCTAAATATAACAAAGCGTTGTTTATTTCGTCTTTCTCTTAGTTTACGAAACAAATATGTAGCAAAAGTTGCGAATATCCGAAAGGTCTACTGGAGGAGAAAATGTCATTGGAAAAATGTCTGTCCTAGCTGAATGCAATAGTTTTTTTTTCATCAATGTTGATCTAATTGAAAAACCGGCTGACCAGTGAGCGCCAATTTTCACGAAAATTGAAATTTCATCGAGATCGACATTTTTAACCCTTCGAATGCACACTATAAGACCGCGTTGAAGTTTCCAACGTTGGAATGCAACGAAATTCTGTTTTTTCTCGAGTAGAGCTCAAAATTCCAATGAAATATTTTGTCAGGACAGTGAATTGATTTTTTTTTGGGATCCAAACACGGAATTGTTACGAAATATGTTATGATTCAAAAAATATAGCAAATAGTTAATAGAAAAACTTTTTTTTTCGTTGGATCTCAACGTTGCGAAATTCAGTGTTGTCTATGAGTGCATATTGGGTCAATTTGACCCAAGTCGTTTTTCGAATCGTTGTATTCCGGTAAATATTCGTTTTCTTTTATAGAGACGTTTTTTGTAGTAAATTATTAATATTTTATATCGCTAAATTTGTTCGTAAGATGAATTCAGTTGAGTTTCTTGGCCTGAATCGCAAATTTGTGGATGACCTTGAGCCCAAGTCTTAATATAAACTACATAGCTTTTCAATGAATTTTTTCATACGGAAATTCAGTTCGTTTGGGTTTGAGGTTGGACGCGATTGCGCATATATGCAAGGATCCGCATGAGCCCACGTCTATCGATGTGTATATTTGTTTTCTGGTGAAGGGGGCATGCGTGTATAGCGTGTCGCGTGCATGCGCGCAAGTAACTAACTCCTTTGATATTTGTCGTTGTGCCTCGCCCTCTTTCTCTCTCTTTCTCTCTCTTTCGTTCGCACCGTCGTGGTTGAAAAACATTATTATCCAAGTAGTGGGGCGAATGATGCGCAGCGCGGCCACTCCGCATTACTCCCTTTCTACTCGAGTAACATGAAAGTTGAACAAGTGATTTGCTCTTTGCATGTCAATTTAGTAGCCGCTGTCTCTTAACTATTACGCAATGGATATTTTTCTTTTATATACATTGGTGAAAAATCGAAAATCCTAAATTGGACCTTGGTCAGGGTCGCAATAGATAAATTTCTTGGCAAATTCGACTTTTTCTTATACGCGGAGTATTTGCCCGAAATCGAAATGCTGCATCGATTATCGATTTCGTGAAGACTGTGAGGATGACACACCAAGACTTGTTTTATTATATTGTCGGGCGTTTTCAAGGAGTTGCGATTGGTCTCTCAATTCTCCCCACAATCGTTTCGATTTTCAATCTCCAATTTTAAATTCACAATTTTCCTGCCATTTTCTCGTACGAGGGAAAGGGAAAATTTAATTGTTATTGAAATTTTGACACAGAATCCACCAGAGGCCGTTAATGAAAAAAGTTGAAGCTCAAAATTAGTAATGATGAATCTACCGTCAATGGCATGGTCTACGGTTTAGTTCATCATCATTGTAGAAAGGGTTAACAAGAATTTTCGAATCCCACGACAAGGGAAAAGACTTTTTTTGTGGGATTTGATGAAAAACTTGGTAATGAATTTAAACGTTCGACATAGCACAGCAGAATCGACGTGGAGATCGATACTTGACTCTCGACGTCGGTCACATATGTCGGAAAAAAGTCCATTGTCGGTAAGGTGCTCATATGCAGCAGACGCGCCGTGTATCAGAAATTTATGCGAACGAGAAAGGCAAAAGAAATTCCTGTACGTTCGACAATACGCGCGAGAGGCGGTTGGAGAAGAGTCCGTTGGTCGAGTGACGCGAGTGTCGTGCGCAGCACCTTTGCTTGGCGCGATGTTTTTCTTTCGATACTGGCTCTTGCGCAGTCCTGTTATCCTGATGATCGGGGACACGAAACGCGTCATTTCTCTGAAAGGATACTCGCCATCAAGGTGTCACGACGTCTATACACCGATCACAGCGTCGTTTGTAAAAACATCGCCGTCAGCTTTACACCCTACGACGAAGCAACACATGACCTAGACTAATTAGTTCCTTCACGATAATTAGCGTCCAGACAATAGAAGCGCGTCACTAACTCAAACCTCCTCTCAGGCTAACATAACCACACAAGAGCTTCAAATATCCAGCTGTGTTAGCTTCCCTTTTGTTTCTGCCGTTGCGAATCTCCTCGAGTTTCTCCCTCGCCTGTCTCTCGTATCCGCACCATCAACAAGTAAAAACCTTTTATCTTCACAAACCCTGGCCTCGTTGGCACGAACTTTCCAGGGATCAGGTCTCCGACGCGCGCCATACACTCAATCGAATTGAATTAATTACTTTACGGAGCTCGTATCATTAATTATCAGCTCTGATTTCTTAACTTCAATCTCGATTGTACAAACGATCAACGAAAATCCAAACGACAATGAATGTTGGATGGTGGAAGTTTAACGAAAAATATTTTATCCATTTCTTTGTATTTTTGGGATCGCCTCAATATTTCTTGGAAATTCAATTTTCCATTTGCAAAAAACATTCGTTGTCATTAAATGCGAAGTAACGCGGTGTCAGAAAATTGTCGGGGTCAAAACGACTCAGTATGGATTTGACAGCTCAAAAATCGGCCTGGCTAATGCAAGAGATTGTCTCTGGTTTGATTTCAGATTCCAAAAAGCTTGTGTTAAGTACGGAGTACCAGACGTTGATTTATTTCAAGCTGTCGATCTTATGGAACGCAAAAACATCGCCCAAGTGACGAATACCATTTTCGCTATTGGCCGCACTGTATGTTTTTCAATACATCGAGATATTTCCATGTCATAAACTGAGGCAATCACTCTTTCCGCAATTCTCGTTGTTTGCAAATTATAATCGAATTTGTTGTTATCATTTTTACAGACTTACCGACATCCCGAATGGCGCGGCCCTTATCTCGGGCCGAAGCCCGCGGAGGAGAACAAACGCTCGTTTACGGAGGAACAGTTGAGAGCCGGCGAAGGCTTGATCGGTCTCCAAGCGGGCCAAAACAAAGGCGCGACTCAGGCCGGTCAAAGTTTCGGCGCAACGAGAAAAATTTTACTCGGCAAATAATTTTCATCTGCCAATCAAAAATGTAGCATTGATTACTTTGGTTTCTCGTTTTTAGAGACCAATGATTCTTTCATTCGAATCTCACTCTGTTTTTTGGACATTAATTTCATTGGGATATCTCCGCATAACCTAAAAATTTCACTTCGAAGATACTCGTGCTCGTAATTCTACTACAAACATGAAATAAATAAACTCTTCACTGTTCACTGCATTGATTTATTACTTTTATGTAAAACACCGAATACGCTGGAGGTTAAACTTCTTGATGATCTGAAAACCGAAAATAAATACGATTTTTTGCATGCGCCGTTTTTTCCAAAAACCACTTTATTTGTACACACAAAATATTCGAACGATGATAATAAACGTAACTCGATGTTTTAGTGGCGAAAGGTTGGGCGCCCGACACTCAGCTTGGGCCAGAAGCACACAGGTTTGTAGTGATACTCACGTATCCGGTTTACTCGTGCTTCCTCGTGTTGTGTTTCATACACAAGGAGTACATCGGTAAGGAAACTCGTCCGTGACATTGATGAACAGTGGGCGTGAGGTGTATGTACACGCATTCCTTTAGCAAGTTCCTACACCGTAATACACCAGGAGGATCAGGCTATCAGCATCCTGCTGTCGAGAATTAGCCCCGATTCTCCTCCATCAAATCTTGACAGACGGAGAGAGCGAGCTAGAGGGAGCATGATGCGACCACGAACGCTGACTAAATATCAACAAATACGTGCGCCACACTCGTATCTCATATGACTCGAGAGTGGGGTCGAAATAAAACACATACTCATCATTTTTATAACATTTCCAACTTCACTTACGTCCCGAAAATCCATGAATCGGAACGACCAAGAGTAACGGGCATTTTTCCCGTTTGATCCATCGAATCTTGTGAAAAATATAATTTTCCTTTTGGAAAACTAACGAGGCGAGGACGCGAGTGATCATGTAAAGAAACTCGATATTGAAATTTTTCCCAGCTGAGATAGAAAAGAGTTTGTATTCATTTTGCTTAGTTCAGTCGCTATAGTGTTACGTGTGCGTGTGTAAAAATGTTGATGTTGGAAATTGAAGCGACGTCGAATGAATTGCGAAGCTTGTGTGTGCAGTACTGAAGGCAACCGTATGGGCGATGACATATGGCTGGCGACCGTGAGGCAGGCCAGTTCTTGGGGACCCCCTGAGACAGGAGTACATGATGATAAAGAAGCTTCCAAGTGGCGAACATGCCGGTAGCGTAGGATTTTCCTTACTCCTTCGGTGTCATAAACGCCTTGTGAAAGGGGAGCGCTGCGGAGTGGCCGCTCCGCGCATCAATGCGCCCCACTATTCAACAAACACTCGCATTATTTTACATCGTACACACTCACACGCCTATCATTCTTAATTACGAGGATCGGGCTATTCTTGAGCGAGATTTTGGCAACAATATCGTTTTCAAATTGCAGCGTTCATCGCTTCTAACGCCTCTGGTTCGGAAACTCGGAAAATTATAGTCACCGAGTGAAAACACTAGAATGACGTCGAACACAATATATAAAAAAAACACATATCGTTATACTCTTAAGATTTACTCACGTTACGCACGAAAATAAGTGCATCATTACGATTGTGGCTGCAAAATGTACCGATGCGACGAATGTATGAAATTTTGTAGGGGCGTTTACAACTTGACGTTAATTAATTGTGACAACATCTTTGGGTCGTTTTAAATTCTGACGCATCCGGCCACCCAACCCTTTGATATTTAAAAACGTTCATCCAACGGAAAGATCATGATAAAAATAAGAGAGAATTAGCAGAATCGAAATAGATGCCGAAAATCCTCAATCATCTCTCCGGTTTCGCGCTATAAGGGCGGTTACACCAGTTGCGTGTGTGCGAGCGAAATAGCGAACAAACAGCCACACATTTTTCTCAGACATTCGCGATATTCCAAAAGAAATCAAAGCTTCATCGCTTTTTCTGGGCGAAGAGACAAAACAAGTCCTTTCCTTTACTTTTGAAAGACAAATTCGAAGCCTAACGTAAGATGGTCTTGAGCTCATCGAATTCGACAATTTCGGAATGTATATCGACGAGAAAAATGATTCGTGGACTTTCATGATTTGTCGAAACGCATTTCATTTATTAGAAAAATTCTTCAATTTCGTGTACGTAATTTCAATTGATCGAACGAACAACCAGTTATGGCGGAGTATTTGTTATGTATAGGTAATCGACGGATTAAATCGGTAATCGTTTTCTTTATTTTCGCTTTCATAAAGTTATAAAAAAAACATGGGGAAAAATCAATTTGAACGTCGCGAGTTTCGATGATTGAGGTTAGATTCGTTCTGGACTTGTTACTTACATTCTCGAAGGAAAAATAATTTTCCACGAGATTGTAATGGTGGCACAAAGAACATTTATTGACTCTCAATGTGCTTGCAACCACGAGAGTGATGGTTTTGCACTTTATTCTTTTGAGGTAAACATCAGAGTGTGATGTTTGTGTGTAGAGTGGAACTGCAATGCGCGACGATGCTTCTGTGACTTATGTTAGCCTATTCGCTCGGAGTTCATTGGTACGTTTCCACGGTGCTCCGTGCTCTAGCACCGAGTTCAATTGAACCTGACTGACCCACAAACTTTCTCTCGTGTATACTTTCACTTGCTGGGGCGTTTTGGTGTCCTGATCATTTGTCGACTCTACTTGATCGACAAAAGTGTTTTGCGACGAATGGTTGGAAGCCCCATACGTCGACACACGTCTTGAAAAAAATAATCGAACCCTAACATTAGAAGTCATTCAGGAATCACGAGAGTGCTCTTCTATCCGCAAAAACAACGCTACACACAAATCAAGTGACTGTACGTGTGAACTTTCGATTCGCAGGCTGCAGATGGATCAGGAAAACATTAGGCGACCAACTCTTCCTCGTGTGCTCCTGCTCGCAGATTCGAGAGTTCTGAGCTTCGATCTCGATTACTCTCACTCTTCATTTTTCTCAATTTCACACTACTGTTGGACGAACCGATATTCAGAAGTTCGTCAGCACACGATAATATGTTGCAAAGAAAAATCTTCGATGAGAATTTGTCGAACAAAATGCGATGGCAAACAAAGACTTCTCTGTTCTCTACGTATATTCGTGCAAAAGTAAAAATAGATTGACTACCGGTAACTTACCGACTGTTGGTAACTTTTTCAACCGCCGGTATTTCCGAAAAGTTTCGACGTTACGCAGTCAACTCTGCTTTCCGTATAACACGTTCTTGGGTATCTCATCTACGTTTTCATGCAGCATAGGTTAGTTTCCATGTTCCAATTTTTCCATTTCCCTCGCCGCACTGCGATCCCTGGAATATTTAATGTTCGCAATCCAAATATTCAATTCCGGACGGATAACCTCGACCCTTATATATACGTCCGGATATTACCATCTGCAAATCATCTGGTCGAATAACCATCGAACTCCTCGTCCACATACTACCATCTGACTCCTTCGCTCACAAAATGTTATTTTCTTCATATAGCAACGTTTTTATAGCCCGAACGTAGTTTTCGGGCCATTTTATACGCTAGCATCAAAACGGGTGATTGATGATCCATGCGGGAAATACCGAAGGATCAAGTCTTTTATATTTTTTGAAACGTGGAAAAACGTCTATTTCTCAGGGAGCACTTTATAGACAGAATGTGTAGGGGTCTGGTATTTTTAAAGACGAAAAAATAAATATAATTTCATTTCCTTTATTTCGAGCAAAAGTACAAAAGATTTTCGCAGTAACTAGTAGCGCGTCATATGAGTCTATTTATATATATTCTTATGTGCACTACAGACCGTAAGTTTTTAGACGAAAGTGCAGGAAGTTCAGGAAGTATTTTCGATGCCGTTCCGTCGCTAGTGCCCGCATAAACCGGTTTATTGGACGGCATTTGAAAGGAAAGGAACCGTCGTCAATCTTGTTTTTTTTTCTTCTCTTACTCCTGGACTATGCCTCGCAGATGCATGACGATTTCGAAAAAGTTTTGGTGAATTTTATGAAAATCGACTAGTTACATCTTGTCAAGAACTATTGGAAGAAAAAACAAATCTGACCTTGATTTAAATTTCGAGAGAATTGATCGTGGATTTTTTTTTTATTTTCAAAATGTGATTAAAGTCGAGAGGTAAACAGGAAGGCAAAAACAGCATTGCAAGTCAATTTTTATCCAGCAAGATAGCTTTGGAACGTTTTTTGCAGTTCTGCCCAGAAACTGTCGGCCTGTCGTGCATATCCGACGTTTTTCTTTCTTCATTTTATCGATTTCACATTGAAACTCGTAGTCGTAGGAAATATTATAATTTAACAGTGTAATATTTTAATTAAGGCATTTTGTCAATACTTATTCTTGTCTTCAAATCATTTTTTTTTTCAAGTTAAAATAATTTGTACATACGCGGAGAGAATCAGATTCGAAAAAATTACCGACTAAGAACGAAAACTTCGGACGATCTTGAATCGTGGATAATTTTAACGGCGAAGAATTGAAATTATGTTCCAAAAATGAAAAAAAAAAAACATTTATTTCCGTCCAGACTGGCACGAAAATTCCCATCCTACACAGTAAGAATAGCCAAAAACTCTCAAGGTAATCTCTGGATTTTATTCCCCGACAGTAATTTCTCGTTTTGTATTCTCTCCGCGTATCGGAAGTTACGGAATGATCCATTTTCAAGTTTTTCTTACTACCCAATTATCAATTTCTATAATTATCAGGAAATCTGAAAAAAAAATTCGGTTCTGTACTGAAAAGTAGAAAATGAAGACTTTGGAAGAGGCCCCAAAGATTTTGTTAGTTTCGACGCAAGTTCGACGACAAATTCAGAAATCCGAAAAGTTTTTTTAACAGACTGAAGAATCTTTGAATAATTAATCGTTTCCAAAAAGACTAAAAAGTGGATCACTCTTCTGGTTTACAATTTTTTACGTGGATAATTGTCACCCTCGGATGAACGTAACTGTAATCCACAACAGTAACTGGGGCACTTTGTAGTTTGAAAGAAAAAAAAGTTTTTTATTCGATTTTTCTTGAATTTGAAAATCTCGTGGCAAATGCAGGAAAAAAAAATGGTAATTATTTCAATGGTTTAATGAACAAGAGAAACGATTCTGTTTGACAGACATAGGGAGATTTTTCGACTAGATTAGCGAGCATAATTTCGAGCCAGCCAAACGAGACAACTGTAACAAAGTTTATTTACAACGTTCACTGGAGTGTCGAAAATACAAGGCCTTCCTTATAACTTATCGTTAAAATAATTTAATAAATAAATCGGTCGATCGATAAACGATAATATACAAAAAAAAAATCCTTCTTCGTGTTCGCAGCTTCGACTATACAAACGACAACGAGTGTTCCCACGCTCGTTCTCGCGATAGAAAATCTATCAAGCTCTCTTATCATTGATTCCCGAACGCTATCAAGCCTCTAAGGGATAAATACAAACAGACACTTGACAAAGTATCGAGGATTCGTTTCTTCATTGCAATTCCCTGCGATTTTCTCAGTTTTTCCTTTTTTTTAAAAAATCTCGCCAACGGCTATGGATCGAAAACTATAAGCTGTCTATATGGGTGCGAAAATCGGAGCAAGTTTCCAGAGCGAAATTCCTTTTCTTCCCATGTCTCTGAGTACCAAAAAGTAGGAAAAGTTTTTTTCGAAAATTTGGATATTGCCCGAAATTCGGAGTTGCGGGACTATATCGAAACGATCCTTGTTGGTGGAGTAAAAATTGTCGGTTTTGTTGGACGATCACAGGGCAGTTTCGAGGGTAGGAGCGCTCGGACTTCGCGAAACCCCGCAGGCATTTGAGGGCCGCGGGGATTCCGATCTCGCTCGAAAGCGTTTTTCAAAATAGGCACTCTGGCGTTGATTATTATTGCTACTGTTATTATTGATATTATTGTTGCTCGATGTTGGTAAAGCGGCCAGAAATTGGGCTCTTGCTAATTGATTATTGATTCTGCGAGTTTCGTATGACATCGTTGCTTGATTTGTGGATAAATGTTGTCCCGAGCCTTGATACGTTATGGCTGCGCCGTTCGGTTGTCGTAAATGTGAAATATTGGAAAAATGTTGGCCCTGCGAAACGACTTTGGGAGGTTGCTCGATCCTGTCATAACTTTTCGAAGTCTGTTGGGTGCTGAGACTCTCGCCAGGAGGCAATATAGTTTCTGCGATTCTCTGTGAACCGTAATTTTCCTTGTTCTTGGTCCTTTCGTTATTGCTCCCGTTTCGAACGCAATTTTCCGGCATTTTCTTATCGAGATCGAGTTGTCTGCGTGAATTAAAACGACAGGTCGTTGTGGGATTTTCGGGGGATGGTTTCATCGCTTTCTCCTCTGCCGCAGCGTCCTCGATAATCGTCGATGACAAAACGTCCGTTCGTGGCGTTTGGAATCTCCAAACAGATCGCGGACTCAAAACTTTGGCTAATGGTACTTGAGGCACGTTTTGAGGATTCGATTGATGGTGATGATGATGATGGTGATTGTAATTCTGTTGTTGTTGCTGATGATGATGATGTTGGGGCGTTTGTGGTGACTTTGGCTGATGCTGCTGATTGTTTTGCTGCTGACGTGAAAGTTTCAATTGTTCTGCTGCTGACAATCGCGTTGGGCCCATCTTCGCACTTTGTTGGAGCAGCAAACGTTTGAAATCGAGACGCGATGTCGCTGAAGGCGATGCTATCGTCGCTGGAATCTGCAATTTTTTTTAACGATGTCATGAAATTAGTTTTGTTCGTAATTAATGAGCCTGAAGTTTGCCTCGACGCAATGCCACGGAATGAAAAAAACAAAAACTGATTCGTACCTTCTGTATTTCGCGAATCCATTCGTGAGGTCCAAAAAGGGCAAAAGGCAAATTAAGAAAAAAAAAAAATCGAAAAAAAGTGGCGAACGATTTTTTTTTGTTTCACATTTTGTGGCATTGCGTCGATGCAAACTTCAGGCTCATCGTCATTGGAATAAAAAATATACACGCTTGACCTTGTGTAGGAACTTACTTCCGGTGTTTTATGCGATTCCGGACTCCAACTGTGTCTCGTACCCGCCGGAGCTTTCACTAGGGAACTAGTCGAGCTCGCAGGTGACAAACTATCCGCGTCCCCTTTGATGTTAAGTTTTCTTTTCGACTTGTATATCGCGGCGAATAATTCCTCATTCGACATGGTGCTCCGCGTCGGTGAAATAATTGACAAGCTCGTCGGGGTGTTACGACCGGAGGAACTTTGAGTCGGTGTGCTGCGTCCTGACGCTCCGGGGATCGGCGATGGACAATTGTTTCCAACAAAAGTCAATCGCTCTGCCACACTTGGATTCGACCGCGCCGTCGGCGTCGAGGATTTAAACGCGTTACTATTCGTCGTAGCGATCGGCGACAACGTTGTGTGTCGCAGGACTTGGCTCGATTTTTTCTCTACCTCGTTAACTGGCGATGACGCAAAGAAACGGTACCCGAGTGCAGAAATTCCAAGAGGCGCTACGAATCTGGTGACCCATCAAAAGTAACAGTCAATCCATAGTCTAAACAACGATAAGAATGTAAGCACGTAGGAATAACTTTCAGGACGATCGTCGAATATAAATTATTTCAGAGTTCAACGCTTTTTCCAAAAACTTTCACAGAATTCGTACTTTATATCGTCGTCTTTCCAAAACTAAACAAGCGGAACAATTTTTTTTTTAATATTTTTTAAATTATTGTTAAAAATTATTTTTAATGAAATTTTTTAACGAAAATGGAAGTTGAATGCCAAAGAATCAGTGACGAAAAATTGTTGGGGTCAAAACGACCCAGTGTATAGTCGACGGGTTAATGAACTTTTCTATATGTTTCTTCATAATTAAGGAAACGTGAGAAAAAAATCGTTACGAAATTTGAGCAGGTATTACGTTAAGTGTGAATTTTCTGACCGCTGCTCAACAAGACCGCGGGTAAAACTTTCAAGATGCTTAATGGGCTTTATCTCGGACAGGAGATCGTGAATGATACCGAAAGTTCGTGGAAATTTTTACGAGAGTAATGGCCTGGAGAGATATTATGAGATTTAGGAAAATATCGAATGCTTTAGAAAGAGGCTTTGGGAAGGCTGCTACCTTAAATGTCTATTATCCGAATTCTTTACCTATTTTTAACGTCATGGACGGGTTGCTGTGGTTGTAAATTTTCCACGAGTCTCGGTCGTCCTTGCATTTGTTCCAGGCTATTCCGAGAATTTGGATCGAGGGTTATAGCTGATGGGTTTCCGTTTGGATTTCCTGCGGTTGTTTTGCGTCCTTGTCGGGCAAGCAAGTGCATCGCACTCAAAGGAGCTCTGGCCAAACCTCTGGTAATGTCCGGGGTAACGCTTCTGGGTGGTTCGATCTCTCTCGTCGCTTTCCTCGTCGGGAGGGTGAAAAATTGTTTATTGTTTAGATCGATTCGTGCATCAGAAAATTCTTGGTTTCTGGCATTTTCGGTTTTCACGATTTGCTGTGACCATACGTGACGTCGGTTGTCCTCGTAACGGGGAGGCTCGTAATAAGGCTGATAATTGTTACCGCCTTCGGATGTTCGTGAACTTCGACGAACATCCGCGGCGCATATATTCGTGGGATAACTATTTTGTTGATGCAATTGTTGTTGAGTTTTTGTATGATTGTCATCGTAAATGCGATAATCACGTTGATAGGAATCTTTGGAAACATTCTTTTGGCTATTTCCTGTCTTCTCCTCGTTCTTATCAATTTGAACTTTTTGCCAGTCTCGTGGTTTCGGTGGACCCACGTAAGGCGGTGGTGCTTGTGACGTCACTTGGGACGGCCCAGTCTCTGCTGTGAATGGCAGCAACGCGTTGTCTGAAACATAGTTTTTGCTTTTTATATTCACACCATGTGGCTCTCGGTAATCCGCACGCTTTTCATATTGTTATTATTTATTTTTATTCCTATTTATCTCTAAAATACTAAAAATCGAATCCTCCTCCGTTTAGTTGTCGAGATATTTTTAATGCATCCATCCTAACACCCGTAGAACCGCGGTTATTATTAGTTATTTATCACCATCCACGCATCCCTTACGATTATACGTACAAATATTAATTACACATAACTACAATATTATTAACAAACAATTTTCATCGTTAATGGCTTTTTCAAGCGTTAGTGATTGAGCGAACAGCAAGCAAGCAGAATTGCACGGAGCGTGAATTTTTCATGTGAACATGCGATCAACGAGACTGTTAATTTTTCCTTGTTTTTTTTTCTTCTCATTTATTCATTGTAAAAAACACACAGAAAACATTAATTAGGAAGAAAACAAAGTATAAAAACGACGTGAAGAAAAATGTACTCACCGCGCGTGATTATGGAACGTGTAAACGTGATTATGTTACCGTGCGACTTTCTATGTAAAACTATATGTTTATGTATATCATTAATGAATCGTCCTTTCATCGTGTATGTGATTTACCCTGTCCAGGATGCTGGATTAAGGGGAGACGCATCTACGCCAAGCAGCTTCTTGAAAACATCGAATTTAAGCCTAAGAACGCAGCTTCATTCTGGACTAATGAGTGGTCAATTTTATACTAGTTGTATGCGAAATTCAATTCTAACGTTCAATCAATTTTCCTGTCACTTTTCATTGAAAAATCTTTTTTAATCATTATTAATGACAAACGAGAGGTGACGGAAGATTTTTCGGGTCAAAACGATCCAGTATGTACTCAAAGGGGTGATCTCAAAAAATACCCTGACAATGTGATATTTTCATCGATATGCAAGCGATTTTTTGGAATCACCTCTCATTATGTTTCTCAATCAATTCACTTGCAAATTCACTTGAAATTTCTGAAAGTTTTGTTTTTTCGAAATTGACCAGCTCATATGAGAACCTATTAAACAAATTCCGTCCACGATCTCTCGAAGTATAAAATAATTGGTGCCTGTTCCCCCAACAATTGATTTTAATGTTACAACTATGACAACTATTGTCAAAATTCCGAACACTGTTTGGGCTCGAACGTTTCAAATGCTTCAACTGTTCAGCGTGTCAATATGTCCTGTGAAAATATTTCTAATTACCATTTCCATACGTAGGTCTTCTTTTTAAAACACAAATTCATGAAAGTTTCTTGTAATGTTGTTTTTTCACTGTGGAAAAGCTCTTCACGAATCCTCCGAAAGATTATCGCTAGAAAACTAGTTTCAACTGTTCGCCCTTTATTTCGTGGTGCTCATGCTTCCTCATAGTAATCGATACTTATTGAAATGATCAAAAACATTCGAGCAGTTGATTAATTGACAATTGACCATTTTAATCGATATCGGAGAGCTGACGATTGTTTTCAAGAATTATATTGAAATATTTACGAAAAATCGATCTCGATATTTTGCACCGAATTTCTCCAGCTGATATTTAACATTTTTTAATCCATGAGTGTGTAATGATTGTGCAAAAAGACATTCATCATTCAACAATAATGAACAATCGGTTATGATTTTTTTTTTCATTTCGTGTCCAGACTCTGGAAGACCAAGGCTTCAACATTTCCAGTTAATTGTACCAAATGAAGAATCTATGGCTCAGAGAGTTGATCATTTCATATGTGGGCAACAAACAATCCACAATAGCACATTTTATTCATCCCCAAATATATTGTTTTTCTCAGTGTACCCACACGCGAACGTCAGTTAATATGGGTCTTTGTAAATGAACGACTCACAGGTGAGTGCGAAAACACGAGGATTTGATACCCGACAAAAAAAATGAACACACTATGCACACAGCTTAGGCCATTCTCATGGAAGGTTTTCTCTTTTCTATTTACAGGTATGAAGAAGGGAGTGGATTGATTTTGGTTGTGAAATGTCAAGACGCAAATGCTTGCGATTGAAAATAGTGTACGTGACATATAACAGAGAGGAGGTCAAAAAGAAATAGTGAATAGAAAGAAACAGGCAGTAAGAACGAAAGATAATGTAAAATAAAAAATGACAAAATGCAAACGCAGTTTCAGTAATAAACAAAATCATATCTATTAACATACAAATGAATGCAGTAAATAAATTTAACTAGAAAAACAAACGAACATTTACGAATAACCTAACGGTATAGATATATGATATGCACATGTGAATTAGAAAGAATAAAACATTCTTAAATATTGTCACGCTCTCATGAAATGTTTGTTGCAATATTTGTGATTAATGTACATTACTTATAGCCATGTGTATATTTCTTCATTTCAAAAGAAATAGTTTAACCCTCCGAGTGCAGACTGGGTCATTTTGACCCCAAAAATGTTCCGTCACCGTTGAGCCAAAATATTGAGCCATTAAATTTTCGATTCCGTCAAAAAATGAATTCCGGGCCATAAAATATGGATAATTTACTACAAAAAAAAAAAAAAAACATAAAACGAAAAATGCATATTTGGCAGAATACAACAAGTGAAAAATACCTTGGGTCAGCTAGACCCAGGACCCACTTATGGGAGGTCTGCACTGGAAGGGTTAAATATGATTGTCCACAACTCTTTGTATTGTTTATGTTTATAATTTACAACATATATTCAATGTTCAAACTTCATGCCACCCCAGGTTGCAAGAGCGTCCGCGGGTTTTTATTAGTTGCAAGCGATTCATTAAAACCTTTTTTCTCCGGCGACCAACAACCATGTTGGAGGATTTAGTTTTTTTTTCTGCTCTCCTCATTAATTTATACCAGCAACATGAGTTTAGTTGTTTTTTTTTATACATTATATTTGTGCCCAATGAAAACTGAAGACTATGATTATTTGAATATCGTCAAGGAGATTTAAATGGATCGAGATACCAAAGATTATTTGATGCTCTCCTGGAAAATATTGTAAGCAAATGGCGAAAAATACTTTTCAAATACTTCAGCCTTCGAAATGGAAAGAGATTTTATACACGAATCAATTATTTGTTTAAATAATTTCGAAATAATTCAGATCGAGGTTAAATTAAAAAAGAGACTATTGAAAATATTCAATAAATCTTGATCCAAAGTGCACAGAAAATCAACCTCTCGAATAATGATCGTTTTATTTTCGTATCTGCAACATATCGTTCGAAGTTAGTTAATCCATTTGTTAGTCACACTTCTACAGACGCTATACTCACAACGCGAGGCGAACACGCTTCTTTTAATTGGAGCTTTTATATACATGCGGATTGTTTTTGTTTCTTCTATCATCTAACTAGTTTTTTTTTGTTTCATCGGGTGCATGACGAATAACTAGACAACAAGCATAATTCTGCTCACTTTCCGGTTCATATTTACATCAGTATTTTCATGAATAACAACCGAATCTTCGAAACAGTCGAGATTTATTATTACGATTGAATATTTATCGATCTCGTGCATTTATCGAGCTCGACTAATATTTTATTAACTAACTTTGATAGCTCAGAGAATCTCCAATCAGCGAATCAAGTGGACGCCCTTTTTTCTATCCATTTTATTAATCATAGCTCTAATAGAAATAATAATACATTTGTCATTTGGACGGATCGTTCTATACAACTTAACACTATTTTCGATAAATATGCTCGTTTTTTCATCCATCGTTTTCCAATTTCTGCCACGGACTCAACCATTCCGATCATTTTCTTCCGGCTACGGAAAATGTACTCTCCTCAATAAAAAAAAGTTTATTGGGGCAGATTTATCGCAGTTTCTGAAGATTTTGAAATATTACTTTGGGAGTTAAGAATTCGGAGAATCCTATGCCGAAGTTAACATTCTATTATACATCCGGGGTCACGAACCCATTCGCGTTTCATGATTTTTTATTAATTTTTGTCTAATCATCGTTTTTCTATTTTCCGTCAACGAATCAAGTCTTTCATCTGTTTTTCTAGATCTAGGCAACGGATCTTGGCAGATGACCGAGTACTTTGCTATACAATGGACTATTCCATAGCTTCGTTGAGCAAAGATAACGATAAGTTTATCATTCTTTTTGTTTTGGATTTTATTCCATGACAAAGATTCATTGATTAGTCTCTCAAACAGAGAGATGCATTTTTACGACACGTGTTTTCCAATAAACTCATTGCTCCTTTCATTATGACTCTTGCACTTTATATAAATAAATATCGAAGAAATCGTATAATTCCACAAGATCTTTCTAATCTCATTGCTCTTCATAAATCAAAGATGAATTTCTCGTTATTCCCAAATCTCTCGACTCCATTCTGTGACTTTTTTTCCGACTGACCTCCATGGGATTCAAGTATTGAAAGAAATACGTTCCTTGGTAAAAATATTCTGTGTGTCTAAAAGCGAGTCTTTTTCTTCCTTTCGAATGGAAAATATAAATGAAAGTGTCAATCGGCCTGGCTGTCATGATAAATATGCAAAATTTTTTTTTGGAGACCGTTATTCTTCGTGGAAAAAATTTGGCAACAGGATCCTAAACCAACAAAAAGTCAATCACTTTCGATTCTCAATTGCGGAAATGTCTGTGCACTTAAATTTTTTTTGTTTTAATGCGATTCTGCATTAAATTCAACTTACGGGGTCGTCGCGTTGCCAAAAAAAGGAGATGTCTTGCCAGCATGTTGAAAACTGGGAGAAAAGTGGAGATCGTGAAAAAAAAAAACGTCACACTGCGATAGTTTAGCACGTTGTTCGGTGACGGATTGTGATGTGACTCGAGCCAAGAAGTTTCTCGGTGTTCATATCGGCGACTGACTGTCTAGCGCCAAGTATTGAATGGTCCTCCAACGATCCGTTAGAGTAGTCGCTGTATCTCTGATTTTCTTATCGTTCCAAATAGCCAAGTGCACGAAGTTACGACTATTCGTTTTTCAGTCGTTCGGTCTGCACGAATTTATAAAATAATCAAGTTACTACACGTCCTGATTACTAAAATAATAAAAACAGCTGTTCGTTTATTTTTATTCGTATCTTGCACGAGCAAAAGTTCAACTTTTATGTTTTCCGCGATTAGTTCTTCAGATTTTGTCGGTATTTTGACGTAATTTTTTCGTTTCGTAATTCACTGGGTTTTCAACACCTCCTGACAAGATATTACAAAATTTGACGATTATTCGTATTCGAGTCTGAGAAATTACTGGGATTTTATGCGTCCTTGAGCTTGACCCCCGAACGAATAATCACCGGAATAAATTAATTTATAGTATTGTTTTTATATCCACACACGCTTTATGTATATTCCGTATATCACAGGAACGTTTCTCAATCGGGATCTCAATAATGGCAGAAGAAAGTATTGCTGGCATTTCAAGATTCGTCGATTTTAGTTGATAAAATAAACTTGACGATATAAACACCGATTTGCATGTAAAATCCGTACGTATTTTTACACAAAATTCAATCTGTTAAATATAATGTCCACATACTAATATTCTTTATGTGTTCAAAAAATTTCGAACATCAACTCAAAGTTAACCCTTCGTATGCACACTGGGTCGTTTTGATCCCAACAATTTTCTGTCAACAATTGTTTGGCATTTAATGGCAACGAATTAAATTTTTGTTCACGTTAAAAAAATGGATTCGGGGCCATCAGAAATGGATGATTTACTACGAAAAACTTCTCTCTCGAAAAAAAAAACATAAAATGTGTATTTACCGGACTACAACGATTTGAAAGACGGCTTGGGTCAGATTGACCCAATATGCACTTATAGGGGATTTGTCTTCGAAAGGTTAAACTTTTTTTTTTTAATTATTTAGGGAGCAAAAAATTAGGAAAAGTTGTGTCCGAGTCTATAGCTTAGTTTGACGTCTCATGGTTTTATTTCTGGAGAATGTAAATTTCGTATGTGTGCTTTATATTTAATTGAACTAATTTTGCATACTTACGGAATTTACTTTTCTAGTTACATATTTCGACAAAGAAAAAGGCACAACGATCTATCCCGTGGCGATTGCAACCGGACCATCCACGCGACTGACTCTCGAGACCGACTGCATAAAGTATTTCAATGCTATATTAACGCGTCACTCCTTTTCTCTGTTTTGCTTTTGATCGACGCGCTTTGCTTCGTTTTTCTTCGATTCTGCTATCCTGATATTTCTTTTACGTATTCTGGCTCGCTGTTGCGTCTTATTCCATGGATTTATATGGAAAAATCGATTATTGCATTTTTAAGTTGATCAACCGTTCGGGATAAACATCTCAAACTGATGCAACATCTTCTTGTGTTGAGCCATGTTTGAACTTTCGATATATGAATTAACTGATAAGGGATGGCGCGAAGAATGATCTTCGTGCTTGTTGCCGCGGTCCAGTGGGGTCTTTATATATTTTTCCATATCTCGCTTTACCTCGGAAAAGATACGTCGACTTCTCTCACAAATCACCCGTCCCACTATTCTTCATTCATTTTTTCCTCCATTTTTCATCGTTAGAAAACTTTGTAGAGCAGTTATCAGCCTTTGTACGTTTCCTACTGTTCTCTTATTTTGCTATAACTCTCGTTTCTTCTTCCTGATTCATTCTTCGTATATTATCGATACAAATATTTCCTCTAAACTTCAGTTGATAAATTTTATTTGCTCATACCATTCCAAAAATCGGAGCTACGAGAATTTTTTTTTCCACAATCTTTATTTACGTAGATTTGGAAAACTTTTATTTTTCTTTCTGAAAATTAGTCTAAACCTGACTGGAAATTTGTGGTGATTCAATTCGATTTGCCACGACACTGTACGTCGTATTTTGTGAAAAGAAAAATGTCGATCGGGTCGAAAAGAGACAATGATTTTTAATCTCGTCGATAATTATTTATCACGAAACGAGGAAAACGACAGAGGTCAGTCGCACTAATTATTGGGACATACTAACAAAGTAACCTTGTTTATTCGTCAGCCTGTTCATCAAGCTGTTATCATTTTTCTCGTTTTATCGGGAAAGCAACTGTTGAACCCACGCGTGAGCTATTATTCCATGGGCTGTGCCATATTCGATCATCTATTGCGACACTGATAAAGAACGAGATCAAGGAAATGAGGGATGAGACGACGAGCAGTTGTTGATTATCAACGGAAAGCAATCATTGCATTCCGTTGTTCTTTGTTGTTCTTTCGGAATTCTACGCGGATAGCTTTTCCAATCTGAAGCTTAGAGCAGCCCAATATCAATCGATAGTTTCGAAAACATATGGAAAGATGCTAAACGCTTATAAATTTGAAAATTTTCGATCGATGTAAAAAACTTCGTTATTGCTGTTTCCAACAGGTTCAAGAATTTGACTCGATAAATTGACGTTTCTTTTGCGTTCGACGACCGCTACACTTAACTCAATATCTGCCTCGTGCTACGATAAAATTAGTTTCATTTCAATCTCGTGGATTTCGTTTCATTATTATGTGTGTCGGACGAGAACGTTGCTCGCTATCTCTATTCGTAAATGAATATATATCAGGACGGATATGTATTGTAATGACCAGCCACGACTATCTATTTGGAACGAAGACGACGATACGGCTCGTTGAGTCTTGAAACCTTGAGTTACTAAGAAACAAGCATATGCCACCGCGGGGGATCTTTAGACACGTACAATAGACTTCTTGACAAGCTTGTCCGCGCTATTACCACGCGAACTGCAAAATCCTCCCACACTGTACACTCTATAATTTATTTGTACCTCGTTGAACACAACCTTCTTCCTATGGAATCAGAAAAGGAAGGAAGAGAGAGAGAGAGAGAGAGAGAGAGAGAGAGAGAGAGAGAGAGAGAGAGAGAGAGAGAGAGAGAAAGAGATCTGATTCGCGATGCCTTTTTTAACCCGTCGTGTGCACACTGGGTCGTTTTGACCCGAACGATTTTTGTCACCGATCGTTTGGCATTTGATGGCGACGAATGGCATTTAATTTTCGATTTTTTCACAAAATAATTTACTACAAAAAAACGTCTGTACAAAAAAAAAAAATTAAAAATGCATATTCACCGGAATTCACCGGAAAACTTGTTGGGTCAGATTGACTCAGTATGCACTCATGGGATGTGTGCTAGAGCTAAAACCGACACGACGCGGTTTCATTTGTGAATTTTTTTCGCTCGACATTTTATCGATTTGAAATTCCTCTAGAAAATGTATGACTACGAAAAAATGTATGCTTTTTTATGAACACTTTCCGTCAAGTCTGTGCAGGCGGGAAAGCGATTGAATGATTGGAAGGGAAGGTTACCAAATTTCTGTATCATTGCCGGAGTACTTGAGTACTCGAGCTGGCTCTAGATCCAGAGCTCGAGGTCGTGGACTCGTTGGTATAATTGTCAGAGGCGACGAGTATCTCGAGTCACTGCCAAACTCGCACGTATCGTCGATTTGTGGGTCTGGGCTCGCAACCGTTTCCGGATAATTGATTCTCTCCTTTAACAAATCTTCTCGCAACTCTTCCGAAGGGGTGCGGAAGATTTTTGAAGCTTTGTCACTATGACCAGAAAATTTTTTGATAAACATTATTGGACTGTTAGCCATACGATAACTCTCACTACGTTTGACTTTTCGTTCTCCTGATTTGACGCTTTGACGGTCACACCGTTCTTCCTGATCGATCGAGGATTTATCGTCCTCGTCGGTGAGACTGGATTGGAATTTATCTACCTCTTGAATCTCATTGAGCACCAACATATTTCGGCGTGAAAAGTTGGGTGTGTCGAAATCAGAAATTAACATTTTTCTATTTAACTTTGGGGTCGTGCCACTGGCTCGAAGACTCGCTGGGCAAAGTCCAGACTTTTCGAAAGTCAAACGAGCGCTCAGAGTATTTTTGAGCTCTGTGGGCATAGTTTTTAGTTCCAGCGAGTCATCGAACGAAAGAGTATTGTCGGTTGAGGATTTAGTGATCTCGTGGTTGTCCAACTGTAGGCTAACGTCCACCTGACTCTCCGGTGGATGATTCTCATCGCCGATCCTAACTTTGTCCCTACAATTAAGATCCGGAATAACTCTCGTTACGCAATAATCCGTGATTGATGAGACTCTGGGCTCGTGAGATTTGTTAATCGGAGCCAATGGAAGTGAATTTCTAAGAGAACTCATAGGACTCGGATTTCTTGTTCTCAATCGATGTTGCTGCTGCGGATGATGATTCTTTTGGCGTTGGTGACGCTGCTCCTTCGCGTTTGATGCCCGATGACGTTCTCCGGACGTCGGACCTTCATTCTTATCTAATCTACCGGTGCTCTCAGTGCAATCGTGATCAGTGCCGTTGACGATGCCGCCTTGGGCTTTCTTACCTTCGTCGCTCTGCACGTTGACGTAAGCACCGCGGACTTGTCGGTGAGGGCTCGTCGGACTGCTCGGACCCACGACCGTCGATGGTGTTCTGACGTAGTCCGGACTCGG
This sequence comes from Campopleginae sp. 14b, assembly GCA_030522525.1. Taxonomy (NCBI): domain Eukaryota; kingdom Metazoa; phylum Arthropoda; class Insecta; order Hymenoptera; family Ichneumonidae; species Campopleginae sp. 14b. Next base: position 616,808 of record JAPYYS010000001.1, read on the forward strand.
TGCACGATCAGGACTGGTTGCTGCTCGGATGATGACTTTTCCAAGTTGCGGTGAAGTCGGCGGCGTTGAGGTCGATTTTTCAGGACCATCGGTCGTGTCCGATGTCTTAGTAACCGCCCGGATGTGCGTCGGAGCCCGATGCAAAAGTGGTGACGGCGAGGGCGAGAGACCTTCTTTAACGAATGGACCTGAAACGAGAAAATTTTTGAAATTCTGTCGGAATTTTTCACATCGATCGGGTTTAAGGAATTACGGTGATGAAAATACCTGGATTGAAGGTCGTATGTGCGCCCTTTCTCCTCTTTAAGCTATCGGAGGAATAAACAACTTTTCCTTCGGAATCCAAAGTGACTCGCGCTCCTTGTCGTCTCCTCTCCAATGAGGAATCAGGCTTTTTGGGCAATTCGCTCAAGCTCACATATTCCGCGTCTCTCTTAAACAGATCAGAGTTTGCGTAGGTTGCTTGTGAGCGTAACGAAGCTGTTGTTGCAGTGTTTGCTGTCTCCTGACGTTTGTCATTGTTGTTTCTCACGTCGGCTATGGTTACATAGTCGCCGGAGTCTCCTTTAATGTGCGGTACATCGAGCACTGCATTTTTCGACGGCTGCTTCCGGCCTGCCAGAGGTAAGACACCTCGAAGCTTTCCCAACATACCGCTCAATGGACTTGTCTTGATCATTGAGGATGAACCTGATTGGCTGTTGCTCGAACCCTTGGCCGGATTGTTAGGGTTAGCCGGAGTCGAAGGCACCACTGTTTGCACTGTTGCATAAAGATTCTTATCCTCTCCATTGAAAACCTCCATCTTGGAAGTTCCTACGGTCGCGGACATGAGAACCGAGCCTGGCGTTCGCAGATCCGCGCTCTTGTTTCTTCTCGAATCTTGTTCCTCTCCGTCCTTGCCTTGTTCGTCGTCCGAACCAGGCGGCGTTATGACACACATCGATGGGATGCGGCTCGTATTTATTGCCGTTTTCGAACGAATCCTCTCGATTCTGTCGCAACCCTCCAAATCACTCGATTCCGAGTATTCGAACTCTGAACACGATCTACCCGTGCAGGCTGGACTCGAAGCCGATTCCACCGGTGATGAAGACGTGTTGTGACCGCTGTCTGGCGATTCCCCTCCATTCTGATTCTGGCCGTGTACCTGTTTACGTAGCAAAAAATTTCCAACATTTTTTAACTTCCATTCGTCGAAATTCAACAAATTTGCGATTTGGGTGAAGATTTCTATTGCCACGCAGTAGCGTAGACAATTGTATGTATATGTGCGTAATGAAGATTTGCTAGGGCATGGACTGATCGGGTCAATAAGACCCCGGGTCAATTTGAAAATGAACAAAAATACTTTTTCCCGGGAAAGCGCGAACGGTTTTTCAGGGGTACGGATAATCGCAGCGGAAAAATAAGTTTGGGTCAAAATGACCCAGTGTGTCAACAAGGGCATTTTTTTTCCGAATTGTTGAAAATAAAAATTTACTAAAAATAGCCGGAAGTTTAATGACTGAGTACAATTATGGACGTACCATTGCAACTACGGTCAAGCTCGATTTTCTCTCAGGGGGTACCGGTGCAAGAAGAGCCGTACAAACAGTTCCCGCCGAGCTGGTCGTGGTGGAGGTCGAGCCTCTACCAAAAAGTTCGTACTCGTTTTCAACCACAGGGGACGTTGGATCCGAGCTGACTTCGCTCGATTTAACGACTGGACTCTGGGGCGATAGTTCCTCCTCCCTCAAAGTTTTCAGGCCTGAATCCATGTGAAACGAAGTGTAGTAACCCTCCGTGTCGCACGAATAAACCGACGAGGTTTCACCGTCGTCCGAGAACGGAACGACCGCGATATCCTGGATTATATCCGGAGTTAAGGTGCCCTCGGACGTGACCGAGGACGATGCTGAAGTGTCTCGACCCTTGAGACGACGGATGTGACACAAAGATGTCGATGATGTGCCTATCGAGGCCGTTGTCGTTGACCTGCACAAAGTTGCACGTTAAGTCATGAATTTTCACAGTTTTCGATAGACTTTGCTAGGAAACTCTGAATCAGGACGTCAGCAATGGTCTACTATTTATTATTTGACAGTTTTATTTGCTTTTTACCTCGGTGGATGCGTCGTCGTGGTTGTTTCACTTCCTATACTCGCTCTTCCACTTTCGGAGGATGCGCTCCAATTTCCGGAGCTCGAGTGAGGGGCATCGTCTCTGTTGGTGCCCTTTCTTCGTTCTCTCCTCTGAGCGGCTGATTCTCGCAGTTTGACGCTCGACTGCCTTATCTCCATGTTTGGCATCATGACCGGTATGCTCGAAGTGCTTTTACCACTGGAGCTCGACGAGCTTGGTTTCCTCTCGTGCGACTTGTCCTTTCGTCGTCTCGTTGAAACCGTCTCGTAAATGTTGTTCTCTTCCGTCGTCTTTGATTGAACTTCGCTCGTTCTCTCCTCGTTCGTCTCATTCCCGACATCCGTGCTCAGATCGATCTGCTGACTCGACGATTGACTCGACCGTGGACTTATTAGTTTCAACCTCGACATTCCCCATGCCTTCAACGTATTGAAGTGTGACTTTTTCTCCGACGGTGAATCCTTCTTCGAGCCGAGTATGTCCGTGCTTGCCGATCTGTGGGCTCTTGGCGTTGTCCCTGACAATATCTCTTCGGGCTCGTCTGGCGTCGTCTCACTGTTCAATTCCATCAACAAAAACGAGATTTATTTTTCAGATTTCAGTTCTTTCTTGAAAAACGGAGCAATTTTCACTATAAAAAAATATTTTATTACTTCAGGATCAATTGATTTGAGATGTCAGCTGTTTCTCTATCTACGCCACTGGAAATTAATTTTTGTTGAAAAACGTTGATATTGAACGCGACAAATTGAATTATTTGGGTAATTTCACAATTTTTGGGATTTTTTCGACGAAATTTCGTTTCTACTGAAACTGTTGGCAAAATTTATGATTAAAATTACCCGAATTGGCTTTCAGAATTTTTTTGTTGCATATTCGTTGCTGCAATGGCAACATTTTGAGGATTATTCGAAAAAAATTGAACGAATCGAACAAAATATCGATCTTTCGCAACAAAATTTGGTTTTCAGTGGCGTTTTTCGTTTTAATTTCAAAGGGAAAAGTTTTTCCTTCTTTTTGCCAATTATTTCATATCGTAATGAAAATTTTATGTAATTCTTGTGACGGATATTAAGGGAGAATGTTTAAGGAGAAAAAAAAGGTTTGAGCGGTTTGAAAAAACCGTGAAAAAAGCAAAAAAATGTTAGTTTACTTCGATAAACTCGAAGGGTTCGCGAGGCCGAAGAAAATTGTCGGACGAAAGATGAGAAGCACGAAAATATAGCCGTGAGGGCAATCAAAATTCTTCGTGGTTCGGTAACCGTTGAACTTTATGGAGCGGAACGAATCGTTCGATTTGATCGCGGTTCGTAATGTCTTGACGCGTATTTTCGAGTCGCGAAGGAGCAATCGAGCTCGAAATATCTCAGTGATTGGCACATGCGATGCATTGCAGAAAAAGAAACGGTCGAGCAGTGACGATCGCTGAAGGAAAATTATACTCCACGGCTCGTTACGTCAGTCGCAAATTTAAACGCATACGGAATTTCCGATCATCTGAACAATCATCACAAAAATCTGTCGTTTCCTCGAGTATTTTTTTTTTTTTTCTTACGAAACCGATATTTGAAACCAACAATTCGGATCACGTGTCAAGCCGAATTAGCCGAGATTTTTCTTTGTTTGTAACGTGGCAATACTGACCCTCCAACAGCCTGGCGAATCTCTTTCTGATCTGTACCGGCGATCGTATTTCGTCTCTTCCCACGTGGACGACGAGGGCGTGATCTTCTTTTCACGGCCGTTGAGTCCTGGCACTCTGGACCGGCCAGCAGCGATCTTCTCCTCATCGACATTCTCTCGAAGCCTCGCCCACTCACATCCACCGCGACGATTTCCGCTGGGAATCTGTTCACAAAATAAATCAAACGAATGATTAATGAGTGTTGCTTCAATGTATTTTAATTGAAAAGCGGATGTGCATCGATAATATGAAAAATATGTGTGAGATTAATTATGAGAGCAAAACGTACTTGAGAGCGACAGCCTGAACCTGTTCCTCGGGACTTGGCAATTTGTGATCAACCGCGTCGTCCGTCGTCGTTTCACCAAGTATCCTGGACATGCAGTCCGGTGCTACCGTCACGTCTCCGAGTGCTTCGCTCGATGTCCACCTTCTCAGATCGTCCAGGGCTGCTGGCTGTCATTTTTCAAATAATCAAAACGTTAACTCCTCAATAAATTTCCACATTCCATTGATATCCTAGTCACATAATAAAATTAGGACAGCAAGAAAAATTTGTCTCATTGTCTATACAGATCGAAAATAATTACGCGTGGAATCGATGACCAAGATTTTTTTTTCATACAGTACACCGTCGAATTCCGGCTTCGGGTCAATGTCATCGTGAAGTCAAATGGTGAAATCTCTCTACAGTTTTCGTTTTTACGGAGCTTTGATATTCCGAGACTTCAAGTTCAAGTTTTCATCTATAGTCCAACTTCGAAAATTTGGCCTTGATTAAAACACCCGAATTAATGAAAAACACGAATTTTCAATTTTTGAGTAATTCAGAAATGAATTTAACAACAAAGTTCGAGCTTTTTATTTTTTACTGAGAAATAATCAAAAAATTCATTTATTTTCCGAACTTTGTTGACCAATTTTTCAGTTTTTTAAGGAATTCAAAGAGGTAAAAGTTTGAACTCAAGTTGTTATGGAATGGCGATTTTCAGTAAATATATTCTAGCGGATACTCGAAAGAGAGCAACGATTTAGACTCCAGGCAAGAAGCTGCGTCCCAAAGAAAAATCAATGTGATCAATAAATGAGGAAATTTATGTTTCGGTATACGTAGTAGATTTTGTTCAGCAAAGAGGGTGACTCAATGATAAAGTGAAACGTAATTATTGATATTATATTATTATTGTTATTATTATAATCGAAGTTGATGGAATTAATAGCTCGTTAATGTCACTGCAAAGAATTTAATAAGACGGGTGGTTTGATTTGCGATTTAGGGAAGAAAACACGGGGAACTTAGGGAAGAGCATTCCAGATAGAAAGTTATGGTCGTGTGCTGGGATTCTCGTAAATCTATTGACATTTATACTCCTCGGAGTTGTGTATCGCGGTTATGCATTGTCCAGGTTTATCGAGGGGGCTTATTCGTGTCTCCTGGATCGATAACGAAACATCAAAATCTCAACTGTCCTTCGTAAGGAGGAAACTGTGAGTAGAGAATAGAGACTTTTGCGAATTATTCCGAGTCTCGTAACTTTATATATATTTGTGTATACGTGGGTATATGTACGTTTGTATACACGGAAAGCGCATCGTACTAGATTTCACGGGCTGTATATTTCTTCACAGCGTGGACTTGAAAGTATTGGGTTACGAACTAGTTTCGTTCGGGTTAACGCGAAACTCTTCTCCTATCTCGCTTTCTGTCTCACTTTTTATCTCTCCTCACCGCATGCGGGCTCCCGTTAAGCTCCTCTCAGAGATATATCCTCGAGAGGAACACTATACCGCGATTCGAGAGAGATCCCAGCGGCAAGTGTTTGTTTCACGCTGTCAGGATCTTCACCAGAGAAAGAGAGGACTCTTCCGTGAGATACAAGCCCACAGAGATCTCCAGATCTTGGAGACGTTTATCGTTACTATATATATCCCATACTATATATGTCCCTCTCAGTATTACCGAACACCATCAAAGGTCCATGGCCAAATCTCTCTCTCTCTCTCTCTTTCCCTCTATCTTTCTCTCTCTCTCTCCCTCCCTCCCTCTCTCTCTCTCTCTCTCTCTCTATCTCTCTTTCTCTGTAGAGTATGTAGTGAAGCTCTCTACATCTCTCTTCTGTTGACCCTGTAAGTTTATATTACTTTCCTCTCTTGTGACGCTTATACGAACAAAACCATAGTAGTCAAGTGGACTTTCCCTGATATGGTTCATGCAAATGGGTGCTCGTCGTTTACGAGAAAGATTTAACTACGATAGTTTTACGATGTTTAAAAATCTCGATTTTTTATAAAGTCAACAAAACACTCAACGAAATGTTTATCCTTCATTTTCCATTGATTTAGAATTATACATTTTTCCTGATCGAAGAAATCATATGTCTCGTTATAAGAATTTATATTTATTCCTAGGATTTGGGCAATCGGAGCACGTCAGCTGGTCAAGGTTTCTAAAATTCATTGCTTCTGCTATGAGATCGACTATATTTATTGCCGGCACGAAGGAAATCCCTTTGCAGATGTTTCTTACACCCTACCCCGATCTGCTATACGCACAAAAATCATTGCTCTGAAAGCTACTATACTTATTCCTACAAAACGATTTGATGCATTAGTGTTGCATTGTTGGGCTCCATCCAGGTGTTCGATGTTGCCGACGAATTTTTGAAATTAAGTGATTCATTTGCGAGAACATGCGTTCACTGTGATGATGTAGAGACAATATTAAACGTATTTATTTATTAAATTAATAAATGTTATCGAAGTTGAATTTTTTTTTGTTTTTTTTTTCAAGTTTTATTCATAATTTGTTTATTTATTATCAATTTAATAAATATTGTTGTTAGATATTGAATTATACATCGATTTAAAAAAAAAAATTTAATGAAAAATTCATTGCTCGAGGGCAGGAGAGGTGGGGGAGGAAGATCGTGAATTTAGCTCGTTAATAAATATTGAAAAAAAAATCGGATGGGATTGAAGGGAAATCGCATAATATGAATAAATGGAAAATCGACATTGGCCTTCCATGAAACTCGCTGTGAGTTTGCGGGAACAAACATTTCAAGCTTATAGTAAAGTGAGCCCGCGCTCGCGGATAAACCTTCTTCTTGGGCTCCATTAGCGCCGCGCAGCGGCAGGTAAAGTAGAAGGAAGAATACCAAGAGCAAAAGAAGGAATGGCAAACGGAAAAAAAGAAAGAGCGAGAAAAAGAGAGAGAAAGAGAAGAAAACCCGTTGGAGAATGAGCGTAGAGATGCGAAAAGGAAGAGGCAGGTAAGAATAAGATGAAGAAAAAAAGTAAGACGGTTGGGGAGATCGGTGAAGAGAAAAAAGGGAATAAGCATCGGGAGGGCCACACCGCCGCCGTCGCCACACCGCGGGAGTTCTTCTCTCCTCTCTCGCTCGGTGAAAAGATATACGTAACCTGACGGCAACCTGCAGCCACGTCCTTGTCGAATAATCTCATGTACCGGGTGAGCCGCTTGAAAATTTTCCATGCAAATTATTTGACCGAGGAATACCAAGCACAAAATTTAAATCATCCCAGCTTATGGCTTTTTTCATGAATTCGAATATTCCAAAATTCGAGGCTTCTTGTCGTTTTGACGTAACGAACCAATTATAAAATTCGCTCAGACCATTTTCTCGGCATTTCGTATTTTTATTGAATTTCCAATAAATCAAACCCTCCCGTTATTTCCATATACTTTTGACGACGCTTTTCATAAAGGACATTAGACTTCGTTGATGCTTCTATGATCCACCCGTTAGAGTTTCCAAGTCCGTGTATATCCGCGCGCCAATACACGTTGGGACTTCTTGTAGGCCCCGAGGAGAAACCCCACACAATGTTAAGTGTACCTATAAGAGCTGCTTATAGTGGGAGGAATTCCAACGTTGCCAGACCATCGACTACCTAGATCTGGCCAGGAAATATATGTACGAAAAATTGGCTTGTTTGGGTTAGCCGTGTGACCATACGCGAAACCGTCCATATCGGGCTCATTCAAAAGAGATTTTGACACTCTCTTTTTCTCGAGACAACGAAGCAAATATTAGCGGGTAGTCTAAACTCTATTGATTTGCAAAAATAGTTTAATTTTTCGGAGTGCCCACATCCCGTGAGTGCATATTGGGTCAATCTGAGCCAAGGCGTTTTTCAAATCGTTGTATTTCGGTAAATATGCATTTTTATTGTAGTCACGATTTTTTTGGTAGATTATCCATATTCGATTTATTCTTTTGACGGAAATGAAAATCAAATGTGAAAACATTCGTTGTCGCATTGATAAGTTAAGGTCAGAACGACCCAGTATGTACTCGAAGAGTTTATTACTTCTCATCAGACATTTGACGCCAAAAACCGTCATTTTTCTATATCGGTTCTCAGCATCTAAATTTTTTTTTCACGACGCGTTTTAACGTTTTTCTCTACAACTCGCTCGAGGATATTTTTTTCTTTATTTTAACCCCAGGATATTTACTTATGGATACGTCTATAGATCCGGAGGCAATATTTACCAAAAAAATTCAGGTTCTCAAGGAAGTGTATATACTTGAATATTTTTCGAGGCATTTTTGTCATGATGGAAGGAAAGTTCGTGGACCAAGAGCAACAGAAGAACTCGTTTGAGGTCTCAACGTTCTGCATTTCTTTCACACACTTGAAATATTCTGAGTCACGTCTGTTTGTCAACAAAGCCACGAGTTGACCTTAAAATCGGATGATTTTGTGTGATTTCGTTAATTCATGAATATTCAGTTGGATGATTGGGCGAATGAAGGAATCGCTTCAACTTGCCATTACTTTTACGCGGTATTAGAGAGCCGTCCTGGGTGACGTTTGAATTAAAAACGAGACACACGATGAACGATCGAGCCATTGAAATAGGTCGCCCGTTATGGGCTCTTACACCGAGGGCCCTTAATTATAATGGATCGTGTTCAAGAGTAATCGAGTCAGAATTTATCGTCGACCCTTTTTATATACAAATTTATATCGATTGAAAAAGCCCGAGGGAGCAGTCCAAAAGATCGACGAGCTATACAGACAACGGAACGTTAATTCAATTTTAGCTAATAAGAAAATAATGTCTTTGTTATAGACACAAGCTTGACCGAGTGAACTCTAATATGGTAAAATAAATTGTCCATTCGAGTGCCTACCGGGTCATTTTGACCCAAACAATTTTCTGTCGTCGATTGCTCGGCATTCAATTTTCGTTTCCATCGAAAAATAAATTAGAAAAAAACAAACACACCAAATGAATTCTCGCCGCAATACAATGATTGAAAAAACGCCTTGGGTCAGATCGACTCAATATGCACTTGGAGAAGTGTGCACTCGAAGTGTTAAGATATTTTTCCGTCACACAAATTCAGCCGAAAGGTGTTCTATTTTCTCCTGCGACTTCACACCCATTTTCCTTACTCCACATATGAATGATTCCTCAACATCAAGAAAAAAGCTCAGCCTGTGTTTGACACAGAATTCCGCAGACCCGAAGCACCGGATATGTCAGTTTTGTTTCTTTATGCTCGGAATATCAATTTTAACGCTTCCGAGTTATCGAAAGTTGATTCGCACGAAAATACTGTTGCTGGATAAAAAAAATAGTGGTCGGAATAGAATTTTCGAATAAACTTTGGCATTTGGGAAGAGAACAGGATTTAAGGAATTGATAATTCCGTGAACTCACACGATAAGTAAACCAAATGTTTATAATGATTGTCTATCATTAATTCTGGCTTCGCTCCCTCCGTGTAAAGTCGCGCGCTTAAGGCAGTTGAGACTTTTATACGTTACATGTTTCTTATGTAAAAATATACGTACGACTCTGGATTCAATGTCGAGACTTTTGTCGCGCCTTCTCTTTCCAAGGACGGGCGTGCACATGAACATGTCCATGGAGCTGCCAGCATTTCGATCTCGTCTCAGGGAGTCCAAACTTCTCACGGCCACGATCGCCGCGGCCTCGTACAGTTCCCTCAGGGCCTTGGGTCTACTGATCTCCGTGAAGAGGGACTTGTGCGGCTCGTTCGAAGACCGAAAATGTACGGTCCTCGCGGCGAACGTGCTTATGTCAGATTCGGCTATAAAAAAATAAATAAAAAAAAAACATAAATTAATTCTTCATAACGTCGATTGCGAATCCTGATTGCTAAATCGGGATAATAGGCAGGCATGAAAAATGATATTAATCCTGAATGCAGTTAAAAAGTGTGGGTCGCATATAAATCAACATAACCGGATGTAATAATGACGAATTAGGGACTGGAATTTCGTCTGTATTTACCGCTCGACAGCGATCTCAAAAATTTTACTCCTTCCCTGGGTCCAGCGGAGATATTTTTTATGAATTCGAATAAAGAATGTCCGATTATTCTTTTTCCATTGACGGTCAATGTGATTTCGAAAAAAGTCCACGTTACTTAAAATTATTGAAATTTTTAAACCTTCTGAGGAAACCGAACAACTCGAAGGCCTTTTGTGTTTAGAGTATTTTAAATCGAGCGACTATCCTTCGAACTGTTAAGAATGGAGACGCGGTGACCTTTAGGCAATTTTTATTGGGCAGTTAATACGTGGAAGTAAAATAAAATTTCGAACACGTATGTACGTAAATTGATTCTAATTTGAGAAAATGTAACGATGTGCCCGACCACACAATTGTCTTTTTCTATTCCCTGTGGGGCAAGGAGAATTTGCAATTTCCATTCGTTGCTCATTCCAAAAGGAGGAGAAGCATCAGCTGATTTATTTTTTTCATTGAACAATGAACAACTAGAAGGATCTCTTAATTCACATTGTGTCTTGGGCCATTGTATTGTTTGTTGCGTACATTATATAATTTCTATGTATAGATAAACATGTGATGCGATTTAAATTTCCAACCTTTCTCCTGCTGGAACGACATAAACGGCGCGGACAAGCCGGAAACGCAACAATCGAATGCCTCTTGCGAATTAACGATGAGTTAACAAAAGAGAGAGAGAGAGAGAGAGAGAGAGGGAGAGAGAGAGAGAGAGAGAGAGAGAGAAAGAGAGCGAGAGATGGTTGACGATAATTTTGTTCTGACGATGCAATTGATCAGAATTTCTCGAGACGTTAATTTGTAGATCACACGTGTATAACGTCCATGTACTAGAGACCTCGAGAGTCAGTTATGTTTTCTGCAGATATACTCTTGCTCGGGATTGCTCTTATTGCTGCTGCCGTTTTCTCCTGCGCGCCGATATCGCACCGTCGCCTCTGGCATTCCCAAACACAGCTTTAATCCATACACACATTAATTCATGGCTCGCTATATGTATTCATGTATAAACACGAAGAAGATACGGGAGGCCTGCTGTCTTCTTCTCCGCGCGGACATACACTCTACGTAGCTCGCCCAAAGAGTTCACAGTCATGCAACTGCACTACATGCACGGCATTGCGATGCACCGGATTCCAAACCAGTCCAATTCGATCCTATCTTATACATACACCGTAGTACGTAAATATATACATATATATATAAGTATTTGAAATATAAATAATTCTGAAAGTTGTGGAGAGGATTTCTTACGATCAGCGGAGTGTAACCGTGTGTGTGCATGCGGCCTCTTGCACGCGGCCAGCGTGTATTTCTCTTCTGAGCGCCCCCGCTAATACATAATCTTTATATATTATCCGACAGTGCACGATTACAGGAACAGCTTCTTGTGCGTGATAGATCTCGTATCGTGTGGTCCCTGCTCAGCCGCGGCTCTTCTTTACCTTGCCTCCCGCTTTTAGTAACCCAGATTAATCACGCGAAATCGAATCCACTCGCATTAAACTCCCGGCCTTTTTTTCATTACCTCTTTCATTTCCGTTTTGTATTATCTGCACCCGATTACTCGCTTCGTTCGTTTACTCTCCGCCATCTATTTCATTTTTCATTCGCTCCAGATTTCCCTGCTAAATTGATATCATTTTATTTTGTTTTTCAGTTATTGATACGGGGCATCGATGGAATTCGACAATTCCCGTCGGAGCAATAGAAATGCGTCGTGACCTTGAATTTTCAAGAATTTTTTCAAATTTGCATGGAGATCACAAGGTTGTTGGTTCATTGATAAAAATCAGCATTTTGCGGAGGGAAAATCCTTTGCCTCTCGCAACAGTTGCTGCAACGATACTTGGAAAAGTATCGATTTCGTATAGTCGCCGCTGCGATAGAGTGTAGATAATGTAAATTCATTATTTCGAATGCGTACTGGGTCATTTTGACCCCAACGATTTTCCGTCACCGATTTATTCGTCGTTTTCGTCAATAAATAAATTCTGGGCCACGGAATATCCAAATGATTTAATGGTTTTTAAACGCTTCGGGTCAGATTGACTCAACGTGAGACGATGCAGTATTTTTTTTTGAATTTCCATACGGAAATATTTGTTACCAGACAATATTTTTTCGATATTCGTGAAAAATATATTTTCCGATACATTTTATTTTCGTGTGGGTTTAATTTAGTCCAGATTGTTCGGTGCAACGATAGCGAATGAATAAAAATTGTGAAGCTTGCTTCTGTGATGTTTTCATTCAGGAGTCAAACTTTCTGGGTCTTCCAATAATAAACGAGCATCAATTTATTCATAAAAAAATGTAACTGTTTGGTGTCGAGTCGCGGAAAACTTTGGCTGACACAGTTTTTCTTTTGATCGAATTTTACATTGAGCTCGAGCCATGAATCAGGAAAGAAAAAATCCAGAAAGGGACAAGATTCCGAAAGAAAATATAAACGGAATAAAAATAATAGAGAAAGGGAGGAAGATAGATGGTGATAGGTTTTATTCGCTGCTCGCATCCCTTGGGAGGTCTCCGAGAGCTCGTTCAGTGCATGCTATGTAAAGTGCCCGCGAGCATATTCGCGCGGCCCTCTGTTCATTCTCGTCGCAAACGGCCGGCATCGTCTTCACAGAATGCCGACAAACTCGCAGCATCCGACGCTCTACCTCTGGTACCTTCTTCTTCTCCAACGTCCTACACATCAATACACACTTGTACCGAACGCTATAAGCACACCACGATAATATATACCATGGCATAAATGTACATAGACATCACTATGTACATTACGCAGAGAATTCTCCGTGCCATCCTTGAATCCCTGCCGCGATATTCGAGGGATTCTTTGCACTGTATGTCAGCTCAAAAAGAATTATAAGCAACGACTTTATAGGCTCTTTATACATCGATACTTTTCCTCGCGGCTCCATCGGCGGGGACGAATATATTTTTAAAAAATTTTTTTTTCAAATACTCCGATATATATTTTTTTTTTATGAACATTTTGCTATTCGAATTTCGGAACCTTAACCACAGCTTCTTTTAGAATTGGCTTCGAATTCTTCAAGTTCGACGGTCACGACGAAAATGTGGTATTTTTCTTAAACAATTCCGTAATAAAGATCGGAATTAATTTGATTCTCGTTAAAACTGGAACGTCCATCGAAATTTCATTCACGAGTGGTTCCCGCCTTTGGAAATATATTCGTTTCAATATCATTTGATTTAGTCCTTTTTCTTGTTTATCGGTGAGCTAAGAATGTGGTGAAAAATTATTCAGTTGGGAATAAATGAGACAAGATTGATTACGTCTCTACTTTTTGTACAAAAATGATCTCCATGGTGTTGTTTTTTATTATCATGTTTATTTAAACGGAATTGAATGAACGGTGTTGTTATTCGACAGATATGATCTTTACTGAGATTCAATGACTCAGCACCGAAAATACACGACGAAGATTGGACACTTGAAAATATTTGAAGGAAACGTCAATCACGAGAAATTCCTTTATAGCTTCGAGACGAAGTTCAGTCTTGTGGGAGTATTTCAACGGCAAATAATTAGAAAACGATTTTTCCATGACGTTTGCCTGATTCAGTGGAAAATCCACGAGCAAATTGTACCAGAGGAAGAAAAAAATTCGATTGAACATTGACCCTGAGCAGGAGATGAGAAAACGGAATCATGCGAATGTTCAGAGGTAGAAAACGTCGCGATAATAAAAAATGCGGTTACGGTAGATCGTGGATGAACGCACACTAGCCTCGGTCAGAAATTCTGGCTCGCCAAATGGGCCAACAAAGAAAAAATAACAACCGAAGCTTCAAAGACCAAAGAGAAGCTCGTCTCCGGTGTTTTCTCCACGACTTGCCTCTTCCTCTTTTCTCTTCGTCTCTCAGCCGTGCTAACGCATATTCACACACGCACACGTGTATATAGGAGTTAAATGCATCGGTATGAAGTATCCCATTCACTACACGAGCCTGACCATCGGAGCAGCGGCCCAATAAATATTTCGTCCTCCTTACAACACGATGCTCTGTTGAACGAAAACGAAATATTCATGTTTTTTTCTCATTCTCGATTCTCTCTCATCTCCCGCCGTGCGAATTCACGTGCGGGACGTTCAACCACAACGCCTTAACCGACAAATTAATTCACCCGATCTCACGCGATTCCTCGAGAGTCGCACTCACAAAATCACTTTTTTCTCTTTTTTCCTACTCGTCGAACATTGACACGATGTGTTTCAGTCAATGAATTTTTTACGCTCTGTCCTTCTTGGAGGTGAGAAGTTTTTTCTTCCCGCGTGGTCGTTACTAAATTATGTAACGACGCTTCAAATATTTCGAAATGTTTCAGGCTCCTTCTCCAAATAGATTTTGATGCCTTCAAAGTTTCAACATTCGTCGCACTCTTGATGCACATACTTTGACATTATAATGCTACACTGCTTCGTTTATGTAATGATTTATTTAACTTGAGCACTTTTTAAGGCCGAGAGCTCGAACCTTCTTGAGTATAATTGCTGGACGTTAAAAAAAAATGCCTGGTACTTACATCGGATGTAATAAAAAGGAAACCGGAGTCAAACCGAGCAGAGAAACGAGACGTCTGTGACAGAAATAGTTTTTTTTTAAGGGGATGGGAAGAGAAAGGGTATGAATGGATCGGGTGTAAAACTACTGAATGCAGGCATTATTGCGATGATGTAAACGTATGCGCAAACGCAAGGTACCTCGTTAAAGCGTGACTGAAATGTTCGGGTTTATGAGCGGACCCCGAAGCAGGGGGCACGTGAACCGAAGAAGAAAGAATTCATCATCTTTTTAATAACTCTGAATCATCTTAAGGGCGTATCTTGCCTCATTTTTTAACGACCCAGAGTCCTGGGAAAACTTTTTCAAGCTGCAGACGTTTACTACGAATGAGTGATCTGAATTTATCATACGAAATCATGAAACGTCACTCGAGCTACTGGTCTTATTGTCACAGTGAATTCCAGATGATATTTTCATTTCATTTTTCGTTGACCCTCCGAGTGCACACCGCCTATGAGAGCATGTTGGGTCAATCTGACCCAAGGAGTTTTTCAAATCGTTGTATTCCGGTGAATATGCGTTTTTTGTTTTTTTTTTTTTGTTTAGCGAAGTTTTTTTTTAGTGAATTATCCATTGCTTTAGTCCTGAATTGATTTTCTGGCGAAAACGAATATTAAATGCTGAATAATGTGTTGGCATTAAACGGCAAACAATGGGTGAGAGAAAATTGTTGGGGTCAAAACGACCCGGTATGCCCTCGTGAGGTTAAAATTGAACAAAGTTTGTTTTGATCTTCCGATCACCTCGGAAGTATTTTATTAAGCGTTCTCGTCGTCTCGTCAGCTCGGCTTCAAGGTCTCGCGTTCTGCTCACTTCGTGATTCTGCTGGTGGCACTGTTATGGCTTCTCTGTACATGAGCTTGGCTTGTATGAGCGTTTGTTTTTTTTTTTTTTTTTCACTTTTCTATTTCAAACTCGTCGTAATTGCCTCATTGCTCTTCCTTTTCGTGTGGAATGCTTCATATTTAAACACACCTCAATATCAAACAGGCACGTGTCTCATTGTTTTACATTTCATGTTTATTTATCGAGGTGCCTCTGCCTCAAAGCTGCCGGCTATGGTTTCTGTCCATTTCCACCTGTAGGAGAACGTACGTGAGACATTATAAAGCCCTATCAGATCAGCATACCAACGCAGTTATGCTGACATCACCGTACAAAACAGAGTTCCAGCGATGCCTTGATTTTTATTCATTTATCGGATTATATTATCAAAACAGCCGACGCGTCATACAAAAAATAAAAAAACTCTAGACCAGCGTGGTTGTCGAGTGATTCTGAATTCCTTGGAGTTGGTTCATTTCCCAAAGGGCTTTGAATTTCGGGGCTTCATTTGTTTGAGGACTTTTGAACGATTTATTTTTGTTCCTGGCGCAAATAAATCGTTGCACAATTTATTGTTCAGTCACTCAGAAAATCCAGTCAGAATTGATAATAAAAAAAAAAGTAATCAATTTCCAGGGATTTGGATTATCTCAGATCCGAGTCAAATGTTTCAGATGAAACGGGAAGGTAAAACTTGCGTTCTCTTCGTTTCATCGTTTCTGTGAGAAAAAATGAAAAATAAATCTGCTTTACCCGATCAATGGACTTGGCGTGAAACGTGACCCTTGTAAAAGGAAGCCTTCTCAATTGTCCCTTCAAGACTGATGTTTATCGGAGTTCCTTGATGCCTATGTCCATGCAGATTTGTCTCCAGAGACTCAATATACTCGCACGCTTTGTCATTTTTCATTCACGTGACAAATGTGTGTCGGACGAATTGAAACACACACGCCAAATGTGCACATACCAAAGTCTGCACACTGGATCTCTCCTTTTACTTTACATTACATTGACGAATTTTTAATCTTGGAATTTTGTAAAATTTTTGGAGGCAAAACCAAAAAAAAAAGAATAACCGTGGAGAAAAACAAAAAAGATTTAAAAAAACACACACAAACATAAAAATTCCAAACAAATTATTCAATGAATCGATTTCACAATTGAACGTTCTTAGTGACCAGTTAAAAAAAAAAGAAATCTTCCGACTGATCAAAATGAATTTAATGAATTCATTCGTTATATTTGCCTTCAGGTTTTGCGTTGAACGCAGCAAAATAAATGTTCTTCATTATAGTCGATAAGGTCTCTCTGTTTGTTTCCGTGAAGAATTCAAATATATGCAGCAACTGATTCGAATTTTCCAGCTCGTTATATTTCCACACTTTTTGTTTTTCTTTCGCTCGATGTCGAATGTCGCTTTGAGTTATTCGGTTCCACTGTTATCCGGCGAGACAAATGGAGTAGTAAGAATCAAGTACCCTTGAGAGGAAAAGGCACCGATCTCAGTTATTGATCGTTAGCGTCATCCGTGTGAAATCATTCGACTACAGCGACTGATGCGTCCAATCGAGACAAATTAAAGCCAACGGCAATTTCCATCCAGCCGGAGCGTTTCTCGTCATCTTCTCGATGTTAATGTGCTTTACTGACAGTGCGCGTCCTCCTCTTTCTTCGCATTTATCTTTCAAAGAGATTTTCTGAGTCTTCTTGTTATAGGATTGGAATTAAATCCGGATTAAACTAATGGCGTGTAGCACGCTATTGAACTTCGGACCCTTATCTCTCCCATCGCGTTTACTATTCACATTCGACATACCCGCGTCTTAGGAAACCAAATTACAGTTTTCAGGGACCTTTCCCTCGATTTATCCAAAAATTTGCAGCATAATGATGCAGCCAAAATCTTGTTGGTTACTCTTCGATTTCTAGTCTCTTTTTCTCTTGCCATTCCTATTTCTATGTTTTTGAAATATATTTTTTGTATTTTTTATACTTTGCTATTTTTCTTCCTCGCCCTACAGGCTGCCGGGGCATAATAAATATATCGATCTATTTATTTCTCGTTCTCTTTACGGACTTATCGGTTATTTGTTCGCAGTTTAATTTCCTGATCGTGTCAGAAGAATTGGCAAGGAAATGATCGATTTTGAAGGAAGGACTGACAAAGGTTTCGAATGTAAAAGAGAAAAACGATTCGGTAACACCGAAACGAACTAATTGCAGTCAAAGTTATATCATAATCCTTAATTAGGACGTCTGTGGGTATAATGGGGCTCTGTTGGTCAGCCATTCAGCAGCAGGTTGTTGTTTTCACTGTTAGATCTACATAGTGCTGTCTCGTTACTAATTGACGATAAGAGCTTGAGTACGTTACCACCTCGCCATGAAAAATGCAATTCCCGAGGTGATATGGTTTAGCGATAATGATGACAATGCTAATGAACGACAAGGCGGCCCACTTAACATTAGATTTCGAATCAATCCGTCTAGCCTTTTAAATGCGTTTGTCAAATGTTCGTGTGTGGATGAATATATGGACGGAATTATTGCGTATCATATTGCGAGCCAGGCAGGCATGTCTTGAGTTGTTTATAAATCTATGTACAGATAATCCATACACTAGCGATTATTGGCTCCTGTTAAAAGGCGAACTGCTGATTCTCTGTGGATGTTCACACGTCTTTGCCCTTATCGTATTCTCGAGCTAATTGATAAATGACCCCTCGTTGGCGTGCTTTCATAATTTTCGTAATCAGAAACACACACATGCGCGAGTGCGAGGCAGCTTGTTCGCAAAAACGATAACACTGTAATTGGCTTAATGAAGCAATGGACGCGGAATGTGACCTGGAATTATAAAAAGACGACGAAAAACTCGTGTCTGTTTTGTTTTTTTTTTAAAAGCCACCAGTTTGACAAGGGCCGAGAGTTGATTAGCCAAATCTTGAAAGTTACAGGTTTCTTTTGCATTCAATTATTGTGATTGGTGCTTTTTCTTAGGAGGCTCATTACCAATGGTATTTATCAACCGTCGTAAGTTTCGGAAGATCCTTGAGTCCTTGAACTCGTCGTCATTTGAACGATCATCGAAAAATAATATTTTTCAAAATCATTCCGTGTCGGCCATTCGATGGAACAGTAGGAAATGATTTTGCTTCTCATTCGACAGTACTATTTATATTTCGCAATAGCTATTTTATTGAACGATTGCTCGGGTGGGTGCACTCCTCGAATACTGTTATTTCGCGGTGATAATTTATGACGGAGATGGATACAGAAAGAGCAAAGGCGAGAGAGCAAATAATCGTTGATGCGGATTCGAAAGTTTACTACGCAAGACACTGTGTCAGCCGCACACCGCGATGTCAAGAAATGAATATGAGATGAAAAATAAAGACTACTTGTGTATGTATATAGGTATATATAATATGAGAGCATGAGCCACGGGAGTTTGAGCACCAACAGCAGCCACAACGTCCCACACTGTCGGTGCAACGACCCTCGATGAGCCCAGCTAGAACTCTGTGTACTCTCCAGCCTCCTAACGTGTGCACCAAAGCTTATATATAGTGGAAAACATATACCGAGAAAGAATAAGCCAGAGCGAGATGGCCAAAGGAAAAGATGAAGAATAAGGAACAGGGAGAAGGAAAGAGAGGGAGAAAGAGAGATAGACATGCTAAATGAGCTCTGTCTCTGTCGGCACTCAACAGCATCGTGTATTAAGTACGTGGAATTGAAAGTCCAGAACCCGCGCGACTCGTCGTTCTGTCTCTTTCGCGCTCTCTCTCTCTCTCATCGAGAGAACGGGTGGTCTCTCACTCGTATCCCCCATCTCATATTCTGCTTTCTACTATCTTTCTTCTTTCCTTTCTTTTCTTCATTTAACGTCGTTCTCCGTCCTCCTATCCCAGTCGCAGATTATCGCAACTTTCCAAGAAAAACTTTGCTTCATCTTCTCGCTCGACTATATATAGACAAATATCTGTCAATATGTATCTGCGTACATGCATGTGCGTCGCTGGAGATAGTCTCTGCATACATATGCACTCAACAAAATACAGATTAACGCTTTGAGCTTCTCCGTTCATGCGAAAATCCTTTGAACTCCGAGAATCCTTGCTTCCTCCCTCCGGTCAATGATCGTATCGACAGAATTGCCGTTTCTTCACCCTCCAACATAGATCCTGTGTTAATTTCAACTCGAACTTGAGCTCAGGTTTTCTACTTCCAGATTTCATCTCGTTTCCGAGAAAAAAAAACTGAGATTATTTATTTGGATCTGTCGTTAAAAATTAAAACGAACGTTTTTTTTCTTCAATTATTTTGTTTATTCGCAAAGCCTTGAAAAATGGCTCGTTATTTTACAGAGAGACGTCGAAATTCGGCTCATCCAAGTATATGCTTTATGCTCGTGTGCCGTGCAACAAGGAAATTACGTAACTCACTTAGTAACCTCTCACACGTGCGATATATAGATTCCCGGAGGAGATTAAGTTGCAAATTTCTCACCCGCGTCGACTTTTTTCCTCGACTCAGATCTCTCTCGGTTATGTATTCACTGTTTTTTTTTTTCATTGTTCATGTGTGTGTGGGTGTCATTGGAAACAATGATATGCACACGTGGATAAACACATTACGCAACTGAACGAAAGACAGGCAGCGGTCAAATGACCGAAGTTTTTGCATCAGCCAAAAACGGATCGGAAACGAAAATGCTCGTAATAAAGTTTATCCTCTCTGTCTCACACAAGATAATCAGTTGATTATTCACTTTTGGAGTGCGCACCTCCTATAAGGGCGACTTGGGTCAAACTGACCCAGAGCGATGTTCAAATCCTTGTATTCCGATAAATATGAAATTTTTTGTTGGCAGTAAAATATTCGAAAAACATCCGTTGCTATCAAATGCTGAATATATAATCGGCGACAGGAAATTCCTGGAGTCAAAGCGACCCGATGATTTTCCATTGGAAGAGCACATGATTCGCCTAGCACCCCTTTTTGCTGCAGTTTCGATGTCAGCTCGTCAATCCACAAATGATAATCGACTCCGAATCGTCGTCGAAAATCAGGTACAATTTTTTTTTTCAGCGTCAATGTTATAAGAGAAAAAAAATGTAGCAAGTGGAAAAATAGATCAAAGAAAATTGTATCGACTTGGTCGTTGTCACAGGTTCATATTTATATCGAACGTTTTACGTGCTGTTTATTCTAGTTGGATTTTTTCTCATATGCATATGTTTATGGACGGTAAATGGAGTCGGAAATTTCAGACAGAGACTAATAGAGACTTTATAAGAGAATGCAATATACAGAGAAAGAAATTCGTATAAAATAGCTGGAGTAGGTGCACCTATGTGCAGCGAAACACGCATTATTTGCATACTCGTTGAGTAGTAGCGAGGTCTGACCAGTAGCAAAACAGTGCAACGTTGAGAAGGGAGAGACGATGTAAATGGAACAGACTGATGAGAGTGTAAGGAGGAAAGAGATGCTGCTCTCCCATTAAGAAATGTGTGTCATGCGATGGAATATTCGCGATAGGAGAGAGCGAGATGAAAGAGGAGGACGGAAGGAGGAGCTCGAGGCGTGCGCGAGAGCGCCTCCGTAGCAATCGTGGAATCGCGATCGCATAATTTCCCGTGTTGCAGTTGTAAATTGCAAATCGTGACTCAAGATCGCGGAGCAGGGAACCGCGCGCGAGCAGCCGCTGAGCAAAAGTGTGGCGACCGCCAAGTGCTCTCATGGATTTATTAATTCCTTTCGACCGTTGGAAATTCTATCAAAGTCACTGCACACGCTTCACTCTCGTACTATCTTTACAGAATGCTAATTCATTAAGTTTTACACAGTTTTAATAGCTCGGAGGAGTATCAAAGTGTCGATCTCTCCGATCGTCAATAACGAACAAAATAAAATATTCATCCTAAGAATTCTCCGTGAATGTAAAATAGCTCGAGGCGTGTAAATAAACGCGACTAATTGCGGATGCACGATCTTTTCAAAGTCGTTACCATATTTTTAATACTAATCCCGGACGAATTACATTTGCACAATCTCATTTGCAGAAACTTCCAACTCGATACGTGCGAGATAACATCGAGCTCGTTTTTTCTTTATACACCTGCTGCGTATTATTGAGCATTTAATACCTTCATGTGTGCTACGTCGTAGTCACGAGCCTCGTAGACCACATTTACCAAGAAAACTCTATACCTACATGTCTTGATTGACAGATTTCAATTATTTTCCGCTTCGACGCGGTTTGCCAGTAGGTCATGAAGTCCTTTTTTTTTATTCAATATTTTCTTTCATCCATGGTAATCAACCCTTTTGTATATTCATTTCTGGCACGAGCTCATGGCCTTATAAACCTCGGTCTGTCTTTTTTTTCGGCTCGTAAAACTTGCTATGATTAAATAGTCGCTAAAGAATTGCGATTAATTGCGGATATTAAAGAATTTATGCTCTCAGACGATTTTCGTCGCAGCAGTGTACGTTCATATGTTGCGGTGGAAATATCGAAGAAACATTGAAACGAAGGGCTTCGAGACTAATGAACCATGCCACCGTTCGAGTCATTTTTTTAAAGACTTTTTCTTCGTATTAATCTCGTCCAACGACTCGCTCCAACGTATTGCAATTTCTCACTCTTTCTATATCCCTTGCCTGGTCTCTTTAACTTCTATGTTAAACCTCCGTAAATGCTGGAGTGCAGAGAACACGCGATTATTTATCGTCACCGACTCGCGATTTTATCGCGCTTCCATTCTGCACGAGCAAGTTGACCGAAAGATCGATCGTTCGCGCGTACGACTGATTGGTTCGGATTATACTATACGTTGCAGTCTACGGCTGCGTTCATATCTTCGTTGAAAAACTCGGCATGATCGAACACGATTGCCTTGTTTTTTTAACAGAATTTTCATCATTTAGCTTTTCTCGAAGAAATTATTCTCAGCCTGAAATTTTTAATGAGAAGGCAAATGCCGACGTCATCATTAAAAACCGCTCCTCCGGATGTTCAATTTTTTTGAGCATTATAATTTTTAATTTTACAAGAAAAACTAGCTCGTCAACTTTCGTTGAGAAAAAATTTAATCCATGAGCAAAAACTCGTTGAGTTTCTCGACCACCATTCCTCTCTGTCGTTTGTGCCAAATTTTATTGAGTCCCTGATACGACTGATCTTATGTATGGACCAGGACAAGCCGACCGAATGTATTGAAGCCGTTCTCGTCCCGAAGAAAAGTCAACGAATACGAAACGAAAGATCGCATTTCGACGCGGTCTCGTCGGCAGTCAGGGCAAATGAGATTAGCTTATCAGCCTCAATTGTCTCGTTCGACAGTAGCAAATATATCTAAGAAGCGATAATGACCTTAGCGAGTTGCGTCGTATGGCAAACAATAATTCAGCACACATGCGTGTATGGTATTATTATTAATGCTCATTGTGGGATGTGACATGTTCAATGTAGCGTGGATTAAGCTTCCATCCGGTTTAACCATTGTCACGCTTTCTCATTATCTGCCTTATCCTCGACGACACCATCGAATCGAATGGATGAACTTTTGCAATGACGTACGAGCTTTAGCTTCATTCGCAAATTATTTTAGTCCATTGCCAATGAATGATTGAATTTTATACAAAAAACCCTTATTAGACCCTAACAGTTTTCTGCCACCGATTTTTTGGAATTCAATAGCAACGAAAGTTTTATAATTCTCGTTTTCGTCAAAAAATAAATTGAGGACCATAAAATATGGATAATTTTCTACAATAAACGTCGCTACAAAAAATGCATTTTTGCCGGAATATGACCGGTCGAAAATTGCCTTGGGTCAGAATGACCCAGGATGCACTTAGAGGAGAAGTGCAGTCGAAGGGTTAAATAAATCCTCGTGGCTATTAAACAAAGTAATAAATTCAATGAGGACAGATGAAACGTAAGAAGCTTTTTTTTATCATTCTTTTATTATTGTTTTCATATCGGACATTGGCGTATTGTATCAGTTTGAGTTTTTAGTATAAAAAAATACTAGACATTTGAAAATGGCCTCTGCATGAGAAAGAAGTATGGCGGCTCTAATGTTCACACCTTTCACAAAGCGTTTTCTTTCCTTGGAATTCGTGACGTTTTTTTCTCCTTATAGACTACTGGAGGTTAGTTTGTGCTGACAGAAGAGCTTTATTCCATGGTAAGTGAGGGTGGGAGGCACGTCACAGGTTTCTCTAGCAAAGGCTTTAAGAGTTCTGGCTTATGAGACATTGAGACAGCTGCATAGGAAAAAAATCACTCGATTCCTTCTAGAAACAAGAGCGGTCATTGTTTATTAAATACTTTCAAGTTGTACGCGAATATTCAAAGTGACTGTGAAAAAATTGACGAGATTTATTGTTTCTGCTGTATACATATATGATTCTCTACAGCCCGAATGATATTCAGCTGCGAAAAATATGTCGATGCTCCGGGTCCTTTAAACGTTCGGGCAAAAATTTATTTCAGTTTTGCAGTTTTGCCATTTGATTCTGAAAAAAAAAACCATAAAATTCCGCTGCCTATACATGCAAAACGGATGAGAATTTTCAAAAAACACGTTTTCGCTTATTTATTGAATCTAGAAAAACATTGCCAATATTTCGACTAAATGAAAGAGGTGCTGGTTTCGAAATGTGGAAATTACGTGAAATGGTCTGCATGTACATTCTCATTGACAGCAATAATGCAAATGCGTACACCTGTATATGTGCGAATGTCAATGCAGGTTGCCCAAGCGAGGGTGTCGAGTGAAATACACCAGTGAATTTATCTAATCACGTCACGGTCCGTTGCAAGTTATTCATGGGACATCAGTGACCCTACTTCGTTGTCTGTTAAATACAAGAACACACACACACACACACACACACATTCACACTGATTTCGTCGATCTCGACAACTGCGGCTTCTCATAGGGCGATTCCCGCCCACGGGAAATCTCATATTAATTCATCTATTTCATTAACAAATACAATCCGATTCACCATTTCATTGCCCATATATATGGAGACGAAAATGATTCTTAATCTAGAGACTCAACATTACTGCTCAATTTTTTTTCAAGGAGGTTTCGACCTCAGAACTTCGGCGCTGGGTCATTCATGGCTCGACTTTTTAGTGAGCAATGCAAAGATGCAGAGGGTCAAATCTATGGAGATATAAATTTTTTAATTTTTTTTAAAATTGTTCCTCAACTAATTTTCTATCCAACAAATCATGCCCTGAGGTTCGGGTTTATTAGTATCAGAATAAAACGTTGGGGTTTTAGGACCAAAGCCTGATCAACTACATCAATTTAATAAAATTAATGATTATTTTATATAAGCAAAAATATTAACATAAATATAAATATTCATAAATATAAATGAGTAGAAATATTTATATAAATATAAATATAATTTTTTCTATAAATATTGAGTTAATTTTTGTTCGCTTGTACGCAGAGTCCTTGCGGTGTTCGTATTTCTTATATAATAATAAACGCGAGTATAATAATGAACACAAGTACTAAAGAGTTCGTGGTTTATGAAAAGATGTTGCATATGAGCCTTTTTTGTACACGTCAGAGAAAACTCTCATTAGCGATTCCCGAAGAAGCCTCATATCGACACACATTGTTTTCGCTAGAATTGGTGCCCACGTATAGCATGTGAGGGTGCGCGTGTGGGTGTACGATATCGTGCGTTTTATATCGTGTACGTGTGTGCATAGTCGATTCGCCTGCGGATAAGACACAGTGATAGAGAGAACGTCGGTAAGAGAGATAAGAGACAGACAGACAGAACGTCGCATGACAATTACAATGAATCATCCGAGATACGCGTCGCGAAATGTTCGTACACAACGGTATGAGACGTTACAGGGAGTTTCAGAAATTAGCTAAATGGTAACCTGGTACATAATGGTACACTAAATGGTACATACACTGGGTCCCTTAGACCCTAAACATGTTCTGTCACCGATTGCTTGGCATTTTTCCTTTCAGTCAAAAAATAAATCTAGGGCTCTAAATATTTCGATAATTTAGTAAAAAAAAACGTCTATACAACAAACAAAAAATGCTTGTTTACCGGAATACAGCGATTTAAGAAATGCCTCGGGTCAAATTGACCCACGATGCACTTGTCGGAGGGGTGCATTCAAAGGTTCAAGATTTTGAGTGTTGCTTTATTGGTCTAGGCGTAAGGAGAATGTATCAATATCCGCTGCATCGATTTTTTCAACAGTCATATGAAATTTTCATTCGTTTCGAAATTTCGAGACATTGGGAATGGCCAGCGACAAAATTTGATAATATTCAAACGTCTATTGCTCAATAATTGAACAAATGTTTTTACTTTGGAATTTGGACAATATTTTTCGTCACTTTCGGACGGATGAACAGATGTCCTTGTTTTAAAAGAAACTGTAGCGCTTATAAGCTGAGCACACATATGCGTGTACTGGAGCTGGGCGAAAATACGCTTATGCCGTAAGCCGAACGTGCCCCGGTCTATCTGCCCCGTAAATCATCCCCCGCGTTCGCTCGCTCGCGCGCAATTCCCATCGTTCTCCGTGAATAAATGATAGTCTTTACGATCGCGCGCGGCTCGAAAGCGTACGAGCAGGGCACAACTTTGCGGTGAACAGAACTCTCTCGCTTGTCGAAGCTAGATACCTTCGCGAAGAAGGTACCCAAAGGCTTTCCATAAACCAGTCACGTCTCCTTCGAGAATCCGCAAGTCTCCGCACCGCCATTACGCACACATTTCTCTGTGTAAATATTGGCTGGGTATGTATAAATATGCAAGTTTGCTAGTCAAATCTTCAACGTCTGGCTTTGACGTTGCTCTATGAAACGGCAACGAAAAGTAACAAAAATCATCGATTCGTTAATGTTTGTCGCTTATAATTCATTTGCAGATTTGAAACTTTTGAGCATTCCGTTCATTTTAATTCCGGCACACAATTTCGAGTCATTTCGCATTCGCCACTTGATTTATTTCGCCGAAATTCTTCGCCTGACATTTCGTATCATTCTGTCTATACATTCATACGTACAAAAATACATCGAAATGTCTTGCGAGCAGCAAAAATGATTCAGAAAAAAAATGCAGAAACCGATCGTGAGCACAAAAAATGACACTTTTTGTTTTCCTCTAAAATCCGACGATATTTCAGAGCCAATTGATTCACTGCTCCATATACACGTCTTCATCAAATCACACGATCGATTCTAGAAATCAGTTTTTTTGAGTAATTAATTATTATAATTAGTATTCCTCTGCCGGGCTAAATATGGTTCGTCTCTTTTTTGTCTCTCCCTCTTTCTTCTCATTTCTCTTTAGAGACAGACCATCGCATTTGAATGTGTGTTTCATTGGGGTCGCTTAATTTACTTTATGGGGTTTCGTTGCGTGAGAATCGAAATTCGATGGTAGCTACTCATTCGACTTCTAAATACAGGCTGTAGCAGTTAAAAACACACGGTGTTGTGACAGAGAGCACCGAAGGGAGATGAGACGTAGGTACGAGTGTGTTATAGATTCTCCTATCTCCACAAGAGTCCACGATCTACGAAGCAGCACACTTCCGATTGGGGAACGAAGAATGAATGAACGCAATCCAATAAGTCAAATACGCCTCTACGAAAAGACCAACGAATGCATATTTACCGAAATACGACGATTTGATAAACGCTTTGGGTCAGATTGACCCAATAGGCAGTCACAATAAAACGTTGATTCGCAGCTTGCAAGTGCTCGCAATATCAATGACAATGATTGAGCAGTTGTGTTCGAAAATTCGATAAAATTTTCATGTTACACTCCATGTGGCTGCTCCAACAAACATACCGAGCTGGTGATCGTAATATGGATCCTAAGGCGCGCTCTGTGTTACTTGGTTGTAATATTTGACTTAACATGAATTTCCTCACCGCTCCTCGGCCAACGGATGGAGGTTGAAAAAAAAAATGTTAGATGTGATGAAAAAGACACAAATATGTCAGCGACATGGTGGATTTCCCGGGGTTTCTTTATACGATTCTTTGAACGTCCGCTTCACAAGCCGTTTTGTCTCAAAGGCATAAACGTGTTTGTGTGAGTTGTACGTATAGCTATATACGCGTATGACTATACCCATACGAAGAAGACCCGTTATTCGAGTCCGGTTTTCTTGGGAGAGCCGAGAACGATAACGAGACGAGATCTCCTCGTTGTCTTTACCGTCACCAACAACGACGACGATGACGCGTAGTCGTTGTCTAGATATCTGTGGGCAACCATAAGGCATAATATCGTTCATAAGTTGGTCATGTATACGAGAAAACGAGAAAATTAAGAGGGAACATTAAATACGCGTATAGGGAACACTTGGAACACGTTAGACGTGTATTTGCTGCTTTCCAAACTGCAATTCTATGTCTATATCGATGTTTACCAATGTGGCTGTGTATGGGCTTGCTGTGATTGTGAGAATCTGTGCACGAGTTCACTCGATACGTGCCGACACGTGGGCGCAGATCTGGCCTCAGGCCTGTTTGCCCACACGCTTGTAATTTTCCAGTATATCTATACATTTCATATAATACGTCCATCTATGGAAAACGTGCAATGTTTGCTCTCGTGGCTCATAAGCGGAAGCTCCACGATTTTTATCCCTCTGATTCCGTCTTTACGGTCTACGCAAAATCACAATTTTTCGTATCAAACGAAATTTATTGGGAAAATCGAAAAACGAATGCTAATCAACGTGCCGAACGAATAAACCGACTTTAGAAGAGACAAGGGCAATGACGCAATCGTCCGATTCTTTCACCACTTTTCTCCTTATCGCTCACGACCCAATTAATAATTAATACATTTTATCATTGATCAGCGGAACGTACATTCTGTACGGACGTCGTTATTTTTAGGCCCTCCATCGATCGTTCAAAACTCGGCAGAAAAAGAGCAGATAAACGTTTGTCTCAGACACGTTTGATTTTTCGGGAAAGGTTCACCTGTGACTCTCATTTTTATCGAAATGTCAAGCGTCTTGATTTTCTTAAAATAGTTTCTTGGATACAGAGTGCATGTGAGAGCTTTCAATGTATTAATATTCCGGTGCATGAATAGACACAAACGCCGACATAATTTCGAAACTTGATTCGAGTCTATGAACGTATTAGACAGAATTTATAAACGCGATGCACCCACGTCGCCTCTCCTTGCAGCGTGTTGGTAAACTCTGCACCGTTAGTCATTGCTTTGCTGCTTCGTCTCGAACATTACTTGCCATGGTTGTCCCGAGGAAAATCTATTGAATTTCTCTGTAGGGTACACGAATACTAGACATAATTCAGCCAAGATTGAAGGAAACTCCTAGACTCGAGTTGAGTTGTATGTGCAACACTCTCGTCGAACCGGATTCAGACTTCGAGTGATCTAGACGGCATATGGATTCACTGGGGAAACTCCAATCGCGTTCCTGTCGGTTTCCCATCGGAGTCCCGACTAGACATCAGCTGTCGATATAGAATAATCACATGCCCCTCGTCGTACTCATGCATATAGAGATCTTACGATTCAGGGCAAAACGGATCAAACATCCGTATGACGATGTAGACCCGAACTTTTTGGTAGAGCAAAATCTCGAAAAAAATTAATGAATTTAATTGAATATTTGGGATAATTTTTTTCTCGTTCATGGTTCCTTGTGTTTTCAAGAAATGTTATTTTATTGCGACCACGATACCGCTTGGTCCATTTTACCCCGGAGACTCCGGATGTGTCTCCCCCACAGGAGAGGCACCTCCCAGCAGGTGTCTCTCCCATTGATCCTTCTGATTTCGAGAACTCTCATGAATAGAGAATTCCCGAAAATTACTCCATACGAGCATGCCCACAAAACGAGCCGCTGCACAAGAGACGGTTGTTTAATCAAATCTGTGCTCGGTGAATGAACGCGATCCATCGGCAGCGCTCGTTCGACAACCACAGCAGGAATTTATTTTGGTGGAATCTCACGCGTCTATTTCTAAATCATCATTTTTTCCTTATTTTTACAATTCACTTGCACACAAGGACGCTCAGGACGAAGAAAACATTTATCCTTGCAGTGTTGCTGTACGTGATAGACTTTTGAGACCCAATCGAAATTGGATGTCATGGAGGAAAGAACAAGATTCCGAGTATTCGAATACGAAACTCAATTTTTCTCAATTTAGTTTCACTAACAACAACGCGGGCGATTTCCAGCAACGCATAAATAAATCCATGGCCATTAATAAATAAACACAATTAAAGTGTTTGTCAGATATTTGTCTATTGGAAAGTTGGCCGGTAGTTTTAAAAATGCAAAATCCTGCAATCTTTCGGAGCTTAATCCAAGCGCATTCGGTTGCCGGATAAAAATTTCATAACTAAAACGTTTCTCGGATGTTGTGTGATTGGAAAAATGGAATAAAAAATGAAGCAAAAACTCTAAATCGGTTTTATCATGAGAGAGCTACTCTTTGCGAATCATAATTTTGACGAAAAAGAGATCGAGAAAAAGAATGGAAGAGCGTGGAAGAGGATGTAGCTGTTTGATTTCCCGTTTTCGTGTACGAATCTCTCGTTTCACGCTCTCCTCGTTCTCACACATGGAAGCAAAACAGGAAAACGAAACATTTTTTTTTACAAATACGAAGGAGCGAAGTAAAAAACGCCTTTACGCATGTGCACGAGTGAAAAAAGTAACAGAACCCCGGCATATATTGTTTCGCATTGTCTAGCTCTGTGTACGCGTCGCATATGAAATCGTACAGAATAGGTGAACGAAAAAGAACGCACAAAATAGGAAAAAAAATACCACGGCGCACTGAACCGAAGCGACGAACCGGAAGCCAGAACGCTTCGGCTTTTAACTAGTGTATTTCGCTGCGACCTTTTTTTCCGCTCATCCGGTTTCTCCATCTCTCGTGTGGGAGAACACGCCATATCCACGGGCGTGGATGAACCCTGGTCCGGTTCATCCACGACACACGCGGCGATCCCACATGTTATCACAATATTTTTGTAACTATTTAACCGAACATGCAGAGCCCAAAGGGATATTGAAAGATTTACTTGCATTCTCTAACACCACGTATTCTTTAATTCCACGGAGACTGTCTTGAGGAAAAATAAAATGTTACCATCGGCGTTGATTGATGATGTGAGGAGAGCAATGACGAGAAAGACTGAATAAACGTCAGCGAGCATTCGATACATCGGAGCGACGTAACCATTTCTCATATTATTTGGAGAACAGCATCAACATTGCCCTTAATTTTTTCCCCTTGGCAAAAGATTATTTTGCTCCCTAGCAAAAAATCTTACACTCCTGCATGCATCTTCATGTCTTGTTCAGCGACGAATATTATAATCCCAAAAAAAAAACGTACACGCCAGTAATTTGAGAATGGTTTCGTGACGTCTCCTTGCATTTCTTGCCGTAGCGAGGAAGACAGGGCGGAGAAAAAGAGCTCGAAGGGGCGCGTCGCTCCTTTGAGAAAAATTCCTCCGGGACGTCCCCCGTGCATTTACACACACGAAATTGTACTGCTCCAAGGAAGCCCCGCTTCCTTGTATCAAGAAACGGGCAACCCTTCGACACCAGATCTTTTCCTTGACTCCAAACCCTCCTCGTCTAAGGCTTCCTTCACCAACTCTTCCTCTCTCTATTCCTCTCTCTCTTTCCGCCTCCTTTCTTCTGATCAAGAATTTGGTCCTTCACTTAGTAAATCCAACCCTCATACAACTTGAGAAACCGAAAAAATATTTAAACAAATTTAATAATTAACTATCCCTGACGACGAGCATTCAGCGTCGATGCCTTTCGTAGCGATCATTTATTTATTAATTATAGTCACGGAGTTCTAACCCCTCGAGTGCACACTGGGTCGTTTTGACCCGCAAAATTTTCTGTCCCCAAATTTCTTGGCATTTTATTTTTTATGTCACAAAATTAAGTCCGGGTCATAAAATATGGACAAGTTACTACAAAAACCGTCCCTACATAACAAAACGGAAATTCATTTACCGGAATATAACCATCCGGAGAAGGCCTCGGGTCAGATTGACCCAGTATGTACTCATAGGAGGCGTGGACTCGAAGGATTAAAAATCGTTCACGGAGAGAATGAAAAAGAAAAAACTTTGGCTACGAGTGAAAATTGCATTTGATAATTCATTTTCACCAGAAGTGACATTCTGTACAGTCAAGATTTTCAAGGATTCGAGTTCGTCGTTATCCGATTCTATTCTTTAAGAGCGATTTTCCTATTTTTATTCTTTCCATTTCGATACTAAATCGCGGATTTTCGAATTCGCGACCCCGCATACGTTTATGGGATACGTCTGAATCCTACGGATGTCGTAGCGTTCGTATGTGTACGAGTTTATTTGGCTCAGGGACGAACAAATGCTCCCGACAATTATTTTTGTGGTGATAGAGAGCTGGGTTTTCTCGCTTCTTGTCTCGACTGACACCGCCTGACCCCCACGCTTCCATTCTCAATTTCGAAACTTAACCTTTTTAACGAGGTCCCACGAGAGGCATTGCCACTTTGCCCAATCGTTTAATTAATTCTGTCGGTCTTGCATCCGCGTCACTTTCTCCCAATTAAGGCAGATATCTAGATGTATACTACGATATAGAGCCAATGTCTTTGCAGTTTTAGCCGTTCCTGTAAATGACCAACTGAAAATAATTGCCTGCAAGTGTTAATTTATCATTTTTATTGATATCCACAAATATTTCAAATCTGAGTGTTTCGTCTCTGGTTCGTGGTGATTTTATTTTATTTTAAATTTTTCAATTAATAAGTATTACATTGAGACCTTAAAAAATATTATTTCGATAATTCTGAAAGTCTTGACGAGCGCGAGATTAAGGATTTTCGATGCGTAATCAGTTTGTCGTGAAAACAAACTTAATTGAAATTAATCTCTCGATTAATATCAGGCACTTCGTATCGCTGTACCAAAAACTCCAAACGATGTGATCCATCGAATTAATCTGCTGGGCTTGCCTCGCCAAATGTAAGCTTGATTGGGAAAAGGGATCCAAGTTTTCCTCCATCGCCTGTAACGCTTTTGAATTAAGGACTTTGAAGAGGCTCGTAGGGGACACGATTGCATCACGGGATTCGATTATCGAAGCTCGAACCAATTTCTTCTCCGTATTTTGTGAAACTCTGTACACGAGTATACCTAGCAGATCTCTCTCGTGTAACGAGGTCGAAAGTAGTATAGGATCGGATACGACTGTCGCACGAGATTGCACTTACTATGTACTTAATATATGTACATGTATATATCTTACGTATAGGCCGCGGGGTGAATAGCCCATTGCCATCTCTCGTCGTGAATTTTCCTTTTCTCTCTCGCTCGAACCTCCTCGCAAAACCGAAGAATTTCACTCCAACCTCCTACCGCACGTACATACTCGTCTCCAAACGAATTCGATGTATAGACTCATACATGGGACTCTTCGAGTTTATTATTCAACGGCCGATCTGATTTTCTTTTGCAACATTATTTCCTAGAAATCTTGTCACGTAACGTGCTCATTGCTGGTTGATTTTTCTTCGAAATTTCATCACAGATTTGTGGAGGAGCTTCGAGATAATGGAGGATTGAGATTTCATTTTCATTTTAACCGGTCGAGTGCATATTGGGTCGTTTTGACCCCAATTTTTCTGTCACTGATTCTTTGGCATTTATGGCAATGAATGTTTCGGCATTTTATTGTTAAAAATGCATATATACGGGAATACAAAGATATGGAAAACGCTTTGGGTCAGATGGACCCAATATGCATTCAGAGGATGTGTGCACTCGAAGGGTTAAATGGTATTTGCCAAGAATTTCCCTAACGTGAAGTGGAGAGAGCGAAAATGGCGAGAATCGAAGGAAAAAAAAAATCTTCTGTTGGTTTTTACCAACGACTTTTGTTTTTCTTTTTTCGCATTTTTTAAATTGTTTATTTTACGGTATTTATTCATTTCGTTTTGGCAAAAGGGAGAAGAAGAAACTCAAATGGAATTCTCTATACTCGAGGGTTCACATACTGCAGACTATTGCGAGACTCTCGAAACAGGGGAGCGCTCGAGCAGCTAAGAGACTGCATCATCAGCGAGACACGTTAGACTTTATATCTTTGCCGGTATTTATATATATATCTGTAGATTTATACACGACGTAGGACGAAAATACACTGCGACGCCTTCTGTCATGGTCACAAACGGCAGAGTCACGGCCAGCCCGGCACGCGTGATGCGTTTTTCGTGTACTAAATTCTTGCACATGCGTGTATAACCAAACTCGTGGCTGATGAGTGCAGACTACTTTATGCTAGAAATAGTTCATTGAAAACGAAGAGCTGTGGAGTTTCGAGACTGTGAAAATTTAATGTAACGTACGTTCCAAAATATCATTTAAAAAACATGGAATTTTCAAAATTTACCATATTTTTCACAATTTTTGAGAGAAAATTCAGCTCCGCAGTTATTTTTAATGATAGACATTTAAAAAAAATTTCAGAACAATAGAATTCGAGGTGGGACTCAAATATATTTTTTAATTCGACGTGAAACGTCTCGTAAGGCGTTTTGCCACTTATTTCGTGTGCTCATGAATGCTTAACGATTTGTGTACCTTAAACGTTCGATATTGAAATCAGAAGCGAGAGTAAGCCAATGATGTTCGTTGAGCCAATTTGTCGGGAAATTGAATTTTCTCCTCTTGCCGAAAGACTTATTATTGGCTCGGGCTGTGTCGCGCGTGGAAGGCAAAAGTTTCCGAACGACGACGGGGAGTGAGCTTTTGCTATACGTGCCAAGAATTAGCATAACTCTCGAAGAATATACATTATAAAACTTATATAAACGTATATTCAGAACATTTCCTTCCTTGGCTTCTCGTCGTTACGCTCTGCCAAGGGTTTACCCCGATAGAAAAAAAAACTGCAGACGATTTCCGTCTAGACTAGATTAACTTTGCTAACTTGATTTTTTTCCAAGTTTCCAACTAAAAAAAAAGTGATTAAACATCGGAGATGGGCAACCCATTTTTCAATTATTTTCGCTCATGCATTTTTCGTGGGAAATCAAAACTCTGATCAATTGAGTCGAGGGCTTTTTTTTCCAACCAATCCAAGAGGTCGTCTCAGTCCGTCCGATTATGCTGGCTAGCGCTTACAAGGGTTTGAGTTTCAAGACACTGCCTAAGTTTCCAAAAAAAAAAACAGAAAATCAGAGAAGAGGAGGAAGCGAGTGAGAGGAATGGGGAAAGAGAAAGAGCATAAAGGATGCGAGAGTAATAAAACTGTAGGGGTGGATCGTAAGTGCTTTCTCACTGCAGCAGAGACTTGACGATAAATT
Organism: Campopleginae sp. 14b; assembly: GCA_030522525.1. NCBI lineage: Eukaryota > Metazoa > Arthropoda > Insecta > Hymenoptera > Ichneumonidae > Campopleginae sp. 14b. The sequence goes on from JAPYYS010000001.1 coordinate 651,771, forward strand.
CATAGATAGTACACATGGGTAGTACGCATGTTTAACCGCACAGTCGATATTAAGTGCCGTCATAGGAACGAGTATTCGCCTCGAGATTAAACACGTTAGCTCGCATGAATTGAGCCTCTTTCTGAGTTGCCAGTACATATCTCAGAAAAGGCGGCACCTGTTATCTTCGTCAATGGATATTTTAGAGTCTCGTATACACCCACTATCCGAAAGTTAATTTGATTAGTCGTGCAGCGACGAGAACTCTGTCGATCCTCGTAACTCGTTAATCCTGCGCTTGTAAATTTAGTTATGCAATCTGTATAATAAAAATTATTACTTTCGAGAGTTGTTGCAACAATTATTACCAACATAATATTTCATCCGGCCGCTTCGGTTGCGTGGGTCATAGGAAACGTTCCATTCGTTTTATGCCCGAAGATATATTCGTATTTCCCTGCTACGAATCATCGAGTTTCCTATGATTTCTATGAAATGCATTCGGAGAGTGTCTTCGTTTTTTTTAGCGTACAAACGTCCGGAACGCTCCGACCGATTTATCAATTTCCTAATAGAAATTATGCCTACGAACATTCACAGTTTTTTCCGACACGCGAAAGATTAGATTAACGCTTATCCCATACGGCGTTATCAGGAGATTGATAAAAAAAAAAAAAAAAACACGACGACCTCTGTTGCCAGATCGAGAGTCGGGTGTGCCTCTCACCTTAATCCCGTTCGTTGGCTCGGAACCTTCCAAGACGAAGAAAATATCTCTAGGATTTCAAAAAAGAACAATATTCGGTTGAACATTTCAAAAATTATACAGCTTATTCGGGGAGTAAAAAAGTGGAGAAAATCGCTATTGAACAGTCGCCACGTCTACCCAAAATGTTCGTACGATTCGACAAGCGAATTAGAGACAAGCTTGATTTTATTTTCATCTCCGTCAAGTGCTGCCGATGCAGTGATCGCTGGTTTATCATACACTGTTAATTCAACGCAACAAGATACAGCAATCGTTCCAGCGTCATCAGTTTTTATTACATCGATGTGTGCGTGCGTGGAAAAATGTTTAACAGAGATTGAACAAACACTCTGTTTCGGACATTTTCCAGAAGCTCACGAGCTTCTCAGCGTCTCGACACAAATTTCTTGGCACCCAAAGCACTTTGAGATTTTTGAGAGGGACTCGTGTACGAGGAAACTCTGAAGTTTCATAAATGACAATTGTCTGGCTCTTTTCTTTCTCAAGGAGCAAAATGCTTTTTAATATTTTTCTTGCTACTCCGTTTCCTTTTTTTCCATGCTCCACAACTATTTCATTTGTACGCTTAATCGAGGGGGCGTTGTTGACCGCTCGACCTACATTATGCGATCCAAAGTCGTCGCGCTGATGACCTTGTAACCAGAGATTTTATCGGGCGTGACAATTTTCACTTTACGGAATCTCGTAAATAATCGTATCCAACGAAACATTAATAAAAAATCATCGTTTCATAAAAGTGGCTATTTCCAACCGCGACGCCCATAAGATACCATATCGATGATAAGATTCCAACCGTAATCCATGAATATTTTCCAAGATTGAATTGACATTTTTTGGAACCAACTCATGGGAACTTCAGAATTACAAAAAAAAAAATCTCTCTCTCTCTCCCTGACCGAAAATTCTTAATTTTTTGATTATTCGAGTAAAACTGTGCGCCAATGTAACCAACTCACAGAATCTTCGTTACGTTTTCGTTCAATGGCGATCCGCTAAGAATGAATTGATCGAGGGGATTCCGGAAGTTGACGGAACTCCAAAAGATGCAAAACGGACAAAATTCACACAACACACTGTCGCGCACAAAATAACTTAATTTCTTTTCCTGATCGTTCCCTTTTGCCTCCGTCAGAATAACGGAAAATGGTGGATGTTTTTCGGAGCTGTTTGCACGGCGCCAGCTCTTGGTTTTCTCAGTGTCCGTTTGTCTCTCGTTTTCGGTTATTTTTCTCTCTTTTTCCGTTGGTCTCTCTGCTCTCATGAATTTCTTGGCACGCTGTCATAAGATCTGTATACTTTATTCCCAGGCGGTGTGCTCTGGAAGTGGTGCTACAAATTACGAGGCATAACGGTGTCGCTAATTAAAGCATCGTCGTGTAAATTGCTCAGTGCAAACTGTGAGGAGTGAGGGAGAAGGCGAGAAGGAGGAAGGACGATGCGACCAGGCCCTCAAAGCGCGACACGCGCTTTAAAGGAAATCTCTGCACCAACGTTGCACTGATGAATTTTTTGTTGCCGCATTGCCCAATGAAATAATGTTACTTTGCCCTGTTGGAACATTCGCATACAACCGACTATAAATTCTCCACTCTCGCTCACACGGAGTTACTCGAGCCGTAGAAACGGAACGATAGAGAGAGAAATAGCACGAAACAGAGAGGAAGGCATAGAATTCTCCAAAGCCATGCAGTGGCTCGGCAATATATCTCTCCGCGAGTTACAAAAATACTGCTAGCAGCTAGTGTCGAGGATGCTGGAAAGTAAAGTCCCATCGCCTGCCATCGTTCGCTGTCATATTTTTCTTTACGATAAGTTACGTAACGTTGACTCTTGGTTTTTATGAGAACATTGAATCTGAACGTTCCAGCTTTTCTGAGGCGATGCACAAGCTCATTGAGTGCACCTTTAGCCACAACCACGTGAATCCTCTAAAATTTCTCTTCTTCTGACCCAAAAACCATGTCCAGACGGTGAGAAGAGCTCGGAAATGGTCAATTAGAACTCTCAGTGGACGAAAATGTGAATCCGTGAATTTTTCCAAATAAAAAAATGAACAATCCAGATTTAAAAATAACATTTCCAATGGTAGTGCTTATGCAAAACATTTTTAATAGCATTTGGTGTGTGACTTTTAAACTACACAAGTTCCTGAATCCTGAGAGTCTGTTTAGTCTTGAAAAAAATCCACACTTTTCGTATCTGCATAAGCCTGACCCAAATTTGACACTCAAGTGGACAGAGACGCAGTAGGAGAGGCTGGTCCTTATAAAACTTTGAGTAAAATGAGACTTGACTAACTTTTTATGTTCCAAACTTTCTCTTCTTCTTATTTTTCGTTCCCATTCATGGCCATGGGCTACGTTGGTGGCCAATTGCCTTTATCTTTTTCCATCGTTTACCACTACGTGCGGACAAACCCCAGGGCAGTCGCGTTCCTTTTGTCGCTACAGAGAGACGGACGCTCGATGGGTAATACGGAAATGGGGCCTACCGGAGTTACGCGATAAAATGATTTTTTCGAAAGGTCCTCTTCACGTGGGACTTCCCACTCACCAATTTCACGGGCAACTGGGGTATTTCTAACATCAAAAGTTTACGTTAATGGAATTATTTCAATGTCATTCTGACGGCTATGGAAAAATCGACGCAATCGTTATCGTAATCTATTGGTTCATGTCGTGTCTTGATTTATTCATCCTGACACATTTTCCAGTTCTCAATTTTTTTACTATTGATGTATTCATTATTTCTTCAACTTATTTATTTATTATTGTTTACTTTTTATTTAAATTCATTCTGAAATCGATTGCTTCCATTCTAATAACTATAACTTATCATTATACCCGATAATTTGAACAAATTGTTCAATTAATTAAAAAAAATCAGACTCCTTCACAAGAGAAATGAGTGAAACAAAATTCAGGCTCGATAAATCGTTTTTTCAGTCAATTTTTTTGTCACGAGAATCGAAATGCCATGAAACTGCCCATTTGGATTGCATAGACATTCCATTTATTGTTGAGGTTTCATGAACATGTTGACCATTTTGATTATTTAGTCGCGATATGTTTAGAAGGAATCCCCTATATGTCTTTGTGACAGGAAGTTGAAACGGTTGAACCGAAACAACGATACAGTTTATCCATCATACGGGAGCCTCCCTTACAGTGGGAGTAAAATTCCTGTAGGACAATGAAAGGGACAAGAAACGAGTCTTTAGAAATGGTGGCTATCGTTGACAATTCGTCGCTCTCTCGAAGAAAAAAAACAAACCCGGGTCCATTCACACGTGAATTAACGACAAATTAGCTGCGTCGGTTTCTCGATTGAGATTTACGAGTCCCACACCTACATTGACGTCCAAGGTCATAAAAATATAGCACTGGATCACCGGATGACTTGTAAAAATAATTCTCTTACCAATTACATGTACCACGGGCTTTTAGGCGAGCGGATAAAAAGAGAAGAGATGAGATACGTACCTGAAACGAGAAAAAAAATAAATGTTAAAAAGATCCGAGTACATGGACAATAGAAAATCGTATTTTACATGTGAAAGCTTCAATTAGTATACCGACGCAAATCTGAAGATCGTATTTTTGGAATTTTTCTCGAAACACGTAGCAAGTTAATAAAAATCATAATTTAATTTTTATATTTTACTATCAAATTTTAATTAACGCGTAGCCTTGCATGATTTTACGAGCTCGTGCCATCTTCCCCATCTTCATTAAATTTTATGTTCGTGCGAGAGCCTCTCTGAGATTCGTAGGAGGTCCAATTTATAAAAAAAACCCTGAATGGATTAGGGACCGATATTGTTTATTGTGTTCCGGTTGAGTAACAACGTCAAAATCTCGAAAGTACCACCGTTTGCTTAGCGATCCGGGGCCGCGAGCCGGGGTACAGCTAAGCGGTCCCCCAACCAGGAACAGCCATCGCTCGAAACTTATCACTTTTTTGAATCGCCAGACCTACGCAGTCATCGAGCAGATTCCAATTAAAAGTGAAATCCTTCGACTGCACAAATCCTTTAAGTGCATATTGGGTCAATCCGACCCAGGGCCTTTTTAAAATCGTTCAATTCCGATAAATATGCATTCTTTTTTTGTGGAGACGTTTCTCTCAGTAAATTATCCATATTTTCTTAACAAAAGCAAAAATTAAGTGCCACAACGTTGCAATTAAACGCTAATCGGTGAAAAAAAATTGTTCGGGTCAGAACGACCCAGTGAGCACTCGAAGGGTGAAAAATTCTGCACAGAATAGAATCTTCTATCATGATTTATTTTTTCTGAGTTCGCGTATCATGTTGATGGATTTTCCCATGAGTCTCAATGACGGATTTTATTTTATTTTTCAATATATTTGTATGATGCCGATATAACGTATTTGGTAAAGCTCCAAGTTTGAGCCTCGGGCTATTGCGTTTCAAATAACTTTACTAAATCGTACCAATTTAATGAAACTTTGTCCTTGCGCAAATGGGGCCATTTTATTGGGGAAAAAGCCATGAGTATGCATCGCATCGATGTAGCCGAATTGACAAATTCATTTCCGGTAAGCACGATTGACGTGAGACTGTAGTGTGTGCATGTGGTCATTGAGATGAAATGAAAATAGAATGGAAGTTGACAATGGTGAGTTAAGCTATTTGGAAGTGATCCAATATTCGGGTGAAACGATTGGAAACTATGTAAAAGCGAGACATAAAGTTGGTAAAAGCGGAAGGTAGTGAAACACAAAAATGAGATAGGAGGGAGAGAAAAAAAGTGTGGCGAACATGACGCACGGATCGTTACCAGGGTCGTGGGGTTTGGAAGCGCACACGCGTTCCGCATAAAGAGCAATGCCAGTAAGAACGTCCCCGTGCGGGGGAGGAAAAGAAAGAAATTTTTATTCCTCTCTCTCGCGAGGATTTCGGTCCGTACGGGGCCAAGTCACTTTGGCGGCTGGAATTACGCCAGTTTTACAAGCCCGGTGTTCACGATGCCTCCCCCGCAGACCGTACAAGCCGCACCTCCGTCTTTTCGGCCGACTTTACTTTTTTTTTTCTTTCCGCCCTCACTTCTCTTGCTTTTTCTTTAGTCCCTCCTACTCTCTAGTTTGTTCTCTGTTGGTCTGTCGACAAAACTGCTTCAACTTTTGGCCCGAGTTCATGACAAACTACTGAAGGACACGTAGAAAAAATAACTGGACTCGTTCCGACGAAAGAGCCTGTTCCTGAATGTAACGCCGTTGAAAAAAAAAACGGAAAGGGCGAAAGAGGCATAACCCTCGACGGTCGAATCGCAACGTCTTCCGATATTTCAGCCCAATAATCCGTTTGGCTAAGACACTGGGCAAGCTCGCCTATTACATGGGAATCTTTCCAATGAACACATCGACGTAAGACAAGTGAATGAATTTTTTTTCTCAATTCCTTTCGCCCTTTCCGAGAGACTCGCGTTATCACTTTAGTCTCGAAAAGCTTGGCTGGGCACACAAAAATACATCGAGTTTATACCTCAAGAAAAAAGTGTAGCCGCGCTGATCCTCATAACCCCCGCGCGAACAACGCACTTTTACGGTTCTTTTAAATTGGCTCGCGAAGATTCCGCTCTGCCTGCTGGAGCTTCGCCAATTTACAAGCGAAACTGTACCGCGCGAGAGATACATTTGGCGTCACCAAGCAGCATTCCTTAACGACCCTTGTCTCTGTATCCGAAGCGATACGCGCCCACGAGTTCGCATAATATACAGTAATGCAAGAATCGACTAGAAAAATGGAATCAACGCATTTATGAATTGCTCTGTAAAATGTAATTGGAAAAGTTGGATCACCGGAAAGGGAACTCATCTTGATTGCCATTATGATCAGTTCTGGCTCCCCCAGACCCCGGAATCACTAAATGCAACGAAATGTTAGCCAACTATTTTCTCCCAATGCAGTTTGCTTTTGCTCTCTAACAAACAACGCTTCCGGGCACATATAAATATTCACGAAATTCACCGATACTCCCATTCGATTCGTCATTTGCCGAACACCTTCGAAAAACAGTTTGGAACAAAGCCAGTGATATTTTTCTTGGGTACATATGAGTTCAGTCCCGACAGGGAATATTCTACGTGCCAAGAAAGGACAGAGCCAGCGATTTTTCTCGGTGTGCTTCGCAAAACACGAGAGACGAAATGTGGTCAATGTGTACGTGTGGCCACGTGCGTGTATGCGATACCGATTTGCATCTCGTGGGAGTATTACAAATCGCATAATGACGTGACGAGAGATTCGGCGCCGGGTCATCCGCGCTATTCATTCCCGGTTTCTTTGCAGAGAAAAAGAACACAGGAGAGAGCTGTCGGGATGAATGAAAAACAAGCATTTGAATTGCCTCGGCAAGAAGATAGAAAATCTAAAACAGGAATGCTGCTGGATTTTGTTATAATCATGAGGCCTCCAAGTCTTGGGTCAATTTGACCCAAAGCGTTGTTCAAATCCTTATATTCCGATAAATATGCAATTTTTTTTTTAATATTTTTTTCGACAAGACGTTTTTGGCACTAAATAATCGATATTTCATGATCTTGAATCTATTCCTTGACGAAAATGAAAATTGGATGCCAAAACACCAAACAATCGGTGACAAAAAAATGTTGGGGTCAAAAGGACCCAGTATGTACTCGAAGGGTTAATTTTAGTTTATTCCTATTCAATCGAATCACTCTGGAAATTGCAGCGTGAATTATTGCTTCTTCGAATTTTCTTGCTCTCGTTAATGATCAGAAGTTGACAAAAATTTAGGCCATGGTGGATATTTCGTCACGGATGGATGTTCAAACGTGTATCAGTGGATAAGATCGATCGGGAGCGCTGGGAACCAAACGGTATTCGACACATATACAAGGACAGATTATCGCCGAAAGTCACTGCTGGTAAGACCATTTCAAGAAAGAAATCTCCATATAAGAGTAAAAAACATAAAGAAAAAGAACGGCGTTCCAACTGGAAAACTGGTTCGCCCACCCCGTCCTAAGATGAGATGCATACATGTGTCTCAAGCTCGAGCCCTCGAAGCGCATCGCCTCTGCTGCACGAGGAATGTCCAAGCGGCAGACGTATTCGAATTTTTGGAGAAAAATCTCACTATGAGCTTCCCTCGGAATGCATGACAACGCTGGTTCTTCAAGATACACATCGTACGTCTTCTTGCGAGAAAAAATACAAATTTATCCCGATGGAGTAATTGTCTCGTACGATCTCAATATTTCAATCAATTCACGCTAAACATTGCACAAGGATCAAATTACACATGTGATACCAACATTTTTCGATTCCAGGACGAAATCCTGTGCCTGGGAGGCAATCGATGATGCACGACGGAATGAGGTCGACGATTATTCATATCTCCGAAGTTTTCAGAGCTACGGAAGCTGGTACGTGATTTTTTTCCAGAAACTTATTGAATCAATAAAAACGATCATCTGGGCTTGTGAATCATTGAAATCAACAACCAATACGGAAGAAAGGTCTGACCGAGGTCAATTATCCACGTAATGAAATATTCGGTGGATATTTCCCCGAATTACACTGAAAATTCCTGAGACACGATGTTACATAGCAGACAGCAAAGATGAGGTCGGCGAACTCGGGGGTTCATCGGTCACCACCGGAGCTTCCTTCGGTCGAGCACTTGTCCACAGCTGGCCTCATCTTCTTTATATGGTGAGACCGTCTTCAGCTCTTCAACTCGGGTTCTTATGTATAGATGTACATAGACACATTATTATGTACAAAACGTGTATACAGACAAGGTTCACAAGAAGTTGAATTGCGAGAAAAGGAGCGCCCTTGCGAACTCTCATCGTATCCGAAGAAATCTTTCTCGGGGAACTCGTCCAGAAGATTTCGCGGGAGTTTCAGGCCGTTCGGTTTCCCTGACCCGTAAATTGAGCCTTTTCGTACAAAAGTCGAAGGAGTTTTTTTTATTTCTTCTTCATTCGTTCATTCGTGGACGTGAAAAAATATTCGTCAAACCCTTCGAGTGCATACAGGGTCGTTTTGACCCAAATCATTCTCTGGCAACGAATGTTTTAGGATTTGATTTTCGGTTTCGTAAAACCAAAATGAACCCAAATGAAAAATGCATGTTTACCGGAATGCGCTGATTTGTCCGAAACGTCTTGGGTCAGATTGATCCAATGTACATTTACAACGTTAAAATCGATAAATTTTCAAACGATGTTGACTGTCAGTCACAAATATTTTATTCGATCGGAATCGTTCCGACGCTCATGTCTTTAATGACCTTCAGCAGAATATCTAGAACTGACATAACTTCGAGACGTAATTACCGACTCGAATGAATTTTTAGAGTTTTTATTTTGAGAAAATTTGGGCTCAACGTTTTTGCGGAGTGCACGAGATCCGTCTGAATAAATAAATTGAATAAATGAATAGACTCAAAGGACGTGTACGCCGAATTAATCGAACTGGTATGAAAAGTCTCTGATGTATAATTCAACGCTTACTTTTTTTCTGACCTTTGGTTCAACGGGCGAATCCCGTATTTTAACACACCAACAACCAATTTAATTAAAAGATCTGCCACGCCTGTATGTTCGTTTCCCGATACATCCGAGGCAACATTTTCCTTCGGTCAATTGATTCTGTGTGCGTTAAAATGAACGCACGATCACAAACATCTGTGAACGTGGGTCGCATGCGCTGTTAGTTCGGAAAAAAACGTGAGGCGAACGATTTACAACGTACAATTATGCGAGTTGCGCCCTTTTGTTCGTTAACCAACGCTTCATATACACACGCGGCTGTACGTGGATGTGTGTGGTTGTTTACGCAGTACACGCACCATGCAGACGGTTCATTACATTCAACAGAATAAATCGTTTCGGAATACCCGGAGAAGGGTAAAAACTGACACGAACGACGACCGAGCAAGAATCTAATGTGGAGGGGAGGAATGTACGCATTCGATGACACGCGAGTATTCCTTGGAAAATGAGCAAATAAAAACTTGCTCGACTTTATTCGTTCTCCTCCTCATGCACATTTTGTTCAATCTTTGAACCCCACAACAAAACAACAAAATATAAATGAAATGTGTTTTTCAGCTGGAGCGACAATTGGGACGTTTGAAAAAAATTGTAGAATTCCCCAATGAGCGTAAATAATGGTTTTCATAATTGATCAATATTTTTTCACAGAAAACTTGAGTAAATAAAAAAAAAAATGTATTTACGAGGAATAATCGTTGAGCATCAAGCGGGAAAAGCAATCGGGGAACTCATAAACTTTCCTCAACGTTTACACACAGAAAAGGCAAGACTGCTACTGCAGTAATAGGACCAATATCATTTCTTCGAATGCATCGTAAAACTACGGTCTAGTACGTCGCCGCGGACGTAGTTTTGGACGGAAAAACGAGAGGATGTAGTTGGTCGGCATCCTGAAAGGAACAAAAGATAAGGCGATACAAGGATGGCGTCTTGGTGGCGGAGGACCGAGAATTTCTCACCCTTATTCCGACTAGTCTTTATAAGGATTCGTTCCGGAGAGTATAAAAAGTTTTCGGTGTATGAGATTGTGACAACGGACACTTTCTTGGGCAGGGCAGGGCAAATAAGAATCATAAATTCCAAGGGATTTTCCACTGCTGTCAGAGAGAAAAATACTTGTTATACTTGAAATCATTCTCTATCGTACAATCAAAAAGACAATGAGACGAGAATTTATTCTCGGAAGAAATACAATGTAATGAGGAAGCGATCAAAGCTCAAATTTAAGGAGATTGGATCACGGCGATACAATGTCAAGACCAAGAAAACCATGTCAAGAGAAAAAAAAAAACGTTTCAAAAAAATAAAAATTCAATGAAGGGTAAATACATTCTTTACGACGATACAATTTTTTTTGTAATTTTCTTACCACATAATATTCGGGTTATCGAACACGAAAGTTCACGTGGATGAACATAGAGTTCACATATTTACGGCAATACATCTCGTGCATGAGAACTTGGAATTAACTCTCAATTATTCGATAACCATGTGGTAAAAAATTTCGAAAAATTTGTGTTTGTAAATTGCTGCCAGAGAATGTTGTGACCAAATTTAATAAAATTATGATTATTTTGATCGCGCGATCCAACCTCCTTAACTCTTCGAGTGCATACTGAGAATGTTTTGACCCCAACAATTTTCTGTCACCGATTGTTTGGCATTCGAACAACGTCTCGACGAAAAAAATAACGAAAAATGTATATTTACGACGCTGCAACAATTTGAAAAACGCCTTGGGTCAAATTGACCCAAGGTGCGCACTTATAGGATGTGTGTACTCGAAGAGTTGAGAATAAAAATCGTATGGAGCTCATAAAACAGGCTCATGTAAAAGCGGTGCCCGAGCGAACTGACAAATGTTATTTTAACCCTAAAGCCGAACCGGAATGGGGTTTAAAGTGGGGCGATCAAGGGGGTTGGGTTTTTTCGTCTGCCATACTGGGATTGAATCAAGAGAACAAGGTAAACAGATATAGAGAGACGTAGACAGTAGAAGGGAGCAGCTTTAGGGCAGCTGATGACCATTCTTCTCCACAAAAATCGCCAGATATTCATGGGGGGTTGCAGCTTTTATCTCTCTTCCCATGAACAAGACCTGCTGCTGCCACTTTACTACCCATCACATTGAATTAAAAAAAAAAATAAAATAAAACACAAAATCAGCTCAACGATGATGAAAACCGGATGGCGCAGATGCGGAGCTCCAGTTATTTTCGCTCAAGCGGGACGAGGGCATGTCAAATGTATCCCCTGCGTTTTATCGAGCATTCAATTACACCATTCCATTCTCACTATTATCTCGTATTCTTGTTTTTCACCATATGCGGACTTCAGAGAACCGTTTATTTTCTGTTTTTTGTCACAACACGAAAGAGAACGATGAACATTTGCCAAAGAACAATTTCCATCCAGAAATTTGATTACCAACATTGGAGGAAAGGCTGGCAATCATTGAAGCGCAATTTTGCATGGCAATAGAGTTGTTATTTCATAAATATAGTGTTCGGGAAATATTCACAAAAAGTCTTTTTGCGAAAATTTGTTTGACAGAAAATTGGGGAACCTTTTGTAAATATTTACTGAGCGATTTTCTACCGATTACTCGATATCCCTCGATAGATCGATTGGCCCATAAATTCCGAAACGTTTCGCCCATGTTTTGGCGAAAAGCGATTTTGCACAAATTTCTTCGATCTTTCCGCACGACGTCGCAACGTTCTGGATATTTTCCGCGTGAAGCAAAAGTCTTTCGATCTAAAATCAGGCCTCACGTCCATTTCATGGAGGAAAAAGTATGGCAAAAGTGCGCGCCTGGAGGCGTCGTACTTTGCAGACACTTTTACAGCGAAGCCTGTAAAAATGTATACGGAGATACGCACATATATGTCTATATGCTGAAAGGTAAGGTAAAAGTAACGAGTATATAGTGTACCGAGAATCGCGTACATCGAGGACCCATATAAGGCCCGGGGACTCGAGGAGAGCGGCTTTTAGTCTCGACACACAGACGCGATCGGTCGAGAGCGCAGTACTGGCACCACTCGAACCTAACTCGACGTTCATGTACACATTATTATTACACATTGTATACCTATATACCTATTAACTGAATATATATCAAGAGTTGCGCAATGTTTTTGCTCTGACTCGTTGAGAATTCTCGTGCTCGTACGAACATAATGCCAGTCAGGTTCAATGCGTTAAAGTCAGGTTGAATAAGGCAACGCCAACTTGATCACTACCACCCGATCGGCCCTTTAAGGAACTTTCGAATATGATACATGGCTTTTGTTGATTCACACGATTCTCTATTTGGTTTGGGCGACTTGAACGGCAGCTTAATTGACGAATTAAGCGACCAAGCTCCGGACCAGGGGGCGTTATGGAAATGTAAAAGAAATGAGCAAATCGTTCGTTGTCAAATGGCATGAGGACATGAGCCATTGGAGTGTGACGTTGTGAAGAGTGTATGAATCAATCATTACCCGTCGCATCGTTCATCGCGATAAACTCGACATCTCAAAGTCCCGGAGAATTATGATACGGCGATGCGAAAAAAGTAAATAATAAGAAAATATAAATATACAATGAAGTATCGATTCCCAGTATTGTCTGGGGAGATGCGGATGTACCAGCAAGAAACACACACTGGGCAAAGATCAGGACCAAGTATCGCAGAGATAGAAAGATGAGGGAAAAGGACAATCACAGAAGAGAGCTCACAGGTGTCCCGCCGCCGGCGGCTGCAACCCTATAGAGTAAAACCCCGCAGAGATAACTTATATCTCTCTCACAGTTTGTGTGAGTGTTTCTCTGTGTGTTCTATTTGCTGGCATGCCGACCGTAAAAGACATCCTGTGTCTGGTAGTTCTACGGCCACAGAAAACGTTCCGTGGTCGCAATAGATCGTCATTTATGGATGTTCAAAATTTATCTGTACTATTTATTCATAGACGTGCATAAGTACCAACTGCTCAGAGTCTTGAGGACATATCCCACGATATTTTGCATGCATATCAACTTAATGTTTACGGTTTTTGTAATTTTTTTTTCAAAATTTATGCTCCATCAATATTGAACATGGACTTAGAAACTTAAAATCTCGAAATTCATTTCCACTTGCCAAACTTTAAATATTCGCGATACTTTTGCCTCACGACCTTTCCTGTGCACACGTCCTGTGCACATTGGGTCAATCTGACCCAAAGTGTTTTTCAAAGCGTTGAATTCCGGTGAATATACTTTTTCTTCATATTTTTGTTCGTTGCCATCGAATGCCAAGGAAACGGTGACAGACAAGTGTTGGGGTCAAAATGACCCAGTATGCTCTGGAGACGTTAAATATTCGCGAAACTTTTGAATCACAACTTGTCCTGTGCACGCATCCTATAAATGCACATTAGGTCAATCTGACCCGAGGTGTTTTTCAAACCGCTGTATATCCCGGAGAATATACTTTTTCTATTTTCTTTTAGTTGCCATCGAATGCCAAGGGATCGGTGACAGAAAATTGTTTGGGTCAAAATGACCCAGTATGCACTGCAGGCGGTAAACATCTTCCGGCACAAACTATGGCTGTGGAATATTCCGAGTCTAAATGAGTGTACGGAGTGTGTACAATTGGGAAGGATGAGACCGTGGCGTGCGTCACTGTTGCGGTTGAGGCTGCTCAAACTTTTCCCTCGCACAAACACATTTTCCAAGATATATAGTAAAAGTCGTACTCGGATCGAGCGCGAAAAGCAAACAAACCCTTGGCGCGCGCCCTCTTTAAATAAACTTAAGATTACAAAGGCCTCGACTTTGCTCTGTGAGAGGGTGACTCTAGGTTAATTATACCAGGGATGACTGATGCTCGACATAGCGACCCTTTAACTTCCTGGTTTCTTGACGAAACTCCATACTCTGATGATTCACGAGTATATACTTGACACGAAGAAAGTGAGAAATTATATTCATCTTGCCGAGAGAAAAAAATAATAAAGAGGCATGACTAATTATGCGGATACGAGCTGGAAGCTTTCAGCCAATTTCACGTACGACCACCGACTAACGAAGCTCGAGAATTTATTTTTTCTTTACTAGTTATTCGGTCCGACGACAAGCGAGAAATCATTCGCTCATCAATTTGATAATCGATTATTCTCGTTCGAGCTTGAGCTCGAATTTTCTCTCCACGATCCTGTCGAGAGTCGTTTTATCTATGGCGCTAGGAGAACGCAGAAAGACGAAGGTAAATAGTGGAGAAAAAGGAGAGGGAGATCGAGTTAATCGGATGGAAACGGTGAGTTATCGTTTCACTGTATTCAAATCGAAAATGCATACCCACACCCCACAAAGGCTGGCTCTCCGCAGTCTCAGGCTGCACTCTTTGCTTCCTGGGAGACTGTAAAACCTGATATTCCGGCAAAGCTTCGAAAAATCACATATAAGCTTCTCGCGCGTTATACAACGAGCAGAAAACTTGCGTACATTTGGTGCGGTGCGCCTCAAGAGAGTGTGAGAGGAAGGACGCATCTGTGCACTAAACTCACTCGGAGAAATTGGGCTTTCGTACTAAGCGGATTAAAAATTAAGGGAGTCCCGTCTGGCGCGGCTGAGGGTGAGATTATAGCCGGGTGTCCGTTTATACCTTTTATCCCTCATCCGTTTCCCCATTCGCCCAGCACTCTCATGGTATCGCTATCAATAATGACAATAACAATAGCAAAAATCATTAACCATGTGTACAGATTTCATAAGATCAATAGTTATCGCTTTATTAATTACTCCTAGCGATTAATCAATTTTTTAATCGTAATTGCCGAGTTTTTAGAGTCTGCAGTATTCCTCGCGCTTTACAAACTTTTCCTGCATTCCACATGACCCAACTCCATGTCAAAACTGGAAAGTGCGTTTAAAAATTTCCATAAAGAAAGCCAGAGACTACTCATTTCGATCAAGCCCTTTTTTGTTCATTCTCGCTTCATTTTTTTTCTTCTGTCATGTGTTATCGTATCGATCTACCATTACGAGCGACTGTAATAATAACTATTGAGAAGTTGATGTCGACGATGGCGATTCAAATATTCGCCAATGTCTCTTCCGCTACCTGCTCTCTTTCGCTGTCGTCCGAATCCAACATACAGCCTGCCATAACGAGTCTAGTGATGTTAACCCTTCGAGTGCATACTCCGATAGTGCATATTGGGTCAATCTGACCCGAGGTGTTTTTCAAATTGTTGCATTCCAGAAAATATTAATTTTTTTTTTTTTTCATCTTTGTAGAGACGTTTTGTCGTAGTAAATACAAAACATTCGTTGTCATTAAATAGCAAACAATCGGTGACATTTGTTGGGGCCAAAATGACCCAGTATTTCACGCGAAGAGTTGAAGGAGATTGGGAATTTATTGAAAAGGTTATCCACATTCACACGATCATCGAGCAACATTAAGGGCCACTGAACTCGTCGCTGAAAACTCTTCGTGTTAATACATATAGATAAAGCTTGAAGCTATCCGCGGGTTCTTAACGTACGACGAACCGGTAAGGTCGTCTCGTCTATCGTTGCTCTCGCCACTGACGAGTCCAGCATCCATTGGATGTATATGGCGTTTCTCCACTACTTGAGAGAGGGAGAGAGGGAGCCCAGCCAGTTCTTAAGAAATGTGCACACACGTCTTTCACCATCGGTTGTTGTCGCGCAATCACGCGTTTCTCTCATCTCGATGGAACGACAACGCTCCTCCCAGTGCGCGCGGAGAAGGAAAAAAAAAACGTAACTTGTGCACAATGCACACGCAGAGCATGTTTCGAGAAAAACGACTCATTGGAGAGATCGTCTCGATCTCCTCGATCAATTCAATTCAATCCGATATATCATGGGTCTGGAAAAATTTTCAACTCGTCCAACAAGATTTTTATTTCACGTTAGAAAAAAAGTCAGAATCCGAGCGCATTGGTTTTTTTTTTTGGTTTTTTTTTATTCGCTAGAAGAAAATGACAACTCGTGCTTCGATTATTAACCGCAAAATACAATAATTGTAACGTACCGTCATTTATATTTATCCCCAAAGAATTTTTGTCATAAAAATCGAAAAAAATTCCTCTCAGAAATGAGATTTTCTACTACGAAATGTTGATATTCTGCAAATTAAATAAATTTCTCCGACTTGTCAGTAAAACACACTCATTCAGACTGCGATCAAATGCATTAAGAATTTCACTGCAGCTCTCAATTTCTCAACTCTCGTACATTGACTCGAAAACGTCACGGGTATAGAGTCCACCTCGTGAAGCAGAGAGTGCTGATGCCGTTGATGGCTGTCTCGTCACTGGATTCGACGCCACGCATCGCTGCACCAAGATGCAGCAGCAGGAAAAGCTGATTTTTGGAAGCAGCTCTACGATCACGGTCGTACGTGCCTTGTAATCCAGGCGACGTTCTCTGTATTAGCAATCTTGAGCTCGTCTCGCAACAAAAACACACACACACACACACACTCAGACAAAAATAGCCTCTGGCTCTTTTTCCTGCTTTCTTGCTCACGCACTTTCTCACAATCATTTATTTTGTCTCACTCGCTTTTCTCATGCCTATACACGATCCCTCAAGGGCACGTTTTGCCAGATGATTGTCGTCCTGTACTTGATACATTACATCCAGATATGTATTATGTGGCTTTTCATACACGTATACGGATCTCACAGGCGTATATATTGTGCATATATTAGATCGCATGCATCTTGTGGATTCACCAGGAGAAAGATCGATGGACCTATCGATTCCAGTTATTCACATATACGCAACAAGATGAAGAGAAAGAGACAAAGAACGGAAGGAGAGAGAGCAAGAGCGAGAGAAATTCAACGAGAATGTATTTTATGAGTAAGGAATGACAGACTGCGTGTAATTTTGTAACTTTAAAGAATATTCCCATGTTGTACTTTTTCAATGATTACTGTTCACATATTTAAGACTATAGCATCTACATTTATCTCTTGGAATTCAAACGACTTGAAATTTCCATTTTCACCGCGATTTTCAGTAAGAAATTTTACAGAAGTCAATTTTTTCCGTTCTCTTCATTTCTGACAGTTTTTTTCTACGAAAAAATCGTCAAAGGACTGTATAGCGGCAAGAATCCACGTAAATGACTTTATTTTCGAGCCAGGCTCTCTTTTTTGACGTGAACTTCGCGATGACAATTCCATCGCTTCGCATTATTAATTTCTCTTTATGGGCGGGACATTTGATGGCAATGTTTCGGCATTTTATTTTTGGTTCCTCAAAAAATACATCGACAGAAAAAATAAATATTTACCGTAATACAACGATTTGAAAAACGCTCTGGGTCAGATCGATCCAATATGCGCTTATAGGATTAAAAACACTAATTACGAGATCAATGAAAATGTTTGTTCCATGATGAACCGTTCATTCGGAATTTCACTATGAAAGCTATCGCCGAGCCTGATGTGTACTGCGAAGCGAACTCGAGCCCGATGAGCATGGTATCTTATTATGCACAATTCTTTTATCCGGAAGCGGAAGCAGTCGAGGAGCTTCCCTTGAGCGTACGAAACACGACACCACAGAGTGGCTATTGAGTATTTCGTCTCGATGATATGCAAGTGTCTTTATACTTATTCCGGGTATACATATGCCTGCATGTTTTTCAAAATTATGTGCATGAAAGGAAATGACCTGAAGATCCCGGTCAACTATACACCGACGGAATTTTTCTCAGGATATTGTTTTCTCCACGATTAATGAATTTCTTCGTTCACCTGTCCAAGCCTTCACCTTGTCCTCCGTCACTTCACATCCGATTACATTTTACATACGATTTTCATCGAAAACGTTTATTTGTGCGCGTTCTCGATTCTGTGTGTTTTTTTTTGTTTCCGGATTTTTTTACCGTTACGTTGCACAGCGTCGGGGAGTCACGCGAAAAATTCCGTTACATACGTGGACATAGAGAGATCGAAGAAGTTTTTATAATTGGGTTTCCTTTATGTAATTATGAACGACCCTGGCCTCGGGTTCTCGACGGTTCAAAGTCACGCATCGTTGAAAAAATGGATGAACGCACATGAATATATGATCGGAAATAGTTGACCCAGAAATTGAAACTCGTGACTATCGAGCATCTGCTTTTATTCAGAATAATTAATCCTTTTTTTACCATTAACAAAATTTCTTCGCAACGGTTATTAGAGCTTTGGCTTTTCCCGGTAACGAACTACGAAATGGTCTCGCGTGTTTTCTACCTAATAATTCAATATCATGGCCGATCATCACGCAAACACGAGTCACGTGGCCTCCGATTGAACTTCGAAGAAATAAAGAAAAGTGATTACGCACAGTGAGCAAGAGAAAAAACAATCGATCGATTTTCGTACCTTTTTATTCCTCGCCAACGAATTTTCTGCGGATCTTTATCGTTCCGGCGCTTAAGGACGCCTATTTATATCTTCAGACTCTTGAACCCAGCAGCCCAGGTAGACCCCCTCAAACCTATTTCCCATACCTCTATTCATAGTATCGCTGCCACGTTTAAATTTAAATCAACTCGACAACGCGATTGTCGGATATATTAAAACTAACGGACAGACAAAAATTGATCCGTTCGGATCCGTTTATCAATCAAAAATCATTCCAGAATAAATATTCGATATTAATTCAAATTCAAAAATAAAACTGTTGAGCAAATATCACGCGAATCTCGGACCAATTTTTCATCATATTGATCAACCCTTCGGGGCACAACTGCTATAAGTGCATATTGGGTCCATCTGACCCAAGGCGTTTTTCAAATCGTTGTTTTCTGGTAAATATGCATTTTTACTTTTTTTCCATAAAAACATTTTTTTGTAGTAAATTATCCATATGTTATGGCCTCAAAATTATTATTCGGTTGCCATTAAATGCCAAACAATCGGTGACGGAAAATTTGTCGGGTCAAAACGACCCAATATGCGCTCGAGTGGATAATTGTACGATATTGAACGACAGTTTAATCGACAAAGTACGAAGAAAACAGCTTTGCTTCATATATTCAAATGCCTCGTATCAGGAAGTCTGTCCGTGGACGGAACCGTACGAGGACAAATGACGATAATTGGGAGATTATATTAGCAGCTCTTTGGCAAAGTGGATTGACGACCTTTTTGTTTCTTAGTCATATCCAACGCAGTTAGTTTTCGTTCTCTCTAGCGAAATTGGCTTGCACGTGATCGGGCCTGCCTATAAGTTATATGGCATGTGAGCTAACGGGTTACGCAACTATAATATGCAATTTACTTTACGTCCTCCCGTCCTCAAGTTTCCGACTTCCGAATCTATGAAGAATTTAAATATAAAAATATGCATATATGTAAATCTACGCAGAGCTGTATGAATGGATGTGCCCGATTAACTTCAGCTTTTTCGTGCATGCATTCTATCGGTTCTTGAAATCCGTGAGGATCTCGATTCCCCTGGAGGCAAATCCTGATTTATTATTCCGTGGGTTTTCGACGGAAATGTACCGTTCTTCTTGAGTCTCTATTTATATACATATTTTAGGTAAATACAGGCATATGTAGCGAGGAAATCGAAAAGCCATGCTCATATATGAAACAAGCCTCATACAATGCCTGTCGAGCGTTATCGATTCGATTTTATAGCTTCACACTGCATCTAATTTATTCATTCCGAATTCATTCACACACACGGACGTGTGTGTGAATGTGCGTGTTCACTCTTCCAACTAATAGAGATAGACATTTGTGGTGTGGGAAATATTTGGGAATTTACAAAATTGACCCATTATATCCTTTGACCATGGTATTGGGATGACCGACCGGTTTTATATCCGGAGGTTCGTGTCATCGAGACTCATACATTTTCAGCTTAATCGAGGAGCTGGAAAATCCAATCTTCCTACCACAAATTCTGATATTTTCGTTCTCCACAAAAAATTCCGACAAATTGTTTGCGTTTCCACATCGAGCACGTAAGTTTTAAGCAAAATCTTCGTCTTGTCGCAGATTTGCAAACGTGATTTGAAAATGAAAAATAATTATGTCCATCGCATGCGGCGCTTAATTTCAGCATCGCCCCAATTTCTCTGTATGAAATGCCACGAATGCTAAATAGTTTTCTGTCACGACCAAATGAATTTCCACCCAAATGAAAAAAAAGGTCAAATGCAGGGAAAATTGATTATTCGATTGTGCCATTGGGAATTATTGCTCGGCAGTAAATTAAAAGCTAGTTCGATAATCGAACGAATTACACGACACAGAGACAGATTGAGGGAGAAAGAGAAGAGAGGGAGGGAAAGGGGGAGAGAGAGACATGAGGAGTAGGAAGAAGAATGAAGTCAATCCATAACTTTTGCGGCTCATTCATCGGCAATTTGGATCCATTCACTCGGTCGGGGTTCTCGAACCGCAACATCATTTTTGCAACGCCGAAATGGAATGAAGGAACAACAATGGAATCATCTGTATTGGAGTACCGGGAGGGTGTTTCGGGCGTGCACGAAGCACATCGCGTTTTTGACGAACCCGAATACCTAACATCTGTCCGTGTTTTTGGTTCTACCTGGGCGGTGCAGACATCCTGGCTTTTCGTGTATATACATATATAGCACAAGGACAAAGACTATATGCTCACAGGACTCGCTTATTTTCATTCGTGCACTAGATCTCTCTCTCTCTTTTTTTTTTCTTCCGTCTGTCACTTTTTTCCTGCAGATCTCAAATCTCCATTATTTTCGAGTGCGCGACACGTACAATGAAATCCTGAGCCCTCTGTGTATGATATGTAAGTATCCATCGCGTGCTCCTTAATATATTCATCCTGTAGATGAACCAAAAAAAACACTCGATACATAACAACAAACAACAATGCAGAACTTCACTATCTGTCTTCATACCCTTTTTCTGTGCTCGCCCCGGATGTTCGAGGGATAGAGATGAACATGTGTGTTCCCACACACACATGTATGTGTGCCTATTATATATAAATATAATAAGTATATTTTAAGAATTGCGAGATCGATTGTAAGACTTCCGTCACATTTACAGTGCCGAATGGCACGTCGTTTATCCTTGTCGCAATTCCTTTCGGATGCAACTGATGGAACCAGTCGGGCATGTAAGGGCGTGAATACATCGATCTGGCGACCTATATTTTTGAGGCATTCGACGGAACTCCTATAAAGGTGAATAAATGATGAAATTTCCACCATATATTTCTGCAATAACAATGGAAATTTCATTTCAATTTATGTTTGTCGGGGCGAATCTGTGAGAGTGGGAAATTCACCCTTCAGGCTGTGCTCAATATTTTTCACTACATTGACCTACATTCAGAACTCACCCTTTTTTAACGATTATATATACTTGATCCCAGCAAGAATGAGTCGGTTAAAGTGGCGAGGCTTCAACGGACATCCCCGCGCGCAATTACGATCGTAGCTCGATGAGCGAGAGAGAGAGAGAGAGAGAGAGAGTTTGAGTTGCGAACGAGGGTGGCAATAACCCCTGCGAATGGGACGCAAAGTGCGTGACACGTGCGTCCTCCAATTCTCCGCAGTATTCTCTATAGACAAACACACTCACACTTAGCCACATATACACGCATATGTAAAGTGCGTATACTAAATTACTAACAGCCGGTGCATCCATTGCGGTCTGCAATAATAATATTGATGTCGTTGTAGGGCTCGGTATACACCAAAGCCGGCAAGTTTTTGGCATACGTTGAAACGCACTTTATTCTAGCACCTCGAGTCCTCTCAGCCCAATTTATCCAATCGAAACGAATTATCGTGCTACTAACTTGTTGAATTTCAAATGATCAGCCCCCTCAATTGCAAAATGTGCTTTCAAACGTTCAGATAATTAGCCTTTGTGAATATTCGAACTTTGACAAAATTTACATAGGAAATGAGATTCTTCGATGGATTTTCATCCTTTGAACGTTCCGCTAGGCTTTAAAAATTGTGACTCGATACTTTTATTGGTACATGTCGGAATCAAAAGATTCGATAGTATTTCAAGAAGAATCAAGAGCTCGCGGGATTTTTGAGGCCATGCGGAAATTATGATGCTATGGGAAATCGATGGTTATCGTAAAATCGAAGCAATCAACCACGAAACCCATACGACATGTGTTTCCTATGCATTGACGAATCCTCGGGGGCATAACGGTAAAGAGTTACGGTTCGGCAGTTTTCATATAGATCGAAACAGGGTTGGCTCCCTCCCCTTAGCCCCTTAGCCTTGCTGATCCCTTGAAAAAGGTCGAGTGTTCGACCCCCTAAGCGCCTAAAACCGGAAGCACGAGGTTCACGAGCGGAGAAGGTGCCAGTTGGCAGTGTGAGAGATTTCGGTCACGTAGACTCAGCGACCTCTTGAAATTCTCTTTCGCAAAGTCGACGGTGCACCCTCTCTCGATTCAACCCTCGGACCACACCAGAATCGCACGCTGAATATCAGATGGATACTTTGCCGAGCACCGAATTTATTGTTCACACTCTCTGCCCTAACTATCTATCGACTTGCCTCAGTTCAACGACGAATACGCTCGCCACTTTGCCGAGGGTTGTTACCCTTCCAGATTTATTGTATCTCCGCGCTTTCATCTACACCCCCAAATTCCCGTTATCACAACCGCACCACCTTGCTGAGAAAGTGAAATTGCACCAAATTACGATCGCCCTTCGTTTGTATTCCCAATTCACGAAATTTTCAGATAAACGAGTCGAAACGATTCTCTTGCAATCGTTCACGTTGTTTAATTCGAATCTCCCACCAGTTCGGACTTTTTCGATCTTTTATTTACAGAAAATAAATCACTACGCTTGGGGCAACTAAGTCATAATGCCCGTGGAACAAATAATCGAAGAATTTTTCTTTTTCCTTCGTCATTTTTTTCTCAATTTCGGAAATGTCGCGCGTATTTCAATTTCAACGTTGTGTCGTCTTAGAGTTTTCTCTTCCAATTATTTGGATCGATGGAAAAAAAATTCGTTTGACTAAAAATCGTTTTTTTATTGTAGACAAGGTCATTCTATTTATATTGTTTTTTTTTAATGATCCGATGAGCCTGTTTAATTGACCGGAAGACAATTGAGTGGAAAATAGAATAATAATCGTATGTAATCTTCGAAATACGTGGGCGGAAGTAATTAGATTGATTGAATATTACAAATGCATGGATACGAAGGGCTTTTCTACCTCCGGGAATTCACGTATCGGAACAACCGAGCCGAGATTTTTTTTTCCGACAAGCGTTTGTAAATTTTTTTCCGCGTATATTGTCGGACTCATTCTATCTTTTTCGCTCTTGTACGTGCCTCTGTCTTTCTCCGGCCGGTCGCGCGATGTCAACAACCTCGGCCGAGCTCGCGTCTTTCGCGTGGTTGGTTCCTCTTGTCCCTTGCTTCGTCGTTGTCCACGTTCGACCCCCGATGAACCATGATGGCTCTTGCAACCCTCGCCGGGCTCTTGGCTCGTCTGACACTCTCGTTTAACCATCGTCCGAGGGAACAAAGGAGAAGCAAAAAAATCGAAACGGCAAAGCGGTAAAATGAAGAAAAAATTCAGCAAAAACTAACGGGAGTAAATTGAAAAAAAAAAAAACAATTGTAGGTGTGAGGAAAACAACGCGATCTGACAAAGCTTGTGGTTTCTGAAAGGACGGACGGAAGGCCGCTGCCGCTTTGTCCAGCGCCAATTAGAAACTCGCGAGTTCGCAACTCTCTCCGGACTTTCTAGTGTTTTACTCGAGCCTTTATATTCGGCATGTATGAGTATGGAGCCGGAATCGACGCGTTCGGTTGCTAGGGTTGAGAAATGATGTTTGAGTGTGTGGCTATGAGTTAAAACAAAATTTCCGAGGCTCGGAGCGAACCTGCCATGAAACAAATTTCCGATAGCGCCGCTTCCCACTCTCTGCTTTCTTTTCATCGTGTTCGCGCTCTCCTGAACCTCCCACGGGAGCTCGTACATTCAAGATTCATCCTTTTTGCTCTTTTCCAACCCCTTTGACTGTCGTTTACTATATTAGTGAACAACGTTTAGGGAAAAACGTACGCTCCGCATGTGGCCACTCCCTAGAGAACGCCCGACGGCCAACATTTCTAACGAGGAGAAAAAATCGAATCCGATTATCTCAACGATCGACTCTAACGATAAAACTTCAAACGAGCCAAATTCACCTGCTCCGAACGGATGAAGCTAACAATCAGTTTAAATGAATTTCAAGTTGCATTGGTTCGAGATCAATCTCGAAACAACATATAAAACTTTGGGCACTTCGCGATTAAGGTATTCGTTGATAATCCTTGCATACTGGGTCGTTTTGACCCGAACGATTTTCTGTCACCCATTGCTTGGCATTCAATGGTATAACCAATCTTTTCGCATTACATATTCGTTTTTGTCAAAAAACATTTATTCGAGACCACAAAATTTGGATAATTTACTAAAAAAAAACTGGAATCATATATTTGCCTGAGTTACGGCGATTCGAAAAGCACCTTGGGTCAGATTGACCCGGTACGTTACTCGATAGATACAATAAAAGTCCGATAAGATTTTTCTCAAACGGGTAATTAAAACAATTGGATATTGAGAAAAAGGACTTTTTTATATTCTCTTTTTCGTCTGGGTGGTCTCGAGACGTTGCTTCACAAATTTTTCGTGTTTGCTAGATTTAGCTGTTATCTGTAACATTGTCGAGGCGTCTATAATGTCGAGTAGATAAGAACGACAATGAGGGAGAGACGTGCACACAACATCCTTGCACATACGTTCACCATTATCGTGGTTCCTTGGCTCCCCTCGTAAGTGTGTGGAAATGTCCGGTCTCTGTTGTCTTGGCTCGTGCATGAGCCACTTCGAGCACGTATGTGTCTCTATGTACTTGGTTTTACATTGTGTATTTTTGTGTGTATTCGGTTGATACGGTTGCAACACTGGCAGAGCGAGTCCCGTGCCATAACCGCTCAACACTATGTACAACGAAGCTGTTCGACCTGCCAAACAGGCAGGTGTTATCGCTTTCGTTCGTCGTGTGTGCGTCTGAGTGTTTGTATATGAGAACTCTATATGCTCGACAGTTGCCAGAGGGCCCACACCTGATTACCATTCCCATGGTAGGCACGCGTTCAACAGAGAAGTTTTACTCATTCACGTGCATTTTTAAAACCGACCAAACGATCTAAAGAAAAAGTTTGATACATCGAGACGCAAGATAAGATTAACCCTTCGAGTGTGTACTGGGTCGTTTTGACCCGGAAACTTTCTGTCACCGATCTCGTTTGAAATTTAATGGCAATAAATTTTCGTTTTTTGAAAAAAATAATTTGAGGCCACTGAATACGGAAAATTTACTACAAAGAACGTCTTTACAACAACAACAAAAACACAACATGCATATTCACTGGAATACAACGATTTGAAAAACGCCTTGGGTCAGATCGACCCAATATGCACTCGTAGGAGGTGCACACTCGAAGGATTAATACAATTGTGTGAATAAAGTGAATGCGCCCGTGAAAAAAGCATATCATACTTGGATGTAGTTTTGAAATTTATTTTAAAAAGTTTGCAGGGCTCATTCTCTTTGGTTTTTGGTTATTGAACAATGTGGGACTCGTCTTTGTTGAAATGAGACAAAGGGAGAGGAGGTAAGGGAAGGGAGGGGGAGGGGGATAAAAAGAGGGAAAGTGCTTTATGTTAGAGGGTCGCAAATTGACCTAATCCTGGCTACGAGCACTCTCGTTCGTTCAGGCCCGTCTTTTTTTTTTGTGTTGGCCGCGGCAATTCACGGAAAGTTTTATGATTCTCTCAGCAGCAGTGGCGCCTCGTTTACTCGCAGTCTTCCTTTTTCCGCTCACATTGACACGAGTGCTGCGTTTTTCTCTTTCTTTTCTATATCTCACTGGCCCATGTGCGACATCGAAAAATTCTCCGAAGAAACCCTCCACGATTTGAGCGACGAAGACCGAGACCGAAGCGTCTCTCGTCTCTTCTCCCTTTTGTGCTATATCGTTATTTTATTTCTTCGTCGACTTGTCATCACGTTGACAAAAGAAAGGAAGGAATAAATTGGATCGAGATGACTTACAGGGGGGACATTTTTTCCCGAGATTTAAGCTCAAAAAAAATTAATTTTCCCGCGGCTTCCTCATCCGAGTGATGTGAAAAACTTAAATCTCAAAACAACCAAGCAGCAAAAAATCCTGCCCGAAATAGACCAAATGGCTTCATCTGGATCCTCAATATTCTTCTAGACCGGAACGACTGGGTATTGTGAGAGGGACAAAAAAATCTCGAGTGCATCTACCAGCTTTCTTCCTTTCAAGAGTAAGAGACAAAAATTCTCCCTCCGCACGAAACACACCCCACAGCATGTCACCAAAAGACACTAAGAAAAAAGAACACGCGGTACCAACGTGGTGTGTATAACCAAGACTGGCATTGCATTTATCGTTTTTTCATCTTTTGTCTCGAAGAATCCCCCGTCTCTCTTGCTCCAGCCTCCCCGTTGATATCTCGTTGAAACAAGCGCAAGTGGCTGTGCGTGCTTGTTCACAAATGAAATTCACGTCACGGTCACAATAAGCACCAAAATAACGTCCGAAACGAAATTGGGCTAGAGCCCAATTTCGGCTGCAAAGGTCTTTGCATTTTCAAACTGAGGCTTATCCGAAACTCTCTACATATTCCTGCATCTATGTATGTACTCGTTTTATAGACAATGTATTTGGGCTTGTGTGTACAAAAATACACACACACAGACACACACACACACACGAGACGACGAGTTTTATAGCTGTCGCTTTTTTTCACCCCTCGATCTGGTGCTCTTGCTCGAAAACTCGCTCTTTATTTTCTCACTCGTCGCCTCTGGCATCTTTTACCCACTTCCGTTAGCCAGCTGGTATACACACGCACAAATATTTCTCCCTCGTCTTCGTCCCTGTACGCACATCTATAAGTGCGTATGTCGTGCGCATTTCTCAACGTGTCTAAGGAGCAGGAAGGAAGATGTGTATGCGAAGAAATAAAACGACGTATCGTGCTTCGGTGTGTTGGTGGGGAAAAAAACAAAGCGGCAAGAACTAACGACAGATCTCATGGACGTGTCGTTCACTTTCGTGTGTGTCGGTGAAGATGGAATATGTTTGAAGGGTGGCTCGTCCTACAAGGAGGGTTGACCGGCTCCCTCTTGCTGCGTCGTTTAATTTTAGCCGCAGCCAAAGTGTAAGAGAGATCGCAACAAATGGGATGGCCTGCGCCACGTGCTCACACTGGAAAAGCGTGCTACCTCCCTTCCCTTTCTTCAAGGCTAAGGAAATGCGTATTTGCCATACTCTAACTTCTCGCGAGGGATTACTACGTCGTAAGGAAGGGGGAGAATACTTACGAGTGTGCAGAACCCGATGATAAATTATTTATTGGTGGTTAACTTTTGTAAAAAAATTTATAAAACCGGAAAATTGCATCTTTTACGGAGAGGCCGCAATTTCTCAGGAAAGAACGTCGATAAATAAAAGAAATATCCATTTTTTTTTTACCTCAAATTGCATTCGTAATCTTATCGAAGGTCAAGGGTTAAAAATTTTCATTTTTATAGCTTATGATTTTTCTATAATGTACACCGTTCTTTACCGTTTGGGAAGAATGTTCGAAGGGAAGCTTGAAAAGAGAGTACTCGACTATTACGGAATTGCTTAGTCCTTAGCCCTATGCTCATGTTTTCGATCTCCGAAGCTTATTCTTTTTTTAGAGACTCTTGACAGATGCTTCGGATATTTTCGTCTGTGTTTCCGATCCGCCTTTTTTCTTACGGTTTTCCAAATGAAAACCATGATTCATCGTTCGTTTCTCTTATTTCATTTTTTTGCGTCGGTTTTTTTAGTTTTTCGTTTTTTTTTTATCATCGCGAGCTAATTAATCACGTCCGGCAAGAGGAACATGCAATTTTGCAAAATATGTTAATTATTTTATTCTAGTCGTGACTAACGTGCCATACGTCGTGTATAATAATTGATTAATCGATTTTCTCGATTTTTACTGAATCTCGAAATTGTTTGATTGCTCGAGACGAACTCATTCCGTCAACCACATGGAAGAAATGATGCAGGTTATTGATCGGAACAGAATATTGCGTGTAGAGAATTATTTCGGTAGAAGTAAAAATAGTTTCGTTCCTATGAATGGCTTCGATTTATCATTGACAATTAGTATGCTCGTGCTTTGCTGTGGATGTTTTCGTTGGCAGAAAATATCTGGGGAACTTATTATAGACACTTTTTTTAGAGCCAAAGCAATAAAACTATATAGAGGTGGAAACGGCAATGCGAAGCATTTGCTCGTGCTTAACACTCTTTTAAAAACAAGCGAATGTCGGAGCCACCATGAAAGACTGGTGGGGCTGCTGTCGACCACCCCCACGCTCGTGCAACTCAGCATATGTCTCGCTTTCGTGGTTGTACTACTGGTCGTGAAGCTTATTGCACTCGAGGCCATGAGGCTTTTATGTCTGGCCGAGCGTGCGAGCATTCCTGCAGTAATTCTTAACGGACATATAGTCCTTCCAGCTTCGGAGAGCCGATCACATAAATGTTCAACTGATGCTTCGATGTAATAAAAGTTGAGGGTATATTTACAGGCCGGTAATAACTTGCCAAACAAACCGCCGGACGTTGGATCAGTTTCGTAATAAATTTGTTGGGCTCATCAAATTTTCAGGAATTAGCTGTTTTTCGGTCATAACAAAAAATCTACACTCACAAAAACGTTCCGTTCATTCCAATTAAAATTTCAACCCTCCAAGTGCATACTGGGTCGTTTTGACCCCAACAATTGTCATTTTCATAAAAAAATAAATATGAGGCCATGGAATATGAATAATTTACTAGGAAAAACCTCTGTACACAAAAATTGCATATTTATCGAAATACAACGATTTGAAAAACGCCTTGGGTCAGATTGACCCAATATGCACTCCTTCAGTGTATACGAATAAAGATGATAAATCCATGAGACCGAAGAAACTCTCTTGAAAGATTTTTCAATTCGGTTCCGTAATAGAAATATCGTCCTCGAGATATATAATGATAAGGATTTAAATTCCTCCCCTATGGAGATGTGAAGCTAAAAGTTGCGAGTTGCTAATATGAAAAATAGCATTGCGAATGAAACTACGAAAAGTATGTAGAGGTTGCTATATTTTGCTTCGTGTGTATGCTCTCGAGCGCGGAAGCACGTTTAGATATATGTCGAGGTATGAAGAGGGTATACGTAGGAGGAAAGGCGAGATAGCCAGACGCATCGATGCAAGAAAGCCTATCATTGACTAATTAATCATGGGTTGAAGCGAGAGTCGAGCACCTGCCTGCACGTGTTACAAGTAAAGGTCTGTGATTAAGAACCATTATATATAAGAGGAGCCTTGCTTGTACTTAAGCTTATGTACAGGGAGCTGCGAAAGCGCGCGTTCTGACCTCCGACACGAGAATTACCTGGTAACATTTGAAAAATAAATAATTTAAACGGGAAAACATTATACAAAGGATCGAGCTGAGAATTTTCTTGTTTGGTGTATAAATAATTCACGTACAGTATGAATATTTGCATGCATGTGCGATGAGGAATTTGTAAACGAAGCAAAAGAGCGAAATACTGACGCTTGGGCTCCTATTTATATATTTCAATTCATTCAAATCTTCTCTCTTTTTCTCGCTATTCTCCTCTCCCCCCTCCCTTCTAGCTGTGCAAAGGCTATTTGTTCTGAAGTGCCGAAGCGAAAAAAGTCCTTACGGACTCACGTGCGATTGCTTGGATTCCGTCCAATCCTTTTATCCTCAGATCTATACAGTTTCACGTCTATACATTATTATCTTTGATTTATAACAACATTCCTTCACTTTTTGCTACTCCTCGATCGCATTCATCTGCCAGAACAACTTTTCGCGAATGCTGGGTCGATATTTTTGGTAACCATGCATAATGTTGGATTTGGCTTGCCCAATTTCGAGGGAATGGTGGTCACATCGTGATATCACGCACGTGACGACGTGAGCACCCTCTGGCTTTTTGGTGAGCAACTCACTCGAGAGAAAAGCGCTCGTTAACTCGCCGTAGTTTGTTTTCTTGCTTCTTCGGGTCAACATACTCTCCGAGATCTCGACATGATTAGGAATAGTCGAGGTAGCTGTGCGTGTAGGTGGATTTTCATTCAAGTGACGACAGCGGGTGGTTGCCATTTTTTGAAGCAATCAGTCCCAATCTACCGGGATGAAACGCTGTACAGATCCACAGCGACGTCGTTCTGAGCTCATTTCGCAAATTGCTAATTATGCATAAAAGAGATATAAAAATGTGTGTCAGGACTGGAAAGGAGGAAACATTTGAGCTTCTACTAAAAGAAAACACATGGACAAATGGATCGGTGACTGTGTGTGTTCGTGGAGAAAGGAACTGAGATCTTTATCGAGCAACAATCATTGGCAAGAAAAGGGGGTCGAAAGCCCCGCAGGGTGGATATAGGCTCCAAGATTTACGAATAAACAGAGCACTGCTCCACCCTGGCTCGTGCTCTGCTCGTGAAAATGAATGCCCGAAGCTTGGCGATTCATCTTGAAAAAACGATTCCAACTTTCTTTTCAGGCTCGAAATTCCTTAAAATCATTTAAGGCCTGAAACGTTTCTATCGACATTCTCAAAGTTGCTACGCGCCTGAGGGAGTCAGAGAAACTGAACCTCCTATATCCAGATAATCTATTTACAAATAGCCCACCTATCGGTTTTGCCATCGAGAAGATAGCTGTATAGAAAAAGCTGAGTGTGTTGGTTAATGTTTCCTAATCTAAAAGTAACCATCAGATATCGTGATGCTTGTAGCTAATCTAAGACTTACTTAGCAATAAAATGATTGCGTGGTATCAAAAAAAAAAAAAATGTTTTTTCATGTTAGTTTTAGACCCTGAATCATATTCACGATGTTTTCATATTCACACACACGCATAGGCGCAAAATGTTTGAAAATCATCCTGAAAAACGAAAAAATGTTTGCCAAGTGAACGAAATGGAATTTGTTAATTTAACTATAACTTTGTCATGGTAAGTGATATTTGATTGAGTGTAGCAAATCAAGTTGATGGCAAAATCGAATCTTTACGGGAATTATCCCTTCAAGTGCACAGTTCCAATAAGTACATATTGGGTCAATCTGACCCAAGGCGTTTCTCAAATCGTTGTATTCCGGTAAATATGTGTTTTTTTTTGCAATACATTATCCATATTTAGTGGCTCTGAATTTATTTTTCGACGAAAACGAAAATTTAATGTAAAAAC
Organism: Campopleginae sp. 14b; assembly: GCA_030522525.1. Classification (NCBI taxonomy): domain Eukaryota; kingdom Metazoa; phylum Arthropoda; class Insecta; order Hymenoptera; family Ichneumonidae; species Campopleginae sp. 14b. Next base: position 683,424 of record JAPYYS010000001.1, read on the forward strand.
ATTTATTGCCATTAAATGGTGAACAATCGGTGCCAGAAAATTGTTCGGGTCAAAATGACCCAGTGTGCACTCGAAGGGATAATCGAATCACTTACTGACTCCAGTTTTTCTTGATCTACCGAAAATCTCCTGTAATCAATCCAAAATGTTCCGGTAATCTGACAATTTCAATTCATCCGTGTACGTTTCCAAAAATTAACGTATAAATCCTCGGCTTATTGATGGCCAATTACTGGACCAGAAGAGGGAATACATGCATATGTGTGGATACGAACATACATTCGTATATATACCTCCGGGTACAAGTTCGTAGGAATGCGCGCGGTTCTTGTTAAAGTTTCTCTTCTTTACTCGCGATTCCTGCACGATTAACGATCGTCATTATACGTGCGGCTACAAGAGCAAAACTATACACTACACACGTATATACATATACGCGGTAAAGACGATCGTATGATCTTGAAAGGAAGAAGAAAAGAAAACGATGCTGCGCGCGTCGATCGTCTCGGTATACAAAGATCTGGAAAGAGAGTAAGAAAGAAAAAAAGAGTTTCGTGATGCCGAGTCCCACGGCGTGGGAAATCCAACGGCGATCGGGCGAAACTTGGTGTTTAATGATCGTAGTCACGTTTCCTTTCATCCTGTTCGACAGAACATTAGAATCCAATGAAAAAAATACGATGAATACCCAACGTATGAAGCCAAGCTTTTCATTTGTTAGAACGTTTGATTTATCGAAGTCTCCCGAACGCGATTTTCCCATCCAGAAAGTTATGTTTGTTATTTAAAAACAAAAGACTATTCGCTTGAACTGAATTCACTCCCGACCGCCAGGAGCGAAGAAAACCAGAAAAACCTCGCATACCGCGAAGCCTGTCACATGTAACGATCATACGATTAATTTCGGTGATCCGTAAATTAAATTTGTTTTTTTGTTTTTTTGTTTAGAGAGATTTAAATGATCCGGTGAGGAAATTCTCGTTTTACATGAAATATTCCGCAGTTTCAATCTCAAAAGTTGCTATACTCTGCAGTCTCTTCCATGTGACGAACTTCTTTATCGATATCCTGTTTTGTGGTCGTTTTCATTGAAATATCTTCCCATGGATATGTGGCCTGGTATACCCCATGAAATTTAAAAAGACTCATGAGCTTGTACTTGTGAGGAATATGAATGGTGGTTATTCGAATTCCGGAGCAACGTCTTTTTCTCCCTCCTACGTTGTTCCCGTTTCTTATCAAGATAACTATATTGTTTTTTACGGTACCCGTATTGTTCCCATTGTTCGTTTGAGCATGGTATATAGGGGTCTAAGCGTCCGCTGCGAGCGTAAAGTACGGTCGATCGAATGACTTTTAAGAATCGAAATCCAAAAACGAGCACCAGTGAGCAATGTACAAACATATCGAGTTTGTTGTCGTGGGGTATTTTCTGCTGGATTCTTTGGTGCACTCACACGCATTGGTAGAAGCTCATATAACATTTCCATGGGGTTCAGATGTAGTGAGTTCCGTCGGAGTGCCAGCGAGAGCTCGCGGGGTTCTAATGGGAATCAAATTCAAGAACAACAGGTGTCTCGAAACCGCTGACTCGTGATTAGTCCAACGTAATTCGATGTGCTACGTACAGGTTGCTATGGAAAAGCGTCTATGCACATTTCTGCATGTCTGTAATCATGAAAGGCCCTGGGCTATGTCGTCAGAACGGCAGGTGTGTTCATCCAGTTGCCAAATAAATTCAATCTCTCTCTCTCTCTCTCTCTCTCTCTCTCTCTCTAATTTAATCCTGCGTGCTCAGAATATCATGGCTCGCGTAATTTTTTTTATCGAACCATTCAGCCGCAATCTTTTCTTCGTAATTCTCGCTGGACCGCGACAGTTAACCCTCTTACATGCTGTAAGATATTACTCACATTCCAATAGTCGCCGGAATATTCTCGGCACACTCTTCAAACAGTGAGTGTTTAAATCCACGCTGAACGCAGAACTGCTCGTCACGGTCGTAGTTACGCCCATGGCGTAATTATTGTTTGTCGATGGACCACGCAAGTGAGATAGGGAGGGAGAAATAGAGAGGGAGAAAGAGAGCGAGAGAGAGAGAGGAAAAAACGAAGAGTGTCCGGTCCAGTGAGTTGAAAAAGGTGAGTTTTATTTCTCCCCTGCTGCTGAGAGTTGATCGGGCAGGAGAGTTAGTCTTTGCGAGTCGAAACAATCCTTCTTTTTTTCTCTCCTTTCTGTCCTGCCTCATTCCCATTTTTATTTCTCTACGCTCTTCCTCTAGTTCAAGGGTAAAAGACTGTCGGCTCCAATAATCGAGTCAGAGATACCGGCAACCTTTTCACGCCACTGCGGCTCCCCCTTCGCAGCCATACAGTGAACATCACAGTCGTTGGCTATAGAAGAAGTAGACAGAAACTATTAATAGGCAAATACGAAAAACTCTTCAGGTTCATGGGGTCGGATGGATTGAATCAACTCCACACGCCGATCGAATCAAATGAAAAGAAACCAGTGACGACCATGCTTCTGTCTTTTTTTAAACAGAGACATTCATTACGATCGGCCCGCCCATTTTCTGTGGCCAACCACTGGTCCCCTATTACTAATGTGTGGCGCGATACCTGAGCTCGAACCTTTTTCCATTCCACGCTCACTCCATTCCTCAAAACCTCTCTCATTCCTTTTCGTATTAGAAATTCAATGTAATTCTTTTCCCAGTCTCTCGTAAGATTATGCTGTAATGATCACGATGATGTGGCACGTTGAAGACGAAGGATTAAATTGAACTCACTCTCTTGACCGCTCGTTCAGCAACACACAACCCAGCTAAGCTACTAATTGAAAAGTCCACTTGGATTAATCCACAGATCCAAGGCCCTCGGTACTATGAGATTCTCCACTCCGAACTCCCGGCAGCAATCATTTCACAAATAACTGTGAAACTTCATTGGGCAAAAAACTCAGGGGGGAATAGAGCTCACGTGTAGAATTCCACCGGCGTGTTCGAAAGAATTTTCCTTTGCGAATTCGTTCACAAATCTCCTTAAAGTTAGTAAAAATTTATGCGTTCATATGGGGTCTATCTGACCCAAGGTGTTTTTAAACCGTGTCATTCCTGTGAACATGCATCTTCTGTTTCTTTTTTGTGGAGACGTTTTATATGTGTTAAATTTAATCATTTGTGTTTTCAGTTTAAGTGTCAAATTAATTTTTTTATTAGAACAAAAATTAAATGCCAAAACATTCTTTGTCATTAAATGCCAAACGACCGGTGACAAAAAATTGTTCGGGTCAAAATGACCCAATATCTACACTCGATAATTCCCCAACGATGTAAAAACGTCGTGTTTCTTACGTTGCCAAGTTTTTTCTATTGCTAATCAAAACGAAAACTCGAAACAGGACGTGAAGTCAAACACACGTAACGGACGTTGGTAATTACCGCGTATCCTGGTGTGTCGATGTATAGAACACATGAAAACGTACACAGTATATACAACTAACGTTGATTTGTTTGTTTGTGGATACACGATCAATATTATGCAAGCAACCTTTCTGTATAAAGTTTATATTGCCGCACAGGCGCACCAGGTATGTGCGCAAAGTGTTAACACTTCAAAAATAATGGTTTGCGTTAAATTCGAAGGATTTACTCGTTAAAAATATGGAATGCCTGTGCGCATGATTTATCGTGAAACGACCTTTGAAGGCAAACATGTAATTTCCGGTGAATTTTTTCCCTCCTATAGAAAGAGAACGTTCCAAAAAATGGGAGAGAAAACTTGCCGGTGGAACGATCCATGGGATGAGGCTGCAAGACCTTGATCTCGTACATCGAGTGAGCAAGAGCCCAAGCATTTCTTTGCTTACCGGCCTAATAGTTCGTACCTGTGGCTCGGACCCTCGGTGCTTCTTTTCCTGTTTCCTACGCGTTCCCTGCAGCAGAGTTTATCAACTACTGGGGGGGTGTTCCTTCAGCTGAACCCTCTGAACTGAATGAGAATTCCCGAAGTCCGTCACGCCTCATTCTTCCGCTTTCCGAAGCCAAAACATAGATAGCTTTCTTGTATTGTGTTTTTAAAAAATCATGTCAAAACCGCACAAAGATTTCATCGTCTTTCTTCGACTTGAGGGATTCAGGAATCATGAAATTCCATTAATTATCTGTTCCAATGATTTCCCTGTTATATTTCAAACGCGAATCGTTAACTTTAGAGCTTGAAATACTTCGCATCGTTTGGGCACCAATATACGAAAAGTAAACTGATCTCTCAGACGATTTGTTATTGTCCGCTGCTGATAAATAATCGTCCCATAGCGATGGGTCACTGTTTTTCGAATTTTTCTCTGCGTATTGGTATTACTTCATTTTATGACTACGCTCGTAGTCAAAACTTTTGTCAAGTCATCTCGCCATTATCCTCAGCCGTGAAATTTCCGTCGAACCGTACGGACGGAGACTATAGGATGGAACTCAATAGAGTCTACGGCAGATATGAGCGTATCTTCATCTCGTTTTACTTCTCTCGTGCTCGGGCCTTCTCCCTTTCCGCCTTTTTCCTCCGCTCGGTTTGCTACCCTTCAGTTGGCTTTTGGTCTCGAGAACAACATCACCCTTCGGGGCCTAGAGAATTCCTGTGTGTCGCGGCAGGAGGGAAGCCGCTCAGCTGTTTGCCAATGGAAGCCGTATAGGATAGTTTTACACATTGATGATGGCGTGCAGAAAGACAGACGGAATTCTATGCGTTCGGTATCATATGGAATAGGGTATTATACACATGGCCATTATGTGTATCTAACTTTATATATACGAGTACATATTTTCTATATATTTGTATTTACAGCGTGAAGGTACGAGGCACGATCGGTTTGAGAGCTGTGGGCCTTTTTCCTTGACTGGACAATGAGTGGTCAGGGCGCCGTATGGTAATATTACGTTGATATGCTCGGACGGCCGTGCGGTAATATGCTAATACGCCAAGACGGACAGGCCCCCAGTTTCAATTGCATCCATACACGCCTCTTCTCTATATCTTTCTCCGTCTCACACAGACACGCGCACTTGAGGATGCTCTGCTGTTTCTTATGCTGCAGGGGTAACGAGAGTACACGCGGCTTGTCATCTATGACGTGAGCGAAAATATGAAAAAAAATAAATAAATAAATAAAAATAAAATTAAACAGCAAAAACGGCCCACTGGATAAAATACGAAGCACGAAGTTCTAGTCAGCAGCGTGTTCACCGTCCGTCGGTATGTGGATCGTGTTTCTTTTGCGCAAAGATGTGTAAGCTACCAAAAGAGACCGAGAGAGAGAAAGGAAGAACCTCTTCCAATAACATTACGAGAAAAAAAAATGATGCGCATGGAAGATCCTTCGGTGAAACGAACCCGGCACGTGCTCGCGTATAGGCACTACGCCTCGGCTGGTACTCATATAGCTGCAAGCATGTACTTGCCCCTCAGTTCGCACTATACATATATATTTATGCTGTTACTCTAAGGAGTTAACATAATATACATGTCTTCTCGAGTGTTCACTGAAAACACGCGATAGAGGAATACATAAATAGAAAGCGACGAGGACCGACGGTGCGGCACATGATCCATCAACTCGTTTTATTCCCTTTGTTACAGAGTACGCAACAATGAACGTTGCGAATATGACGTCCATCATTTTCTATGAACCTTCCAACAGCGATTTGAGCTTTTTTATAGTTTCGATCTTCGACGTTGCCCTCTATCGCCATAACATCGAAAAAATATTCATGATAAACCACTCGCTCGTCTTCTATCGAAAATTTTCCTGCTCGGCTTTCTCACAGTTTTCTAGAGCATCTGTCAAATGTTAAGGACGCTGGATATTAACCCTGTGAATGCATACTGGGTCGTTGTGACCCCAACAACTTTCTGCCACCGATTGTTTGGCATTTCATTTTCGTCTCCATCAAAAAATGAATTCAGGGTCATAAAATATGGAAAATTCACTACAAAAAACGTTTAAACAATAAAAAAAACAAAAAAAACGCACATTCACCGTAATACAACGATTCGAAAAATGCCCTGGGTCAGTGTGACCCGAGATGGACTCGTAGGAGGTCTACACTCGAAGGGTAAAGGCGCGCTATATCTGAATAGTCATTTAAAGAAAATAAGAGAAATCGAATGTCCAAGCAGGCACGAGGGCACAATGAACCTCACCTGCAACTGGTCAGTTATGCTTCGCACATTACCATGACGACAGCAGAATGCAATAAGGAACAGGTGTCTGTAGGAAGTACCCCACATGGATAAGGATGGAAAAAGCGCGAAGAATTGAGAAGAAAGAAATGTATCTTGTAAAATTGTGCGATAGTTGAGACTTTGCCTGTTTCTCTGGCAACTGTCCTCGGTACACTTTTCGACAAGCTCGAACAAGAGAATCTTTGTTAGGACCGAAGCTGCTTGGACTCACGGCCCCTGCAGCTTTAATAATCCCATGAACATGTACCATGGCTCTTTCCTTTTTTACTCCCCATCGGGAAGCAACGAAGAGAAGACAGAGAGAGAGAGAGAGAGAGAGAGGTGGCCTTTAAGTCTGGGTTTTTTCTGCTGATGCTCCTCTGACTGTTGCAGCAGCCCATGGGACCCTGGAGGCTTTGAGAAACGCGTGTTTCCCACGGTAGCTACACTCAGGTAACTTCAAGTGAAAGAGACCTAACTTCTCTTCGTTCACTCTCTATACGAGCTCTCCGATTTCTGCCAGTGAACCTTCTCGCTCGCGATGTTATACTCAGGATTCCACTTTTTCGGAATATCTACTTATTTTTACGTCTTTCGTTTACGTTGAATTACGTAAATACTTCATCGTTCATATTTTTCCACATTTGATTTTTTTTCAACTAAATATTAATTGCCTTTCAATTGGAATGATCAAAAATTGCTCCCCTTTCCAAATTGCTTAAATAAAATAAATTCTTTGATCAGAATAATACTTACGGACTGGTATTTTCTTAGGATCGACGGTCGACAGCCTCTCCTCGATTTTATCGAGACGACGACGAAGAAGTCCACTCCGATCGGCGACCGAGGTGAGCTCGGCCGTAAGATCAGCAAATATGTCTTCGGCAGTGGTGAGAAGTGATGCAAGCTGCTTCAATGAAGCAGTGAGTGCACCATTCGCCACTGCCTCCATTTCGGCACCTACAGGCCAACAATCCGAAGCATTTCCACCTTGTGGCACGTGTCCGCGACACACATAACGCGGCTCTATTTTTCGTATTACGAACGGCATTATTTCCGTTATTCGTCAAACCAACGAGACACATAACACTGATGATTAATTTATTTTCTAATTCCCTCTACCTCTTGTGCCTTTCTTCTTATCGATATCAATCACACTCCACTGGAATAGCAATATTCTTTTATTGCCCACTGCGCAAATCGCGAACAAACGCTCATCGAAACGCGATATTTCTTGCTCCAGCGTCGAACTCACCGTAAACTCGTATTCAAATTAGCTGCTGCTACATACATGCGCAGCTAGTCGTAATCCACCTTTCGTAATTCCACTTCGAAGTTTCAATTCAATAACTATCATGGCAAAGACTCGTTCGTCCCGATTAATCGATTGATAATGTTTCGATCTCTTACCAACATAACTCTGGACAATTGGACTCACTTTACTCAATATTTATTTATCTTTTCACCAAGAGTCACTGCACTTTTACCTTCCATTAATCGTACACTCAGTGAAAATCGTAGGTATTCATAAGATAAGTTTAAATAACACTTTTTCTTTAAAAATATTAATCCTTTTCGGGTGCTGGGGACTTTACGATGATCCAAGGCTCACTATTCGATTGTATTTCAAATCGTTATCTCCAATACCCCCTTTCTTTAGTCGTTTTTGCATGGAGTAACTTTGTTCGTTGCGGAGGAACGAGAAGTTCCTCGCGCGGATTTCGGACGTCGCATTATCCCGGTCGCGATATTTGTTCTTCTTTCTTGGCGAGCTCAATCCGTCGAGGAGTAACGAAAGATTCGGAAACACGCGCGCTCGTAGCGAGCGACACGACGGTCGTACGCGGAGTGCCGGCCGGTGGAGAAACCGGCTGGCCAACGGTTCTCCCATTCAATTCAACGAGACCAATCCGGAGCTAATGATGTCGGTGAAAAACTGTCACAGCGACGCACAGCGAGGAATGTTTCAAGGCTAAAGCAAACTTGGCAGTAACGATTGCGAGTAAGTTATCGGCTGTCGGTACACTTACCGACGGTAGATCACTTGCCGACGAAAAAATTCATTCCAGTGTCTCACTACAACGTCGAATACATTTGTGAAAATCCCTATTTCATCTTTGTGCGGTAAATCTAACACTTGAGATGAAACGATCCGAACGGAAAATCACATTCGGTATAGTTGTCGTGGTTTGTCAAAGACGATAAAGCAATTCGGCAATGAACTAACAGACCGTCGCTCCTTCACACATCAAACACAACTATACATCGATTTCAATTCAAACAGTAGCCAAGGGACCCTCACAAGGATTTTCCACCATTCCCTCCAGCCAGGAACCTGAATCTCATTATACCGTAAATTACATGCAATTCTCGAAAGGCCATGTTCATTTCATTTCGACTTCACATCATTTGTTTTCGGGTATACAAAGTGTCGAAATCAGATCCTCAAACAATCTACTCACGCCGAACGATATTTTTTCCACTAAGCAACCAGTTCAAGCACTAAAAGTGTTAAGCAATTGTGACAACTGCTCAGATATTAGAGGAGAAGCAGATAATATGAAACGAGAATCTGCGGATCACTTTGTTTTACGAATGAGCCTCCTTTCCTCAATCTGGCTAATGAGTTTTCAAGAGTCGGTTATTTAGGTCAATTTGGTATCATTCCAATCAAGATCCGCGGTAGCGACTCAAGACAAGTACACTTTCGGAAAACGAATACTCAAGATACGACGCTAAGCTTTTACCAAATTGTTATCAATGAAACTTTCCTTTACTGTGCTTGAAAAATCTAAGACTACTTGAAAATGAGGGAACAGTTTGTTATGAGACGGTTAGGGAGTTTCGTCTCATCCCAACACCTTATTCCTGTTTCTTTTTAATTTTTTTTATTAGATTGTGTTTGGGAATAACGAATAGAATTCCGATTCATCTTGCATTCCTAATATCTTTTATTTGCGTCTATGAAAAGGAGATGACCGATAATCCTGGTGATGAAACGGTTCCCTTGAGGTGCCACCAATTCAAAGGATGTACTTCCCTGATGCACTTGGTATTGAATGTCGTAAAGAAGCACGATTAATTATGATAATGAATTTCTTTTTGTTTGTTTGTTTTTTTTTCCTTTTATTAACAAAGCGTAACAGTCAATAAACGAGCGATGCCTCTTCCATAGTAACAAATATTAATGTCGAAGGAAATAAATGCGATACATTGAATTGTTATTGCAGCATACACTTTGTTTTGGTCAAAATGATTTTGACGAACAGGCTAACGATACGTTTTTTTCTCATCTTTTCTTCGGACTAAACGAAGAGTTTACCTAATATACACGTTACCATTTTGCTAATGACTATAGCTACATACTTTTTTTTTGTTCTATTCAAAAACCGATAAGTTACGACAGCCTCGTCACACTTCTTTTGACTTTTCGATGTTTTTCCCAGTGGAAAGCCTCTTCAGGTTTTTTTTCTTCTTGTCTTCAACCGCAGACTGTCGTTTGTTTGGATAAATTTCTTAATAAATACGTCACGAAAGACTCTCTAAGAGTCAACGAATTACACACAGTTAGAAATATAATCTGACAAATAACGACTACGATTATTCGTCTACGTAGTGACGAGTCTGCCAATAAGATGAGAACTCACATGACACTGGTATTTTGATGTTTTAATTCAGGAAAAAGTGGCAGACTCCTCTAAATATTTTCGTTTCCATAATGATGTTAAATATAAATGAGTAATCTGATAAATAGTGGAGGCGAACGGAATTTAACGGAAAATGGTTAATAGCCAACTTGCATCGTGTCTTGAACTTTTCGCTTCGAGCGTTTTTATGAAATTAGAAAATATGTCACGTACACTTTGTTTACTATCAAGTTTTACATTTTTCAACCATTTTTCAGTGTTGTTTTCGTATGACCTTTGGTAAAACAGCTCCATTCAATATAATGCATCTTCGTATTATACGTAATTATTAAGGTATATGTAATAATATGTGAGAAGCGATGAAATGCTCAATTGGTATGACACTATATGATTATTCAATTTCACGACGACAGAGAAGACATAGATATGTGTGTTAAAACGTCACGAAAACGTTTCATCGATGGCAATTGTTATTCAATTTATTTTGATTCGTTTACTAGTAGCGTATGAGTGAGTTTAGTAGATCTATACTTATCAACGATTATAGACAAATAGATTGGTCGAATTTTCATTCATAGATACATTCAGTTAAATCCACACGCTCGTGTACATGATTAAACTTTTATTTACTTCGCTAAGAAATCAAAGGCTGTAGTTTTCTTCCTTTTTTTTTGATCTTTCTTCAATTGTGCAAAATTTGTAGGAATCCCAAAGCTGTTTCTTTCGTGTGTAAAGCATTTGCAATCCATCTGGACGCTGATTATCCAATGTCTGATCTGTCTCTACCCTCACAGAATTTCTTCAACCATAAAAAAGCCCATAGTCCTCTCCTCAACACACATTTAGCTATATATTTTCGACACTGACATTATACGTGTATGACGTGTTTTATTTGTGAATATTAATTCTTTTCTATTCTCACTCTGTCCAAAAATTCAAAAAAAAAAAAAAAAAAAACAAACAAACAAACAAGAACGACGCTTTATTCTTAGAGTTCTACGATGAAATCGTACGCTGAGGCTTCGACGGCTAACTTTGTCCAACGAGGCAGAGTGAGAATGAAAATAATCGAATGTTCGACATAAAGGATATCCTCATATCTATATCTATTTATGTTATTCCTTCAAATACGCACACACGTTGCATATACAATGATTAATATGAACCTTTTGTAGCTTGCACACGCGCATACACACACTCATATGCACACACTGCAAAGACAGTGTGCGTTCGATTAATTTAAATATTTAATCAGGCCACGCATACGTATAAACTTCCCGGAATAATGTTTTTTTTTTTTTTTTTTTTTGCACTTTTCTTTTTTTTTACGAAAAAAGGCGAGCGCGTTCGGCTACGATTATTCAATTCAAAGTCATTGCATCGATTATACAGATTGATCATTTTGCTAACGCTTCATTACTTATGCGTTGGCGTCAACGTTATCATTATCGTATTATCTTAAAAATATTATCTCATCAGGATCAATGTTTTACAATTGGTCTATGATAATTGTACGGGTTCACTTTTGCCTCTCGTTTATTTGAATTTTTATAATCATTTTTAAATATTCTTCATTCAACTTTGCTGCATAAATATACTCGATCCTCGACGAACTTAAGTCGTGACGATCCTCACCATATAATTATAGAAATTATTGCGTCAAGGAATAACTCACATATTGCGATTTTGATATGATTTTGATCTTTAGGATTCTAGTGAGATGAGAGATTGCTGATAAGTTTTTTTTTTCATATTGGACTGAAAACTATGCTCCCGGAAATGATCATGGAATGATGCATCGACGTCTTTACGAATCGTTGCAAATTCAAAATTTGTTCTACCAGTTTTCTATCGAAATTCGTTCTAATTAGTCACAGAATATTTGGAAAAAGAGAGCTTCATTTTCTCACTAACGATAACGAGTACTACTAGGGTCTTCTCGATGACTCATCACATCGCTTTTTCTAGAGGAAACTTTTTTGCATCTGTTTTGCATTGTAGCTCTGGATGAGAATCTATCAGAGTATTTTTCTTCTATATCTAAACAACCAACACCGAGAAAATGTTTTTAGTACTGATGTTATGTGATTTCTGTCAGATAAATCAGGAGCATCCTACAAAAAGTTAACAAAAATCTTGTCAGTTAATCGGAATATGATTTATCAATCTTAATCAATATTTTGTGTGATTTACGTTCTTCCATTTTTTTTGCATATCGAATATGACCATAGAAATTAAATTCATTTAACGCAACTCAAAATATGAGTATTCGTCCTTATAATCATCGGCTTAGCTCACAAAAATATCAATCGATATAATCAACCCGTGACAAGCAAAAAAAAAAATTTTACAATTTAATAATAACCAAAAATCACTGACAACACAAATATCTATTATAACGACGACTACATGGCAAGTGATTCTCTAACCTATATTTATCCTGGATCATAAACATTGGAGAGGAAACCTCGGTGTAGAATTTGCGAAAATAACAAAACTTGGAGAAATTCTTGTCATTTCTATGATATTTTTTTTATCAGTGTCGACAGAACCCAAATATCCTGTCGCTATTATTCGACCGAAGATTTTATGATTTCATTGAAATTGAGTTTGTTTGTATGTTGGGTTGATAAGATCCTGATGAAATTTTTGTTATTTTTTCTCCGCTATTTTTATCCTCGTAATTTCGAGTTGTGATTATTTTGTGTACGAACTTGGTAATCATAAAATTGATTGAATATTGCAGGAGCTTTTGGGATCTCAGTTATTGGAGAGTCAGTTTTAAATTCTGTAAATGTGTTCTTTGTTTATTTGAAATATTTTTGGAAATTTCATTCCGTCCAGTAAAAATTCAACGTCGTCCGCTGATTGTATTCTGCAAATTAATCTTTAACAATTCTCCCTGTGTGGTTGTCACGGATTAAATATTTGATCGATTTTATTTAAGGTGATGTGTGAGTTTGTTGATTAGCTAATTGTGACATAGATGGATTTTTGATTACACGAGACAATTATATATGTAGAAAGTTGAGAGGAGGTCATTTTATCCAATGGTCTGGTGAATGTTGGCCAGACCATCAGGTTCCATGTGTCTTCATTGTTCCTTTTTCAAACTTTGTATTTTGATTTCGGGCTGTCAGCCATTTAAATATATTTTGCATTAAATGTATTTGTATTTATTTAATTGTTACGTTATTTATATAATCGTGATTAGAAATGGTTTTATTAAATCGTACAGCATTTAGTCCTTGTCTTTATCGAGTGATTTGCTGCATAAATATGAATTTCATTTAGTGACTAGTTGTCTTTGAATTACGAGCTCAAAAATATTTCCACTGATGCATTTCTTCTGCTAATACGTAACTTGATTACAAGTTCATTTTTTCCGACCACTATTCGCTCAGTCGAGGTTTGCGAAAGCACGTTTATTATTTTATTGGATAAATCGACATTCATGCTTTTTTGGCTCACTTTATTTTATTTTCTTACAACGCACCAAATAATTATAGTTACGTCTACTATATCGAACGTATAAATAATACGAATTTCACAATCGTCACGATATGTTCATTGTCAATGGAATAATAATCGTCCTATGTGGACCATGGATTTTTCTGGATATCCTAAAACTCGACAAATGATCTTCGACCTTTCATTCAAGATCTAACACCTTTGAATGCTTTACAAATTGCGCGACGAACACGTTTCAAGTTTTCGTGTACTTGGACGCATATGCAGCGCTATTTTCTGTTGGGAAGAGGGAACCCCTTCCGACGGTTTAAGGAATAAATATTTTCTAGGTTCCTCATCAAACAAGCAATAAAATTATTGAATAAACTTAAAATCCTTTTCATTCGTTGATTTTATTCATTCCTCGAATAGCTATTAACGATTATTTTCAATTTTCGTTTTAGAAGAAAAGCATCAAATCAATTGGACCAATCAACGGAATTTGAACGTTAAAGAACGTTAATCGCATTTTCATGAATTATTTCCCATGGATCATTCATAATTCTTCTTGAATAAAGACAAAAATCGTTTGTACGAAACGATTATTTGTTCCGAGGATTTTCTAATTTGCAATTTCTCTACGGGATCGACCTTGAAAACGTCGATTATAGTACCGTTTAATTTGACAACAAAACTAAATTCATCACTCGTACATTTCAGCTAAAAAAACTTAAAGCTACGTTTCCTCGCCGTTTTCTATATTAGCATCAGCTACTAATAACTGGCATCTCGTTAAGTTTTTGTGTCTTGACGTGATAGCGGCTATTCCGATCGAAATCAGGAATAAAAATTCAACGTAAAAACGTTAATTTCCACTTTTCTTTTTCTTCCTTTTCGAATTAATATGAATAAACGTCTCGATGGATATTAACGTGCTAACGAAGCTTCGCTACAGCTTCGATTCTACGGAATGAAAACTCGATGTCCTCGCTACGTATTTGAATTCCGAGACGAACGTTTGCGTCTAGGAAATATAAAAAAAAAATCGTTTCTAACGTCCCCATGAACTTTTCAACCGTGGCAGTAATTGCTATTCAGTTGAAATGGTGCGAGCCCAAATTGCTAAGACAATTGCACTCTCATTAAGCTATTAGAAACGGAAGGAATTTCGCGACGAACTCCGAACCTCGATTATTAGAACAAGCGTAAAACTTCCTTAAGCACGCATTCGAAAAACCTCAAACACCCCCTTCATCGTCAACACCGCGTTTGAGCCTCTTTTATTTAGAGGGTCATTCGCGGCGAACGATGGAGGGGGTCCGGACGCTATGATTGATCCACCTCATGACAAACCTCCATGTAATCTGGATTGTGCATTATATCCTTAATCATATCCTTCAGGATCGTGTATCGAGGAAACATTGGATAAACTTTCGAACTGTTGTATTCCACCTGACAAAAAACAAACAGAAGTTTTGATATAAGTTTAAATAACAAAATTTCAACCCTTGCTAGACACACAGGGGTCTGGAGTGTCCAGCCCATTCAGCGAATGGCGTGAATTTCATGTTTTTTCCGTTTTAATCACAATTAAATAACAATAATAAAAAAAAAAATTCATCGTTCACCCAGTGCAGGCTCTCCCTAGAGATCTAAAACCACATTTCTTAGCCCGATCAGTTTATCGTTTTTTTTTTTTTTGACATCACTAAGGTTTATCGTGGGTCACTGAAAATCCAAGGTATGTTAAAAAACGTAATTTGCAACGAAAAAATATGAAAAAATTCCTGAACCCTCTTGAATACTTAGAGAACCCACCACGAAGATTGCAAAAAAAATTGAAAAAACATATTATTTTTAGCCGTTAACACACCCACTCTCCGTGAACAAAAAAATATGGCTTGGGCCTCCAGCGACCCACGATTGACGAATAGGAGTAATTTTTCCATATTTTTTAAACGAGTTCAAATACAGTACAAAACGGGTGACATCCCAGACCCATGTGTGTCAAGGGAGCTGCGCTATTCGTAGAGTCGCTACGGAGGGTTAATTACATAAGTAATGATCGAATCACCTTAAGATCTTTGATGAGGTTCCTCAACCCAGTATACTTTTTAAGAAGTCTGTAGAGATCGTTTATCATCTGTGTATTTTCTGCCTCAATTTGTGCGGTGATCATATCTGAAAAGAATTTTTTTTAGAGATGCATTGATTAGATAATTTTTTTCCATTTGCGATAGAATTGATTGGCTGTATAAATGTGTCGATGTGTGTTACAGGAAAACTGGTTATAAATGGGGTTGTTATCGAGCCAATCGGCAGAGTGCTTAACGATAAATGGAAACTCGTGATAAGTTCAAAGGCATGGCAGGAACATTGAGGAAAGTTCAAAGGTCACTATCGGCTAAATGCATATCAACGAAAAAGATTCTCCGACGATGTCTCACGAATGGAAGTGCAAACATACACGCGAACGAGAAAAAAACGAAAGTGCTGATAGACGCTTGTATGGGGGAAAAAAAATATTGAGAGAGCAACTTAACGTGTCCGATTACTCGAGTTCTTCCGTTAGCAAGCACGGCTTTACCAGATTATCGTTCGTCGATCTTCAAATTGTACGAATTTCATAGCAGCGTCTACAACGGGGGGCCTAAGTCGATAAGAACTACACGTATCCTCAGGGATAATGAAGGTCTCATCCAGGACTATATTTCTGAGAAACTCTGAGAGCGATAGTTAGACCTCATTTTCGATCGAGCTCGCCATCGATCCTTTTACGTACATGTCTATCGTTCACTCTTTATTTAATTATCTCTCATAATTCCTGAAGGTTTTCAGAATAAAGTTTGCGGCCCATCGGAAACTAATTTTAAGCAAAATCATGTGTATAAAAAACGGAACCTTAGCCATTTCGGTAAATTCAGTTTTCACTAAGAATTCTGTGCCATTGTAGGAATATTTGAATCTAAATAAGACACTTATCAGGAATTTGTGATTGGGAACAAGCAAGAAACGTCGTTAGTGTGACTGGCACTTGAATTTTCTGCTACTGCCCCGCTCCTTGTTTCCTTCTCCCGTTTTTCGAGATCTCGCCACGTATTTGGCAGATGAATATATTAATATTTCTCGATGCGAATTTCTTTTTCTCAGCAGACCGACTCTCATTCAGCCATTTTTCTCGACACGGGCTCGAGGAGAATCGATAAGATTCCACTCGAACTTCTCTTTTTTTTATGTATCCCTCTTCGTTAGAATCTCCTCGAGACCCGGAGAAAGAATCAAGAGAAATAATTTCCTTAGGTTTTTTCTTCGGTGGGTTTCCTTAACGTTGGCTCAAGCGAGAATCTTCTCGTCAAGCTGACGAGAAGAATTGAAGGTGCCATTACGAGAATCCATTAGTGTGCGGGCTGAGTGGTAACGTTAAATGGATTGGACTCGATAAGTAGCCACGATATATTTTTCATGAGAGAAGCTAAAGTTGACGAAATGTTTGGAGATGTGTCGAGTGATTAATCAAAAGTGTCAACTAACAAAATTCTCCACTTCGTCTTACACTCACCTTCCAGTCGTTCAATACGTTCTCTTTTGTTTTCCGCCTCCTCTGCCAGTCTCGCTGATGTTTTAACGCCCTCACCGCTCTTGTGCGTCTTCTCCATGATCGTACAAGCTCGCAATACAAACGCAGGCACTGTTTCCTGCTTTTCCTGGCGTGGTATGTCAACCAGAGTCCAATATTGAGTCTCCAATTTGATCACGTCCTGTATGTCACGGGAGAAGGGAGCAGACAAAATTGAAATTCGATATATCAACGTTCACGTGTCGATTCGATTGTCTCATCGTCGACGCAGGCATCTTGAATTATTTCAACACAGCTCCGACTGGGAACGCCCAAGAGAAACAGTATGACAACTTTAAGAGGGCTATTGAACCACGGATTGAGAGCAAGAGAAATAAAGAAATATTGAGCGAGAGAAAGCAAGAGTTTCCTGGTTAACAAGTGGTCGAAGCTGGAACTCGTTGCCAAATAAGTTTTCTCGGCCACAGAATGGTATTTACACATTCATATCAACACAGCAATCTTATTTTTGTCTTCAACATTTTTCATTTTTGAGGCAATTTCCATTTTCAACAAATTGACAAAAAAAAATTTTAGCTCCGTTTGCATTCAGTGACGATTGTCATTGACAGATCGAGAACAGCTTAAAATAAAAATACAGGATTCGAACGTTCCACGCAATGAGGCCATCAATTTTTTTTAAATTTCATTTATTAATTTTTCTTTGGAAATAAAAGCATGAATTCTGATGTTTTTTTGGATTTAACTTTCAACGTTTCAATGGCTGGTCAGTATCAGTTAATTATTTGTATTATTCGCTTTACCTTTATCATGACTTTCAGCAAATTGTAACGTTGGAAAACATTTCGGACTTGTTTGCTGTCGGTATATTTGCACATGAGATCAACGAGAGCACGTTTTGCAGTGTCGTAACTTCCGTCCAATCGTATCCTGACTGCTCTTAGCCGTTCATTCGTCTCTATCACCTCTTCCTTCGTTTGGCCACCTGTGCACGTTCGTCATTTAATCAATTCATCAGGCATTCAAATATATACAGATAGATTAACAGTATCGTCACACGCTGGACAAACTTATTAACTTTCTACTCGGGCCCATTACGAAAATCACGCTAATAAATCCAGTTCGTGAAAACTAAAGATGAATAATTTGTAAGATCCCTAGAAGCACGCGATGTCGTAGTGCAGAACTTGGGAGGGGAAAATCCCGTTCGAGAGGCCGAAATGGGTTAAGTTATTGTTTTTTGTTTTTTTTTTGTTTTTTTCAAACGAACATCCAATGCGTGAAAATGCTAAAAATTAATGGCACACTTTGAGGAAAAGTTAGAATTTTCCAAACTGTTCTGCATACTTTTGAATGAAAAAAAAATGTTGTCGATTGAATGCTCACAATTGCGGATACTTTTTGCACGTATTGTTAATTTTTTCACGAAAATAAACAAATTTCGATGTTTTCAAGCTTACGAAGGTATTTGCTTTCTTTTGCATACAAGACACGCAGCATCCTAAATGACTCAATGTGCGAGTATGAAAATCCATTGCTCATGGATCCATACAAACTATAAAAGTGCCAGAAATTGGAGCCCCTGTTCGGAGGCTTAGCTTCGATTCGTAGCTTTGATTAAATTCGCTCTGGCACGGAGCATTCTACTTGCATTCAGTTCCATGTGCGTCTGTCCTACTAACCGTAACCTATGTTCATTCAATTTTGCTTATGCACGCCACATCAGAGGTGTACATGCGTGTTTCATCCCTCTTAATCCTTTAATGTGTGAACCTCTGTAATTTGGTAATGCAACGGCAGACCTTCCAGGCGTGCACGGAATAATGTAATTTTCTATGAGCGTGATCGCCGACCACGAAGCCCTTAATATTAGATCCAACTTCAATCTTCGATTCTTATCTATTATTTCGTAAACTTGCTTTCGCGCAACAATATTCTGTCGAAACAATTTCTACCGATTATTTCGCATTTAGGGGCAACGAATGTTTTCGCATTCAATTTTCGTTTTCGTGAAAAAATTAATTCAGGGACATAAAATACGGACAAGCCACTGTAAAAAACGTCTCTACAAAAAAAAAACTTGACTTGGTCAGACTTGGGTCAGATTGACCCAACATAAATATGATGTTGTGCACTCGAAGGATTAAAACAACGTTGTGCGATCGTACACCGTCAGTTAATTCCTATTAATCTGCAATCGACCGTGCTACCGGTGTGAATATTCGATTCACGAGCTCCTACATGTACGTATATATGTGAATGGTCATAAAATTGATATATATATATGTATATATATAACAAAGCCGACGTTATTGCAATAACGAAAATTTCACCTATCCCTTCGATTCAAATAAATCGAGTGGTCGGTGTATCAAAAAGATAAAGGGCGTAAACGAGGCAAACGATTCCCCCATGGTTCAGATTTATAAACATAGACCAGGGCGTTCCATACCAACTTTTTGTAGGAAAAAAGTTTCTGTCATTTTTACCTCGGCTATAAAGTAATCTATTGACTTTTTGGAAAAATAAGTTTACTTATCTTTTCAAATTTATCTCTCTTTTTGACAAGTAATGATAAAAAATGATTTATTGCTGTAGATCACAATTAACACGACGTCGTCGAAAATTCTCTCCATAAAACGATATTTTTCATTGTCTGAGAACTTGAAACCATACCACACTCGCATTTGATACAAAGCTTCGTTACTCGAATATTCTCCATCGGAAATGGAGATGCTTCTACGATGGTCACTGTTATGTAAACGCACATCCAATTTACTTCGTGTGTATTATTGTGTTGTTTCGAGATCCAGCATTAAACGTTTCTCTACAATTGGAATAGGAACTTGATCCCTCTTTGTAACGAAGCCCTTTATCCGAATGTCACGATCTTCGCTGACTTTGAGCGCACAAAGGACAAATAAATATTTGGTAAATAATCACAAATGAGGATCAAAAAGGAATTGAGATTTTTGCCAAATTTTCTTTCATTTTCTGTATTTTTTTTTTCAATTTTCCTTCTTTCTCAAACTAATGGCTGTTCGATTTTCTATAGATGCTTTAGACCAAATTTGGGACCTTTTTTTGCGAAAGGGTAAATATTTTTCATATCACAAAATTTTGCTAATCTCATGCTCTTGGATCTTGAAGTTTAAAGATTTATTAATTTCTCATATCTCATTAGATAAAAGTTGAAAAAAAAAAACCACATCGGTGATTATAACTCTGAATTGTTGTGTCTGAAAAAATTCGATTCAGATCGAAGAACGATAAAGCTCGTTGTACTTTCTATATACAAGTATAGATGTGCTCTATTGTCTGGAACAAAGCGATTGCTTTTTATGCGATGTCCCCGTCGCCGTTTTCTCATTTAATGTGAAACATGCTCCGAAGAGACTCCGAGGAGTTTACACGATTTCACCTTAATGCTCTCTCAACGTACGCGGCATCCTAAAGTTAACAGAGTACCTTGGCTCCATGCCAATGTCTGTATATCTGACCTTCGAGTTATACGTATAATAATACTTTTTTCCACTCACTTGCGGTACCCTCGTCCTTGACATCTTGAACGATTCTTCTCACACTCTGTGTGAACTTTCCCATGATATTCGTGCTCCCTGGAACAAAAAACATCAATATCTTGAGTGCTCAATATTTCAAACGACATTTTTCTTTGCCCAGAGAACATAATCACACCGAATTAATTCGCTTCGTGAAGAATATTTCACACTCCGAATGAAATTAATGCAAAAGTTCGAATAGAGTCGTAAGGAAAGAAACAAAAAAAAATTGGTGAAATTGAGTGGAAAAAGGTTATGGCTTGGAGGAGGATTAGAGTAATAAAAAGTTGCGGCGGTCGTTACGTGAAATGTGCGAATGAAGGGCAAAATAGAATTCTTAAAGGTTTTCGCTGAGGTCGACGGATCCGTTGGGAGAGGCGTGACCACTGGCAAGTAGTAAAGATCCGCGATCAGTCGGACCGCGACGATTCACACGTTTAGATCTCGAGGAAAAGCTGGAGAGTGATGAATTATTTTGTTCCGCTGGAAAAGAGCTCTGTCGCTGCCGGTAAAGTACATTTCAAGTGCTCTTCAACGAGAAACATAGTGGAAATATCTGAAGCAGATGGCAACTGTGCAAAAAATAGAACAAAATATATCCACGTCCCCATGCAACTTTCTCTCCGAATCTTGCGAGTCAGCATTTCTTTGAACTCTCACAAGACAATATTTTTTTTTTCCCACACCGATGCAAGCAAGAATGTTGCATTTCAGCAGTCTTTATATCTGGCAAATAAACGATTCCGGTTAAAGGATTCTTGCCTGCTGTCAGAAAGATGCTACAAATTTTCCTCCACTCACAGATATTCTCTACTTCAGGTACTCCACTTGTAATGTTGTCTCTCTCTCTCTCTTCTTTTCTCTCTCTAGCTTCAGTCTTTCGCGAGGGATACCAAAAGTACCACTTGCCTCGTTTGCAAAGTGGAAGAGCAAAGTAAGAGAGCTCACTTTGATTCGCTTCAAGAAGGGACTCTGTATACAGATATCGTTATAGATAAAACCGAGATTTTCGTCCAAGAGCTGTAAAACAAAAAAAAACCGATAGAAACGGAATCGCTAAATTTTCTCTCTGTCCCAATAAATCGGATATGGACGAATGAAAGAATATTCTTTCTCACATTGATTTTTAGACTCGATATCACAAGTGAGTTTGAGGCCAAACGTTTTCCAAGTTTTTTTACCCATATTTCTCCGAGTTCATCCCATCTCCGTTGTAGATTTCATTTTTATTTATAATAATAAACAATAATAAACTCCGGGAGTTTCAATCTTACCTACGGCTCTCACAATGTTTGATAATAATTTATACGAACAGAGTGCTCTGAAGCATTAGAATTGGATACGCCAGGGCTCTGTAAGTGTTTGAACGTTGGGAGCCATTTGCGCGAGGGAAACAATGTGTCGTTCGTTCGAATTGTCGGTACAGTCGCAAACACCTTTAGCCTGAACGCATACGCATTACACTTGAAGCGCCCGCGTGTGTGTGTGCGTGTCTATTTGCTAAAAGGAAGAAGAGAAAGAGAAAAGGGACAAAAGGGATTCATTGAATTCGTGGTCTTCGAGTATTTTCCAACAATGGTAATGCAATTTTGAAAACATACTATTGGCACATGCGGTTACCAAGTTGCCACGGGTCACTCGAAACCCTAAATGTATGAAACCGGTATCACAATATGCCCGTGTTTTGCGTGCGTATGTGAAACATGGTCGACATGAATCATAAACATGGAATAAACGTATAGAAATGTATAGAAATATTCCCTGTATCGTTTTAGACTATGAAAACGCGTATTGAGCATATATTTTAAAATAAGACCCACAAACATGCATCATATTCATCGATCGCTCTGTTTATTTTCGCAAGATATACCTGCCTCGGTATAAATAGTCAAAGTGGTTCAAAATATTCATCCCCTTGTTCATATGTGTATGAGTTTGGTGAATTCATTGGCGCACAGAGAAGAGTGGGAGTATATTATTGTGGGGTTATTCCGCAGGTAGTTGGCGCACTCTAGACTCTTGAGCATACAAAGATATATACGGATGCCCGGCCAGAGTTTATCCCTCTCACTACCGCGGGCTCTCAGCTCGAGAATTGGCTCTGTGCCAAAGAGAGAGAGAGAGAGTGTACGCGGAGCCACGCGAGAATGCCACATGCCGGATCATCCGGGCTGTGTTTTGGGATTAAGCTGCTCTCGACGTGGCTACCCTCGCGGGGGCATTTCCAAGAAGCCTCCTGGAACAGAGAACGAGTGTCGGAGCGTAAAATGTTTGTCTACGCTTCATATCATTCCCGCTTTGCTGTCCTGCTGTACGCTTTTGTTCTCTCCATTTCTCTTTCATTTTTTTTCATCTGCGCCAGGCCGAGAGGGCACGGGCCAATCTCGCCGGTCAAACTCATTCAAATACAAAGTCATTCTCCGCATTGAAATTTATTTGAAAATTACATTTCTGCCTGCTTTATTTTTTTATGAACCATACAGCATAAATAAATGGAGACGTGTCGCTTTCGTGTTTGTGTACGCAGCCCGGGTCGCCTATGGGACGTGAAAACCCATACAACGTAAAGCCTCCGTTTCGAGGGGTTTCCGCCCGCGATTCTACCAACGGATAAATTTGCCCGTGACGGCTTTTCACCCCTTGAATCACTTCATCTTGTGCGTGTGTGTCTGCGTGTGTTTTAGTACCTTTTCCTTTGCTAAGAAAAAAGCTTCTTGAATACGTAACAGTTTCCGGACGTGAATAAAAGGCCTTCCCAGGAACACATACAGATAAACAGCTCGGAATGAAAAATCAGTAAATCTCACAGTTTTCTTCAGATTGATACAGCGAGGTACATCGCGGGGTGAGTCTCGCTTCATAGTAACTTGTGAGGTTCTCATTGTCGAGCTTTCTACGCGAAAATATATGGTACGAGGTCGAGACGATCGGTCAGTCGTGAGTCTGAGTTTCCGGTGAGAAGCATCGCGAAAACTCTTGGAAGTAACACACCGAGAGAGTGAGCGAAAGAGAGAGATAAAGAGACTGAGACAGAGACCAATCCCAGGGAACATTTGCCATACGACTTTGGAGTTTGGCGAACAGAAGCGACAGTAGAAATGGTTTTGTAGCCCCTAGGGGACGACGAAACTTTGTCCTCGAGGGTGAACGTGATGGCTGGACACAGCAAAAATACATCTTCCTTGCATATATGTGCTCCATTCCCTATGTATACATATATATGTATCCATGAATATCTCAAAGAGAAGAGAACGTATCTCCTATCGCTTAACATGTACAACGATTTCGGACACGTCTTTCGTATTCTGCAATCGCTTCATTTTATGCGCAATGTGCTTCCCTCTCATAATTCACCCGAATCACGTCTTTTACCCGACATTTCGGTAATAGTAGCTCTTCGCTCTTATATACACCTCTAACTTCATTTCGCGTATGAATATTCAGATAATTTACCATTGACCCACTATATATGCAAGCCTCCATGAGGAAAATACTGCATTTATCATCCGAAAACTTTCAGTTTATAGTACCAAAGGGCTGGGCTTGAAATACGTGATCGAGGGATCGCACTCACGGTCGAGAACGTTCGCGTACTAGAAGCCAGAACAAAGTACTATTTCAAGCCACCATAACGAAGATTGTTAATTTCAGTTCGCCAGTGAAATGGACGCTGTTGCGCTTTTCTCATCAAGGGATGTGAATTTTTTTTTTTTCTCGTCTTTTAAAATTTTTTGATGGTTAACGGATCGATGTTAAGCTGAAAAAATGTGAGTAGAAAACGCTTTTATTGACTACTTTTCTGATGTTGTCGAAAAAGCCAAAAACAGTCTTGGCCAGACCCGGGAATCCACTCAGACCGAGTTTTTCTTCGAGTAATAGAAAAAAAATTTAATTTTTACTCTCTCAAACGTCTGTCACGCTGCGCGGTGACCTGCATGTACTGTGATTCATGAATTCTTGGCAAGAGCGTTGCTGTTGGCATGGAGCACCTACTGAATCGAAATGAGACTGTCGCACTCGATTCCGACGTGCATCGACCGCCGGCGACGTTTTCATACCTGCAAATCGCGGCTGCACATTCCATCTTGGCTACCTCAAGAATTTCCTTTATTTTTCAGAGATTGCCAAACTCCAATATTCTCGAAAATTTGAAAACAATGAATAAAGTATACTTATCCAAGTTGCAACGGAATAATACAAAAATATGTTGAATGGAGAGTGCAATTTTTGCTACAAAAAACTTGGTCATTCCCTGGCTCACTTTTGTCCATATACTGTCGTACTTCCCACTGTTATTCGAAGGTACGATCAAATTTCGTAAAGGTTATTGGAGATCGTAGAAAGATCACATCCGTCGGCTGTAATATCGACTACAGCTATACATATATGCGTACATAAAATCGAAAGCGATAAAAGCGCAAAAGAAAGTCGTGCGGGACACGAAAGAAGCGGACAAGGCAGATATTGGAAAGCACCACTGGAGCAGAGCACTCAGAAAACACGGACAAAAAGGCGTACATATGCAGACGAAGTATATTGCAACTTCGCGAAGTGTCCACGAGATCGAGAGAGGCAAGAAACCTGGAAAATCCCAGTAAAAATAAAAAATGAAATAAAAATAATGAAAAAAGGGCAAATATGATTTATAGGCAAACAAAAAATATAGCGGTAGTTTTTTCAACGTCGGCTGAGATATTTTTCATCGTGAACTATTCACCGTTTTGGACCCTCGAGAAATATTTTCTTCGTGGTATACGAAACTTTTCTAAAGAATTGCACTGTGAGACTGTGTCTTGCTCGTTTCACAAAGGGGCAGACTTGCCCGTACATATTTGTTATGGATAGATCGTTGGCCATTTTTGTCTCTGCCCATTTCACGAAGATCAGCCATCCTCGACAAGCAAATGAGTACTCAACATTTTCCTCAAGCATTTTCTTTGTTTGCTTATCGCTGTGTGTCACAACTTTTAGCACCAACAACACAAAGTTACAAAAACAGTTCGTAAAAACTTGTAAATGAAATTGTCAACTAAACTTTCATGAGTGACATAAAAATTTGATGGTCAACGCTCGTCGGGAATATGACGACAAATTCTTGCCAACAGGTTATTTGTCTGGTCATCGTTGTAGAGAGAATTATGTGACACGATATGAAATTTTAAATGGAGCCAATATTTCGGGAGGCACGTTCAATAGATTTTATTCATCATATAGATGATGAATAAAATTATGATTATATATCATCATCAGTGCTGCCAGCGTACTCGCAAAGTGTATTGGCTGAGAGACGTCTGTCAAGTTAGCGTCTGAAAAGTAAACTCAACCCTCAGCAGACACATTTCTTCCTTCATCCCACAGCTGCGCAATCCTCGTCTATTTACCTCGATTAATTCTCATCGAAACTGAAACGGACGAGTTTTTCCTAGAAAGATTGTTTATTGAAACAATCTACCGTGAAATTCTTCATCTTATTTCTACCTCTGTATTGAACGATTGTGTCAATTTATATGCAAATTGTAAAATTAATATCCTGGGAACATCCTCGAATGTTTTTTTGTTTGTACTCTGAATTTTTTTCTTTTTCTCATCAGTTCTGCGCACAGCCTTGTTTCTATGCACCTGATATTTTTTGTTATTTTTGGCGAAACTGTACTACGTCGATGTTTGGCTACCAATATAAATTCTACATTATGCTTATCATGTCTTTTCGTTTTAATCATAGAAATCTAACCTTCAACGTTAGCATTTAATAAAAATTAATTATTGTCGTGGAGAAAGCTTGACGACTATGGGATGCAATTGTCCGAGATGAGGAGAGTTCACAAATGTACGTAAAAGGTGTGTTACACATTTTCAAAAGCTGCTAACACTTGGGGTATTGTTTGGTGAAAAATATTGGCTCTCTCTGTGGCTGTGGATCGTGTGCAATGTTAAATCGTATTGACAGGCTTCTCTGTTCCATTGGCTTTTTGCACACGAGCTCAATGTATCGGGATAGTGCACAATAATCGAGGTCTCGGTACGTTTTTGTTGTTATTCTTTCATTTTCACTCTGGCATAATTCTCACAAGCTTTGTCTCTCGCGTATCGATGTTGGAAGTGAGGAAAGCTTGTGGAACGCCGTTTCGTACAAGAGCCACATCGATTCGTGGTTGTCCTTCTCTCTCATTCTCTTTCAAGGATATGAAGTCGGAGTGCGAAAGAGAAGGAGGCGGGAGCTCGAATATATCCACGCTTCACGAGTGGAGCAACCCAACCACCTACGGCCACAGACCAGATCAAACGTATCAGCCGTACGAGCTTTGTTGCTTTCAAACGATACTCTCGTGTTATCCCAACCTCGATGGATGCATGCCTGTACTGCAAATACGTACACGTTTTCCCATGCTTCGGGTACTGCTCGCGTACACTTTCGAGACCCGAGAGATGTTTCAGCCCGACCATCCAGTATTGTACAGTTTGCTCAATATAAAGCAAGTGTCTTTAGTGAAACGAGGCATCATATGAAATTTCCAAAGCTCAATTTTTCATGATGATTGAAAAAAAAACTTTCGTCATACAAAAAAAATGCCGATGACGAAAGCGCATCGACGTGTGTAGTGAAAGGTTGATTTCTCATACAGCGTTCGATGATTGAAGTGACTAACAATTTGCCTCAAACTCTGATGAATAACATACAAGCTGTGATGGGATGCATTTATTTTCATGTCAACGACAACAACTGGATGGAGCGAAATGTTTTCATCGTGATTTGACGATTAAAGTGATTTTTGTCGCACCGCCCTGTTGTTCGTGTACAAATACTAAACGAAATGACCTCAGAATAATTTATAACCATATGTGCTTTTCCATATATATTTATGTTAAAAATGCACCGGTCACGAGCAGCTCACCAGGTGGTCGGTTGCGAACATTTGATGCATGCGTCGTATGAACCACGAAAAAAAAAACCAACAGCGGCTGGTCCGCTCTAAAACGTTGTGGAGAATTCCTTCCGAAAAATTAAAATGAAACGGTAGCAACAAATGGGAGTTCCGTGTTCGGCAACATGGTGCGCTGGATGCAAATAATGAATACAAATAAAAGCGAGAATTGGCGTAGAAAGAACAGCAGAATTTTGTTCGTTACTTTTGCTTTCGTGGTAACAAAAATTGAGGAGAGCCAGAGAACATTTTTCGATTAATTAATGTAAATGACTTTTTCGTCACATTAAACTTGGCTACCGTACAAACTTTTATTCCAGGGTGATTCGCATCCATGTGTCGTTGAATTTTTCGAGGGAGACTGGGAAAAAGCTACAGCGGCGGTGGATCGTGAAAAATTCCGGGTCTGAGACTATTTCGTGAAACGTTAGTGAGCGAAAAAAGAGAAAAAGACAGAAAAAAGAGAAGCATGTTGAAATATGTTGCTGAATGTTTCGGTGCCGCCTCTCGTGGAATTTAGTACCTCTAATTTACTGGACTCGTGACTGCCGGCTACACACTGGATTCCGGATAATCGTGACATTGACTGGCACAATCGAGCTTCGGGAATGAGTTGAGCTTTATATTTTGCCATCATTAGAATGAAGAGCACGCATATTTTTCTTGGGGATTATATTTTTGTGGCTTTAAAAAATGTTGGTTTAAAAATTAGTGCGATTTAGTACAGAACAGATTTGTCTCCGTTGCAGATTTAAAAAATCATAAATCATTATGAAAGTTCAGCAACATTAACCGTTCGAGTGCACGGCTCCTGTTCGACCATATTGGGTCAATCTGACCCAGAGCGATTTTCATATCGTTTCAGTCCGGTAAATATGAATTTTTAGTTTTTTTGTTTTTTACAGTAAGTGATCCACTGATTCGTTGCCATTGAATGCCAAACAATAAGTGACAGAAAATTGTTGGGGTCCTAACGACCCAGCGTGCACTCGAAGGGTTAACGCGAAATTCTTTTTGTAAGATAGTCGTGATTCGATGTTTGCGTTCAACATTTTTGGGAAATCACGATGAATCGCGACTCTCGATTTTCTTGAAACGATTTTAACCCATCTTGTTAAGCATCTCCTTCATTTTTCCTCACTACTCAACAATCGCGGCCCCGTTTTTGCTTCAAAAGAATCGCAGGGGGCACTACGTTTTTGTTAACAAATATAACGCCTGCTTTGAGTCCACGAGGACATATATACACAGGACAAAAAGAGGATGCATGCGGGGGTATGGTGTGAGACTACGGACCGTTTCTCTAGAGACCTACCGGGCCCTTCGTCTTCGTGAACTCGGGCTGTTAATCTCCTGAGGCACTGAGGGAGGTTTGTGCACGAGTTGTTATAACTCTAGAGAGCACGGACACTCATGGTTGCCACGTTGGGGTTATTCGTCGAGGTATAACTTTCACGCTCGGCTCGCTGCTCCTACGAATTCCTTTCAGAATCCGTTAAACGTGAAATTACCCGAAAAAAATATAAATGATGATAAATTCATCACCATTACCGCAATTTTAAATTCTTTCGGGAATGTGAAATATCATCAGTCGTTAATGTTGACACATTGAATAATTAGTAGACGCCGTAGACACACATGGGTCTGGAGTATCGAGCCCATTCAGCGAAGGGCGTGAATTTTTCGTGTTTCGTATCGATTACAATTAAATAACAATAATAAAAAATGATTTTTATCCACCACCTAGTGCAGGCTCTCTTTTTAGAGATCGAAAACAACTTTCCTTTTTTTTTCCAGATTTTTCAAACGAGTCCCAGAAGAGTGAAAAGGGTAGGACATCCCAGACCCATGTGTGTCTAGAGAGACGCATTGATTGTCGCGTGTCTCGAGAGGGATGATTTGCATCATATGACGATTGGAAATGTGGATGAGGTAAAATGCAGGTGCATAAAAACGAGGCTCTACGTAGAACTGATTAAAGAAAGAGGGGATTTCTGAGTGTAACCGCCATTCGAGAATGTTCACGATATTAATTTTTCAATTTGCATATAAATTCACACAAACTTTAAATACAGACAGAGGAACAAGTTGGAGAATCTCACGGTGGATTGTTTCAATCGAGGTTTCTAGGAAAAACTCGTCGGTTTCAGTTTCGATTAGAATTAGTCGAGGTAAATGAACGAGGATTGCGCAGCTGTGGAATGAAGGAAGAAATAAGAGGTGAGAGAATCTAAGATTAAATTGAAAACTTCGATAGATATTGGTTCGCTCGTCACGACGTCGGAACCGTTTAAAAGAGGATCGAGGGACTAGCCTCCACCATTTCCCGTGAGATGGTACCCGCTATAGTCATTCGCGTTAATTAACTTAAACCTTCCGCGTGAAACTTATATAAGGAGGCCGCAAATGTAGGGAATCCCTATGCGCTTTCTATATCCACCGACGAATAGTTTTGGCTCCCGCATTAGTCGTCATTGATATTTTGTAGAACTTATTCCATTCAAAGTATTTTCAAACGAATGAGAACAAACCTTCACGCTCGTCCATTAAATAGCAGTCTGAGCAGTCTGAGCAGCATCGAATCGATGCTGCTCAGAAGTACTTGCGACAGTTTCATATCTTTGAAGACATTCTAACGCACCATGAAAAATGAGCCTGCAGTAGTGGCCGAGCGAATGCGAGAAATATGATGCAAAAACGATCGAATTTAAGTTCTGCTGAGGCAAACTTCCATAAGAGTTAAGAGTTTCGCAGCTGCAATGGATCTTTCCCTATCAAAATATAGTAGGAGGGTGAATGGGCCAGCGAGGATGAAAGGATTGGTCAATGTTAAGCGAGGTTTCTCAAACAACAAAGATTAAACAGGACGAAGAAGATTCTACCGAAGGGTCTTTCGGACTAGAATCTTAAGGACTTTGAAATGTCTCCGATATAACTAACACTACCTTGTAGCCCTCAAAACTCTGCGAAATATTCACTCGTAAATATCTGCATTCACCCATTTTATTTCGGGTCCCATACGTCTATTTGACTGAGAATACATTTTTCTGATGTGCCCGGCAAATATATCCTCGGCCACAACAATGACAATTACCTGCCACAAGGACCTAGTGTCACGTCAAATTTTATCAACATGTCTACTAAATATTTACACATGCCCAGTGAAATGACAATAAAAAATAAAAAAAATTGTTCCTGGGTATAGCTCCGTGGGTTTTGATGAGTCTACCCGATCAGTTCCACCCAATTTTCTCCGCTGTTTCTCTGAGACTCCCTGAGGAGTTCCTTCGTCTTCAGTAACTCTTCCCGCGGATAGTGTCTCGAATCTGTATTCACGAGAACCAATAAGAATCGCGATTGAATAAACATTCGGTACTGAATTCCATCCGATAAGCAAGGCACCATCAAAATGTCAAGAAAAAAGAGGCTGCCTAGATGCTCAGTGTGAAAGCATGACTCAGCGGTCACCCAACCAAGTATTGACCTCGCCCGAGGCTTTTCCCCTCGGTGATCGCTAAAGCCACTCACACGTCGACAGGTCACTCCTATCGGTGTCAGTGTGCAGAAAATACAGAGGCCCCTGCTTTGCATTATAGTTCATGCATCATTGGAGAATGCCATGTCTGTGTGTCGTCATAAATGGAGTTTGAAGTGAAAAGGTTCTTTTGGTAGAGCTCGAAAAAAAAGTCGATAAACCTTGCTTGTTACGTTGTCTCGCTATATGTGGTATGTAGGCTATATGGAGGGATATATAAGAATGATTATATATACCAATGGTACGTCCATACATAACTCCGAAAAATGTCGAAGATAAGAAAGGACCGGGCCGTTGTACCACGATAAAGCCTCCCCCGGTTCTCTTCTCACCTTCAACTTTCTCGGGCATTTGCTTCCGTCGACCTCTTCCCTTCCAGCCCGTTTTTCTCTTGCATCCGGACACCAGGAAAGAGTGATAAAGTAACCTCGTGAAAATCTTAAACGAAAATTCGATTTTAAGGAGAATCAGACGAATCTGATAGTCTGGGAAAATTCCAACTTCGAGCCTCGAAATTTGGAACCAACATGGAAAAATATTCCGTTCATTTCATAATTGTAATTATTTTTTAATCCACTATCTATAACGGTCCAGGAGATGATTTACGAAAGTTTCATTTTTTGAATTCTTATACACTTTACATTTATAACATATCATTTGAAATGATGAATTAAAGGTTGAAAAATCTTCCCAGAGTCGTGTCTCTCGAGCCAAACATCTGCAGACGTTTCATTGGTGGAAAAATCTTTCATCTCGTATTTGAAAGAGAATTTTTTTTTTACATAAGTATTTGGAGGAATTTTAGCGATGTCGAGACAACGGATTAAGAGAGACAGGAGCAAAGTTGCTCGGGTAAATATTGCCTTATGTTAGCCTGAAAAGAGATGTGAAGGTGAGGATTATGACCCGCATTATATTATCACGCAAGCATTAAATTATTCCTTCCCAGCTATGTTCCCACGAGAGCTCGTCTTATCGCGTCAAAATTTAAGTGCGCGTTTTCATTACACGGAAAGTCTTTCTCCTTCTCTCTTTTCTCTTTTTATCCCTGTAAGCCCTTGGCTATCATAAATTATAACACTTTGTACTTTCTCGATAAGGTAAATTTCCTCATCTTGACCCAGCTGCATCGACTAATCCTTAAAGAAATTAAAAAAAAAAAAATTACAAATTGCATTTTCTATCGGGAAGGATTTGCAAAGCTGCACTATTGGCTTACGTATTTTACACCTCGGAGATGTAATTTCTCAGCGAGAAAATTAGTCGCTCAAGTGAAAAGAAGTGCGGACAAATATTCCAGTATAATGAAAGAATAGAGTGGAGCAGGAAAAGCTTAACGATTCAATTACATCGAACGTCCCACTTTATTAGGCTTTTCATTGGATTTATCACTTTTCCTACTTTTTCAAATCTCCATATTTTACTTCCTGGCCCCATAACTTTCTTCATTTCCAGCGAATGAGGGTTTTTTTTATAACCCACGAAAAGGATGATTGCTTTTTTTTTCATCACGTCATGCACGTTTTTCAGTGTAAGATTGGGATATAAAATTAAACTCGCGGTGTATGACTACAAAATAATGGGAATGTTAGAAGGAGCAGAATCTCTAGAAAAGTTTTTAGGAGATTTTCACATCACCCGGCCGACGTTCCCCACCTTCAAGAAGAAAGATTCCTCGTGTAGAAATTTATAACACGAGAACGCTGTTCAGCACGGGACCAAAAATTAGCACAAACCCTTAAATCGATGAGCCAACAACAGCAAAGGCTTGAAAGGGATCGGGCTAGTAACGCGTAGTGCGCAGAAATTCTGTGACTTTTTTAATCTGTCTGTGTCCATTGTACATGTGAACATTTACAAATGCAGACCAAAATGGCTCTGGTACAATTTAACCCTTCGAGTGGATACGTGCTATGAGTCCATTTGGGTCAATCTGACCCGAGCCATTTTTCAAATTCTTGTATTCCGTTAAATTTGCATTTTTTTGCGAATTATCAATTTTTGTCCCTGAATTCATTTTTTTTTTATGAGAAAAAAAATGGAATGCTGAACATTCGTTGCCATTCAATGCCAATCAATCGGTAACTGAAAATTCGTGGGGTCAAAACGACCCAGTATGCACTTGAAGGGTTAATTTGTTTTTTTTTTTTTTCTTTGCTTATTACTAATCTTCAAAGTGAATCGAATGCCCAGGGATTTATAAATTAATATGAACCAGAAGCAGAATAATCCCCGATAACGTGAATTTAATATAATAAGCCATGAATTGTCCTCCGAGGTAATATAATTAAGCGTCTAATACACACCGCATAACACAGCCCGCGGTAATTTAGTTTATTGATTCTGCGCCGAGTATACATTGCCACGAGGAGAAACTGGTTGACCGTTGGATAATAGTCTTGGCTTGTAAATTATAATGCAGATGGTTGAATGTTGGAGTTCCGTCTGCACAATTTCGCGTTTCTCCCTTGATACCTCCTGCGCCACGTGTAAAGTTGTTAACAACCGAAATGTTACGTCGCAGTAAATATACCTCAACTTTACCATTTCAGCTCGAAACGAATGACTCGGCTACTCGGGCAACGACCTCATGTTACCTGGACCGCAAACTGGAGGGCTTATTTTGAACTCGTTCGAAACTCTGATCGCCCTCGTCCAGTTTTTTACGAACAAATTTCTAAGTCATTGAGTTCGCCACCTTTCAAATTACTTTTCTGTTTCCCAGGTATGGAGGGATCTACATCTATGCGAAATTTCGGATGATCGTTTATTAAAGAACTTTTTATTTTACTGGGGTACATCACCTTTCATATACAGGATCATTCAGAAACACTTGCTGTCCGGGTATCCTCAGGTCCAGAACGGTTTTCGAAGGATCCCTATTTAAGCATTTTTTTTTTTTTACTTTTTTACTTGACATTTTTGACGATTGTTTCGAAAGCAATGGCAACCCATGCGACTTTCGGGCAAAATTAACTGGCTGTTGTGTGACGTTAGGTCAGCTGTATGTTATGGCGCCACCACGAAAATTCTTTTCGCTCGATTGTAATTTTTCGAACGGCATAATTAAGAGGTACTCAAGATCTGTTGGAATGCACAAAAAAAATCTCAGAGCTCCACCCTTTCTCAATGAAAACCATGGCTCAAGTTATTCAAAATTAGCTTCGCCATTGATCGATTAGGTATTGATCGAAAGGATAAGTTTTCAGATAATTATTTCTATGCTTTTTAAACACACTGGAACGAAAAAAAAATTAGTCAAAAATACATTGGAATTCGCTAGGAAGGCGTACTCTTTTCACGGGGATTATAAGGGGAGAGGATCGTCATATGTATTTTATTTTTCGTTGCAACTTTTGGGAATCACGGGAGGCCATAGCACATTTTATTAATCTTCAGAACATTCGATAACTGCAACAACAACAAAAAATCACTATAATGCTAGTTTCAAGGTGATTTGGATAATGTTAAAATTGGCTCGTGCAGGACAGAAAAAAAGAAACAATTATTCTAAATTACTTTATCGTTCTCTGCTTTGTATGTCCTCCGATACTTTCGGTATCAAAATTAAGCATTAGTCTTTCGTGTATACGAGTATTCACACGATTGGCTCCACTCACCCGGAAAATTGAATAGCCATAACCAGCAGTTGGGGTCCCCGGCAATGCGATCGAAAGCGTCGCTCCGACGAAAGCTTGCA
This sequence comes from Campopleginae sp. 14b, assembly GCA_030522525.1. NCBI lineage: Eukaryota > Metazoa > Arthropoda > Insecta > Hymenoptera > Ichneumonidae > Campopleginae sp. 14b. The sequence goes on from JAPYYS010000001.1 coordinate 718,037, forward strand.
AAGCTTGTGAACCCATAAAAATACATTTTTTTTCTGTAATCGATAATAGAATGGAAAAATTTTGGCTCATACCGCACCAGTGGTGCGGCGTCCACGTTTCAAAAACTTTGATTAGATAGATCTTTTATTCGCGTTTCGTTGGTCCGGTGCCGTTAAAGCCGTTTGGTCGTGCGGAGTCTCCGCGACTCTTAACACTGCTACAATGCCATTCTCGTTTGTCCGGCTACAAGTTGACAAATATAGGTCATTTGGTAATACGATTTTGGCCAAATTCCAGTAAACCCGATTGAGTATATATAGCGTATACAGGGTAATACAGAAAATGGGATTACGGCCATGTGCGCAACGATTACATGGCGGTTGTCGGTCCAGTGCTCTCACAGGATAGCTTGCATGTTCATTAGATCGTCTCACAACCGCACGGAGGTCCGCCGTGGTTCTGCTTGTTTATCGGATACTTTATCCAATAGTATTTTTCACGATGACGTAATATTTCATGATTAATTGGAGCCAGGAGAGGATTGTTAAGAATTCTTGAAAATTTCCTACATCCACGGAATCCGCATCGAAGAAAATCGCGAGGCCTTCGCGCCAACTGCATGCAATCACGGAACTTGGAATTTATTAGAAAAATTGTGTATACTTCGCGTGTAATCGTTTGCTTGAATTAAAAAGTGATTTCGTCGAGCTCGCAGCAGCGGCCAACTAACCACAACCCGTTCATATACACATATCGTCCGTTATTCCACTGTCGCCTCAAATACTCTCTTATTCTCAGTTCCTCCCTCTCATTCCACCGCCACTCTTCCCATGTACCTGACTTCCCGAGGCTGTTTACATGAATATTCATTTGTATACATGCATATTACGCCCCATCCGTAATATTTCGCAGGCTAGAGAATTACCCGGGGAAAAGAGAGACCGCTACGATATTACCGACTCTACCTCGCTTTAAATGGTTCCGTACAAACCATGCAGTGAGCCACGCTTCATCAGGAAGCTTCACGCCCTTATTCAGGGATTTAGCGCATTCTCTGCTTATTGTTGAGCCCTACAATACGAACGATTCGAAACGAACTTTATTGTCGTTCGATCGCCGACATTCATAACGAAATCAAATTCGGGTATCGAATGTCTATCTATACTTGAGATTTCACGCAGAAATATTACAGATTCCTTCGGCAATGTAATTTGGAAATATGAAAACTTGTCGTCTCAGAAGAATTTGAAAACTAAAATCTCCAAGCATTTTCGTACTCTCAGAGAATAAAACGAATATTTTTATCAAAATCTTATAAAAAATAGAAATTGTAAACCTTCGAGTGTCTATAGGGTCAATCTGACCCAAGGCGTTTTTCACATCGTTGTATCCCGGTAAATTTTTTATTTTTCGTTTCTTTTCTATAGCGATTTATGGCTCTTAATTGATTTTTTAAGAAAACGAAAATGAAATGCCAAAGAATTCGTGATAGGAAATTGTTGCGGTCAAAACGACCCAGTGTGCACTCGAAAGGTTGAAATAAATAATTTATATAAAAATGAAGTTTCCTCAACACGAACCTGAATTAGAAATTATTCAGACCTCCATTCATCGCGAAATAATTTGTTTGTATACTTGCATATGTATTACGTATGTTCAGTGTCTATAGAACTTGCGATTCTCATTCGTTGTAGTTTTCTGGAATTGAAACCTACAAGGGAGGATTCAAACTCATTATGCAACGTTTGAGTCCAACGAGATTTGCTCCGTATCACATACAGACATGTGTACACAAATACCTTTCATATTTCACATTCATCTAAACTTTACATTTACCTATCTCTCGTGCAATGTGCGTGTATGTTTTATTACTTCTACTCTCTTGCTTAAATTCCGGATTTCAATAATCTCTCTTTGGAAGTGTCGACTCTGCTTTACTCTGATATCCATGCAATTCCGGTCCACATGCTGTGAACCAACCCGAATGACGATCAAGCATGTCACAGTAGTGAAAGTTTCATTTATTTTTGCGAGTTATTTTTGTCAGTTGAATTTTGGCGAAAAAATAACCCTTCGAGTGCACACTGGGTCGTTTTGACCCCAAGAATTTTCTGTTACCGATCGTTTTGCATATCTAGGCAATGAATATTTTGGCATTCAGTTTTCCTTTCCGTCAAAAAATTTATTCAGAGCCATACAATATGTATAATTTCCCACACAAACATTTCTACGAAAAAAAATCCATATTTACCGGAATAAAACGGTTTCAAAAACGCGTTGGGTCAGATGGTCAGGGGTTAACCCTTCATCCTGGTCACTTGCAATAAAGGGATCATTTATAAACAGCAATCAATCTTTTTTTACCATTGGTGCGACGTATCGATCCTTGTATCTCTTCGACGAAAGCGACTGACTTCAAAGTCGTGATCAAAACTCCATCATCCTTAATCCGTAGGATAATCTATTTTTCTTAACAGTTATTCATGTTAATAGTGAGCACAAGGAGAGGCTTTTATCCATTGATAAAAACAGCTGCAAAGTTCTTGCCTTGTTTTTTCTTCGTCCGAGAAAGTTTCTATCAAAGAGTTGTAATTATATTGCCAGCGTTCTCGATTGCTCCGCAACTTGTGAGAATAAAAACTTCACAATGGGGATGTATAATGTAAAACGTATCAGCCCCATGGGTCGGAAGATTGTTTGTCGCTTGGAACGCCTTATGGAACGTCTTTATAAAGTTACTCGAATGCCTACTCCACGCTATACATATCGAGCTTTGGCTAATGGAATGTACTTTCAAGACTTCGTCTTTCGTTCCTTCAAGCACGAATGTCGCATTAATTTCACACCCAACAACTACTGGATACATTTCGACATATACCCAAAATTCAGAAGTCAATAATTGTAACTCAGTTCGTTTAAGAAAACGATAGCATCGAAAAATTTAAACATTTCCTTGCAGGTACTTGAAAATCCGCTCAAAATAAATGAAATCCATTGTTCTTTCTCTTTTAATAATATTCTCGAACAAGAAAATTGAGCGGACGATTTCCAATTAGAAGATTTTCTACTGGAACGAATATACGCCAATCTAGCGACATTCATCGTTCGCGTCCGAGAGTGCATATCCGAGAGTGGGTCAATCTGACCCAAGGCATTTTTTTTGTAGTAAATTATCCATACTTTATAACTCTCGTCAAATTTTTCGACGAAAACGAAAGTTGTATGCCAAAATAATTCTTGCCATTAAATGATCCGTGACAAAACAAAAACTGTTGGGGTCATAACGACCCAGAGTGCACTCGAAGGACTAATGGCGATTTTGGGAAATGGTCGCTTCTTGAAATTTTCGTATTATTTTTTGGTAATCAAAAGTTTTCAATAAATAACGTGGTCTTCGGTACATTTGGCATATTCGCGTAAATATATAACAAGAGAATCATGGACATCATCTTGGATAAAAATGACGTGCATTATGGAACGTGCGTTGAAGCTCATTGAGCCGGCAAATGATGAAACCTCGTCATTAAACGATTTATTTTCATCGGAGCACGAGCATTTCCAGTAAATAAAATTCATTCTATCTTTGGCAATATCACTATTTTCACGACTGCATGCATAAACTTGGATGATGAACGAGCTAACGCGATGATTGTCTGCAAAAATCGACTATATCACACTTCGGAATAACAATGGATTATTATATAGTCAAGGTTTCGATTGGCTGAATCACAGAGTATTGAGATATGAAATTTATAGCGACTGTGGTAGAAAAGCATTTTCTATTCTATGTGAATAAGTAAACCGATGCAACTTTGTCCTCGTTTCAAATCTATGAATAAATGTACGAGGCTTTAAAGCAATCCTGCTGACATAATCACAAAGAGGGTTGCGATACACTCGTTTTTTTTTAATATAATTTTTCATGAACATTGAATTTGAACGAATTTTTGCTTTCAGATCTCCAAATTTCAAAACCTCTCGCTTAACGCTTCTATGCTTTTTATGTGATGGGGTATTAGAGACTTTGTATTGATTGCGTGCATGACGAAGTGTCTGAATTAATACGTGATCCCTGCGGCCTGATCAGTCACCATTATGATAATTTATTATTTTCAAAGCGTGTCAGAATCACTTATGAAAGTGACCCATACGAGTTGGTATGTGTATCAATTGAATGCTTGAATAAAATCCACATTTCCATGAATTAGGACGTCGATGGGAAATTTAATTGATCAGAAGATTTGTTCAAGGCGACAATAAGTCGTCGGGGCAAACCTGATGTGCGTTTTAAGGCGTAACACCGAGAAAGATCTATCTCTCCACTTTGTAATTCACTCTTTATAGCCGACGTATTATCCTATTTGATCATTAGACCTTGTCTCGAGTCATTATGACTACTCTCATATTTAGATCGTAAATAAGTTCGTCTTTAAGTACTTAACTGCACGCTAAGCATTTCTTCTCGCTTTAACCCACAACAATGGTGTTTCATTAATTCTTACCATTATTTGACCTTCTGTTACGAGAACCCATGGTTTCCAAGCATAAACATTTGTTCAATGGAATGAAAAATGTTATGAATGTATTTTAACACAAATTGTTAAAATTTTCAGTTCGTGACTTTCAAATGTTTCCGGAAGATCTTTCATTTCAATAATGGCGAAACAATTGTGGCAGTGAAATCGCAAAATTTGGTTCTCGAAAGCGCAGCTCGTGCAGTTTTTGAGTTGAAAATTTTTTGTTTCATTTTAATAAAAAAACCAATATAGATGCTGATAAAATAACACGACAGAACGATCGGCGTGAAAATAACATGAGGCGTCAGAAAACCATCATGACAAAATAATACGAGTTATTTTGTCGCGTGTTATTTTTTTTTGTGTCTTTTGGGCATTAAATTGTTTACAATGGCGAAAACTCTGGAATAAATTTATGCTCAGCTCGTAAACTTATGGATGGCTTTTTACAGCTTTTCTCCTGAGTATACGAGAAAAATGTGGTATTTTTATATATAGGTGAGGATCGCATCGAGCTACCCTGTCTTTCCCCCTTTTACCCTTTTGCTGTACAGTAACTAATAGTTCCTTCAGACAAACTGGCCACAAAAATTCTACTCGTTTCATAATTTCCCTGGAAAGAAACAAAGATGTCGATTGTTTTCTGTCTAGAGTGACCTAACCCTTTAAAATGAGCGATAACCTTGATAGTGGATATAAAGAATGATCAGCCTCGTATAATCAATGCAGGGCTGGCGGTGGCAATTCGTCGTGGCACATTTAATCGTTACACTTTGACAATTAGAAAAGATTTTATTCAATTCCTTTTTCATACGGTTGCATGTACGAAGAACGGAATTCTACGACGTTTCCCATGAGTTAGTTTAATCCAGCAAAACGACGATCGCAATTAAAGCTAAATTTATTATCGTAATTGAAATCGAAATGGGCCATGCGTGAAAGTGCATTCATACACCCGCCAAGGTATATGTGTGTATATCTAGAGATCAATCGTGTTTCTAGAGTCGAGGACGCGTATCACAGAGACTGTGATGTACTCGTTGCATGCACACATGTAGCCGCGATTTCTGTGGAATTAATATCGAGAGTTAAGCTGCGGGAATAATGTACTTCCATCGAAGATTCATCTCTGTATCGTTCTCCTCATCTCCTCAACTCTCGGCAAAAGACTCCAAGCACTTTGATCGCGTTCAATTATTATCCTTCAATCTCTCTCGCTCTTGTACACGAAGGAATTCTTGACTTTTCTATTAACTAGAGAATCACGCAGCATTCTGTATCGTAGACTTGAAACGGTGTGTATGTTTTATCTTCAAACAAAACTGGAAATCACGAAGGCGTATTCGACAGCAAAAGGGACTGACCAGGTTTCCCAGCGACATTTACTTTATTTTTATTCGAAATTTTATGCTCATTAAGATCGTGGGTCATGAATGTTTTTTCGCTCAATTTGCATAACTCATGAGCTGCACGGTCCTCTTCACAGAGCTACGAAGAAATACTGGATTATTCCAGTGATTCATCCAGTCAATATACAAAACGTACGTGTTCTCGGACAGAATGATAAAGGATTTTGTGAATTCTGAGTGAAACGCGCCACGGGAATGAAAGAAGGCACGTACGTCAGAATGCGAGCATCAGGCGCCTGGGGAAATTTAGGGCTGAAGATAAATTGAACAAGTTAACAAGTATGCACGTGTACATAGTTTTATTACGTCGGTGATTTATATCGTGATGCTAAAGTACCTGGCATTTCCATTTTCTTCAAAAGTAAGTAGGGAAGAGTGAAATTTCGTCGAGAAACATCATAATGAAACGTGTCAACCAGCGAGTGTTGCTTAATTATTAATAATTTGTAACTCCATGGCATCCTCTATGCGTACGTGCAGACAACTCACCAGCAAAAAATGAATTATTTGCTGATCCGGCTCCGTTTTTAACGATCCACAACTTTTATAGTTGGAACGAAATATTTCTATGGATCTTAAACTTAATAATAATGTGTGATGATGCTTCGAAAATTCGCTGTGTCTTATTTTCTCGACCCAAATTCATTCGTCGACAACAGGTTCATTGAGGACCATGACTTTCCATAAAAAATGGAATAACTTTACGTTGATGGAATTATTTTTAAAGTCTTGGCACGTCTTGCTGGAAAAAATGATGTTTAAATATTTTCTTCACATATACAGCAAGCAATTTTGACCTTGGGATTTTTTCGGTTTGTATGTTTATCCCCGAAATGATAAATTTTATAAAGGTCGACGTCTTCCCACTGGGATTACATTCAGCCTGTACAGAAAATTTGATTAATGCGTAGGTCGTTGGTTTGTTTATCTATGTCCAGCCTGCTTTGCGCTTGAGCGATATAGTTCCAATTTGTGGATGCGGTTCATTTCAGTACCATTCGGTGAGACACATCAAGCTACTGGAGTGTTCTAGTTTATACCGAACCCAAAATGCAAGACTCAATCCTCCATCTGCCTCAGCCCTCTCTCCCTTGCTCTGCCATGCTAATGATCTTTCATCGCGATCCTTCCGCCCTTAAAGGTGACAGTCGCAAAGTAAGATGCTGACAGACGACGTGAATAGTATAGCGACACATACGGGACAATTAAATTTCATTGGAGCAGCGAAAACCAACTAAAATTCTTCGTATCAAATTGAGGACTAAAAATATTTCTATTTTGCCTCGTATGGGAATGAATCAGGCGGGGGAAAAAAAAATAGGAGCCCTCACAAGCAAACCCCGATGCGAATTTTTCATGGCACCGAATCTGGTGTGACTTAATGAGGACTAATTAAATCAAACTGCATGGCCACAGAAGTGTCGTTTTTTCACTTTTCGTTAAATAAAATGTGTGTTACTATGGCTCAACGTGAAATAGAAAAAAAAAGTTTCACGAAAGCTGAGGTGAACTGGAACGCTGCCACGTATTCATACACCCCAGCGTGTTGTTTTTTCTCATTATTTTCAATACTTAAAATTGCTTTTACATGAAATGTTATTCCTCGCTCTCGGTTCGTTTTGAAGGAATTGTGATCCGAAGTTTGGAATTTAGAAAGGCACAGAGACGTAAGGTCCTTCACCAGGAGCAAGAGATTAGCCTGTATACTATTCCGACTTTACATTCGATCGAGATTTCCCCCCACGTCCTTCGGAAGCTTCAACCTCACCGACTCATCGAACTCTCTCAAATTACAAACGAAAAAAGTTTTGACTTTTTGATTAACTCCCACGCAGTTATATTTTTTTTCGACTGGTTACGATCTCTCGGCTTTTATTCAGTTGAACAATTGCACTTTGCGACAGGTTTCACACTCTGCTTTCAAAGTTATTATGGCCGATCATATTATGTCATGTAAACAAGAGATTTTCTTGTTACTACACAAAAGCTTTGAATTTTTAACGGCGTTGAAAAACTCGCTCGTTTTTCATAGATAAGCACAGGACTAATAATAATCTATCGTTCTATCCTGTATTTCGTCGAAAGGTGGGCCAGAGGGCGATAGTCATACGAGAGAGAGCTTTAATTAAATTCCATGGATTGCTTCCGGGTTATACAAGGGAGAAAATGAAAGAGGGTGAATGAGCGAGAGAGAAGGAGGTTTCGGGTCGATGTCCTGAAAGCTAGAGCGGAGCAAGCGCGCGAGCTTTTCCCGCGTTTTACAAGGAAAACGCCCGTACAGTGTAGCCACCGGTATTTCATCAATCCTCAAATGAGCATACATTATTTAACTGTTTCTTTTTGTCATATGTGAGGATTTGCGATTTCCCTGGATTCACTACGGATCTCCATGAATGAGTCCACAAAAAATGTCCTTTCGAATGGACCAATCGGACAGATCCCAGTGGACAATTAACTCCAGCAATTTAACATTGATCAGATGGCTTTCGGGCCACGCTGAGGAAACTTTATGGTTCCTTAGTCGAAATCGATATCGACTTTATGTCACGATCCGTAGAAAGATTCGAAGAATTACTCTTGTAGTAGATTTCAACGTCGTGTTTAACACCGTGCACGTATCCTCCGCCAGCATTTGATTATCCATGCATGCCCGGAAATTAATAGGTCGTTTCAATCGAGACATTTCGGTCAAACCGACAAAAAATCATAGAGGTTTGATTTAATTTTTAGCAATCAACGAAATTCTTTTATTTCGTTCAAATTTTCTTGTTCGCGGAGTGATCGCGCTTTCAGATGTTTATTTAACTAAGTTATCGAATGACAAAGAGTACAATTATTCCCTGCGATGTGACCTTGGGAACTAAAAACATTTATATGAACGGCATTGACTATACAATGTTGAATATGCAGAAATCTATTTGTCTCAGTTGACTCATCAATTCTCTTTCCTACAGAGCGGAATTCCGTGAATATTCGATCGCTAAAAATAAGCTCATTCTGTTTTTATAACACAACTGAGGATTCTTATTATGTTCCATCACAATTCTTCCACATTTATTTTGGAAATTCATTTGTTATAGTTGGTGCTTTTCTAGACTCCCTTTCATGGCGATAGTTTTAGAGTAAATCCTTTGCATTCACACAGATAGGGCTCTTCCTTTTCCTCGTGGTGATTATCCTCGACCCTTAAAGCATACCATTAGCTCGCTCGTGACTATGAAAGAAGTTGCCATGGAGACAAAAATCAAGAGGAACTTTCCCTACAGTCAGTTTCGGCCAATAAACGAAACGACTATGGCCAAAGTCGCGGGAGTAACGGCCATGGAAACGGGACAATGAAATGTATTACGGATATTCACGCTATCCAGATGTTTCCTCCGAAACTGTTGGACGCAGGGTCGGCGATGAGTATCACGCAGACAGCTCCCTTAGAATAGATTTTTTGGACACTGGACATGAAATTTTGTTCAACACGTTAAATTAAATATTTCTTCCATAATTTCAATATTTTCCTAGTTTCCGCAATCTATTTTATTTCTAATGGATTCGTCAGCGGAATTTGAGATCGAAATGGCAAAAACTGCGCAGCTCCAGTGATCTGAGTCCGAGATCACCCCCCAAAGTATTATCATATGTTCAGAGGGATTCTCGCCATTTACGCTTGAAATTTCTTTCCTTTGTTCACGGATCTCGACGATCTGTTTTCTTCTCCGTTTTTTTTCTTCAACTCCGAGTTCTAAACCGCCGACGAGAGATGCATACACGCCGTAACGACGTATACATAAGAGTAGGAAAAATAAATCTGGTCGTGGAGATTGGTGAAGCAACGAAGCCCAAAGAGCCTCACTGTAGATGTTTCATTGATCCTTGAGCCGGATCGGTCGCTCAGCTCTGGAAGTATGAAGAAGCAACATCTTAAGAAAACATGATGAATCTGCGCACTGGAATTCCTTTGGAAGATCATACTAAATATTCAACAAATTCCTCCACTTAAGTGCTTCGTGGTATTTAAGTGAATACAACTTATATAATGTATATACGAATGCGAAAGCGTGTGTCTGAATTCGTGAAAAACATCCAGATCTCTGTGGCCATATAAGCAAAGCGTTTGCAGATTCTTCGAATAGCCGCAGAAAACGATGTAAAAAGTTTTATAACGATCAGTACGCTCCCACATGTCCTCTCCGAGAATGAGCGTGAAACTAGCGAGGAAGTGCTTTTCCGAACGGTTGAAAATGAAAAAAATGTGAGAGCTAGACCAGACGCCTTCGGGTACTTTTCGAGCTTCTCCCTCGTGCATGTATTTGCGCTCTTCAATCTCTGTTATAGAAAAACCATACACGAGATATATACTTGTGCTTATTCCGGCTGGAACAAACTTTAACCGACCTCGGGCGAATAGGCAAGGAGCGTTAAAGATGGAGCAAGCAAGGTTAGAGGCCCGAACAGAGGCAAAAGAGTAAGGAACGAGACAGACAATAGCCTCTGGATATGGATCGAGTTTCTCGAGTAGTTGAATCTAATCTCTGCTCTCTATATACATCAGATCTGTCGCACTAAATATACCCTCTTGTGTCTCTATACAGACACATACCAATCCAAGCAAATGTGTATAAGCCGATTTATGAACAGATGTGACTTGTAGGTCAAGAAACCACGAGACAACTCCGCTTGCCGGTGTTCTGGATCATATTTACAGGGGTCTACGGGTCAAGACATCGAGCGACTCCACTAGTTTTCATCCGGTACAACGACCTATACATATATTTGTGAATACATGTTCACTGTATCATAACTTTAACCATCGTACTGAAGTTAAAATTCTCAAAAAAAATCACTAGGATATGGTATCGTGACTTATGACGTTGAGCTAACGTTGAAAAATGCAAAAATTCTGAACTGAAAATGAAATTCTGTTCAAAAACACGATAAACTCGATATTTTTGGATAATTTCCAAATTTTCGTCATTTTGGCAGTATATTCGGCGTTTAGCAGAACTTTTAGCAAAATTCACAATCGGGATGACCGAAATTTCCTTTCCGAAAAGACTCTCTATGGAAATTATTCGAAAAAACATTTATTCGAACGTGACCAACAAAATATCGATGTTTTCCAACAAAATTTCGTTTTCAGCGCATTGTATTTTTACCATGCAATAGTTTTTGACTTTTTCGATACGCATTATTTCGAGAATATTGTTATATTCCCACGTTTCGATAAAACGCAGTTATTCATTGTGTCTCGATATTCTCACACATAAAACTCATTTTCCACCGGTTAAATAGATGCTCGTGCCCAAGAAGTTCCCCCTCGGGCTCTCACCAATCGAACCGTTAATTGTTAATCAATGACAGCGGTTATTCATTTTCGTAAACGCGTTCCTCATGCTCAATGAAACCATGGAATAACAGAGGTCCACCAGATCTCTATCGTTTCCAGACATGTTCTGCTTGTTCTCTCCGTCAATCTCGCCTCCCATTGCCGACGGCATTCAGAGACTCACTGCCGAATGATTGGCGACCTACACTCACCCACACAGACGAATGAATATCGTTTATGAGCTCTTCTACGTCGAATGAACGGTCCAGAGTGCTCGAAGTTAGAAAAATACGTTTGATGCATGTGACGAATCTTCATTTTCTCCACGAGGAACTTACCAATAATCATTTCTACTTGGGGTATGTAGGAACATTTATGCAGAGCACACATAATTCCAGGAAATGAATTTTTTGATTGTCATCGCGTTATTTTTATCATATTTTTCGGAAATTATTTGAAATTTACTCCAAAATCGAAGATGTGCACGTTTTTGGTTTACCGGGAGTAATTTTCCTTAGAAAACCAAATATTAAATGTTCATGAACGTTGAAAAATATAATAGAAAAAAATGTGAAAATAGAAAATTAAATTTTTAGAATAAATGTTTATGTCAAATGTTGAATGAGAACGAAGACTGCTGCTGTGAAATAATGTTGATTGTTACGGTGTTCGAAATTATGTTGAATACCTTCTACAGAGTTGGATGATTCTGTGGCGGTGGTAATGACGCTCGTTTGTCAGAGAGCTGAGTGGTGGGGGGACGGCACGAAATAGCCGGGATTGACAGAGAGACACGTACATACAATAGCAATATGGAAGGATGGAGGGAGAGAAAAAAATGATGAGGGCAGGCGGTGGGGCAGAAGAAACCGCTGATGCGGCACCCGCGAGAGCATTAAAACCGAGACGTACGTGCACTCGTCCGTTGAGTTTATAAATCGCGAGGATGCTCACCGGCTTCCACAAAGTCACACTTGTTTTATCGTCTTCTCGAGCTTATTTTCGTAATATCGCATTGATTAAAGTTAACGAGCGATATTTTAAATCTCCGTGTGTGCTGCAACGCTCGTGCCTTTCTTTCGATACAAGAAATCCATCCGCCTCTTATCCTCGAGCATTCTCATCTCGTAACGAATATAATCGGATGCTGCAAGCTCGTCGAATTCTCTTTGAAGTTAACAAAAAGTCTTTTCCTCGCGGATTGTTCGAGTCTTCGTGATCGCGGAAAAAACGTAATAATTAGAAAAGTTCATAGCAGCAGTATACTTTTTTCTCATTTTCATCCGCGTTTCATCGGCCAACGGGCTCTCGTTAAGCCTTCTATAAAGCGCAATCGCGAGTTCTCCCCCTCCAACTCGAGCGATCACGAGTGTATTTTTATACCTGGACGTCTGCTCCTGTGTGTGTACATCCGACGGCCAAACACAAAGATAATATTACGAAGAGAATTATTGGCACGTGGGAACAGCGACACGCCGGGCTATTCCGCAACTTGGAATAAAAGCTCCTGGGCAAATCGGGGGAGAATAACTTTCCTAAATATTTGCTTTCTCCCAGAAACATTTCGAGTTTTCAAAGTTGCGTCGAAACGATCAACTTCTTTTTGTTTCCTGCAATCGAAATTCATTTTTTTTTTCTAATTTCCACGACGACCCTCAGGTGCTGGTTTCTTTTTCTTAACAACGTGCGGTTTATGCTGTTCTTGGGGAATATACAACGCCGTGCACTTTACGCGCATCGGATAAGGTGGGAAACCAACCACGAGCATTTCCTTTTCCTATCGGTACGTTTCTGTGTTTACTGATTCATATGTAAATATAGATACAGGCATATAAAAATACTGTGAAGTTTAGTAAACTGCACACGAGTTCTGGGTGCACGAGAGTAAAACAAAGAGAAAGAGAGCGAGCAAGAGATAGAAAGATATAGAAAGAAAGGCATTTCATCGATCGTCGCAAATTGGATTCTGGAACTGAAACACGTCAGAGCATCGAGGCAGTGAAACTCGAAAGCCGGCAGTCTTCGGTGCCCGGGCGTATTATCGTCACGACTCCTGGAGGTTCGTGTAGCCGAGACTCGCACGAAGAAAACCAACGGAAGCGTCCATTGGGAATTTGGTAAGAATTGTAATTTAGCACAATTCCTTTCGCACCATTTCGCGCTCCAATTATCCCAATTCAATAGAATTAATTTTTATCCGTTAAAATTTTTCCTTTTTTTTCTTCTAATTTTCGTTCACAACATTTTCATCTTTTGGTATAAAAATGTCACGTGGACTATATTTGTCGAAAAAGAGACGTTTTCGGCTGGGAATGCAACTCCGAGAATATTTTTCAAGCGCTTCAAATTTTTGAGGTCGCTGAAACGTGCGAATTACTTGCGATGACATAATCGAAAAGAATAATGAACTCATCGGAACGTTAATAGGGAAACGTGAATATTTTTTCTTTGTGAAAATCATTGAACGAGCTGGGCTAAGGAATGTGTATCGGAATGTGGCACGTGTTCGAATCAAGCCAAACGATCTCTATGGCGTAATAAATAACGTTCAATTAACGGTCCAATTAACGAAGCTATTAACGGGTTTTACCGATGCCCGCGAGTAACTATATAACCTTCGTATCAATATATTACTGTGTTGGAATGTAGAACGAGCAACGTTTCCAACACGCGAGCCAGTCACCACAGAAGCGCGAATATCTTCGCGCGCGTGCAAAATCCCTACAGGCAAACAAAATGCTTCCAAGTAAGTTGAGCCCACAAAAATTATAACCGAGGCTGTGGATCGACTCGAAGATTGCTAAAAAAAAACCAAAAAGGACAACTTTATAGAAATTTTAATAAAAGGCGAAGGCAGGACTTTGTGTAAATGAAAATATTGCAACGCGCGTAGAGAGCCTCGTACAAAGAGCCGCAGACTGTCTCGGATATCCGCGAGCTATACGGGCGTCCCAACAAACAAACCTCGCACACATTGGCACATGTGTAAAATATAATTAATACAAGCGCGAGCAGGTGTCGTGATTGCACAATTTTGTCTCGTAGTCTCTTCTGGCCTAGCGGTCTAGCGAGACCATAATAATTCATTTTTTCCAGACTACAAAGTGACAACGCTTTTAACGTCTAGAAACAACTGTTGCGTTACAAAAAAAAAGGCTATCGCAATAGCGAGCGAATGATATTACTCCATACTCTTTGGATAACGTACGCACTCGAAAAAAGAAAGATTAAAAAAAAAAAACGTATGAACGCCAGACACCGATGCAGCGCACGTAGTTTTGACAGGAAAAATGTGATAAAAGTCATACAGGCGTATTATTTATGAAGCGATTTATTCAACATTAAAATCTGTTAAATAGTGTACACAGGAATTGAATTTTCTCAGAGCAAAATTGTACATTCTACAGTGTTACGTTCCCGTACACACATTACTAACGTCAAAAATGTAATATCATAATAATGAGCTGCGAATGTACACACGTGGACAAGATATACGAGGGCGCGATGTACTCGGTTCATCAAGTTATATTACACATTGTACATGCAAGGGGGACGAGGTTGATGCGCCTGATTTCTCTCGGTACAGTTTCGCAGATGAACACGATCTTCCTTCTCTCTCTGACTCTCTCGTTCACATTCTTTGCTGCTCTCTTGCTCGTAATTTCACTCTCTGTTGTGTCCGAACAATGCATCCATTCCAAACTAATTTATCAGGTGAAGGAGGAAAAACATATTAACTTGATGACTCAATTAAATTCACAATTTACAAATGGTTATTATTTTTGTAACTAGCGAGGTAATGGAAGCCCAAAGAGATTAACAATTCATTATTTCAGCAAGGTAATTGCTATTCGCAAAAGCATTACCCATTAATTTGCTTTGCAGAGTGAAAAAGTTGGAGAATTTCTATCAAATCGTATATTTTGCTGTTTATATCGTATTTTCATTTCGATTTCCTGAAAATCCCACGCATTTTCAGGAAAACCCGAACAGCCCAAGGGAAACTGGAATTTTTGTCCCTTCAATCCCAAGAATTTCCCAATTTCGATCAAATTTGAATCGAAGAAAATTTAAATGTAGGCATTGAAAATTTACTAATTCCACAGTTTTTTTATACGGAATGTCCTGCGCGCGTGCGCACACACGCACGCACACACAGGGTTCAAGAAAAAAATTTGAATATCCGAAAGACACTCGCACACGCACCCACTCATACGCACAAAAAGTTCAATTTTTTTTTTTTAATTCGCAGAACATTT